>OY728120.1:893975341-895175341 GCA_963277665.1 Viscum album | reverse complement strand
ATGAATAATGAGGGAATGATTTAATTAAAAGTTCATTTGGATAAAAATAAATCTATATTCACTATTTATAATATTCTATGTCAATTATATAATTTCTTTTCATTGGTTTTAGAATTGTATATGAATGTTAATTTTTAAATTTTTAAAGAAGGTGTTTTTTATTTTCTGTCTCATAGAGTCATTATTTAAATACCTATCCTAGTTTTGATTGGAATTTAACAAAATAAATCAATGAATTATTTTATAGATATAATTAATATTGTTTAAAGTTTCTTATGTTAAATAAAATCATGATTTATTTGATGTTTTTTATTCACTCCCTCACTTTTATTATTTAAAGTTTGAATTTTTTATTTAGTATTGATTTATTGTAAATATATACAAAATGGGGTGGATTCGTGAATAAATATTTGTTGACATTCAAGATTGTATTAACATAATCCTCATGGGAAATAGCATGGGTACTATAAGAATTCATAGGAAAACTAGAACACTATGTTATCTGGTTTTTACTTCTCTATAGTGGATTTTTTTAAATATCTAAATTATGGGCCTCATGCTAGCATAGGATTATTCTCCACTAAGTGTATTTTATTCACTTTTATATATGGATTAGAATATTTTAATAGGATTAATTATAATGAGGATCATAACTCTCCATACATTGGACCCCTCTTACTAACCCATGATGTTGTACTTTATATGAACTACGATCTATAAATGTCATTATTTCCCATATCATACATCATATAAGTAATTTATTTATCATGTTTCAAACATTAATACTCCAAAATTGTTATTTTTTTATAAAATATAAAAGGTAGTATATTTCATATTTTTAGTTAAATCTTGCATAATATAATTTATAAAGGATTAAAATGGGGTTTGGGGTGGAATCCTACTAATCTTTTTATACTCAGAAGCTGAAAATACCCTTCTGGTGTATTTTGAGATTTTTTAACTGATAAATGTAACATAAAGGAACCATTATTATATAGTAGATTCATGTTATCTTATGATCAAGTATTTGGGGAGGTGACATTATAGTAGTTTCCCTTCCCCGTATAAAGATGGGTAGGGGACGATATTATATTTATACCCTTATTTGTGGTATCTTGGATACAACCACACTGGATTTACATTATATTCACTCTTCACAATCACTCCTATGATCATTCAATAACCCAATATCTTCTCACCTATTGTAAATATTAAATATTTAACATATAATATTTGTAAGGAGTTTCACATATAATATGGATGACTACATCCCTATTGTATAGTTTTTTTATAAAACACACATACATCTTCCCTTTTATTATTACGATGAAGCTATGGGAATTGGTAAATCCTCAAACATATTATATTATTATAACCATCCAATCCGAACAAGCACCAACTTGTCATGTTGTGTCTTAAAAGAAATATTCTTAAATAATAATCACAATGGAAAGCATAAGTCTTCAATAAACTGAACATATATAATATCCTCTTCCTCTTATGAGTAGAAGTCTTAAATTCTCTCTAACCCAATAGCATGGATGTCATATCACCCTATCTTTCCCCCAAATTCTTCTATGTCATTTTTTAAACATCCACTGTTTTTTCATAAGAACATTTTCAAAAATGTTAATTTTAGAAACTACAAGAAATGTGAAACATCATGATCCTTTCATCAAAATATTCATGATATCGAATTACTAAATCTAAATCACAGTGTACAAATATATTTTTATTTAAGAACAATCTAGTTATTATATTTTTTCTCCTCAAATATCATCTCATTCCTTCTCAATGATTCCCTTAAGAAATATATCTTATTTTACATGTATACAAGATCACATGCACACCATAACATATGATCTATCTCATTTTTTATAGCATAAAAATATCACATCATTTATCATGATCACCATGAATTATTTTGATGTATTAATCTTAGAGATATGTAAATAATTTTCTGATTTTAATCTTATGTTTCACTTGGGAACATATTTTTTAATCTTACATATTCAACATAAGATTCTTATATATATTTTGAAAACTAATTCATATATAATACATATATATATATAATGAATCATATTAATCATTGTAGTTACGCTTACATAATGATGAAATGAATCTTATGTAATTAATGAAACGTTATAATTAATATTATGTATCACTATATTATTATAATAGATGATCCAAGAGATATTACATAGAAAACTGTGATCTCTCTCATACATTTTTTGTTTTCTAAAAAATCTTACTCAAGACATTTCTATATGTTTATTCAATATCATGAATATTGCATATGTATTTTTTCCATCAAAAATTAACCTAGAATACCTTAAAACTCATTTTAACCCGTTTTAAATCATTTCTAAATATTATTATCCATCTGAAATGAAGTTACAACTCATTAAAATGTACTGAAAAAATTAAAACAATATCCTAAATTGGATCAACAATATCCCTTTTATATTTATTTCCAAAGATCTATATTTAAATTTAATCCCATATTCCATACTCTTCCCCTGAAATATTCAATTTTCCCCCTAAACCATTGAAAAAAAATATGAGGGCCTCATTTCTTCTCCTTACTAAAAAAAATGTTCTTTTAAATGTGGTGATATAATTTTTATCAAAGCAATGAGCCTTTAATCAATCAACTCTAAGTTTACATAACCTAGATCAGTGTAGACACCAATAGATATTAATTCAGAAATATATTTTTTATATAAATAATTTAATAAATTGATACAAACTAAAAATATTCAATGTTTTCTCAAGAATATTTTTTAGCTACCTCATACACTCAACTTAATAATAAAATTAAAAGCATTCATTATCAAGTGGTTTTCTCCCCTATTGGTTATATCTCTCTATGGGTACCAAGAAAACATGATTAAAAATGGTAATAGACTAAAAATATACCTCATTTAGTCTAATTAATGGGATGAATACTCATTTGAATCCTTGACTTATCGAAAGTCTCAGTTGGGAGTTGTTTTGTATGAATGTCAATAATATTCTTTTCAAAGGTAACCAATTCTTGTCTAAATATTCCTTAAAAAAATATTTAATAAAGTTATATATAATGTATATGTGTGTTGATCTTTAATGTTATTCAATATTATTTGACATAATTTATTTAAAAAACATCACATCTAATAACTATTGGGTAATTAATATCTTTATGTATGTCATCATGTTCAGTCTTTATCCAGATCATTGGTTTAGCTTCTTGAGATTCATCAAAAAACTCAAATTCAGTAGAGATTAAATCGATATATGATTATTTATTTTAAATAAATTAAAAAAATCAACTAATAAAGAATTATCCTCCAAATTTAGATTTAATATAATCAATATGACTGGCCTAGTCAGCATCTGTAATGCCCAATAATTTCATCTCATATTTCTTCTCTTATAAAAGGCTATAGTTGGTTATATTTTTGATATATCTCATGTTGGTATTATAATCCATCAAATTAAACTACTTATGATTTTATAGATATATTCCATAGAGAATGATAGAGAAACATTTGTTGAATTTATGTAAATACCATGACTCCAGTAGCCCAACGATGATGGTTACTTTATTACATTGGAATAAGATACATTGAATCACATCCCAAATGACCGAATAGTTTAGTAGCCTTGTTAATATAGAAATATATTTAAAATTAACATTAAATTTTTAAAAATAAAATAAAAATATCATTCTATTTGAGAACCCCATTATTCCCCTTAGCATGTCCCAACATACCAATCATAAAACACTTCCTGGTATCCTGGGGAAAATAAAATATAAGAACGAGTGAGCTTAGATGCTCAGTCAAGGTATGTATATAATAGAATCTATCATAAATAAATTAATAATAATGAATATATAATGTTAAATAACTGAAATATATCACATTTAATCAATATATTTAACTTGGATAATAATATATCATGAATAAAAAATGATAAAATAATCTCATAAAAATAATCACATAAGGTTAAATATTATAAAAGTATATTACAAATAATTGAATAATCACATGGAAAATAATAAACAATATCATAATAAGTAAATTCATTATTTTTTACATCATAAACATTCCATAAAATAATTATTTTAATACTTATTACATCAAGGAATCATTCCAATACATCTTACATAAAAGGGTAAAGTAATATCAAAATATCCAAAATAATTTGAATCATGATCCCTATTGATGCATCGAGGGGATATGTAAATTCAGGCCCCATCCATCACCTAATAAGTCAAATGAATTCCTCATAGGAAAGGGGTGAAACTTAATCAACCTAAACATTTATATTGGAAACTATCATATGATATGTTAATACTTTCCCCAATCATAAAACATAATCATAAAACATCCCAAGTAATATGGAGAATTTTATCAAATTAGTAAATCCCTAGTCAAAATGATCTTAAAAAATCCAATTATGTAATAAGGATGGAATCATTACAAAATATACCCAAGGGATCATAATTATAATAATATATGCTTATTTTCATGATTATAAATTCCATAAAAAGATCATTAAAACAATCTTGAGGAAAATAAACTTTTACGTTTTTAAAATTATCTTAAATACTAGAAATTTAAATAATTTTTTTAAATTCATTTAATTTTAAAAAAAAAACCCTAACATTTTAAATGAATTTTAAAAAAATGATTATCTTAATGGTGGGAAATCACATTCATCTTTTACACCTTAAAACAAATATTCCATTAACATTTTTTAACTAAATTCAAAAGGTGCCTTGTTTCAAAAATTATGTTAGAAAGTTATAGGATAATATTATAAAATATTTGAATTTTTTTTCAGAATTATGCATATAGATTAAAAAATTTATAGAAAAGAAAAATAAATTTATATTTTATTAAAAACAAATTCGGTTATTTTATATAATAATATACGATCCAGGGTTTTTTTAAGGTGTGGATCTATTTAAATTTTGGTTTAAATGATTTCTCATTGACTAATGTGAAAACACATTGAGGCCAACAGTTTATCAGGGGTTTTTGGGGATTGTTCAGAGGCTAAAGCCTAACTTTTGTGAAATATAGACAGGATGCACGGTAAGGGGATACCATCTAGAACAAGACCCATGATTCCTCATGAATATGTGAGGCTTGAAATTGGGATTATTTAAATAACATGTTTTAAATAAAACATTCACCCTAAGGTGAATGCCTATGCGAGGAACGTACAGTTTTTGGAAGATGTGTTTTTCACAGTTTTCACACTATTAGGAACACTGTGTGCACTAACCGTGCGGGGTTGACCATTAATGTAGAGAATTCTACATGGTTGGAGGATGGTTTGGCCAACCATGTATCCAAACATTGCAGCCCATATATTTTGGGTAAAATGACTAGTTTTCTAGAAAATATATTAGAAACTAAAATATTATTTCCTTATTCCTCCATTGAACAATAGTAATCCCTTGGGAGATCCTTTAAAGGAAAAATCATAGCCTTTGATCCCATTTTAGAATCTAAACTTGGCTTTGAACACCCTTGGTCATGTTTAATTTTCACAAGTAAATAATCAATTCCTATTGTTTTGTTCTTTATTTTTCTTGGTATTGAAGAAATTATTTAAGTGAAAGCTAATATGACCAATTTTCATGTTCTTCAGAAGTTTTTTATTTTTATTCTGATCTAGATCAAAACAAAATATGATACTATATTTTGACTCTACTATAGACCAACAATATGTGGTCTACTCCTTTACCTTGTGATTTTTTCTAATATAGATCTATTTTTCATTGTTTTTAATATCATAATTTATAAAATTTCCTTGAATATGAACTGAATAATTGAATTGAACAAATTTGGACCTATTAGGTCTCCCCTTGTGTATAATTTGATGGTTGGAGGTCATATATCCTCAACCTAGGCCACCCATGAGTTGTTCCATTACCCTTACCTTTTCCATTTGGTTATATAACTCATGAGAAGTGAGTGTTCTTTCCTAGTTAAATGAATCCCTTAATAAATTTAATTGAATTATTTTAAACAACTAGGTTCTTGTTTTCCACCCTTTCTGTGTTATACATGATGTGAATTGTTTAACTATTTAAATTTGAAATGTAATATTAATTTTACGGAATCATGGAATGTTATGGGATGTGAATTGATGAATGGATTTAATGAACTAAATTATACTAGATGCCTTGGTTGGAATACCTTTTGTCCAAATTTTCATTAGACTCCATGGAATGTTATCCCATGGATATTAATAATGGTAATGGAAGCCTTGGATGAGATTTCTGCTTGGGTCTTGATTACTTAAGATGCAATAGTCCTTACTACCCCTTGATTCCATATTGATTGGGATCACCATGGATGTGGTATGTTGACATACTCCTTGGACCCCACCCAAGTCTAACCAATTTTCCATTAAGATGTTCTTTTCACTTGATGGGGATGTCTTGGTCTTATATACCATTGATGTAGACCCACAGGTTCTAACACATTATATTGTATGATATAGATATTATGGATAATGTAAACTATACCAAATTGACATGGTTGATATGATATTATTGGATGGATGATGTGGTCATGGTTGACATGACACACTTGGTTGTACAGTGTGGTCATGGTTGTTATTTCTATTTTTCTTTAGAGATTCCTTGTTATTGGATATGTTCCCTTGTTTTATAGGGAGACCTATTTTAACTTGACAATTACACTTACATGAATTAATTTTTAGGGGAATCCCAGTTTTATTACTCTTATACCTATCATATACTTGAATAATGCTTTATCTTGTATTACACAACCTGGATTTTCTATAGACATTGTCGGTGGTGGCCTACTGATGGTTATCTCAAACCATATTCGATCTTCCATTGGGTACTCAAACAAACTAAATGGATGCTGGTAGGCATTGGGGAAACCACCCATAGTTCGATGCTTGAATTTGTTCCTTGATTAGGAGTAGGGGAGCATAGAACCAAGTTGTGGCTCGTGATGCTAGCTAGGATAGTTTCTTTTTTATCTTTTCGGTATATTGATTCATGTGTTGTAATGATTCCTATATATATATTTTTGGATGATTTGTATATACATAACATGACATATAATCATACATGATATTACTTTTTGATTTATTTATATATTTTTATCTTGGATTTTTATCATATGTCTAATTGTTTTTCTACATTTGATATTGATATGTTATAATATTTTGTTGTGTTAAACCCTAACAAGAGGTTATGTTCTACCCAAAGACACACCCAAGGCCCTCACTGATAGTTGTAAACCCTTGGAATTTGGGAATATGTGCTTAAGGCCATGTGTCCCACTAGCTCAGGGCACCGTTAAGTGGCATCCTATTTGGGACATTACAGTGTGTTGTTAGAGGATTTAGTTTTGAAATTATTTATCTATTTTGATATAATAGATTTGGAAGTGTATGCTATTTTAATTTGGTAACAAGTTTTTCCTTAGAGTTTTTATGCCATGTACATAGAAATGAAAAATTACCTTGAATGGAAATTATTGTTTTTAGGATTTTACCTACTATAGTTGATTTGATTCCAATGTTGGGTGATGCACTTGATTTACGATGTTATAAATGATATGATTGAGGATCTATTTTATCACTAATTGATGAAATGAGGGTATGGATATCATGCATCATTTGAGGTACTTTATAGGATTATAATACCATGCATTATTCCATAATATATAGGATACATTGCTTGACTGCATGAATTGGTGATATGTCCCTTATTTTATAAACCCGCAAGGTGATAAATGAACTATTTATGAAACTGAGAAACATGGTTTTTACTTATATTGTATTTCATGAACTAATATTTTTTTCTTGATTATGCTACAACAAACACCCTAAGAATCCAGTTGTGGCATGTTGATTCATTGACCATTGGCCGCATGGACTGGGATGTGTTATGGAATGGATTAAGTGGATTCCATATTTCAGCTCATGAGGTGTATGGCCCCTTTGGATCATATGTGGTGAACCATTTTGTTCTACCATTTAATGTGAAATATTGAATGAATATGAATTGAAACAGAAATTGAAATGTGAAACAAAGAACATGACCTTGACCAGGAATTTCAGTGGGCATTAGGGAGTGTCTCTAATGATGTTTGTGAGAGTTTATTTTTTACCCACTCCAAGATCTAAGAGTATAAATAGGATTTTGATGTGTTTATAAGATGGGGTTTACCTGTCCTACATTTTAAACTATAATCATTTCACCATTGATCTTTTATTAGTCGTCTGTTTTCATTTTAGATAATCTCCACCATGAAGGCCTCCAGTTGTACATCATGAGTGTGGCGGCAATCATGATCCAGAGGTGGTGGTCCATGGGATATCATGGATTCCATATATAGTTAAACCTATGGAACTAGTGGTTTTATCGAACACGGGTGATGAGGTAGAGTTCCATATTGGGTTTTCACACTTTTTTTAGACTTTTCAGCGAGCACCACAACCTTAATTTTCTATGGGAGAGCTAATTGTATGTTCCAGCAGTATAATCCTCCCATCATTTGGGGGTATGGTGGTACACTATCTACTGATATGTGTCTTGAGACTATGCTATAAATATTTGATCATCTGGAGACACCTCCTAATAGGAGAGTGAATCTCATGACTTGTACACTTCGAGGGGCTGCAAAACAGTGGTGTGATGTTGGGTGCCAGGATGATAGGATATGAGATATGTATTGGGGTTATTTTCAAACCATATTTGATAACTAGTTTTTTCCTGAGGCTCTGAGAAGAGAGTGGGATAGTGAGTTCATTCCTTCAGATCAACGCAGGATGACAGTCATGAAATACTTATCACGCTTTAAAGAGATGTAGGGTTTTTCTCTAGTATATCATGTTAATGAGAAAATGGTGTTGAGAGACTTTGAGGAAGGTTTCAGACATGATATTTTATCTCCGTTTAACATGTTTCAGTTCATGATCATTATTGGGATAGTGAATCAGGTACAGATGATAAAGAAGAACATGAGGGGAGATGGGGTATAGATAAAGGATGTTTAGCCTCTCGACCTAGTGGTTCATCTTTTAGTGGTAGGAAGTAACATTTTTAAGATTCCCGTGTGATGAGTTTTATCCATATAGTTAGTGATGGTAGTGTGGTTTTATATCATCAATGTGACATATGGGGACATGTGAGGAGTCAATGCGATCGAGACCTAGTCGAGTGCTAGGCTTATGGAAGGTTAGGACATGTAAAATATTTTTACATGAACATCCCTCTAGTATTTAGTGTATTGTGGTTAGATCTCAATCCAATTATGGGATTGGATTTTAGAACTCCATGTTAGGGTGGGAGTTGGAGCAATAATATTCATTCTGGCTAAGGTGGTGTTTTTGGTCGAGGAATGCAAGCACCCATTGTACATATACAGTCGACTGGGCATACTCTAGGTAGTGAGGATGTTTCATAGGGCCAACTCTTAGGATATATATATTTTTTATATCCAACCCTTGAGGAGAATATTTCCAGGCTATCTATGATGAGAGGTAAAATCTTAGAAACTTCAAATATTGTATCTTATTTTTTCAATACATGTGGGTTGAATAGTTTAACATCTATATTTATAATGGATGGCCTTGGGATTTTTGTTTAGTTTTTAAATGGAATCATTACACTTGAAAATAAATTTTGGATCATAAAGGAATGTGTACATCATTTCAGGGAGTTACCCTTAAATTTTGTGGGTTTCACCTCATATGGAATATTTTTTCCTCAAGATGAGAGTGTTGGATGTCGTCCATGGGATGGAAAGGCTAGTTTCTTATCAAGATAAAGTTGATTGATAAGGTCAATGTGTGTCATTCACATCACTATAGGGTGTAATTTTTATTCAAAATGGTGAAGGGTATGTTCAAGAGATCTGAGATGGAACAGATCATCATGGGCAAGGAAGGATGACAGACCATATTTCTATTTTATATCTAGATGATAAAGGATAATTTCAGGTAGTTTTCCCTCTATTGGTTCATCATTTCAAGGGAATTTTCCCAGATTACTATTTTGGTTTACCTCCTGATAGATAAATTTATTTATCCATCAATCTTATACTAAGAGATTCACCAATATCCATTCCTTCTTATAGGATGGATACGATGGAGTTGTAGGAGTTCAAGATAAAACTGGGGGACTTGGAGGAAAAGGGTTTTATAGCACCCAGTACATCTCTTTGGGGTTTTCTAATCATTTTTGTAAAAATACAAATTGTAACCTTAGGCTATGTGTATAATACTGAAAATTAAACTAGTTGATAGTTAAGAATTTTTATCTTGTTACATGGATAGATGAACTTTTTTATCAACTTCGAGGAGATTGTGTGTTTTCAAAAATTTATTTGCATTAACGATATCATCATATGCATGTTCGACATGTATACAGACATCATTGAACATTTCATAAAATAATTAGTCCATATGAATATTTGGTTATGTCATTCAGTTTCACAAACATGCCATTAGTTTTCATGGTGCTGATGATTTGTGTTTTTCATCCTTATCTGGATTTTTTTGTGGTGGAATATGTGAAAGATATCTTATTGTATTCTTTTTATCCACCTGACCATGCCAAAAATATTGAGATAATTTTAGATACAATTATAGAGAATCAATTATATAGTAATCTCGCATATCTCCACTTCTAGATGGATAAGATTTACTTTCTAAGTAACATTATCTCAAAGAAAGTTATATCAGTTGACCCAGGGGTGTGTGAGGAGTAGTTTATTGGGAGAATCCCAAAAACATCATTGATATATAGAGTTTATTGGGGATATCAGGATACTATAGGTGTTTCATACATGAATTTTGATGGGATTGAATAATAAGGGTGTGAAGTTTTTATGGAAAAACACCTATGAGATATACATTTAATATATGAATGGGATATTGAGTTCATTATTGGTACAAATTATACCATAGATTAGATGGAGTTACACTGGGTATTGTGAAAAATAATTTATCGAGCTAGGATAATTTCTAATATATGGTAATAGATTTTTGGTGTACAGGTCTCGGTAGTTGAGGCCACACAAGAGGAACTACCCAACACACAATATTGAGTCATCTATATTTATTCATGTATTGTGGTGTTGGAGATACTACTTAGCATGGGAGCATTCTATGGTGTACACGGACCACAAAATCCTTATGTATATATTTACACAGTGTTATTTGAATCTAATGGAGTGGATGTTGGTTGAGTACCTTTAGTGTTTTGACATTGATCATTCCTATACACATGGAAATGGAAATTGAGTTTCTGATACACTGGGCTAGGTACTCAAATACAAGAATGTCCGAAGGCTAGTAGAGAGTGGAAGCTTATGGATTTTTTTTCATAGATACACTTGGAGTTACACAATGGTCAGGGGAAGATTTTTCTTTTATCTAAGCTATGAACTCTACCCTACTGGACAGAGTGTGTATGAGTAATCTATTGGATTATATTGTTCTAGTCCTATAAGAGAGTTTTGATGGTGTGGTCACACCTTCTCAATGGATTTTGGGTGAGGATGAGATCCTGTGTATAAATAATCGCATGTGTGTTAACTTGGAAATACATGAGGAGATGATGTGGGATTTTCATGCCATGTTTTGGGCGATACATCCCAACATAAATAAGTTGTATCATGACTTGTGTCATAAGTACTAGTGGTTGGGTAGGAAATATAGGTAGCTAGTTTTGTTATAAGATATTCCTTCGTTCATTAGGTGATGGTAGATCATAATCAACCAGATGTACTTTAACAATAGTTAATCATTACTAAGTGGAAATATGATGATGTCACGATGGATTTTGAGACTTATTTTCCAAGGTATACTCAATTTAGTGATTTTTTGTGGGTTGTTGTTGACAGGATCATTAATTTTGTTCATTTTCTGTTGGTCAGGGATATGTTCTCATAGGATGAAGTTGGGAGGATTTATAGTAGTTTGATAGTACGACATCATATGGTCCCTAGTACTATCATTTTAGAGAGGTACGCATGATTTAAATCTCGTTTCTAGAATATTTTTCAATGGGATTTGGTTAAAAATATTTTTTTCAACACATTATACCACCCTCAGACTAATGGATAATTAGAGTGTATGATTCTGGTGCTTAAGGACATGTTGTGAGAAAGTATCCTTTATTTTAGGGGATCTAGGGAGAGACATATATCCCTTATTGATTTCACCAACAAAAATAGCTATCAGGTAATGATACCGATGTAACATTATGATAATTTTATGGTTGGTCATGCCGAGCGCCCCAGTGCTGGTTAAAGGTAGTTAAGGTATCTTTACTGGGGTTTCATCTCATGTAGGATAATTAGAAGGAGGTCTATTTGATCATGAAGCATATGGATACTTCTCATTTTAAATAGATATCTTACATTGATCATCATTGATGACCACTCGAGTTCGAGGTCATGTATTGGGTTCTTTTTTATCTCACTGAGGTTGGGACACAAATGTATTATGAGACAGGGTATGCTTTTTCTGTGATATGTTGGTCCATTTGAGATTCTGGAAAGAGTCATGCAAGAAGCCTACTGGTTGTAGTTATCTCAGTGGTACTAGTCCATTCATGACATCTCCCATGTATCTCAACTACCCCATTATCACTCATACACATCTCACACTCTATATCCAGAGGAGGTGGGTTTGCAAGTGGATTCATACTTTGAGAATATCATTTTATTATTATTGAATGCAGCATAAAGGTTCTCTAAGGTTGTTCTGTTCCTATAGTAAATGTTCTATGGATGGACGGTTGTTTATAGGTAGATACTTGGGACTGAGATGTTGGCATATGTGATCAATGGTTCGAGTTATTTTCAAGTGACAATTGGCCACCCTTTGGAAAGAAATTTTGTGTTAAATTACTTTGAGGGGGAAGATTAAAGATCACAGGATGTTCTGAATGTATAGATATTTTTTAATTTTAGTTTAAATCCATTTTTATAGCTTAATGTGAATACCCTATGAGGATAACGGTATATCTGGGTTGTTTGGGGATTTTTCAAAGCATGGAGTTGGCTTTTTGATAAAAACTGACAAGTTGCATGGTTAGGAGAAACCAAGAAGGATAGCCTATACAGTTACCCCTAACCATGCGAGTCTTGAAAGTGGGGTGCTACAGGTCACATAGTTTTAGAAAACTATGCCACCTAAGTTACATTCCCATGTAAGGCACATTCAAGGTTTAGAAAAGGTTTTTTTACCATTTTCACATGGTTCGGAAAACCATGCACACTATTCATTCAGGGTACCCCTTTAAAGTATTGAAGGGCACATGACTGGAACATATTTTTTACAACTGTACAACCAATCTGTACAGCCTAGATATTTTGGTAAAATTTAACAATTTTCCCCTAAATATATTGAAATCCTAAATCTAATTTCATTCTTCCTCTTCTAGATAGTAGAGAGCTCTTGGGATATCTTTTGAGGGTAAAATCATTTCATTTTCTCCCATTTCATTGACCGGACTCATATTTAAACATTGTCTATCTCATTGGATTCATACTGGTGAGTAATCAATTCCTCTTATATCATTCTTCATTCATCATAGTATTGATGGAGTTATTTGGGTGCAAACTAATATGCCCAATTTTTAGGTTTGTTCTATGTTCTCCGTTTTCATTCTAATCTTGATAGAATTAAATGATAATATTGGAATAGAATTCAACTACAGACCTATGGTAGGATTTATATACCTTTCCCTTTAGGTTTTCTATTTTATAGAGTTGTTTCCCATTTTTTAGCATGTCATACTTTCTGGAGATTCCTAGAATATGAACTAAATAATTGAAATGATCAAATTGGGACCATTTATGTTTCCCCTTAAGGATCATTTATGGTTGGAGGTCATCTAGCCTCAACCTAGGACACCCTTTGGGATTTAACTTACCCTTTCCTTTTACCTATGGTTATACCACCCATGATATGTGAGTGTGCTTATCTAGTTATATGTGCCCCTTGTTGAATTTAATTTAATTTTTTCAAAAGATTAGGAGATGTTTTTCCTCTATTACCATTTTATACATGTTTTTAATTGTATAAATTTTTAAATGTTAAATTTTAAATGAGTTTGATTAATTTATAGAATGTTATGAAATTTGAATTGATGAATGAATGTAATGAACTATATGGTACTAGATTATGTGGTATGTATACATTGAATCAAAATTTCTGTTAAATCCCATGAACTGTTCTCCCATAGATCTTGATAGATGTAGTGGACTCCTTGGAAGAGATTTCTCCTTGGTTATTGATATTGTAGGATGCCTTGGGACTTTATACCCCTTGGATCTGACATTTTTGGTCTCGCTATGGACATGGTTTTTTGACATTATCCTTAGAACCCACCCAAGTCTAACCGTGATTCAATCAAGATGCTCCTATGAATCAATATGAATTACATGCTCTTATATACCTTGGATGCATCCTAGAGGGGTCTGAAAAATTATATTATATAGTTCAGATGTGATGGATGATTTAAACTATACAGTAAGACTTTGGTTGATATGTTACTCTTGGTTGAACGGTGTGGTTGTGGTTGACTTGACACACTTGGGTGTACGGTATGGTGATGGTGGTTTTTCTTTCTTTATAGATTCCATGTAATATGAGCTTCACCCCTATTTTATAGGGATTCTTTTTTTGATTGATATTTACACTTAATTTTCTTACATTTTCCATGATTATTTGAATTGTATTACTGTTATACTTGTCATATACTTTCACAGTACTTTATCTTGTATTTCAAAACATGCATTTGTTATAGATTTATTGGGTGGTGGCATACTGAGTGTTATCTCACTCCCTTTTCAGGTTTCCATTGGGTACCCAGATAAACTACATGGATATAGGTATGGATCGAGAAAAGCTCATATAGTTCGATTCCTAGATCTGTTTCATACATAGGTACATGGGAGAATAGGAAAAAAGGGAGGATCATGATGATATCTATGATAACTTATTTTTGGTCTTTTGGGTATTTGGATACATGTATTTTACTAATTCATTTATACCTATTCTGGATAATTTTTCGATACATTACATGGTATATCATTTCACAAGATATTACATTTGCTTTTTTTTATATATTCTTATCTTGGATGTCAATATTTTGTATGGTTTTTTATAAACATTTTTGTCGGTTGGAGTGGATACTCAAGAGGGGGTGAATTGAGTTCCAATTAAAATTTCTATTAAAATATTGTCTCTTTAAAATCCCCCAATTTATAAAACAAGTTAAACTATAGTGAATTTATACAAATTTTAAATGTTCACTTAACTTCTCAAAGGTTGATTAGATCTCAGTTAATTTAACCACAAGATCAAACTAAATTTTGAAACTAACCTACTGATTTACAATAAGTGTAAACACTTTATAATTTAACTATAAAAGTATATTTAAAATAGTTTTGTATTTCAAAGTAATAGAAGTGGAATAAATAAGATATATGTAGTATACTTTGAACTTAACTAAAGATGCACAGCAAATATAACAAGAGGTTCAGTCTCAAGCTGAGACTTAGTCCTCTCAAATTTATATAAATTTGATCCACACCCTGGATCGGGGTTAACAATAGTTTACAAAACTGGCCAGGTCACGTAGGGACCTCTACCACTGTTCTTCGTGGGAAACAAAACAAAGACCAGGCCATACAATGTCCTCTTCCACAGTTGACGTGGGTAAACAAGAGTTAAGAGATTTGGGGTGAGGATTTTGATATCCTCCAGTTTAGTGCAGGAGACAGTGTGTGTATAAGAAATACAGAGTACAGCACACTACGTAAAAGTTAATAAATAAATCACTTAAAGAGAATAGATAAGAGTTTAGAAAGCTCTAGTGATTATCAATGCAGCTCTGGACTCTTTGGATTCAGCAGGAATTCTTCTGATTCCTTCTCTGGTTTTTCTGTTGAAAAACAGAGTGTCTTAGTTCAGATTTTATTCTATAGGAATGAAAATGATCTCTTGATTCGTCATGTGTTCTTCAGTGGTGTTGGATTTCATTCATGAGAGTTCTTTGAAAGTCTTGCAATCTATTTATTTCTCAGGATTGTTCTTCTCATTCAGCATAGTGCTCTCCAGTGTATGTAAGTTATTCTCATTGTATTTTCACACTTGCACGCCTCTCGTGTACTGCATCTCAAACTTCCTTATATTCCACGAGTTCTGGAAGTAGGAATGATTCCTTTTTCATAGGTACGAGATACGGTTTGCTGACATGCCAACAACTATCATTAAATAACATTAATTGCATTAAAAATATAAAATATAACCATTAGCATTATTTAAAAAATATTTACAAAAAGTTAAGAAATGGTGTCATAGTGATTAAGTAAACGGTGTCTTCTTCACGGTATAGTCTTCATGGTATGAGGTTCATGGTATGAGCTTCACAGTATGAGCTTCATGGTATGAGCTTCACGGTGTCTAGGTCATGGTGGGTCCTTCACGGTGTCTGGGTCACGGTGTGTCCTTCACGGTGTCTGGGTCACGGTGAGTCCTTCACGGTGTCTGGGTCACGGTGAGTCCTTCACGGTGTCTGGGTCATGGTGAGTCCTTCACGGTGTGTCCATACTTATACAAATATCTGAATCTAGACTTAGACGGTAATATGTAGAATATGGATTATGTTTAATCATTAGAGAGTAAGAGAACTTGAATCATAAATATAAAGGCTTGATAATATATGTGAGATTTGTGATCATGCATAAGACTTGTAAATAATAAAGAGAGTACTTAACATCATAAGATTTTTTATCATTAAAATGTGATGTGTAGTTATTATTGAGATTTAAGAGCGTCAGTAAGATGTGCAATGAAGATTGAGATTAATTAACAGTAATAGGATTTGTGATCATTAAAACATTATTAACACATGAGGAGTCCAACAATTTTATATTGATTTGATATGATATTATACTATGTTTCACTATAACAAGAGAAATTAGTATCTCAACATACACACCCTTGCCCCTTATTTCTAGTCAGAATCCACTGGGATTTGGGGGGAGAAGCTTGAGTCTATGTTACCCATTGGCTCTGGGAACCATTTAGTGGCATCCGAGTACAGACGTTACAACTGAAGAGTGAAAAAATATTTACTATTACATGAAACGTTCATTAATAAACAAAGTATATGTAAATTTATTTATTTTAAGATACAAATAAAAAAAATTCCCCCAACATAGACTTAAACATTAACAATCATGAATAGTGACGAGATGGTGAAATAAACACTCACAACATTGGTTAATTTTGAATAGAAAGTCCCGTGAAAGAAATAAAATCATAATAAATTTTAAATAACATATAAATAAATATATTTATGATATAAATTTTCAAATGGGTAGTATATACCCCAATAAAAAATAAGTGGTTAATATGACATATGTCTTGCTGAAGTAAAAGTGCGATAAGAAACCATTACGACATGTCTGATTTCCATTGTATGTGTTCAAACATATTATATAATAAATATATATTTATTATACATAAATTATATAAGAAAACTCATATATTTTATATCATATATAATTTATTTATTTTCTTTTATCACCCATTTACAAATAATTCTTTGTTAAAATCATTGTTTCGGGTGATAATTGCTTCATTTTTCATGTTATTTTTGGTTTGGTAATTTCAATAATTTTAATTTCATCATGGTTACATAATCTTAATAATTTTAAACATGAAATAAATTTCATATATGTATTTCATATATTAATTTATATAAATCATTAAAATTTCGAGATATAAATGGATTACATCATTCATGGAGACGGTAGACTGTAAGTACGCATGAACGATGTTTCAATTTTTCCTGAAGGATGGATTAAAAGGAAGTTAATATATATATAACCTTTACTAGAGTAATTATGAATTCAAATATATGACATATATTAACTAAATTTATCATTATTACCTTCTGTGTAAATCATTAATGAAAAATAAGTCACATCACTTCATGAGGTTGTAGTCCATCATACACACGAGTGATATTATTTTATGCCCTAAGGATTGGAATTTAAGTAGTTATATGTGATATAATAATTATATATGAATAATTAAGTTTCAAATATCATATATATTCATTTAATCTATACTAATTATCATCCAAGTGAAACAAAAATGGTAAAACACATCACATCGGTTCGTGAGGCCGTAGTCTGTCGTACACATAACTGACATTATTGTTCTACAATGGGTTGTATGGTAAGAATTTTGATGGGATATTGTAATTATATAATTATAATAATTTCATAAAAATTATATACATAATTTTATCAAACTTTTAGAGTTGGTGATGGAAATCAAATTTCATCGGTTCTTGAGGCGATAGCCTGTCGTACACACATTCGATGGTCTTGTTTCCCATTCGACGGTAGAGGAGATGGATATAGGTTATCCAATTTACAGAATAAAATATAATTATATTGTATATAATGGTTTTATTATATCATATTTATTTAATAAAGTTTTAAGGATGTTGGAGAAGAAACAATATAAAAACATTCATTAAAGAACGTTACCTCTTCTTCAGAAAATTTCAATAGGATTTTTCAAAAATCATTCCTCTGTAGAAATTTTAAAAAAACAAAAGACTATAAAATGTTGGGATGGATTTAAGGATTATATTTCTTTAGGTATTTTATGAACCAAATACATTTTTTAGTCTTAATTGGAGTATATATGGGGTGTATTTTATAAGTGGGGGAGAGGACACACTTACAAATTTTGAAAAGAAAAAGTGATACCCAAGTTTTTATCAAGAAGAAAACCACAAAAATTGGTCATTAGTGAACACTGGAAGTTATAAGGTCTATATATATCCTAAAATTTTAATTAGTAATGTTTTAGATCATTTTTAAAACTTATATGTTTATTTTAACCCCAAGTAAACTCATTTTTTCCTTCACTGTGGAAAATAATTTTTACTATTTTTATTACTCATTATGAACAAAAAATAAGTTCAACTTATTAAATAATATAAATTATTATAATTTCAAATATTTAATACATTTTTTTCAAATTCAATTCACAAAATTGGAATATTTAAATTTAAAATTAAACACACAGACATGTTGAACAAAAAACTATTTTTCCAAAGAAAATATTTCTATACTTGAAAAACTTTTTATATAAATATTCATGATGAAATTGATTATAAGGATAAAAACTATTTTAATTTTAATATAATTTAATAGATTTTAATTTAAAATAAACATAAAGTATAAATTAAATATTTAAATAATTTAAATGAAAATATTGTTTTCAATAAAAAAAGTATTTTTCCAAAATTCCTCAAAAAATTATATTTAAAAAAAACAATAATAAATTCACCCAAATATAAATTTTACATGTATATTTAAAAAATTATTTATGTGTTGGAACCAAATAATGCATGCCACTCATTCCACGGATTCAATGATGTGATCGACGAAAGACGCCTAATGAAAGGGTCGTAAAAAGGGCCTCCAAGCCCATTCAAAAGGGCTATGTGCAAAACACTTCTCATGGAAAGCGCATTTTTGTATGTACACCTCCATGAGGGGATCCATGGTGCCCCGAAATGGCATGAGTCCAAAGCCAATTGAGACCCCTTTGTGGCACCAGTCCCCTCTGCAGCCCTCTCTATGGTGGCCACATCGACGAACCTCTGTTCGCCATCAAACCCCTCTACGAAGTCGATGCGAGCTGACAGAGTGATTCCTTTCCATGGTGTCACCTGTATCCATAGAGAATTCTATTCCCCACTAACTATGGATTCCTATAAAACAAAGGATCACCCTCCTCTTCCAAATCATTGTTACTCTGTCCTTTCAACTTCCGGGATCCCATTTCGCATAGACTTTCGTGAAACCTTCAAATGAATCACCAATGGTAGGGGGATTCTGCGAGCCATACCCCTTTTAATTATTTTCATCCTCCGCATATTGTGGAGATTCCATTCGTGAAGTATTATTCCATTCGCAGAGAAAGGGGCCCCTTTGGGGTAATTTATGTTTCATTAATTGTAGAGCCTTCGCGAAATTCTCTCCAAACAAAGAGGTATTCGTTAAGGCGAAGCCCTGCTCCCTTAAAGGATGATCTTTATAAAGCCTTGGCCTTTCGGGAAGACCCCCTATTTTTGAAGACCCTTTCCTTCTCAAAGTACCTCTTCTTTGGGTAGTCCTTTCCCTTCAAGATGTTCATCCTCTTCACGAAGCCTCCATTATTCATTAAGAACATCCCCTTTGCGAAGCACCTTTGCCTGAGACTGAAATCTTTACACACCCCTTTCCGGAATGACCCTTTAGGGTCGTGCGATGAAATATCAAGGTCCCTTCGGCAGTGCTTCACATTGAGTTCATTGGCCTTATAATTATTCACATATGAATGCTAACAGCTATTGCTTCTTCACACACCCATGCTAATGTGAGCCCCTCAATTGATCACTATACGACACCCCAACACCACGTCATTGATGATGCCTTCCCTTCCCCAAGGGTGGGTGCATATCGGTCATGTATGTCCTAGGGGTGCATAGTGAAATTGACTCATCCAAGCGGTAGGACGTTAAACTACCAATCACCATTTTCCTCAGCGAATGATGTTAAACTATCACCTCACCCTGTGTTATATACACAGGGTGCCCCGTATCAGACATTTTTCACACCCGCTCGTCTCCACAGGAGTGAGATCTTCCTTATATGGAATGTGATCCTCTTTTCGGGAATGGCGTTTATCTGCAAGGAAGGGAAACCATCTCGGTGTAAGCCCCTATCCTTTATCATAGGAGGTATCATCCCTACTCCACCTCTCTTCTTCCAAACCAATGACTAGAGGTGAAAGGTACATAGGGAACTTTTTTACCCCATCCCTCTCCCTCCCAGCTTTATCGCCACTGGGCCTCAATCTTGAAGTAAGTCCCAATCTCCATCTCCTTGGGCCATTAACCACACTTAAGCACATGTTTCTTCTTTGGTCCACTAAACATGTGTAAGCCTAGATTTATTCCTCACAGATGCACCTTTCACGACATGATCATCTGGTCCGTGCTACCTCTTTTTTCACACATCAAGAATGAGTCATGTGGGATTAGAGTAAGCATTAACCATGACACCCTTCATGGTATCCCTAGTGTAAGTCCCATGTCCCCCTTTCAAACTACGTGGACTTTGTTCCTTTTCCCTATTCAAGAAAGGTACATAGGAAGCCTCCCTGAGGTTCAAGCCCAACACTCATTGGTCCAAAATACTTCACATCGGTCCGCCTTCATCCCAGATGATGTTAAATTGCATCCCCATTTCAAACTGTGTAGACTCTAATCCTTTCCACTATCTGAGCAAGGTACGTAAGAAGCCTCCCTAAGGTTCATTCCCAACAATCATTGGTCTCGGCCACTTCATGTAGGTCCAACTTCATCCCACATGACATTAAACGTCATCCCTCTTTCGAACTACATGGAATTTGACCCTTTCCCCTATTCGACCACGGTACATAAGAAGCCTCCCTGAGGTTCATGCCCAACTCTCATCGATCTTGACCACTTCACATCGGTATTCCTTCACCTCGTATGACAATAAAATGAATCCCCCTTTCAAACTATATGGACACTAATCTATTCCCATACCCAAGAAAGGAACGTAGGAACCATCCCTGAGGTTTAAACCGAACACTCACTAGTCCCAACTACTCCACATTAGTTCACCTTCATCCCACATGATGTTAATCTATACACCCCCCCCCCCTTTGTCCAGCATGATGCTAAAATGTATACCTTTGAACTACATGGGTTTTGATCCCTGTCTCCTAGACAGGGTATGTAAGAAGACTCCCTATGGATCAACCACAAACACCATCATGCCCAGTTCTAACAGTGTGGGTTTTAATCCCTATCTCCTAGACTGGGTACGTAGGAAACCTCCTAGAGGATCCATCCCAACCAATGGTAAGAAATTGTCAATCCTAACCAACAATAATCCATTCTCAATCCCAACCAATGGTTATCCATTGCCAATCCTGAACAATAGTAAGAAATATTCAGTCCCCAACCAATGGTAATCTGTTGTAATGCCAAACCAATGGTATGTCATTGGATTCCCCAACCAATGGTAATATATTGTATGTAAGAACCCAGACCTTCTTTTCAGGTAGGTTTTTCCTTCCTTGTTTTTTTTGAGAAAAGAGGAGTTTATGAAATTTTTGAAGTACACGCCACGTACTCGGTTACCACGGGTAGCCATGTGTTGACTGTGTAGCAGCCTTGCACATGGATATCTGTGATGAACTAGTGGCCGCCTAATGTGGAGTATAGAAACAACAAGTACACACCATGTACTCTAAAAGTACACACCGTGTATTTTTTTCTCATTAAACGCACTGGGGTTGCATCTGACGGATAGAACTCACATCTTCCAGGTCTCCTTCGTCCGAGAGAACCCGTATGGTCACGAATCTTTAACGAGCCCCCGATCCTCCGTTCATCCTCTAATTTGAACACCATTGATTGCGTTGGAATCACATCAGTGAGTTCTGTCTTCTTCTTGAGCCCTGTTTTCCAATTCCTCTTCTTTTCCATGTTATCGTGGGTTGAACGTTTTAGATATTTTCTTAGATCTATGTTGTTCGAATGAGATTCATGATTTGTGGTTCAGGTATATTGATCTCCTAACCCCGAGGTAGGTGGTTTGTGACTTTCCATTCAAATTCTTTGAGTTTTATGTGCAAATTCCACCAATATCCTTGAACGGGGTATTGCATGTTTACTATTTTGGCCCTATTGTTTCTCTGTTATGCTGGTATGCCTGAGTAGATGATTATTGAATGTGGATAGGGTGAATTTTTGTGCTTTGGATGTATTTACCATGCATGTTTTTCATGTTTTGACTGTGGGTCTTGTTTTCCTGTTAAGATGCTATTTACATTCCCATGCCTAGTATTGTAGGATGGTGTGATTGTTTCTCTGTTATCCTATTGTGTTGTAGAATGCTAGCCACGTAGTTCTTGAGGTTGGCCTTGGCCATTATGCATTGCTACACTTTTTTTACTTACACAGGGCCGTGAGAACCTCATGTATAGACCATAGGAAGAATAGACGATGAGGGATTCTTCAGAGTGTCTTTATAATTTACGAAGCCAGACCACGGGGGGAATTGATGTTGAGTGCTTCCCCAGAGTGTATGTAGTTCCTTAACGTGGGCCACAGGGGTAATTATACATTGAGTGCTTCCCCAGAGTGCCCTTAGTACCGATATGAGACTATATTGGGAATTGATGGTGAGTGCTTCCTCAGAGAGTCTATGTTTAAGCTGAACCGGAGGGGTTAAACTGAGTGTACTGCCCAGAGGGTTGCATACACATGCTAGGTAGGACAAGAGGGGATAGTCTGAGGATACTTTCCATAGGGTTACTTGTTGTATTATCTGTTTTTTTTAGTTGTTGCATGTTGTGTGGTGATTGGAATGCTTTAAACTGTGGATTGGATACTGCATAGTGCTTTCTTGTTTACTGATTTCTATACTTTTACCTTCCATATACTCACTGACTATTATACACAGATATTTGGGTGGTTTCCTATAGGTATATTGTCTCACACCCTGTTTGGGTCATGCTTTTGGGCCCAAACATATTATATTTTTACAGATATAGATAAGGGAAAGCGCCCTTCTACTTCAAGTAATTGACTTGCTGTGGAGCTGGAGAGCATGGGACCAAGTTATGGCTTGTGATGCTGAGGAGTTTATTTGCTTTATTTTGCACTTTGGTTTTTCACTGTTGTATTCCATCATTTTGACTTGTTTGGAATTTTTCCTAGACTTATGTATCAGGCATCATTTCATATATATATGTCCTCTAGTTGTTTAGTATTTCAGTCTTCTGCTGTTTACAGTGGTTGGATATTTACTGCTCCCTCTATTATATGTGGTGTTTACTTCCACTATGTACTCTACCAATGAGTGCATAGTTACCCCACTATCACACCAAAGGCCCACGCAGCTATTCAGCAGCCTCTAGTGTTTGGGGAAATGCGCTTGAGGCCATGTCACCAACTGGGTACGGGGAGCATCTGGGTGGATTTCAAAATTGGGTTGTTACAAAGTGGTATCAGAGGATTTCCATTCTCTTGACTTACTATTTAGATCCTTATCCAGGGATAGAATGGAATAGGTACTATGTAATAAGTTGTACCCATGAGTAGTTAACCCATGTACAGGGAAAATCCAATCTACCTCGCTTAAATTGCAATTTTTATGGTTTTACAATTATTACAGTTGATCTGATTTCGCCTTGAGTGATTCACATGGTTTGTGATGTCGTTGTTGATATTATTGAGGTTATATTTTTGTTGAAACTCAATGAGATGAGGGTATTCCATCTCATTCATCATATAGGCACTTGCTAGAAATGACATGTCATGCATTTTTTCCATGCCATCTAGGATGCATTAGTGATTACATGATATTGTGATAGATGATGTGTAAAATATGCATGTTGTTGTGATATTTTCCTTGATATAAATTCCTTATGATTTATAGGGTATTTGTTGTGTAGATATTTTCTTCAATGAACGCCAAACATTGGTTCTTGAGGTGTTATGGGCCCTCATGGACCAGAATTTGGTGGATCATAACCTTTTTTGCTAAGTTGTAATGTGTATAAGAATGCCAATCTCTGGTTTGTGGGGAGTATGGGCCCTCACGGATCATAATCTGGCACTTTCTGTACTCATTTCAATGTTTTCTGGGTTCCGGTGTAACACCCCGAGCTTCCACGATACGCCTCTCTTTCAATAATGCAATAGCTTGCATTGTACGCAACTTCGAGTTCTAAAACACCGCGACTAATCAAAGTAGCCGTTATGAATAGTAATAACCACTTTTTAAAATTATAGAAATTTTATATTTCAAAAAAGACTTCATTTTTGTATTCTTAATATCGAAATTATCCAAAGTTGAATTTTTTGTATTTTTCTGAGAACTTCCAATTTTTTCTGAATAGTGAAAATTACTTAAAAACAACTTTTTTAATCAAAATAATTTATAGTGATAAATTATAATATTTAGTGGTTTAAAAGTATAATTAGAATATATTTTTACCATTTTATCCAATGGTGGTCATTAGAATTAATTTAACATTGAAATTGGACATAAATAATTGTCAATCTTTTGATATAAATTGTTTCTTAAAAACACGCTATTGTTCTGACAGCGGGAATTAATTATAAAATTAATTAATGCAACTTATATGTTTGGAATTTTGTAAAATAGACATCATTTTTGAATTCGGAATATCAATTATAGCTTAGGGTGAAATTTTGGCATTGTTCTGAAAAACTTCAATTTTTGATGAATAGTGAAACCACTAAGTGGTAGTTAAATAACTGATTTTTCGTTTAAATGAAATATTACCACTTCTGTGATTTGATTTTCAAAAATCCGACATACATGTTTGTCATTAAGAAGTAAAATGTGATTCAATGAGATTAAAATAATTTTTTGGTGAATAGTAACTTTTAAATTCTTAATCGCGATTAGAGGTAATTAGTGTAGTTTAAGGTAAAAATAATGTTTTAATAATATGAGATGAGCTTGACACTTGTCCTACTCCTATTGGATGAGTCATTGCCGACCAAGACAACCCATGGGTCAACTTGGGGACCCCATGGAGCCACTTTGGTTGGAAAATGACATTAATATATATTTATTTAATGTTAAAATTAAATTGACACAAACATGAGTTGTTTTACTAAAACAGTTTTTAATTGGGGTTACACAAGTCCAAATTTTGACTATAAATATTCATTATAAATATAGAAAGATTTACTACATCATAGTATTTTTTTTATAATTTTTAGACATTAAATAAATTAAATTATTTATGACATCATTATGATGCGGCGATGACCTCATTATTTAACGATTTTAATAAAATGAAAATATAATGTAAAATCCAAGTCATACACTTGTCCAAAGACTATTGGATGGGTATATTTTGAACCCTTATCACCTTATCCTCGAATTATATAAGTGTGGGACCTTTAGAATCCGAAAATCATTGTATAATAATGTAAAATATCCTTACTTTCCAAGAGTGCCCCTCCTCTCCTCTTATAAAAGGCCCCCACCTCTACCACCTCATTCACACTTTCAAGCCATTTTTCTCGGTCAACCTCTGCCCAAATACTTTCCCAACTTCCCCCTATTACTACTAGAAGCCTCACTTTGGGCAGAACTCTTCCCAAGTAAGCCTTTGGCTCAAATCAAAAAGAGTTACCCGATTTTGAGGTAATGTCTTCTCTAATGTTGTTTTGTTTTATTTTTCTTCTCCAACCCCCTAAAATATTTTTATTCATTTCTTTTGTAACAAAAACAGTATCCTAAATATACTAGGATGTTGTTATAATAAGTATTCGAGCTACACTTACACACACCTACATCTAATGGTTAAAGAACATACGGTTTCTGTGGATGGCGAATTTCTGCCTCACGAAACGATGATTGTTCAACACTCATATAACACCTTCAAAGGTGGCCATTAAGATGTCACTATATTTATATATGATATATAATATGTTTATGTTTTACTTATGCTTCTGTATTTCTCATTTATGGAATAATTTATGATTTCCATTATGGGTAAAACGCGATAATTTCATTTTAGGAAGTGCGGACAACCGCCCCCTCAAAGTGATTTGAATCGTTAATGCCATATGTGGGATGTATAAAGGATGGAGTTAATGGTATTATACAATATATTATACTGGAATTATATTATACATTTATATCATTATTATTTCATTCCATTAAATACGAAATAGAAATGAAAGTAGCGTTCATGCGTACGTACGGCTTACCGTCTCCATGAACGGTGCATTTCATTTCTTACCTCTAAATGTTACGTAATAAATGAATGTATATACTGGATATATATGATATATATGACATCTAAATCATGAATATGATTCTGGAGATAATGTATATTCTACCACATAAACAACTTGTAATTATAAGAAGTTTATTGTTGACTCAAGTACCAAAGATCGACAAAAAAACCGTTATTAACTTAAATAATTACATAATGTTCATAACATTGTAATAAGTGATATAAAAACGATAATGAAATTAAAAATGGTTCTTAATAAGGTATATATTAACTCTAGTTTTTTATTCAGTGGGTTAAAGAATGGTTGAGTCAAGTCAGACACGAGGTAAGGGAACTTCTTAACCCAATTACCATTCTTTGGGTTAATCTCCTACTTTCAAATTATGTCATGATATTATTATGTCCTATCTTGTATTTGTACTTTATTTATGTGTACTTATAGTGAATACACATAATAGATCTATTTTATTTTAAAAAATGATCTTTTAAGGACTTTGTCTCAATCTCCTTTCATTGAGGCATATTTGGTTTTATACATAATTTCTTTTATACGGTGTACAAACCCCTTTGACTTTTACGTTTATTCAAAAGGAATCTTTTTTATACGAAGCGTTTACTAAACGACAAAAGGGAATGTTTTTGTCGTACGTATGCGGCGACAACGACTTCTCCGCCGCCATGACCATTATTTGAGTTTCGGATTCCTCTACAAGCCATCATTTTTTTTAATGAAAAATAAATACAAAGTTTTAACTTTCTTTTATTTTGGTATTGAAAATGGTTTTGAAAGAGTTTTTATTATATCAATGTGTTGTATTGATATCTTGTGATTGAAATGTGGAAATTTTATGTTTCCTTTATGCATGTTTTATCTGATACGATTATGCTATGGTTTATGATATGTTTAAACCTATTTATATGAGGAATGTATTGGACTTAATAAGTGACAGGTGGAGCCCGCTATAGCTCCTCGATGCATCGGTAGGTCTCATGAGACAACTAGACGTGGAATTGGCCGAGGCCCTTTCCCAATTTGATTTATGGTTTTGGCCGAGGCCTTAATCATTTTAGACGTCTTGGACGAGGCCTTGACAAAGTGTTTCAAAATTTCTGGCATTATACATTCCCTCATTATGAAAGTGGTTATTGATATTGCATGTGATTATTCAACCAGTAGAATATCCATGTGAAGAAGTTAATGGCATTATCTCATTTTACTTTTTCCATATTATGTTGAAGTTCATGTTTAAAAGTCTTTTGTTTTAGTTATACATTGCCTTAAATGTTTATGTTTATTGATGAAAGATTCCGCTATATTGTTATCCTTACTGAGCATCTGAGCTCACCCCTTTCAATGTTTTAATATTTTCCAGGATGTGAAGAAGTATTTTATGAATGACCTGCATGGATAGTCATAAGAGGATATGAGTGTGGACTATGAATACTTTGTTATTAGTTTTTCACTTTATGATGTAATGTAACATTTATGAATGTATCTAGTGTTTCCAAGGCTACTAAACTAATCGGGCTTTCGAGACTTGATCTTTTGTGATCATGCCAATGTTACGAAGTAATGCACCGACTCTGGGTAGCTGGGGTCGGGGCGTTACAGTTGGTATCAGAGGCAGTTTAGTACTAACCTTGGAAGCTAGATTTAGACAAACTCTGATTAGAGCACGTAGACCTAAGATGAACTTTGAGGATTAGTATAGAAGAACTTCCTAAAAATTTTGGTATTGTAGAGATTTTGTGAGTTTTCCGAGCAATACATCCCTTTCTGGATACGAGCAGGTAGAGGCGGCTCTGGCACATATGTACCTAGGGGTAAAACCCGAAAACACCGCTTTGAGCTAGACTCGAACGGGAACTGATGCACGACAACGGGCCTTGCTGCACTCTTGGTTACGACACTCCCAGGGGATATGCTTAGGATAATTTCCATTTTCTTTACAAACCACTATGAAGGGTTACGAGTATATACTTCCTCAAAGAAAACATTTTTATAATTATGGATTATATGCATAATTAGTTCAATTTATGTTAAGTGTTTTACAAGTATGGAATTATGTATTTTGATTCATAAACTAATCCAGTTTATGCCATTATTTAGAAATGGCGCCTAGTGGAAGGAATGGAAGCTGTATCAATGCACGCACTCCGTGTAGGGATTTCCCTCATGCTCAAGATAATTATGGTGGAGCTAGTGATACAACTGGTGCTGATCAGCTTCTCACCATACTGGGAAAACTCACGCAGGTTATGAATAATAACCTTACTCGTATGGAGCACCCTGATCCGCAACGTGGAGCATCAATGTTAGACCGCTTCATGAGGCAACAACCACCAACATTTAATGTGGGTACAAATCCGTTAGTAGCTGAGAAATGGATAAACTCCTTAGAGAAAATATTCTATGCATTGGGGAGTAGCGAAAGGGAGAAGGTTGTCATGGAAGTTTACCCCCTCACTGGAGATGTCGATCAGTGGTGGTCGCTGATTCAAAACACAAAGGAAGATGATGACGTATCGAATATGGAATGGAGGGAGTTCAAAGAGATTTTCTTAGAAAAATAATTTCCTCGTGACCATCGAGCAGATATGGAAAGGCAATTTCTGAGTCTGAGGCAGAAGGAGGATGAGAATGTCGCAAAGTATGAGGCTAACTTTACAAGGTTAGCGAGGCATGCTGCCGATTATATACGTAACCCAAGGAGTAAGATTGATCGTTTCTTTGATGCGTTAAAACCATTTCTCCATCGAGCTTTAGTATCACAATCCTTCTCATCATACGAAGATATTGTCTTGTGTGCTATCAAGACAGAAAAGGAATTCTCTAAGTCTTATGACAACAAAGTAAAGCAAGAGAAGAAGAGAACGGTGGAACAAGAGATAGATAAAGGGAAAAAGGGAAAGAATGATTTTCCATTATGTGATAATTGTGGGAAGAATCACCCTGGTACTTGACTAAAAGGAATGGGAGTTTGTTATAAATGCGGAGAAAAGGGTCACCAGGCTCGTGATTGCAAGGGAAAGAAAGAGGCTATCAAATTTGAATGATACAATTGTAGAGAAATGGGTCATTATGCAAATGAATTTCCTAAGCGTCAGGGAAACTTACCTCAGAAAAGGCCAAGGGATCAAGGACAATCTTATGTTGTTGCTACAGTTGAAGCAGAATAACTAATGTATTGGTGCTTTTGGACTCATGGATTATATTCTGGTTATTAGAATAATGTGATATATATATATATAAGGATTTTTCTGTAGTACTTGTTGATTTCAGTAAGGTTTTAATATGATGAACGTAATTATATTTTTAGTATGTGACAATAAGAGAAACTTTACTTTATTTGGGGAATCTGATAAATTGATTTTGGAATTAAGAGACCTTTTAGAGAAAGTCTGGACAGAGGTATTCTTTGAATAGTATTGTTTAAGGTTAAAAAATTTATGAAGATTATTTTTTGAAATATTATGATACTATAGTTTTAGGAAAAGGACAACCTGCAAGGTGGGGCATAACCCGTCGCGTCGGAAAAAGCTGCAGGAATCGAACCCACAATCATAGTGCGACAGGCCTTTATTTCCTACCACTAGCCTACAGGAAGTCCCTGGTTATTACAAAATAATTTTACTAATCTAAATGGTATGTTTTAACATTTTGAACCTTATACAATTAGGATAAGTATAATATTTTTGAGTTCTATTATCTTTTTGAGTGAAAGATGAGTTGAAGGTTGAAACTCTAATTGTCAAGTATAAATATATATATACCTATCTCTTATTCAATGAATAATTTAATTCTTAAACTTTAGTAAAAGGATATTAAAACAAAAAAATGTGTTATCCTAATACCTTATGTCTTGTTGAACTGATGATATTTTAAATCAACATAGATTGAAGGCTATGAGGCCCTCAATTTGACAGTTGATTGTAATTGATGACCTCAATCACTCCCTACAAATATTTATGTTTTTCCTCCAATTATATGTCTCTAATTGCCACCAATGTTCTCCTTATCGAGATCATAATTTGGTGGTGACTTTCTTATTTCCATTTCCCTCTTATTAAGGCTAAATTTTATTAACCTTATTTCCGATGTGGGTTTTCCACAAAGGTATTTTCTATTTTCAACCGTTTATTTTCAAAGAAAAATATCAAATTGCGAGGACACAATTTATTGAATAAGGGGATAATGTAACACCCTGAGCTTCCACGATACGCCTCTCTTTCAATAATGCAATAGCTTGCATTGTACGCAACTTCAAGTTCTAAAACACCGCGACTAATCAAAGTATCCGTTATGAATATTAATAGCCACTTTTTAAAATTATAGAAATTTTATATTTCAAAAAAGACTTCATTTTTTTATTCTTAATATCGAAATTATCCATAGTAGAATTTTTTGTAATTTTCTGAGAACTTCCAATTTTTTATGAATAGTGAAAATTACTTAAAAACAACTTTTTTAATCAAAATAATTTATAGTGATAAATTATACTATTTAGTGGTTTAAAAGTATAATTAGAATATATTTTTACCATTTTATCCAATGGTGGTCATTAGAATTATTTTAACATTGAAATTGGACATAAACAATTGCCAATCTTTTGATATAAATTGTTTCTTAAAAACACGCTATTGTTGTGACAGTGGGAATTAATTATAAAATTAATTAATGAAACTTATATTTTTGTAATTTTGTAAAATAGACATCATTTTTGAATTCGGAATATCAATTATATCTTAGGGTGAAATTTTGGCATTGTTCTGAAAAACTTCAATTTTTGATGAATAGTGAAACCACTAAGTGGTAGTTAAATAACTGATTTTTCATTTAAATGAAATATTACCACTTCTGTGATTTGATTTTCAAAAATCCTACATACATGGTTGTCATTAAGAAGTAAAATGTGATTCAATGAGATTAAAATAATTTTTTGGTGAATAGTAACTTTTAAGTTCTTAATCGCGATTAGAGGTAATTAGTGTAGTTTAAGGTAAAAATAATGTTTTAATAATATGATATGAGCTTGAAACTTGTCCTACTCCTATTGGATGAGTCATGGCCGACCAAGATAACCCATGTTTCAACTTGGGGACCCCATGGAGCCACTTTGGTTGGAAAATGACATTAATATATATTTATTTAATGTTAAAATTAAATTGACACAAACATGAGTTGTTTTACTAAAACAGTTTTTAAGTGGGGTTACACAAGTCCAAATTTTGACTATAAATATTCATTAGAAAGATAAAAAGATTTCCTACATCATAGTATTTTTTTTATAATTTTTAGACATTAAATAAATTAAATTATTTATGACATCATTATGATGCGGCGATGACCTCATTATTTAATGATTTTAATAAAATGAACATATAATGTAAAATCCAAGGAATACACTTGTCCAAAGACTCTTGTATGGTTAGATTTAGAACCCTTATCACCTGAGCCTCTAATTATATAAGTGTGGGACCTTTAGAATCCGAAACTCATTGTATAATAATGTAAGCTTTCCTTACTTTCCAAGAGTGCCCCTCCTCTCCTCTTATAAAAGGCCCCCACCTCTACCACCTCATTCACACTTTCAAGCCATTTGGCTCGGCCAAACTCTGCCCAAATACTCTCCCAACTCCCCCCCTCTTACTACTAGAAGCCTCACTTTGGGCAGAACTCTTCCCAAGGAAACCTTTGGCTCAAATCAAAAAGAGTTACCCGATTTTGAGGTAATGTCTTCTCTAATGTTGTTTTGTTTTATTTTTATTCTCCAACCCCCTAAACTATTTTTATTCATTTCTTTTGTAACAACACCAGTATCCTAAATATACTAGGATGTTTTTATAAGAAGGATTCGAGCTACACTTACACACACCTACATCTAATGGTTAAAGAACATACGGTTTCTGTGGATGGCGAATTTCTGCCTCACGAAACGATGATTGTTCAACACTCATATAACACCTTCAAAGGTGTCCATTAAGATGTCACTATATTTATATATGATATATAATATTTTTATGTTTTACTTATGCATCTGTATTTCTCATTTATGGCATAATTTATGATTTCCATTATGGGTAAAACGCGATAATTTCATTTTAGGAAGTGCGGACTGCCGCCCCCTCAAAGTGATTTGAATCGTTAATGCCATATGTGGGATGTATAAAGGATGGAGTAAATGGTATTATACACTATATTATACTGGAATTATATTATACATTTATATCATTATGATTTCATTCCATTAAATACGAAATAGAAATGAAAGTAGCGTTCATGCGTACGTACGGCTTACCGTCTCCATGAACGATGCATTTCATTTCTTACCTCTAAATGTTACGTAATAAATGAATGTATATACTGGATATATATGATATATATGACATCTAAATCATGAATATGATTCTGTAGATAATGGATATTCTACCACATAAACAACTTGTAATTATAAGAAGTTTATTGTTGACTCAAGTACCAAAGATCGACAAAACGACCGTTATTAACTTAAATAATTACATAATGTTCATAACATTGTAATAAGTGATATAAAAACGATAATTAAATTAAAAATGGTTCTTAATAAGGTATATATTAACTCTAGTTTATTATTCAGGAGGTTAAAGAACGGTTGAGTCAAGTCAGACACGAGGTAAGGGAACTTCTTAACCCAATTACCATTATTAGGGTTAATCTCCTACTTTCAAATTATGTCATGATATTATTATGTCCTATATTTTATTTGTACTTTATTTATGTTTAATTATAGTGAATACACATAATAGATCTATTTTATTTTAAAAAATGATCTTTTAAGGACTTCGTCTCAATCTCCTTTCATTGATGCATATTTGGTTTTATACATAATTTCTTTTATATGGTGTACAAACCCCTTTGACTTTTACGTTTATTCAAAAGGAATATTTTTTATACGAAGCTTTTACCAAACGACAAAAGGGAATGTTTTTGTCGTATGTATGCGGCGACAACGACTTCTCCACCGTCGTGACCATTATTTGAGTTTCGGCTTCCTCTACAAGCCATCATTTTTTTTAATGAAAAATAAATACAAAGTTTTAACTTTCTTTTATTTTGGTATTGAAAATGGTTTTGAAAGCGTTTTTATTATATCAATGTGTTGTATTTATATCTTGTGATTGAAATGTGGAAATGTTATGTTTCCTTTATGCATGTTTTATGTGATACGATTATGTTATGGTTTATGATATGTTTAAACCTATTCATATGAGGAATGTATTGGACTTAATAAGTGACGGGTGGAGCCCGCTATAGCTCCTCAATGCATCGGTAGGTCTCATGAGACAACTAGATATGGAATTGGCTGAGGCCCTTTCCCAATTTGATTTATGGTTTTGGCCGAGGCCTTAATCATTTTAGACGTCTTGGCCGAGGCCTTGACAAAGTGTTTCAGAATGTCTGGCATTATACATTCCCTCATTATGAAAGTGGTTATTGATATTGCATGTGATTATTCGACCAGTAGAATATCCATGTGAATAAGTGAATGTCATTATCTCATTTTACTTTTTCCATATTATGTTGAAGTTCATGTTTAAAAGGCTTTTGTTTTAGTTATACGTTGCCTTAAATGTTTATGTTTATTGACGAAAGATTCCGCTATATTGTTATCCTTACTGAGCATCTGATCTCACCCCTTTCAATGTTTTAATATTTTCCAGGATGTGAAGAAGTATTTTATGAATGAACTGCAGGGATAGTCTGAAGAGGATATGAGTGTGGACTATGAAGACTTTGTTATTAGTTTTTCACTTTATGATGTAATGTAACATTTATGAATGTATCTAGTGTTTCCAAGGCTACTAAACTAATCGGTCTTTCGAGACTTGATCTTTTGTGATCATGCCAATGTTACGAAGTAATGCACCGAATCTGGGTAGCTGGGGTCGGGGTGTTACATCCGTGGTAGTTTTTGAGGCTTACTGTTCGGAAAAACCCAGAATACATGTCGTGTAATGTTAAGTACACGACGTGTGTTCTTCTATTCGGGAAGAAACAATTTTTCTTAAATACATTCTGTGTACATTATATACATGCCATGTAGTCTCTTACCATGTCATACACCGCATGGGCAGAGACACTGGATGGGTAAAACCTAGAGTGAACACGTCGTGTATTGTCCTTACACGTCCTGTCATGTCTACCCCATGCCCACCCGTGTCACCAACAACACATGTTAGCTGATTCATGTATAATACACACCGTGTGCCATCTAAACATGCCATGTAGTCAGACCCATGTACCCAGCTGTGTCACGCAAAACGCGGGTTGGTGTCACCCCTTCTTGTACACATTGTGTCTTCCTTGAACATGCCATGTAGGTTGACCTAGGTACCTGGTCATTTCACGAACAACATGGGATGGTGTTATCCTTTCTCATACATGTTGTGTCCGTCTGGAACACACCGTGTAGTGTGATCCATGTGTCAGGACATATCACAAACAACATGGGCCAGGTGAATCCTGTTTAGTACATGCCATGTAGGAATTTTATATGTCGTGTAGTCTTGCCTTAGGAGAGACATGTTTCTTATCTGTGTAGAAGAACTAGGGAAGGGAAAGAGGATTCAAATACATGTCGTGTGTTAAGATAACACACTGTGTGTCTTGGGTGTTACATGACTGGTTTAGGTGGGATTACATGCCCATGTGAATGACTTCATGGAACACGCCGTGTAGGAAATTCACACGCCATGTAGTCATTTTTTGTAAACATGAATGTTTTTTTCTCTTTTTATCTTCTTACACTTCCTTGTTGCAGTGCCTGTTAATTCTAATCTAAGGTATGTTCTTGACCTTTCATAATCAGGCCACCGAGATGTCCTCTGGTTGTCTACCAATTGTCAGGTGGTGATCAGACACTGGACAAGGATGATCAGGGACCACCTGTAGATCCTCCAGTTGTTCCAGCCTTAGCACTAGACATTTTAACTGACGTAGGTGCTAATTCACAATTGAGTGAAGGCTTTCTAAGGATGATACAGACCTTTAAGGGACACCAACTTCTACCCCATCTATGGCTGATTTGACGTGGGTATTCCAACATCATCATCCTCTCACTTTCTTAGGGTAAGGAGGACCTCAGGCTGCAGAGTCATGTAAAGAATCCATGTTGACGATCTTTAAGCATCTAGAAACGCCTCCAGAGAAGAAGGTCAATCTCGCTACCTACATTCTCTGATACTCCGCTAAGAGGTGGTGGGACGTGATCTCACATGCAGGATGGAAACAGGTTATGGTGTGGGATGAGTTTCAGCGCATCTTCTTTGATTACTTTTATCTGGAGACCCTGAGATCCAATCAATCTCGGGAGTTTATGAGTCTAGAGAAGGTTACTCATTCTGTCATGGAGTATTCCTCCCACTTTACCAAGCAGTTGCACTTCACGCCTATTCTAGGAGGTGATCAGTTGTTTATGGCAAGGATGTTTGAGGATAGTCTGAGGCACGACATCCGATCATAGGTGAACATATTTCGACTACCTTTTGTCACCTCTATAGACCACCAGGCGCTAATCACAGAGCACAATCTGAGGGATTATGGAGTTGTGAGCCCAGGCGGCTCGACATCAAGATTTATCATTCCTCCTACTGAGAGTAGGAAGCGTCGTAGGGGGTCTTCGCGTGGTGATCCCAGACGACAAGAGACACCTTCAGGTATCCAGGTGGTATGCTACTAGTGTGGAAGGGCCGGTCATACGAGGCCGCGGTGCCATTGAGTCCCAGGGGAGTGCCGATCTTGCGACAAGATGGGTCACCTTCAGCACTTCGGTCAAATATTCTCTCTAGTAGCTGGTGATAGGGGTTCTTCTATGACTCATCATTCTAGAGCAGCACCACCAGTTTCTCACCCGTCAGGGAACTGGAGTTATTCTGTACGTTCAGGATTAGGTGAACGTCGTGGTCGTGGTAGCTATTCACCCGGTTTTCAGTGACATCATGGTGGATCAACTCGTATTGGTCAGGCAGGGTCACATGGACATGTTACAGGAAAGACTTTTATGGTGGAGCAGACCCAGCAGGAGCAGGATCCCGGATCTTCTACTATTCGAGGAAAGATCTTGGAAGCCTCAGTCTTAGCTTCTGCTCTTTTTGATACATGGGATTCTCATAGCATTATATATATTACTGTCGGGGAGAGCCTTAGGCTCTTCATATTTTCTTCTGCTGATATCTTGAAGCTAGACACTCCGTTGGGGAATAGAACGGCTAGTGTACGTCAGTGGAGAGAGTACCCTCTATAGGTTGGTGGGTGTCATTTATTATGGTACCTCTATGTCCTGGAGATGATAGGCTATGATATCATTCTCAAGATTAATTGGTTAGTTCCATTCCTAGAAGTTGTCAACTCTTATCGCCAAAGGGAGAGTTTCGTATAACCATAGGGTGGATCCTTTCTTCATAGGGGCGAGTGGGATGTCAAGGCGAGAAGAGTGGGTCCAGAGCATCATGGACTAGGAGGAGTTACTACCCAGATTTCGAGTCTTTATTAGGATGACCAGGGGACTTTATAGTTGTAATTTCCTCCAGTGGTGGATCTTTTCAGATATGTCTTTACAGAGGTCTTTTCAGGTTTGCCGCCAGAGCGTGAGGTATACTTCTCAATTGAGCTTGTTCCAGGAGAAGCACTACTGTCCATTCCTCCTTATAGGATTTCTAAACCTAAGTTGCAAGAGCTCAAGAAGCAGTTGAAGGAGTTGCAGGAAAAGAGTTTCATCTAACCCAGTACTTCTCCCTAGGGTTCACCTGTCCTGGTTTTAAAGAAGGTAGACGGTACCCTCAGGCTTTGCGTGGACTATCAGAAGTTGAACCAGTTGATGGTCAAGAACCGATATCCCTTACCACAGATCGATGATCTCTTTGATCAGCTTTGAGGAGCCCGTGTGTTCTCGAAGATTAACCTAAGATATGGTTATCATCAGTTCCACATTAGACCATCAGATATACCTCTTACATCCTTCAGGACTAGGTATGGTCAATATGAGTACTTGGTTATGCCGTTCGATCTCATGAACGCGCCTACAGTTTTCATGGCACTGATGAACCGAGTGTTCCATCCATACTTGGATTCCTCCGTGGTGGTCTTCATGGATGATATCTTGGTGTACTCTCACACTCGACACGACCATTCTACCCATCTTTGGATCATTTTGAGTACACTTAGGGGGAATCGGTTATATGTTAAGCCCTCAAAGTGCCACTTTTGGATGGAATAGATTTACTTCTTGGGTCATATTATCTTAGAGGCAGGAGTATCAGTAGACCCAGATAAAGTGAGAGATGTAGTTTCATGTGGGAAGCCAAAAAATGTCTTTGAGGTGCAGAGTTTTCTTGGGCTATCTGGATACTAAATATTCTTCTTACCAGAGTATTCACACTTATCATCACCACTGATAGGTCTGACCAAGAAGTGGGGAAGTTATTATAGTCATATTCATGTGAGTTAGCCTTTCAAGAGATGAAAGGGTGGTTGAATTCAGCATAGATACTAGTCTTTCTAGAGCCAGGAAAGAGTTATATTGTTTACTTTGATGCATTAGGTATCGTCCTGGGAGTTGTGCTTATTCAGGGATATGTAGTTGTTGCGTACGGGTCTCGGTAGTTGAGGCCTCATGAGAGGAATTACCTGACGCAAGATCTGGAGTTGGTAGCTGTTTTTCATGACCTACATTGTTGGAGACATTATCTTCTGGGAGAGTACTTTGTGGTTTTCACCGACCACTAGAGTATCAAGTACATATTCACTCACCATGATCTGAATTAGAGACAGTGCAAGTGGGTTGAGTACCTACAGTACTTTGACTTTGAGCTTGCCAATACGCCTGAGAAAGGGAACACAGTGGCTGATGTGTTGATCAGGAGGACTCAGATATAGGAAGGTCTAGAGGCCACTGGTGAGTGGAATCTTATGGATTTGTTCTCTGAGAAGCATTTGGAGGTGCACGATATACAGGGTAAGACTTTTCTTTCTTCTATAGTTGTTACCTATAATATTCTTGATCGAGTTCGAATGAGGCATCTATCTGATTCTGAAGGCCTAGTCCTATTAGAAAGCATGTCAGGATAGGACCCTATTCCTAGATGGACCGTAGGCAAGGATGAGATCTTTTGTTTCTAGGAGTGTGTTTGGGTGCCAGTAGATATACACGAGGACATGATTTGGGGTTTTCATTCCTCATTTTTGGCAGTTCATCCTGGCATCACCAAGATGTATCTTGATCTATACCATCAGTATTGGTGGCCACCTATGAAGAGGTACATTTCTAGTTTCTTCATGAGGTGTTATACTTGTCTGCAGGTGAAGGAAGAGCATCAGAAACCAGCTGGGCTTTTGCAGAAGCTACCCATTCCCAAGTGGGCAGTGGAATGACGTCGTGATGGAATTTTTGACCAGTTTTATGAGGTTTCCTGGAGGGAATGACGTAGTTTGTGTTTTCATTGACAAAATATCAAAGGATTATAACTTCTTGATGATCAAGGAGACCTTCGGTGTTAATGAGCTATGATGGTTGTACATCTGTGAGATTGTACATCTACAATGAGTTCCACACTCCATTGTTTCAGACAGGGATACTCGTTTTACTTCTCGGGTATGGCAGGTGCTTCATAAGGCTTTGGGTACACAAGTACTTTTGAGTACAGATTACCATCCCCCAGACAGATGGCCAGTCCGAGCGTACAATTCCGGTTCTTGAGAACATGCTCTGAGCATGAATTATGGATTTTGGAGGTTATTGGGAGAAGCATATACCTCTTGTGGAGTTTTCCTAGAACAATAGTTTTCAAGGAAATATTCAGATGGCACCTTATGAGGCATTGTAAGGTTGGCCATACTGATCACCCTTATATTGGACGGAGGGAGGAGAGGTAGCTTTACATGGACCACATCTTGTTCAGGAGACCACAGAGCAGATAGAGTTGATTCGGAATAAGATGGCTACTACATATTCTCAACAGAAGTATTATGCTGATCAGTGGAGACGACCTCTGTAGTTTGAGGTAGGGGATCAATTTTTCCTACATGTCACACCAAGTTTGGGAAACAAGAGAATTAGGAGATAGGGTATGCTTTGACTGAGGTACATCGGGCTGTTTGAGGTGTTGGAGATAGTTGGGCTGGTTTCCTACCAGTTTCAGTTACCTCAGAGGTATTGGGCTATGCATGACGTCTTCCACGTTTCTCAACTTTGACATTACTTTTCAGACTCGTCCCATGTCTTTCAGCCTGAGGAGGTTGATCTCAAAGGGGATACATTTTTTTAAGAGAATCATATCTGAATTGTGGATCATAGTAAAAAGGTTCTATGTGGCTAGTTTTTTCCATTAGTATGAGTGCTATGGTAGGACGGGTGGATGCATGACGAGACTTGGGAGAGGGAGGCCGATATACGAACACAGTGGCCAGAACTAATCGGGGTTTCTTCTTCAACTCCATGGTAGGGAAATTCAAGGGTGAATTTATTTAATGGTGGAAGTTTGTAAGAACTCAGACCTCCTTTTCAGGTATGTTTTTCCTTCCTGGTTGTTTTTGGAGAAAAGAGGAGTTTCTAGAAATTTTTTAAGTACGCATTGTGTACTTTATGAGTACACGCCGTGTACTCGGTTACCATGGGTAGCTGTGTGCTAACTGTGTAGAGGCCTTTCACATGGCCATATGTGATGACCTGGAGGCCGCCTAATGCAGAGTATGAAAACAGAAAGTACATGCTGTGTACTCCAAAATTACACATTGTGTATTTTGTTCTTTTTCATTAAATGCACCGGGGTCATGTCTAACGGACAGAACTCACTTCTTCTAGGTCGCCTTCATCCGAGTGAACCCGTATGACTACAGATCTTCAACGAGCCCCCGAGCCTCCATCCGTCCTCCAATTCGAACACCATTGATTGCATTAGAATCGCATCAGGGATTTCTCTCTTCTTCTTGAGCCTTGTTTTCCAATTCCTCTTCTTTTCTAAGTTATAATGGGTTGAATTTTTTAGATGTTTTATTAGATCTATGATGTTACAAGGAGATTTTAGCTTTTTGGTTCAATTATATTGATATCAAAACCCTAAGTTAGGTGTTTTTTTCCTTTCCATTCAAATTCTTTGAGTTTTATGTTCATATTCCACCAATACCCTTGAATGGGGTATTGCGTGTTTACCGTTTTGTCCCTATTGTTTCTCTGTTTTACTGGTATGACTAAGTAGATGATTATTGATTATGAATAGGGTGAATTTTTGTGATTTGGATGTATTTCCCATGCATGTTTTTCCTGTTTTGACCTTTTGGTCTTGTTTTCCTATTAGGTTGTTGTTTACTTTCCCATGCCTAGTATTGTAGGATGGTGTGACTGTTTCTCTGTTATCCTGTTGTGTTGTAGAATGCTAGAAAAGTAGTTCTTGAGGTTGACCTTGGTTGTTCTACACTTCTACACTTTCTTGACATACACAGGGCCATGAGAACCTAGTGTATAGACCATAGGGAGAATGGATGATGAGGGATTCTCCGGAGTGTCTTTATAATTTATGATTCGAGACCACAGGGGGAATTGACGTTGAGTGATTCCCCATAGTGTCTGTAGTTCCTTGACACGAGCCATAGGGGGAATGAGATGTTGAGTGCTTACCCAAAGTGCCATTAGTACAGATACGAGAATATAGTGGGAATTGACGGTGAGTGCTTCCTCAGAGAGTCTATGGTTAAGCTGAACCAGAGGGGTTAGACTGAGTGTGCCGCCTAGATGGTTGCTTATACTTTCTAGGTAAAACCAGAGGGGATAGGTCGTGGGTACTCCCCAAAGGGTTACCTATTGCGTTATATGTTTTTTTTAGCTGTTTCATGTTGTGTGGTGATTTTAATGATTTAAATTGTGGATTGGTTACTACTTAGTGTTTTACTATTTACTGTTTTCTGTAGTTTCAGCTACCATATACTCACTAACTGTTAGGCATAGATCTTCGGGTGGTTTCCTACTGGGATTTAGTCTCACACCATGTTTGGGTCATGATTTTGGGCCCAAATAGTTTATATTGTAGAAGGTATAGATAAGGGAAAGCACCCTTCTACTTCAGGTACATGACTTGTTGTGGAGCTGGAGAGCATGGGACCAAGATATGGCTTGAAATACTGAGGATTTTATCTACTTTCTTTTTAACTTTTGTTTAGAACTATTTTATTCCACCATTGTGACTTGTTTCGCTATTTTTCTAGAAATATGTATCATGCACTTTTCATATATATATGTGCTCCAGTTGTTTAGTATTTCAGTCTTCTGTTGTTTACTGTGGTTTGATATTTAATGCTTCCTCTACTGTATGTGTGGTTTACTTCAACTGTGTACTCTTCCAATGAGGGAATATTTTCCCCACTATCACACCCAAGGCCCTCGCTGCTAGTCATAAGCCTCTGGAGTTCGGGGAAATGCGCATGAGGCCATGTGACCAACCGGGTACAGGGAGCCTCTGGTTGGCTTCTGGAACCAGGATGTAACATTGGAGTCCCCAACCAATGGTAAGATATTGTAAACCCCAACCGACGGTAAACCATTATCATCCCCTTTGGTGGGACCCATATCTCTGGTTTATTCGAGCGGAATCAAACTAACCCCCAGGCTGTTAACCACATATAAGCCACATTATTTCATCGGGTTGTTGTCCTTTGTGCAGTCCCCAATTCCATTCCCCAATCTTGAACTACGTGCACTTTTATTCCCTTCCCTAGGGATACAAAAAATTTCTCTCTAAGGTTCAATCCCATCACTCATGTCCCATCGTGGTCTCTCCCTCGAGCTCGCACTGTATTTCGTGAAGATCATGCCCCAAATTGAATGTTATAACTCTTCCGGTTCCCATCCATGCATCCATTCTCATGGGCCACCTCTTCATGTGTCCCATCACCCCACCAAACTATTTGGACTTCGATTCCCTACCACAGGGATATGTAGGAAGTATCTTTGAGGCTCATGCACAACATAATTGTTTTCCTCACATCAGTTCTATCTCATTCTCCATCAATTTCCCACAACAACCCATGTCAATCCTAATTCTTATCTGGGCTGCCACATCCTGGTGAAATAATGCCATCTAACCCTTTAATCCTCCTAGTAGCACTAGGGTCATGAACCCTGCCTAAACCCCATCACATCTCTAGGTCGTTGTCCTTTGCACACACCCTGACGCATCGCTCTTTTTAACTACATGGTTTCTATACCTGTCTCTCGAGTAATGGAACATAGGAAGCCTCCCTGAGGTCTAATCCTAGCTAATGGGAAAACCTAGTGTCCCCATTATAGGGACCCAAGGATCCTCATATCTTCCATCATTGGGTGGCTCGATCCACTCATTCAATGAGACCCCTTAGGAGCTCCCTCTTGGGGAAGCATGCATCTAATCCACTTACATTAGTGTTCTGATTAGTCTGATCAATCTTTTTAGATGTTAGACTTGTGGAATAAACTGTGTTAAACATAAGAAGCTGAGGAAAACCTCAAAGGCATTCCAATTGAATATATTTCCCCGCACTTGACGTGGGATTCCTCGGGCTTCCGTGCAGCTAAGAAGCCCGATCATATGGGGAGGAAAACTAGAATCACTAGTGTTCCAATGTCAAGACATGCCAGTGATGTAAAATGTGACTACTCACCTGACAGAAGGTTTCTGCCCTAACATGACCCCTTTGAATGTCCTGAAAGAAGCATCATAATTAATCGGTGTCCATGAAGACGTGGAACTGGGAAGAGTTTGATGAACAACGTCTTATTCTTTAAGGGAGACCCGAACTAGGCCACGAGCTCCGGGGAGGAATACACGGAAGGTAGATCCAACATCCAATAATCTTGTTTTGATCAAGCAGAAAACATCCCTGAATAATTGACGGATTCCTCCCACCATTGGAATTCAGAAATATGGGGCCATAGATTAGGGCGTCCTCGACAGATGGATGTGCTCCATGGAAAAAGTGTAAGAAATATAAATGTTGAACCTAACGTGAAGTTAATCCCCTCAATGTGGAGATTAGTAGAATTTGATACATCAATGGATTATCCTGTCACTGGATCCCTGTATCTGACGCTATGTCCGGCCAAGAAAAATAGTGGGCCTGGCGTGAAACCCACTCAAAATTGGGGCAGTTGAAAGTTGGGCATCCCCATCTATTACGTTGTTAGTGTGGATCCTTCTTACCAACCATGGGAGACGAAATGGCGTTGGGGCCCTAGAAATTGATTTCCTTCTTTCAGCACTAATGGTTTAATCTTGCTGCTTTGTAGGACCCAAGCTTCTATGATAGGAAACTGATCACCACCCACCCACCGACATAGGGGCAAGGAAATGACTACGCTGAAATCCCACGCGGCCTCATCCCTTCCATAACAGCTTCAACATCAATTTTGTTTGGGCGCCCATGCCTCATCTCCCCATCTGAAATTATTCAGATAAGGGTGATAAATGCCCATGTTCAGCAATACAAGGAATAGGGGATTATCCAAACCTGACATATGGCCTGACGACACCTCGAGGCTTCTGCACCTCACCGTCACCACCACCCCCAAGGGTCGCATAGGGATCCACTCCTCCCCACTCCAACCTACAATTGTTTTGGGATCCTCTCCCCAGAATGCTTTCACCACTCCTTCCCCAACACCAATAAGGTGAGGAATGTATGGGCCAGCCCAATCGTAGTCCCATCCCAGGAGCCACCAAGGAGGGATCTCGCCAAGCCATGTCATCGCCACCACCTAGCCCTACCAACTGAGTATCTAGTGAATTTTACTCATGTACCACTTTCGGTTAACCTGATTCTAGTGTCAGTCAATGGATGATGAGGACCCCTATTGAGGGGCTTCAACATCAATGGTTATCATGGCCCCTACCACCGCTGACACATACCATCATTCCCCTATTTATGCCGAGTATGGTTACTCATATGCTCGACCTGGATCGAGGCCCCAACGACCCCACTCGTAGGTTGGGATGACTCTCCTAGTTGTTGGCCCAAGTGGAGTTCATTTCAGGTCAACCCGCGGCATCGACATCCATCACGGAGGTCCTCCCCATTCCCCCACCAATGAGTGTGTTGGTCTTTAATGCTCCCACACTCAGCATGGAGGTCCTCCCGATGCCTCCACTAATGAGAGCACAGGTCCCACCCACTCCCAAGATCAGCATGGAGGTCCTCCCCATGCCACCATAAATCTGAGTGAAGTTCTTCCCTGCCACATATAAATCTAGTACAGAGGATTCCCTAATACTGGTGACCATAGGAATGAATTTGTTCCACTACAACCATGTCACTAATGTGGGGATCCTAATTACCCAGTGAATCAGAGAAGTGGAAGTCTATCAGGCTTCATTGGCACCCTACATGGAGGTTTTCCCCATGAGAAGTTTGACCAGTATGAAGGCCCTCTTTGTACCGCCACTACTATGGGGAACATGCATGGTGGTACTTCCCATGCTCCTACTAGCTTCAGCGGAGGTCCTACCCGCTCAATCCCTTCCCATAGAGACTCTCTATGTGCGCTAGCTAGTAGAAATGAAGTTCCTCACTATGTTCCATTTGATATTTTTAAGGGTGCTCCTCGTACCCTAGCTTAGCCATGTAGAAGTCCTCTCTACCCCATCACTAGTTCGGCCAATAGTCCTCCTCGTGCCAGGAACCTACCATGTCCCAAATAATCGGCTCAGGGTAGGAGGGAGGGTTGCCTTATCCATAAGAAGAATTCCGAGCAGATTCAAGCCACCATTAAACATGCATTCTTCTCAGATTTCGAGTTGGAATGTGACTCGTCAATGGAAATCATACCCTGATATTCCATGTCATGGGCAGGGGTAGGAATGACACGTATCTTCTTCATCCTTCAGAAATGCGAGGTCCAATGGATCCCTACCACCCTCCAACAATATATCTAGGAGGATGAAGATTTCTCCTTTTTCTTGGTCCTAAATATGCAATGACCCCTATCATCACCAGGAGAACTCTCTACCTCAACCAGAGATCGTAAAGAGTTATTCTGGGGACTGATAGAGGATGAGCATCAGCATGTTCCACTTCCAGAAACCATGTCCCCTGTGCTGAAAAATGTGTTCGCTAGTTTGTCATACCAGTATGAGGTGGCTAACTTGTTGAATTATTCTAAGGATAGCCCAAGATTTGGGGGCTTGTTAGCTCATTCTCTATATTCTCCACCGGCCAATATACCATCTCAGTGGTCTACTTCAGTGTTGTTACCGGTCTCACAGAAACCCACAGTCGATGAATAGGTAAACCAAGGGAAAGATCCTGAGTCTGAGCTGAGGATATTGTGGGACATCCTTGTGGAGTACCATTTCTCAGAGACTTTTTTGCAAATTTCAACTGAAAACTTCAAAGTAGTGGAATCGCTTACGTAGGAGGAATTCAGGTGTTTTCTCCAAACACTCAGGTTGATGCACTTCCATCTCATTTATTAGCGAGTGGATTACCCCAAGAATTAGGAACACTTAGAATACATTGGCCTATAGTCCCATATGGTTGTCTTGGCCACGCACCCTGTGGCCCGACACCTTGAGTCTCCCAGTCTCTATCAGACCCTCCAACAATGATGCATCTAGAGCTTTAAGGTGCTTCATAATATTATAAAGGAGAATTCCCCCCTCATAAAGATCCATTGATGGGGGTAGTACGTAGACCTTCACTTTAGTTCTATTCATTTATAGCCAAATTGTCAAGGGCCATTGAGGATATACCTATGGGAAGGGTCATAGTTAATATGGACAACATAACAGAGGAAGGGAATGAGCTGGAGCTCGTTGATGAGGACATACCCCAAAGGGAGTGCCACATCTATTGAATCTATTGGGAATGATCAATCTCCAGCAATGAAAATTATTGGGTCTTCGCATACCAACCGAGTCATTAGACCTCGGCTAGAATCCCAATAAGGGTAAAGAGCATCTTGGAGCCATCAAACCCTATGAATTGTCTAGCTATCTTCAGAAGACGGAAGATGATCCCGAAATGTTTTCTTTGAGAAAAAATCTCGTGGATAATAAAATTATGGTCGATCACCTCTTTGAATAACATGATTTGGAGCGACAACCAGACTACGGTGATTAATGATCGGCACAGTTGGGGCAGGCACAACTCCCCCCCCCCCCCCCCCCCGAGGAGTTACCTACGGTTCACCCTGACCACCCTACCCACATAGACATGGTATAGGTTAGAGATAATGGAAAGAGGGAACTATATGCCTCCCCAATTACTCTTGAGTGGTGTGATGATCTTCGGGACCCAGCTCCGGTCCCCCCAGCCGCTCCACAGGTCATCCCACCAACAACACCACTAGCCGTTGGGCATGAGTATCATGTTGAAGAACCATCCAAAAAACTGGAATATAAGGTTCCTTATAAAGATATGAAACCCCACACAAATGATTTCATGGAAGCCCTCACTGATTTCATCGAGGTGTTGGAAACTTGGCAGGTGTCAATTCCACTTGATGGAAAGCCATATTCGGCATGGGTAGATGATGTTACATCACCCCTTTATTTTGGAAAACCTAATTTTTTTCCTCTTAATGGGATGGGTGACCCACTGCAAAAATTTGTCCACTTCATCTAAAGGTGTGGACCCATTTTGGGGACTCCATAATAGAAAAAGGTCACTAAACTCCAATGTTTCATACAAACATTGGAAGGACATGCGTTTGTTTGGTACAACCAGCTACCAATCGGGTAAGCAGCCGACTGGGAAGATTTACGCAGGAAATTTCTTTACCAGTTTAGCTCCACCACCCAGAAGATGAGTATTGCAAGCCTATTCAAATGAAAAAGAGGCATGGTGAGTGTTTCGTAGATTTGTTACTCAGTGGAAAGGACTCACCTACTCCCTTGATATGTTACTGACTCAAGAACACCTGCTAATAATGTGTGTGGGGAATGTCAAAACGAAACTCCTCCCATCTCTCATTACCCATAATTACCACATAAGAATTTGAGATTTCTCTAATAAGGCCCAATGCATAGAGGATACCTTACAGCAGGCCATACATGCAATTCGGTTGCCTCTTGTAGTTCCTGCGACAAGGTCCGATAAGGATGAGCCCACTACGGTGGCCTAAATAGAGGCCCCCAAGAAACTAGAGATATTACCATTGGATCCACCTCTACAGCCTCGCAGGGTCCTGCTACCCTAAGTGCATCCTCCATCGCAGCAGTGTCTACCTCAGAATCGGTAGGTGCCCATTTATAATGCACTTCCACCACCCATGTGAGATAACCAGGTTTCTCCTCCTCATTAAACTCCTCCATCCCCTCATCAGGGATAAGCTCTTAAACCCCACCTTCAGGATATAAGAAACTGGACCTACTCATTCAATGAGGCTCAAGTCCCCAGTTATTTTCAAATTGCCTTGGAAGAGGGTATTCTATGGTTTCTGAAATGTACGAGGCCCGAGGAGGAAGATCTCAGAGATCTTAGTAATTACTGCCCCTATTACTGGATTCTGGGGCATGCACTCAAGCAGTGTTATGTTTCCTATATAGTCAGGCTGGGTCCAGCACCAGTAGAGGTGGCATGTGTGTCTATACAGCACAACAATGATATTTACAGCGGGGGTGATAGGAAGTAGGTTCCTAACCATGGAACCCAAAAGTATGGTGACTGGATGGCTCATAAGATAGTCACCTATGCCCATGGAATATATTTGGGCATGTCTGAATCGAACCGAGCCATAAAAAGCCACTACGACATCTGCATATACTACTTTTGTGTCGATGTTTGAGCCTCCCTTTTCCCATAAGAGCAAGCATCGACAACAAAAAAGGGAAACAAAGCCCCCCACTGATGTCATCATCATCATGTATGCCTGGAGAATTCATGCCTCCAAAGATGATGATTACCCCCAGGATCCAACCTATAGTGGAGGACTCTTCAGGTGACAACCAAGGTTGTGCTTTGGTTAACACCATGGAGCTGGTAAACTCATACATGATACCCCATGATGAAGAATGCAAAACGGATCCTCCCAATGTCCCTAGTCATCCCAAGAGTCGATGAAGCCATGGTTATGTGATTCATTGGAATGCCTCAGTGAAAACATCCATCCAAGCTATGCATGACACTGAATCCAGATGACAAACCCAGTGTAGAGCTCAGCATGCACAATCTTATGATCTAATTTCACCTGGTTCGCATTCACCTCAATTTATGTTACTTGATCAGGAATAGCTACCTCGACCACACCGCAATCAAACATGCATCGTTATGGACCAACCTCACTCTTCTATCCCTCATCCGGTGGTTTCTCCACAAGTTTAAACTAGTGAGGAGTGGGACATTCCCAGCACCAGTCAGCCTCCAGTTTAGCCAGAGGGCCCTATCTTACCTCTTACCATAGAACAACCTCTTGTAATAAGAAGTTCACACCCGGAATGGATGTATTAAATCCTTAATCATATCACCATCATTCTTGAATGACTCCATATTCTTGAGTCCCTTATCCTATCAGTGGATATGTGTGAATCCCTCTCTGAGGCTTTAAGAATACCCCTCCAATTTGAGACGGAGGTAGCAGCTGTAGAGACCTTCCATGCTGAGGCATCCAAGCATGCAGAATGTCAAGTCATAATCTCTTTCTTCGAATAAGATTAAGGCTCTCCCATACAGGGGAACATCCCCCCACTTTACATCACTGGCCAATTCATTGTTGTTGAGGTCCATCATTGTCTTGTTGACACAGGCTACGGGATCAACCTTATCCCGACACAGACACTTCGTAAGACGTGGATGTCTAAGGATGACTTGAGCCCCTCTGACCTGAAAATGCAAGGTTATGACAGGATGGAACAGACACCAGTTGGAAATAGCTTCCTGAATACCCACTTTGGTGGCCTAGTAGCCAGTACTGAGTTCATGATTTTTTCAAGGGACACTGCCTACAATGCATTTATGGGTTGGCCATGGCTCCACCTGCATGTGGAAATCCCCTATTCATATCATCAATGCCTAAAGTAATCCCTTAATGTTAGAGTAAGCATAATACAATGTGATGAATCTCCTTTTGCTATAATGAAGCCTGCTATCTCGATGCAGACTATTATAAGAGCAAGGACAAGCAGATTTAGGCTAGAGAGGTTGAACCCACTACAGCTACGATCAACCTGTGGACAAGCCTAGATGATGCCTACATCCTCCCAATCCACCGATTGGAAGCCATGACTCTGGATCTAGGGAAATGATTTTTTTCTTTGGAATGAGGGGAAGAATATTTCCAAGTCTAAACAACAACAGAATATCACCTCGTATTCCTATACAAATCAATCTCGGGTTATCCCAAAACCCCCTACTCCCATAAGGTATTGGGATGTCCTCCCCATGGAAAAGACAATACGACATAATTTCTTGTTTTTCCAGGTGGGGATAAACCAGATCAAGATGATGTGTCACTATTGCTTTGATATCATCAAGAAAGGCCCCTTAGGCCAAATGATAGATGGGATTGGGTTGAAAGCTTTCATAATTTTGGTTTCGGCAACACAGGGCTTCCCCGATGCAGTGTTTATCACCGCTTTGGCTGACGAAAGTGTCCCATAAGGATCTGTTGACTCATAAGAATTGCCTCCCACCGAATACTCCTCCTCAATAAGGGATGAAGAGGATTTAGAGGATTCCCCTCCTACTTTTAAATAAGGTGTCTCCACCACGGTTTACAAATTGGTATAGGTGAACCTCAGTTGTGATACTAATCTGAAACCAACATTGATCATTGCCTCTACGCCCGTCGAAAAGAAACAGGGATAAAAGGACTTCCTAAAGAATCACCCTGATGTATTTCCATTGAATTATAACAAGATTATAGGATTATATTCTCAGGTTTCCATCCACCACCTTGGTTTTCCAACAAATCATCTCGGGTTCAAACAACCTCCCAAAAAGATGCACCCTTCCTACAATTCCATGGTTGAGGCCGAGGTTGATATGATCATCAAAGATAGCTTCGTTAAAGTGTTCCAGTACCCGAGATGATTGGCCAACATTGTGCCTATTAAGGAGAATAATGGACATTTCAGATACTACATCGAGTTCCAAGATCTCAATCATTACTGTACGAAGAATGATTTTACCCATCATACGATGGAGCTGTTGATTGATTCCACTATTGGGTTCTATGCTCTTTCATTCATGGATGGGTACTCCAGATATAACCAAATTCGAATGGCCCCTAAGAATGTAGATTCTACGAACTTAAGGGAACCATAATGTACATTCTGTTACAAGGTAATTCCCTTCAATCTAAATAATGAAGGTGCCACCAATCAGTCATCCATGCATCGTATATTTAAGTCATTCCTATGGAAATTAGTGGAATGATACGTGGATGATTTGGTGGTCAAATATCACCAGCACCAGAACCATATCAATGATCTTAAGAAAGTGTTTGGATTCCTCTGATCTCACCAGCTAAAGATGAAACTGTTGAAGTGTGTCTTCAGGGTCACTTTCGAAAAGTTTCTTGGATTTGTTGTCAGATATAGGGGCATCAAGATCGACTCAGAGAAGATCATTGCTATCAACCAGATGTCTCCCCTGATACACATCTGATAACTTCAAGGATTTCAAGGCCACTTAGCCTATATACACTGATTTATTGCGTATATATCTAAAAAGTGGAATCCCTTTTCCCATCTCAAGAATAATGGTTTCAATTATCATTGTGATTAGTAGTGTTATAATTCTTTTGAGGAAATCAAGTTGTACCTGTCATAGCCTCCGGTTCTGATGCCACCCATTTATGGAAATCTACTAGTCCTCTACGTGACCATCCTATAATGGTCCCTCAATTCCCTTCTTACCGAGAAAAACAACTAAGGTACATAGAATAATTTCTACTTTCTCAGTCACATGCTTCAAGACATAGGGGCCAGATATTCCTCTATCGGGAAGAGATGCCTCATACTGGTATTTGTGGAGAAGAAATTGTTACACTACTTGAAACATCTTGAGATACAACTAGTGTCTCGAGTGGATATGTTGAAGTACATTTTGAACTTCCCTATAATGACATCCCATCTAGCTTAGTGGGCAGTGATCCTCTAGAAGTTTGACATCATGTTTTTTCCCCAGAAGGCTATTAAGGGACAGGAATTGGAAGACTTCCTTTCCCCCATCCAGCTCCCATAGACATGTCCCTGGATCCTGATTTTCCCAATGAGGCAATATTCTAGGTAGAACAAGCTGATTTATTTTGGAAAATGAATTTTGATGGTTCCTCCTGAAGTCCTACTGGTAGAAGACTCAATGATTCTAGGCTCAATAGAGTGGGCCTAGGTATCGTCTTCATCACACCGACACTGGATGTTCTTCCACATTCATTCTTAATGTCCGGAGGTTATACCAACAATGAGGTACAGTACCAGGCTCTCATCACTAGTCTCGAGCTAGCCCTGGATATTGTCGTTCCCCATTTTCATGTGAAGGGTGACTCAGAACTGGTCATCAATAAGATCAACAGTGACTATGTCATCAAAAAGCTAGAGCTCGTACCACTATTGTAATGTACCTTCAAATTGATGGCCTAGTTTCCATCATATCCAGAGGCTACTCATGTCCCTCATTCACAAACTGGTCGAGCTGACACCATGGCCAAATTGGTTGCATCTTTTACGGAACCTGAGAAAGATGATTTGATTATTCATGTCGCACACTGGAGAGTCATCGGTCCTATCACTCTAGATGACGATGATAGACCACATGTAAACCGTTTACCATCGGGGCCTCTGCGTCAAGACCCCCGATCACCCAACCATATCTTTGGAGGTAACTCCCAGCTAGATGAACCCCTTTGTTGATTATGTCTATCACGGAAATCTCGCAGCAGATCAAGCCGAGCACAAGCAAATCTAACGACGCACATTAAAGATTACCCTCCAAAGTGGTTTTTATCTTGAGAAGATCCTCTATAGTTGTGGTTTTGATGGGGTTCTACTCTATTCCAAACAAGGATGTGATATTTCATAGGACATGTAGGAGGTTCAGGCTGGTTTCTACAGGGCTCATCAGACTGGTTCGGAACTATCCCACCAGATCTAGAGGTTGGGGTATTTTTGGCCCTCCATGATCCATAACTATATCAAGTTTTCCAAGAGGTTACATTCATTAAAAATCCATTAAATTTTTTTGCATCATCCACCACAGCCTCTCCATACTACCAAGTACTCTCGGCACTCTATGGTCTGGGGACACGATGTTATGGGACCCTATCCACCGACGACACCTCACTAGTGCAGGTTCATCCTAAACGCTACATATTTCTTTTCAATGTGGGAATAGTAAGTTCTTCTCAAGGAGGTCAAGGCCCATTCTATCATTTACCTTTTGATCTCTAAAATCATCTATCAATTTAGAGTCCCTCATTCCATCCTCGCCGATAATGGCACCAACATCCGAGCAGTTGAACTAAATAAGTCATATGCCAAGTACACCATCCATTCAAACCATACCTCTCGCTATCACGCAAAGGAAAATGGGAAGATCGAGGAATTAAAATAAACCCTTATAAAATTTTAAATAATATGGTTGGTCAGAAGAAGAAGAGTTGTCTAGAAAAAATCCCCAACGCACTCTGGGCCTATCGTACAATGACCCACAATTCCACTTAGGTGGCCCCATATTTCTCATTGTACAAAACAGAGGCAGTCATGACCATAGAGATTCAGTTTCCCACAGTGCACACAGCCATCTATGATCAATAGACACAAGATAAGGTATCCAAAATCCATCTGGATGAATTGGAAGTGCTCGATGAGAATAGGATTTTGTGCCCTACACAATTTGGAGAGGCATCAAAACAAGATAGATAAATCTTTTAACAAGAATTTTTGCCTCCTATCCTTCTTACAAGGTGACCTGGTGTTGGCCTTTTGGACACAAATGATACCTGGATGGAAACCACCCAAAATAGAGCCTAAATGGGAAAGACCTTACATCATTCACAAGGTTTACCCCAATAGCGCATACTCCCTAGTTACTATGGATGGTGAGAATATAAATCCTCCCACCAATGCCAAATTCCTAAATCATTATTTTTCTTGAGTAAGATACGGTCCTACATGACCTTAAATAGTTTCATATTTCATTACATGAAACTGCTTTGTCCTCCCACATGAAGATAAACTACCAAACGTTCCAAGCGCTGTGACTATAAACAAAGATCTATCTAGTCGTACATGAACATAAACTATGATGTATTTACCGCATGATGTTAAAATTTGTGATTCATCTGAGCTGAAGTACATAAAACTAATCATCTCCAATCCTGCATGACATTAAACTTTATGTTATCCCGCAAGACATTAAAATGAATCTTGTTCTGCGTGACCTTAAACTGTCTCCTCCTTACTGCATGATGTTAATCCGTACAAATTTTTTAAGAACTACATACAGCTTGATTACCATTTTTATGGGATACATTGGAATTCCCAGATATTTTTTCCCTAATCCCATCCCCAAATGTCAATATCTCACCTTTGGTCTGGCCCCTTGTCCCCTCTGTTTCCCAAAATGCATGGTATAGTATGGGCTCATGTCCTCATTCACGTCGATTTTATCATGACCGCACCAAGTTTCCCTCTCCTTGGATAGCCCCACTTCCATTTTCCTTACCACATGAAGTTAAACTACATGGGTGTCCTCATGCTTTACGCACCCCATTATTTGGGTTTTCAACATATTTCACATCAGAAAGGACACCCGAATGATATGGATATAGTCCCCAGGTCTCTATTATCGTCTCGGGCCAACATCCCCGAGTATTCTTGACAAAAAATTGATAATATCCCTACATTGTGAATATGGTCAGTGGTCGACACTCATTTGTTGTTCCCATTTCATGTCACGTGATATGGAGGTTTTGTTATAAACATGTTCAACAACCATCCTTCATCTTTATCACCACCCCATATAGCCCAAATATTGGGTGCAGTGATTTTTTTTGTCCTACTTTCCATTTGGGAATCGGTGTGCCTCGAACAAGGATTTGGGTCTACATGGGATCGTCCTCTCCTGATCTCTTTCCTTTATTTTCATTCCCATATATACTGGGAATAATCTGATCTCGTTCCTTTTTCTCAAACCGAGCATTACTCACGTGGTATTTAGAGATTTGGTAAGGCCATACCCCCCCCCCCCCATAAAGGGTCATGCGATCATGTTATGTGATCTATGACCTTAAACTAAGATCACCACTGTACTCACCTCATGACTTTGAACTGGGTGATCATTCAAAAATGAAGTGCGTAAACCCACTCAGCACTCATCGATCATGACAACAAACTGCAAACTTTCCAGGACATTCTGTCTGTGGCCCAGCCTCCTGTCCATCGACCTTTTTCGCCCCCAGGACCATGTCCTCACTCAAGATTGTACAGGGTGACTTGGACTCTATGTCCTCATTCACATCGTTCTATCTTTGTTGCACCGTATTCATCCCCTTAAGACAGCTTCCCTATTATCGTTCCTACTGCAAGGCGTTAAACTACACTGGTCCCATCACGCTTTATGCATACCTCCATTTGGGTTTCCACTATCTCTTACATCCGAAGGACCCTTGAACAACATTTTTACTAGGCCCCAGGTATCTCCTACTATTTCAGGCCAACATCCCCTAGGATTCTAGATGAATATTTGATACAAATCTCGCAGTGCGAGTATGGTCAGCGGTCGACACTCACTCCCTATCCCCATTCCATGAAATGATATGGATACTGTTTTGTGAATATGGTCAGCAGCTATCCTCAATAATTGTTTTCATTTTTTGGTATCCAAAATGATAGGCATGGTGGTTCACCCATTTCACCCATCTATCCCATACACATGAAATTAAACTAGGCATTTATGGTCCGAGCGCTATGACCATAAACTAAGATCTACCATGTCCTCGTCACACAAAGTTAAACTACAAGACATATCTAAGAACTATGTTTCGCTTGATTCCCATTCTCATGGGATATGTAGGGAAACTGATAAAATTTGTCTTTGAGTCCAGCCCAGGTTCATTTATAATTTCTCTCAACATTTTGGCATTAATTCTCTCCAGGAATTATGCATGATGTGGCATATGTGTGCTTATGACCTCATTCACATTGGGTTATTCTCCATTCCATACACATTAATCATTAAGATTCCCCCTCCTATCTTCATCCTTACTGTAAGACATCATACAGCATGATATCTCTAAGAACTATGTGTGGCTTGATTCTTGCCCCTACAGGATATGTAAGAATGCTAGGATGTTTGGTCTTTGGGTCAAGCCCCGTTTACCTCCTAATCTCTCTGAACCCTTGGCTTCATTCCTCTAGGAGGGAGGGTATGTGGTGTGATATGGTCTTAGTTACTCACTCACATTGGGTTTTTAATATCCATGCCTCATACCTCCCCCTCTTTGGAAGTTCACCAGCATGCCCAGGAGCACTCTAGTTTAGGATTGAGAGTGTTGGATTCTATATAGATATGTTATCACCTATTTTCATTCTTCATGTTTCCCTTTATTTGGTATTTCGTCATCTATCACATTTGGATGGACCCCCAAATGGAATGGATGCTAGGCCCCAGGGCTCTCCTACCATCTATGGCCAATGTACCCATGGATTTTCGAATGAAAATTTGATATAAGTCCCACATTTCTAATGTGGTCAGTGGTTGATTCTTAATTATTTGTTCCCATCTCAAGTCACACAATATGGATGTGGTGTTTATAACATGGTTAACAGTTATCCTCCATCATCACACCGCTGTAACGACCAAAAGTTTCATTAATGGAAAATCTCTCTTGATCCAGTTAAATGTCTCTTTATGAATAATGTTTTTATAAGATGTCAAGTTCTTTGGTTTTATGTTAAGAATTTTTACCATCGTTAATATAGTCGTTGAACAGTGATCACATGATTAGTATAAATATAGGACCTTAACAAATCCAATTTACTTAGACAAAGGAAGCGATGGCCTAATCCAGTAGAATTGCCCCATACAAAGCCCATTTGTCGGATCTCGGAAAAGAAGTGGCATCCTTGGGATTCTCCCTTGACCAAGCCCAAGCTGAGCTTCACCATGTCAATCTCAAATGAGACCGTCTATGGGAAAAGTGGAAGTTGATAGAGATTACCACTCGAGTGATGTTATCCGAGCCACCCCAAGAGTCTGTCACCATCGCACACCTTACCCTTAGGTCTTATGCGGCTGTTTTAAGGGGTTATGTAACAAATAAGTAGTACTATGTTCATGTACATTATTTTTGTATATAATAATGAATAAAATTTCTAGTCATTTTTGATACATTGTAAATAGTTTTTAAAGTACAAATGGTGTTTTTAGTTATTATTTAATTAAGAAATATATTTTATTAAATTAAGGGATTTTTGAATTAAATAATATTTTAATAGAATATTATTTTTATTATTAAATTTATTTTTATTAAATATAAATGATCTTATAATTTTATGAATGCAATTAAAACTTTATATTAAGGTTTGAAAGCCATTTCTGTCAAAACTGGTGAATTTTCGATAAATATTGGTTTTTATTTTAAAAGTGAAAATTAACATATTTAGAAAAAAATTTAGATAAAATAAATGTCATTTCTGGAATCAGGACGTCGAAATTATCCAACGGTGAATTTTTCATAATTTTCTGAGACAGTCAAATTTTTGGGTAAAAATTAAATACCGTTTAAATATATAATGTGTTTTATGACATCATAATGACCCAATGGTGATGTAATAAAATACCATAATCTTTATGTTCGTCCAATATATGTTATAACATTAAAATAATGTGATTTTGGGTTTGTTTTACTTACTTTTCAAAGCATTAATGGACCCCTCAAGACATATTCAACACTTTGCCTTTTTAAATTAATTTCCATGGGAGTGTGACTCACCTCCACATAAGCAACATTATTATTTTAATAAGTTCGGACATGGACCTTATAAAATATTGTTTTCCTCTTCCCTTTTCCAAAAACCATGGGCAAAAACGAAGGGGTGGTTTGTGTTTTTTATTAATTTAATGTAAGGGGACCCAAACCTAAATAATAAAGAATTCCCTCACCTTTCCTATATAAACCCACCCAAGCTCCCACTTCCTCCTCACTAAAATCCCTTGGAGTTCGTCCAACATCTGCCCTACTCTCTCTAGAATCTTCCCAAGGTTCCCCAAGCTACCAAGAATCCTCTCACAATCCTCTCTCTATCCTTTGGAAGCACACTTCCAAGTAAGGGTTTTTTCTTCCTTTCTCATTTTTGTCAATTTTCTTTAAGTTGTATTGCCCTTTTAATTTAAATAATGAATGTTGGGGTATGGTTTCGAACCTCCCCCATACTGCCCTATTATTGTTTTAATGATGGGATACTCATTTCTCTCTCATTAAATGCCTCCCATGTACACCCGTTACTATGCCGAAATTCCGAAAGGAACTTCTCTATCTTCTTTTACATTCAAGGAAATAATTTTGTATCATGAATCTAAATTCCATTAAAATGTTTGGGACATGTATCTATATGAAATCATTACTATCCATTACATGTAAATATGATGAGGAACCCCTTTCTCTCTCATCAACCTTTTTTTATTAATTCTTACGTCACGCTTTACACTGTCGAAATCACACCAATTTTCTAAGCCAATGTCATTGTGTAGTGAATACGATGACCATTTCTCCATCAAGGGTATTCACCTTTATGAAAATTTACTTATTTATTGTAAAGTTTCATGTATGAATTCCACATTCCTTTATCGTGGAATAAATGATTATGTTATATGAATTCATGTTTTATGATCCATGTGGCACACTTATGCATGAAATGAAATGTTTAAGAAGGGTGTGCCCTTATACCGTTCCAATGAATTGGGTAAAGTATAGTATCATGATACATCATGTGCAATGAGTGTTGACTCATGCTAATTCAAGTGCAAAGAGGGTTTACTCGTGCTTCATGTGGAATGAGGGTTTACTCATGCTTTATGTGCAATGAGTATTGGCTCATGCTAATTCCATGTTAAGTGTTGTTGCCACATTTCCATGTTATGATTATCATGATTTATCATGCCTTTATGTTCATGTTTATTTTATGCTCTATTGATATGCCTATTGTCTAACATGTATTGTACTCTTCATGTTATTCCATGTGTACTCCCTTACTAGGCTTTATAGCTCACCCTTTTTATATGTATGTCCTCAGGTTATCCCATGCAATGCTAAGTACGAAGGAATGTAGTGGTCATGTAAAGGAAGTTTTCAATAAAGATGTTGTATTTCATGTTTTATGTTTATATGTAATGATCCTAAGCCCCAAAGACACTAAACCTATCGATCTTCTTTGTTTTATCAAGTGAAGTTTTATGTAATAAATCATGTTTAAGTTGTAATAAAAAAGCAGGGTTTTCATAACCACCCCCATTAAGACCTAAATATTGGTTGCATGATTCACATACCTTTCCACTCCATCATTTCCAAGTGTAACTTTGACACTCTTGGTGATATCCATCTATTCATAGTTTCATGTTGAGAGGACATAGACATGGTGAGGTGTCATCTGAGGCTCCACACCATTTATACCCATTCCCTATATTCCAAATTTTAAAAATTACTTCTCCTCCCTTGTTTCCCACACTGAGTTCAGCTCACGTGGGCATAGGGATTTGGCCATGGTTTACACCCACTTGGAAGAGTCCCACCTCCATGGTCCAAGCTCTAATACCTTAAACTAAGATCTCTCTATGTCTTTGCTACAAGATGTTAAACCACATGGCACCTTTTAAGAACTACGTGTATCTTGATTCCTTCCCCCATAGGATAAATAGGAATGCCTAGGAATTTCATCTTTGGGTCCAGCTCAGGTTCCCCTAATTGACGATTATGTTCGGCCTTTTGGCCCTGACATTCATAAGATTGTGTGGTGTGGAATTTGGGCATTTATGTCCTCATTCACATCAAGTGTAAAGTAGCCGCACCACATACTCCCCTTTAGAAGATAGTCTCTCTTGCCTTTCATCCCATATGACGTTAAACTACATTCTTATAACTACGTATGTCTTGATTCAAATACTAATGGTATATGTTAGAAAACCTAGATATTTAATCTTCGGGTCTATCCCCACATCCTTGGATTCTTTACAGCCCTTTTCTCGAGGTTTCTTCCCTAGAATTGTGTGTCGTGTGGATCTTGTCCTCATTCACGTTGGGTATGCTTTATCATGCCATGCACATTCCCTTCAGGACCTTGCTGTTTTGGGTCACCCAAGACATATGACCTTAAACTATGCTTCCTTGTCCCACATGACTGTAAAGACCCATAAATTTCAAGGAAATTTTTTTCTTAATTTTCTTTGAAATTTTACAAGAATGCAGTTTCTGACGGCGCCTGATTCTGAGGCCCGGTGTGCCCATAATCATTTTCCGAAGTTTGGCTCGGGTACGTTTAGTGAACGGACACGCGGGTTTTTCTATCTTTTGAACCGGTGCTCAGAATCGAATTATGAGGGCACCGATGGAACCGTAGCGCCGGTAATTGCATAGGAACGCCATTTCCGGAGTTTCATTTTCACGAGAGAAGATGATAAAAATTGTGGAAGTTTAATTTATAAATTAACTACTATTTTTATTTTCTTTTAGTGGTTTAAGGCTTTGGGTGGAAGTTGGGTAACTACCCAACTTCCCAAGAGAGGTTATGAGGGTGGTGGGGCCCACACGAACCCCACCCCTTCATATTCTTCAACCCCCCTCAACTCACCATTAACTCTTGATAACATAAACATTAATAACTTATGTTATTAATTAAGTGAGTTAAGTGTGGCTTTTTAAATTTCAAATTCTTGAAATTCAAAAGTTATGTTATGTTAATAAAATAAGAGGTGAGCTTATTTTATTTTGGGGTTAGTTTTTTGTGGTGGAGTCTTGGGGAGAAAAAGGAAAAGGATTGAAGAGTTTCTTCATCTCCTTCGTTGAAGAACATGAAGAACGCGAAGAACTTGAAGAACACCGGATTCCTCGGAGGTCGACGTCTCCTTCCGCGACGTCTCCTTCCGCGACGCCTCTTCCCGCGATGTCGACAACGTCTTCTTTCACGACGTCTCTTTCCGCGAAGAATCCTCATTCGACGAACCTCCGTTCAAGCAACGTGGAGGTACGGAATTGTTTTGTGAATATTAATGAACCCCATGTTACTTCCTTCTAAATCAAAGAACGCGGATCAACTAAACATCGAGTTGATCCGCGAAGAATATGTTGCGGGTTGGGAATTCTTGTTTGTGGGAAAACTGTATGGGTTTATTTATTTAATTTGTTCGTGATTATTACCTTGACGTTCTTCATGAAATATGACCAATTGTTATCAATTAATGAGAGGGGGTCAGACCGCACAAACAAGGACGACCCTCCTCCTTATCCGTGTTGGTTTATTTTGTTGATTGAAACAGGAATAGCGTGGTGTCGTCGCATCGCGCGGAATCGTGCGGAAAGGAATGTGCGGCGTCATCGTGACGCGCCGTGAAAACGAACAAGGACGTGACGCTGTCCCGCCGCGTCGGAGAAACCCGAAGACATCCGCGGACGGATTCGGGCCATGGCGAAGGGGCGTGGTGCCATCACGTCGCGCCGGAGAACCACGAGGACGACGTGATTTGTTGATTGACGTGCGGATTGATGGGAGATGACAAACGGGGCCGCAATGTTATTTTGAAGCTTCCGCAGTAATGTTAGAGACCCGAGATGAATGCCGGCACAGACGGTTTTGAAAACGGACCACCGGAGCAACTCCGGTGGCCCGCGGAAAACCAGGAGGCGCGGGTCGCCGGCGCAGACCGCCGCCGGCTTCAATCAACGGCGAGGGGGGCCGCGCACCCCCCCCCCCCCCCCGCTCCGCGGCTTCCGCTCGGCTACGCTGGCCGAGCCGGTCGGGTCGGGCCACGCCCGGATGGGCCAAACCTGGACCCGGGTCGGGTCGGGCCACGCCCGGATGGCCCAAACCTGGACCCGGGTCGGGTCGACCCGGTTCGGGCCGACCTAGGGGGGGCTTGGACCGGGCCGGGCCGGGCCTAGATCCCCCATTTCGGTTTGTTTCCGATCGAACACCCATAACTTGGGCTACGGACCTCCGATCGACGCACCGTCAGCGGAAATGCGATCCTTGGACCGAGACGGTTGTTTTGACATATTTCACTCAAAGTTTCGGAACACTTTGGGTTTGGCTGGGTTGGTTCGGATATGAAACCAACCGGGCCCTCGGAGCGGAAACGCTTATATCATGAGCTCTGGACGTCCGATTGACGTGTCATCAACTTTGATGGATTTCTCTAAGTGAGACGGATCTTTTGGCTTACTCCGCTCGAGGTTTTGTTGCCGTCGGAGTGCGGTCGGGTTGGTTCGCTCAAGAAACCAACCGGGCCCCTGGAACGAAAAAGCCAATAACTCACAGACCGGGCATCTGATTGGTGTGCCGTCTGTCTCGTTGAATTCCTCTTGATGAGACGGAACTTTTGGCATACTTTGCCCGAGTTTTGGTTACTGTTAGATAGTGTCCGGGTTGGATTGTACCCGAAATCCAACCGGGCCCTTGGAATGGAAAAGCTGTTAACTTTCAGACCAGACGTCTGTTTGATGAATCGTCAGCGGCGTTGGTGATCATGTTGAGAAACGGTCCCTATGAGTATACCCTATGAGTGTTCGGGGTACAGTTGAGATATGGCCGGTTTGGTTCGCACACGAAACCAACCGGGCCCCGGGGACGAAAAGCTAGTAACTCACTGACCGGGCGTCCGATTGACGCGCCGTCTGTTGCGTTGAGACCCCTATGAAGAGGCGGTCCTTTGAGATACTTCTTCGTGGGACATTAAGATACTTGGAGTATCTACCTATAGCTCATGGAGCAGACACTCCTGGAGATGAGCGTACGGAGTACGGAGACCGTGTAGCTGACTGAGACCTGACGACTGCTTGACCGACTCGACTTGGAGTGAGTTGACTAGCCCAGTGGACGGAGCACTACTTTGTTTGGGTGAAGAACCATGGTGGACGGAGCACTACCTGTGTGACAGTGCAGACCTACGGTACTCGTCTGGAGAGTACCTCAGAAGGCTACTAGGGGGTGTGCACTACTGTGTTTGGGTGACAGACCCCGGCGGGAAGCACTAGTGTGTTTGGGTGGCTGACCCGCGGTACTCGACAGGAGGAGTACCTCAGCAGTCTTAGGTTAGTGAGCAGTACCTCAGAGTCGTGACAGGACCACTGTACACTCCAGAGACGAGGCTCTTCAGCAGTTACGGTTTCGATAATGAAAATCCTGGTTTGAGCTGAGACTTTTGACCTTTGTGTTTACCTCATGATTGATATGGGTCACTTGATAACTTAGGTATATGTATGGGCATATACCTGGGTAGTGGTTATCTATTGATTTCATGATCTTGGTGTTTTCCTCATGATTGAGATGGGTTACTTGATAACTTAGGTATATGCATGGGCATATACCTAAGTAAAGGTTATCTATTGAGATCTTATTTGTGGTTACCATGTTGGTTTTAGTGAGACATTGAGGGTCTCGGGGTTCCTACTGAGTATCATTATACTCACCCCTGCACGGGCTATGCCCGCACCTTGTTGTGTTGGTTGCAGACGACGGACAGTGCTGACGGAGGTCAGGTGTTCGAGGACTAGACGGTACCTGGAGGTGGACCACATGATGAGTCAGTATCCGGAGGTGGACTTCGCGACGAGACGACACATGGAGGAGGTTGACGGGCGAGAGCGTTGTGGAGGCTATCTGTACCTACCCTTCTGGTAGGATCCGTGGTGGACGATCCACGAGCTGCGCCATCTATACCTACCCTTCAAGTAGGATCCGAGGTGGACGACCCAAGAGTCACTTCCATTCTTCCAGCTGTTGTCTTTTTCTGTTGTACTTTGTTCAGTTATAGTAGTACTTTCTTTTGGGTTTGTATTCTGGCCCATTTACCTTTCAGCACTTCTCTTTGTACTTAGTGTTTTACTTCCGCTTGTACTCTGTGGTGTTTTGTTTACTTTTATAAAGGAAATTCCTTCCCAGTTATCGGTATTTACGCCTTTGGTGCTAGTCGCCAGCCTCTGGCCTATGGAAGGCAGGCTTGGGGTAGTCACGGCACGGGCCCCGAGGACGGGTCGTGACAAATTAGTATCAAAGGAGTCAGTTCTACCGCAGAACTTATAACTCTGATATTTTTCTTTCTGTGAATCAATATTTTTAAGGGTACCGAGTGTGGTCTTCAGTTCAGGGAGTCCAGTGTTGGTGCGGGCGGCCGACGTATCCATACACCAGGACCCTGACAACTGAATTCCGACTTTGTGCACGAAAACACTGATTGCATGTGTGTTTCCAGAAGTTTTATTTAAATATCAGCTCAAACCAGGTCATCTCACCAGGTATAATCATTTAACTGTGTCACGTTGTTTCTTTCAGGATGCCTTTTCTCGGTCGACCAGCTAGAGCCTAGAGGGATGTGCGTACTGACAGCCAGTCGAGCGACGAGGCTTCATTACAGGGCCCTCTTGCAGTTGAGGCACCAGCAGAGGCACCAGCGGTACTACCATACGTTGGGCCACCAATTCCACCAGCCCCAGTAGTAGGCGATGCACGCCACTTGAGTGCGCTGCACGAGTTCCAGCGCCAGAGGCCACCGAGGTTCCGGGGAGAGACGGACCCACATGCGGCTGAGGTTTGGCTGGAGGCTGTGGTGAGAGTCTTCGGGCTAGTGGGGACACCTGCAGACTTCATGGTGATCTTTGCTGCCAGCCTTCTTCAGGCGGCAGCAGGCAGGTGGTGGAGCCACTTGTTCTAGTTTTTCGATGGGATGACCTTTTCATGGGATGACTTCGAGACCTTATTCAGGGTGGAGTTTGTGCCAGTAGCTCTACACCCCAAGCGTGTTCAGGAGCTACTGCCTTTGTCGCGTGTTATTCGATCAGTAGCCGAGTCATTTGTGGGCAGTAGACAGATGATGCAGAGGTCCAGGAGGACCAGACCAGCAGTTGGGTGATCTCAGGTTTTAGGATCGGTGGTGCGGGACACCCGGGGTTGGGACAGAGCTAGGCGTGCCAGAAACAGACAGTGTTACTCATGCGGCGGAAAGGGTAACATGGCACGTGACTGTACGACTCCTCGTACAGTTGATCCGTAGGCTTTGTAGGAGCCACCGAGGCAGAAGCAGCGTTGGGTTCTTGAGCAACATCCAAGGAGTGGACAAGGCAGTAGAGCTCCGAGATCAGGTAGACAGGAGCAGAACTAGTGGATACGTCCCTTATACTTCTAGTTCCATGTTGTTGTTGTATTCGTGTCTTTGTACTATGAGTTGCAATAATAAAAAGACACTTATCTTTGTTTGCTTTCTTATCCTTTTGTTTGGTTGATACTGAGTGGTCCCAGTTAAAACTATTGACTTGACCCTCACTTTCGATATTTCTACTGGAGGAGACCCAGTGACCTCACACTAATGCCGATAGTGTGAATCGACCCTTGGAGGCGAGAGTGACAGTTGGATCTCTTAGTAGTTACGTCGAGGCCTTACGACGTCATCCATGGCATGAATGCGTCATTCATGTCAGGATTGACTATATTAGGCACTGGGCGTGGTTCATCCAAGGGATGAGACAGAGTTTCTCTTTTCGGCAAAGGAGAAATTTTAGCAGCTCCTTCAGATCATATGCAAAGAAGGTACAGATCATCCAGGAGCGGATGAAGACTGCACAGTGCAGTAAGAAACAGGAAACTGTCGTCAGTCTTAGAGACTCGAGCGTGTTCAGAGTTTCAAGAAGAGGAAGGTTTAAGGAGATATGAGTCTCCGGAGCAGCAGATGTGGAGGCAGAGCTAGGAGAGCAGCATGAGGTGGTGTACATCTTAACATGCAACAACCACCCGCCTTAGTTATCCCCTCCAGGCTCAGGGAGCTGGAGTGCGGAGGAAGAGTGCAGCTGCATGCGGTCAAGGAGTGTGACCCAATGGCTCAAAAAATGATTCAAGGGATAGTCTGTGTCCACTACTAGCTGCTGTAGTAACGGACGTCGATATGAATCATTCCTTGCTTTCACAAATCTTGTTCCAGACCTAGAGTTTCCAGTAAGCCGTGGACTTGACCCTCACATCTGGAGATAGCTTGGGAGGAGACTCGATAATCACACTTATGCCGACGGTGTGGTCATACCCTTGAGGTGAGATTTTCAGTTGGAATCTCTTGGTGGAAGCGTCGAGGCCTTACGATGTTAGTTTGGGTATGTAATTGGCAATAACTGTTCATACTCAAATTGACGGTATTAGGCAATAAGGTTGTGGATTAACTACGACGTCGGGATGGGTTTTCCTTGGTCGGCGAAAAAGAAACCCCAGGCAGCACAGGGTAACTCATGCACAGGAGGGTGCGACTAATCACTCTTGAGTCGGTCAACCATACCCTCGTGGCAGCAGTCGTTTTGAGTTCCAGTTCTAACAGAAATTTGAGACCTATGGAGTTCGAGGATGACAATCACGTCCTTATACGGGTCTCACCTCAACGAAGCTTACGGAGATGTGGCCAAGGCAACAAGTTATCTCCGAGGTTCAGCAGACCTTCTTAGGTCCTCAGCTGGGTAGGCAGGGTGGTTTAACGATTGACCAATCCACCTCAGTTGCACCAAGTGCACAACGACTTCCACGTATCTCAACTGAGGAGATACGTGCTCGACCCTTCGCATATCATCGACCATGGGGAGATGGACTTTGGTGATGGGGTGACTTTCACGGAGGTTCCAGTAGGGATTGAGGATCGACATGAGCGCATCCTATGAGGAAGGTCGATTCCTCGGGTGTGCTTTCTTTGGAAGTACGGAATCTCCAGGTAAGCACATGGGAGCGGAAGGCTCAGATGCATGCTCAATACCACTTTTGTGACCCTAGTTTGTGTTGAAGCATTACGGGGACGTAAAGCCCTGAGGTGGGAGTAATGTAAAGACCCAGAAATTTCAAGGAAATTTTTTTCTTAATTTTCTTTGGAATTTTATAGGAACGAAGTTTCTGACAGCACCTGGTTCTGAGGCCCGGTGTGCCCGAAATCTTTTTCCGAAGTTTGGCTCGGGTACATTCAGTGAACGGATGCGCGGGTTTTTCTATATTTTGAACCGGTGCTCGGAATCGAATTCTGAGGGCACCGATAGAACCGTAGCACCTGTAATTGCTTAGGAACGCCATTTCCGGAGTTGCGTTTTCACGAGAGAAGATGATAAAAATTGTGGAAGTTTAGTTTATAAATTAACTACATTTTTTATTTTCTTTTAGTGGTTTAAGGATTTGGGTGGAAGTTGGGTAACTACCCAACTTCTCAAGAGAGGTTATGAGGGTGGTGGGGCCCACAAAAACCCCACCCCTTCATATTCTTCAACCCCCCTCAACTCACCATTAACTATTGATAACTTAAACATTAATAACTTATCTTATTAATTAAGTGAGTTAAGTGTGGCTTTTTAAATTTCAAACTCTTGAAATTCAAAAGTTATGTTATGTTAATAAAATAAGAGGTGAGCTTATTTTATTTTGGGGTTAGTTTTCTTGTGGTGGAGTCTTGGGGAGAAAAAGGCTAAGGATTGAAGAGTTTCTTCATCTCCTTCGTCGAAGAACACGAAGAATGTGAAGAACGTGAAGAACGCCGGATTCCTCGGAGGTCGACGTCTCCTTCTGCGACGTCTCCTTCCGCGACGCCTCTTACCGCGATGTCGACGACGTCTTCTTTCGCGACGTCTCTTTCCGCGACAAATCCTCATTCGACAAACCTCCGTTCAAGTAACGTCGAGGTAGGGAATTGTTTTGTGAATATTAATGATCCCCATGTTACTTCCTTCTAAATAAATAATGTGGATCAACTAAACATCGAGTTGATCCACGAAGAATATGTTGCGGTTTGGGAATTCTTGTTTGAGGGAAAATTGTAAAGGTTTATTTATTTAATTTGTTTGTGATTATTACCTTGACGTTCTTCATGAAATATGACCAATTGTTATCAATTAACGAGAGGGGGTCGGACCGCACAAACACGGCCGACCCTCCTCCTTATCCATGTTGGTTTCTTTTGTGGATTGAAACGGGAATAGCGTGGTGTCGTCACATCGCGCGGAATCGTGCGGCATGGAATGTGCGGTGTCGTCATGCCGCGCCGTGAAAACGAACAAGGACGCGATGCTGTCGCGCCGCATCGGAGAAACCCAAAGACATCAGCGGATGGAGTCGGGCCAGGGCGAAGGGGCGCGGGGCCATCGCGTCGCGCCGGAGAACCACGAGGACGGTGTGATTTCTTGATTGACGTGCGGATTGACGGGAGATGAAAAACAGGCCCGCAAGGTTATTTTGAAGCTTCCGCAGTAAAGTTCGAGACTCGAGATGAACACCGGCACAGACGGTTTTGAAAACGGACCACCGGAGAAACTCCGGTGGCCCGCGGAAAAATAGGAGGCGCGGGTCGCCGGCGCGGCGCCGCCGGTGACCGGGGGTGGCGGCCAGAGCCATCCGGCCTCCAGGAGGCGGCGGCGCCCGAGGGCGCCGTCAGAGGAATCAACCACCGCAGGTTGCCGCGGCAGTGTGGCACGGGGGATCCCGCGGCCGTGCGGGATCCCGGAGGATTGGCGGCGGCGCAGACCGCCGCCGGCTTCAATCAACGGTGAGGGGGGCCGCGCACCCCCCCCCCCCCCCCCGCTCTGCGGCTTCCGCTCGGCCACGCTGGCCGAGCCGGCCGGGCCACGCCCGGATTGGCCGGACCCGGAACCGGGTCGGGTCGACCCGGTTTGGGCCGACCCAGGGGGGATTGGGTCGGGCGGGGCCGGGCCCAAATCCCCCATTTTGGTTTGTTTCCAATCGAACACTCATTCCTTGGGCTACGGAACTCTGATCGACACACCGTCAGTGGTGATGTGATCCTTAGACCGAGGCGGTCGTTTTGACATATCGCACTCAAAGTTTCGGAAAACTTTGGGTTCGGCCGGGTTGGTTCGGATACGAAACCAATCGGGCCCTCGGAGCAGAAACGCTTATATCTTGAGCTCCGGACGTCCGATTGACGTGCCATAGACTTTGATTGATTTCTCTAAGTGAGACGGATCTTTTGGCTTACTCCGCTCGAGGTTTGGATGCCTTCGGAGTGCGGTCGGGTTGGTTCGCTCACAAAACCAACCGGGCCCCTAGAACGAAAAAGCCAATAACTCACAGACCGAGTGTCCGATTGACGCGCCATCTGTCTCGTTGAATTCCTCTTGATGAGATGGAACTTTTGGCATACTTCACCCGATTTTTGGTTGTTGTTGGATAGTGGCCGGGTTGGATTGTACCCGAAATCCAACCGGGCCCTTGGAACAGAAAAGCTGTTAGCATTAAGACCAGACGTTCGTTTGAAGAATCGTCAGCGGCATTGGTGATCACGTTGAGAAACGGTCCCTATGAGTATACCCTATGAGTGTTCGGGGGTACAGTTGAGATACGGCCGGTTTGGTTCGCACACGAAACCAATCGGGCCCCGGGGACGAAAATGCTAGTAACTCACAGACCGGGCGTCCGATTGACGCACCGTCTCTTGCATTGAGACCCCTATGACGAGGCGGTCCTTTGAGATACTTCTTAGTGAGACTTTAAGATACTTGGAGTATCGACCTATAGCTCGTGGAGCGGACCCTCCTGGAGACTAGCGTACGGAGTATGGAGACCGTGTAGCCGACTAAGACCTGACGACTGCTTGACCGACTGGACTTGGAGTGAGTCGACTAGCCCAGTGGATGGAGCAATACTTTGTTTGGGTTTATACCCATGGCGAATGGAGCACTACCTGTGTGACAGTGCAGACCCGCGGTACTCGTACGGAGAGTACCTCAGCAGGCTACTAGGGGGTGTGCACTACTGTGTTTGGGTGACATACCGCGGTGGGAAGCACTACTGTGTTTGGGTGGCTGACCCCGCGGTACTCGACAGGAGGAGTACCTCAGCAGTCTTAGGTTAGTGAGAAGTACCTCAGAATCGTGACAGGACCACGGTACACTCCAGAGACGGGGCTCTTCAGCAGTTACGGTTTCGATAATGAAAAACATGGTTTGAGCTGAAACTTTTGACCTTTGTGTTTACCTCATGATTGAGATGGTTCATTTGACAACTTATGTACATGTATGGTCATATACCTGGGTAGTGGTTATCCGTTGATTTCATGATCTTGGTGTTTTCCTCATGATTGAGATGGGTTACTTGATAACTTAGGTATTTGTATGGGAATATACCTATGTAAAGGTTATCTGTTGAGATATTCTTTGTGGTTACCATGTTGGTTTTAGTGAGACCATGAGGGTCTCGGAGTTCCTACTGAGTATCGTTATACTCACCCCTGCACGGGCTATGCCCGCACCTTGTTGTGTTGGTTGCAGACGACAGATAGTGCTGACAGAGGCCGAGTGTTCGAGGACTGGACGGTACCTGGAGGTGGACCACATGACGAGTCAGTATCCGGATGTGGACTTCGCGACGAGACGACACACAGAGGAGGTTGACAGGCGAGAGCGTTGTGGAGGCTATCCGTACCTACCCATCAGGTAGGATCTGTGGTGGACGATCCACGAGCTGCGCCATCTATACCTACCATTCATGTAGGATCCGAGGTGGACGACCCAGGAGTCGCTTTCGTTCTTCCAGCTGTTGTCTTTTTCTGTTGTACTTTGTTCAGTTATAGTAGTACTTTCTTTTGGTTTTGTATTCTGGCCCATTTACCTTTCAACACTTCTCTTTGTACTTAGTGTTTTACTTCTGCTTGTACTCTGTGGTGTTTTGTTTACTTTTATAAAGGCAATGCATTCCCAGTTATCGGGATTTACGCCTTTGGTGCTAGTCGCCAGCCCCTGGCCTATGGAAGGCGGGCTTAGGGTAGTCACAGCACGGGCCCCGAGGACGGGTCGTGACAATGACATTAAACTATTGCGTATTTAATTCATTACATTAAAATGCATGGGTTGTTCATATCATATGACCCAAAACTATGAAATTATCGTCCTAGCCACACGAAAAAAAACGACACTGCATTGTGGTATCCTCACATGAGGGGACATCGTGTTTGGTATCGGTTCTCTACCATTCAATTTTGCAATGCCTAAATATGGATTGATTCCTATATATACACCTGGATTCTTCGTCATAGGTTTCCCCTTCACAAAAAAACACACATCCATCCTAAAGAACAAAAAAGATCTATAAAATGCCTTTTCTTTTTGTGTGTGGTCTAGACCCACACGACAATATTGTCCCTAGAATTGGTACCCTACCATGCCACTTCTATAATAACATATGGATTGATCCCCAATAGAATGGGGGTATATAGGAATGCCTAGGCACCTGGACTAGGGTCCAGCCCAACTGTCACTTTTGTTACCTCAACCTAAAATTTCCTCATGGAGCACATGGTGTGATATGTACTTCTACTATCCTCATTCACGTTGGGTTTTTCAATTATTGCACCATAGGTCTCCCTCTATTCTTTTCATATATGTTCCAAGCTCTAAGACCTTAAAACTAATATCCAACTATCCTTGTCGTAGGACACTAAACTGTGTGACATTTTCAAGAACTCCGTATGGATTGATTCCCATATTCATAGGATACATAGGCACGCCTAGACATTCCATTTGTGGGTCTAAACCTTGGAATCGTAAATCCTACCCATTTTTTTCCACTTGGCCAAAAATCCATTGGAAGCATGTGGTGTGGAAAGTACATCTTGGGTTCTAATTCGTGTTAGGTTTTGTGAAAACTGCACCATTTTTATACCATGTCTCTTCCCAGCCTATTCCAGGTTCTATAACCCTAAAATAAGATCTCCCTATGGAAACTATGCATCAGGTCTGACTACTTCGCAACCCTACGAGCATTTAATTAAATCAGTTCCCCTCATAATGGTCCACTCTATGACCATAATCTAGGAGAGTGAAACTCTTGGACCCATGTCCTTAGAAAGGGATTCGGCTCCCTCTATCTGATAAGTCTTACTGTGATACTCAAATACGCCGTGACAAAGAGTCCAACCTGTGGAAATTTCACACGGATATTCTCTTGTTTCATGTCTAGGATTCATGAGCCATTTTTTTGGATCCCCATACTTTTCCATACCCAAAGGGACCCCCTTTATGGCCTACTCTCATGCCACATTGGCTCACCAACCATCTTAGGCCAACCCCCCCCCCCCCCCCGAAGACCTCAGAAAACATTTGCGACAGATACCATGTTTCGAACATGGTCAGCGGTCAACCCTCATTTGTCTACACCCATTCCAGGCTAATATGAAATAGATGCGGGGTTTCGAACATGGTCAACAGTTTTCTTTTATCATCATGCCACTATGATTGCGATCCAGATCTTGGGTGTCATGATTCACTTCATTCCCCCTCTTTACATTGAAGTGGAATTCCATTACACTCTGTTTTACACCACTGTGCATCTATGTGCGTCAAACCAGACGGAAAATGATTCTGGGACATCATTCACCCAACATTCTATTTCCCCTGATGTGTTCCACCCTCTACCAGAAATTTCCTGCCACTACACCTGCTTTCCCACATCGAGGATGACTCATGTGGGATTAGTGGTTTTGGTAGGATTTTTACTGGTGTATCCATATCACACATGCCTCTTCATCCTACATAATGTTAAAATGTAATCCAAAAAATATGTATAGATTAATACCCACCCTGATGGGGAATGTAGTAATGCCTGCGCACTTTTCCTTTGGTCCAACCCAAAGTTAGGACATCATTGGTCATGGGATAAAAATCCCATCATGGAACGGGTGGTGTGTTCTGTAATCTTATGGTCCTCATTCACATCAGGACATGTACTGCACATTGCATCACCTTTTGAGGTAACCATGTCCTCGACGCATGAATTTAAACTATAGTTCTACCCTGAACAAGTTTGGTATGCCCCATAATAATTATGGGATGATGAAGCTTCCTCACAAAAGAAGATTTCCCCTACTAGCATTGTTCTATAACCACATAGTTTTCACGAACAACGTTTGTCTTGATTCCCATCCTTGTGGGAAGCATAGAAACACCTAGGAAATTCACCTTGGGACCAGCATGGGCTCTATCGTCTTCCTTGACCTAGCATGAAGCCACAAGTCATCTTAGGCCCTCGCAAGAGAGGTCCTATTCAAAAGGAATTTTGATCCCTGATCAGACTGATGCGCCCACCTGATGTGTTTTCTACACGGTTACATAATTTTATGAGTTTTGGACTCTAATCGAACAACCCATCAATTCTCCATCCATGGTTTGCATGTCCTTTATTCATAACCTTTTTCTATTTCATGTCTAAAGGAACCCCCTAACATTATGGATGCTCAAACTATGGCTTGCCTACTATTCTGGGCCAACGTTATGGAAGACTAATTGATAATATTTTGAGTCAGGCCTTGTGTATCGAACATAGTCAGCGGTCGGCCCTCATATTTCATCCACATTTTAGGCTAACGCAATCAAGATACTATTTTTTGAACATGGTCAACAGTTATCCTCTATTTTCCTTCCAACCCCACAGTGTTCCGAATTTTTGGTATCGTAATTCATAATTTTCACTCTCCTATGTTTAGATTTATTCTAATGCCCCTTGAGTTACTCTACTCATGCATTAGAGCACATTAGGAAGACAACAATTCGATTTTTCTGATAACTTCATTCTCCAGTCAAGCCTCCCTCTTTCTTCCTTGAATATCGGATTGGTCATTTATACCCCAGATGCCGGAATATTGGTTGGAACTCCCACATTAAAAGGAAGTAATGATATGGCCATCCCTTGTTTCTTAGATCAAGCACAACCCACGTGAGCTTAGGGGTTCATTGCAGGATATTTCTTGGAAGTGATGGAAATGAAAAAATCAAGACGAAGAATGGAATTCATGAACACATTAAAAATTATTAATAAAATCATGAAAGAGTGTTTATAAGCACACACCAATAACGAAACCCTGGGGATGGTCCCTCCCATAGATGGGTTTTCCTCTTCAACAACGCATTTTAGATCTACCACTAACTGACTTTTGGCATCCAGAACATGATTTCGCCTGCTAAGATCCCAATCTTTCTTGAAGGAAATAGGGTGTAGTTTGTCATCCTTGATCTGTGCTTGATCCTTGTCATCTTGAATTAGGGAAATCTCTTAAGAGGCTCACCTCACCTATTCTTCAGGATCTTCAAGTTGGGCCTTTAGGCATGATATGAGCCCCGATTGTGCCTCGAGGAAAGTAGAATTCTCATTTTCCCACACCCTCAAATGTTGGATCTCGTGTTCATCCTCTTAGAGACTTTGAATATTGACGGCCCTTCCCCACTGCTAGCCAACACTGAGACTGTGCTTTTCATCATGCAGCCTCTCTGCAAGGTAGTCCTAAATAAGCACCTGAGGGAATTGGGATTTTACTCTTTCAGCGAATAGTTCATGTAGTCGGGTATGAATTCTCCCCATATGATCGATCCATTGTTCTTTCAGGGTCTCTGTAATAAAGACCTTTATCAGCTTCCATGATTATCAATGAATGGACATTATTTCCTCTTTTTTGGAACAAATTGTTTCCCTATCTCATGGGTCGGTAGGTTCATATGTGGGAAACAACTCCAAGAGATCAGAAACATGGTCTTCCTCAGGTTGGTCTTCATCATTGGATTCCACATCAATGATGTCCACTCGGTCAATATTAAACTTAATCCCACCAGAAATATCACCCACCCTCATCTGCCTTTCATAGGGAAATATGGTCTAGCCAGCTAGGGAACTCAACGCGATAGAGAGCAACACCTCGATTAAGAGCGAAGCCTCGAGTCTTACATCCATTTTCATTATTAATGTATGCACTATCCTATAAAATTTGTATGCAAAGGTTGTGTTAGTCAGTTCGACTAACTAGATAATGGGTACAAGTCTGGAGTATGAGAGTCGCCCTATTTTTCCCCTTGGTCTCACCTCGGGTCTACCAACCCTAGGAGGCAAGGGAGTGGCCCCCCATTTATGATTGTGGGCTCTGAGGATTCTATGAAGTTTGCCCCTTCTTCTCGAGCATCGTCGGACTCTACCACCATCAACTTCTTGGTTGTGGGCCCCATTTTTGGGTACTCTATGACTATTGCACTGTCATCCTCATTAGCGAGAGTGGCCAAATGAAGGTTATCCAATATAGGTATGTGTTGGTGGAGAAAGCATGAAATTATAGGGATGGTATTAGTGCACTAAAAGGTAGTGGAAACTTACATCCAAATTTGTGAAGAATTTGCCCAAGGAGATTCCCCTCGAGGCTGGTATCTCACCTTATTTAGGAGAATATTCCCTATAGGTCCCATCCATTTCTCAGTGGGAGTATTGCACAATAACTTATTACTTTCGCGATTCGGCTTCTTGGTCTGGCAAGGGGAAATGCTCCGCCGGTTGATCTTTCATCGATTATACGAGAGTAGTCATATTCAGTAGCACCATTTCCTAGTGCGCCATCGTCTGCATATCTCCATGAGAATGTATGACCACCTCGAGCTCCATTAAGAATTTTCTTCCTTTAGAAGGGGTAGCATTGAAGAATCCTTTCGCAAATCCAAGCTCCACTAGAAACATCTCGTGCATGTTCTAGTGCATCCAAAAACATTTGATGTCGAGGTATTGTTTCCTCTTTTACCAGTCTTTACATGCCTCTGGGAAGATGACATTGGAGGGGATTGATATCAGACACATCTTCTTCTTGGGAGCTTGATGTGAGATCCTATGAAAGCCCCGAGATGATTCGCCTCCCTCTTGGGAACTCTTAGATGGATACACCTATCCTAGAACAACTCCCACACCCTTTTCATTTACGATTAGCACTAGCCTGGGACTTTTCAGTTCATGGATTTCCGCCCCCACTGTTACAGCTTCGTCACCCTGGTGAATGTTCACACTACCTTCTTAACATCCCCCTGTCACCGTTGTGTGGAATCGTGGTGTTGGAACAACCTTGATGGCCCAGATGGTCACTAGTTTTAGCATTTTACCAGGGTAAGAAACCTACCAACTCTGTGCATACTCTTGGACCAATCTGAATACAGCATCATATGGGGGATCCTTATTCAAAATCTTCCTATCCTCCCCAGTAAACATCATCCATATTTTTTGCATCACGCATGTGTGACTCTTATGGAGCATGTTCATATACACATGATGAGTCAGCCTCTATAGGAAACAGAATTGTCGGTCCAACCGGTGCAGGGTGTATGGCTCCCATATGGGTTCTCAATCTACTCGTTCCACTAGAACACTACTACAAAAGGACATCAGATATGACTGTTTCTCTATTGTATCAATTCAATTATCAAAATTTTCCCTGGTTGGAAGGGGAATGTATGGAAGATGAACAGTTCTACTCGCCCCATCTTACCTAGAACGATCATAGTGTCCAGCTTCAATGGGGCACTCCCCACAATGTTCGAAATTTCATGTCGAGAATGTATCCCCAATGGAGAAATGGGGCTATGGGATTGGTAACCCCCCATATGTACCATGATCTAGCTATACAAAAATTTGAATGAATCGCACACTCGTAGTGGCCTCTTCCCCTCACTAACGTGCCAGAGCTAATGGTGCATATTTTCCTACACTGGTATGCCCAAATTGATGTGATCCCCACCAGCCAGTTGATTCTCTATGATAAATGTGCTTGGTCTCACCCCCATGTGGGCATCTCTTACCAGTAGTATCCATGCACAGACCAGTGTTGAGATAAAACCATCAATCCTGACTAGAGACTGCCACTTAGTCTTGATACTATATCCCCATAGCTTCCACTGGCTATCCTCTAGGGTTTTCCAGTACGAACCCTCTTTACCCCCACTAAGCTCCTCACAGAAAAATAGGGGGCCCCAGTAATGTTCCCTATTCCAAGGTTAAATCCATGAAGTAACCAAACCACAAGTTAAAGTGGATGTCTTGGTTGTTCTATTTGTCCTCATCCCTATCTGGAATAAGCCTCATCAATTACATTGAAAAAGGTGAAATTTTCTCCCTATCCCCCCAGGATTCTTAGTAGGGAGGAACTCGTAATACAATTCTCCCATTATTGGGATTCAGGATATCTGATGTAGGTCCTAGAGGCGTATGCCAACCTCCCCATGATGTAGGTGTAATATATAGAGACCACTGGTTTAACAAACTTGTTATAAATTCCTTTGGTTTGGAGCTGCTAAATTGGGATTCCAAGTCTTCTTCATATAGTCCAGCCCACCTCAGGACATCCTTTAACTCCTCACAAGACGTACATTCCCAGTAGGCACAGGCCCAGTTGTCTATGAAGTTTCCACCCTGGTGCAAGTCCTAGCTTATAATCCACCCCTTGTCTGGATTTCCAAGCCCAACCTTGATGATCATCTTATATAGGTGTGGGGATATCTCCTATGATAGTCCCCTACCATCGATGTTGTTGACATGATTATACAGAAAATTTTATGTGAGCGGGTTATGATCATTCTTGATTGACCCATCTACAGCCATATTCCACTGATATTGCTTGGGGGTACTCCTAAACCTGTAGGATGGATCATCTTTGTTGGTGTCATGCATGAAGACTTTGACCCGCAAGCCAAAACCATATAATAGAAAGCGCTTGCATAGAGTATATTACCTCTACACCTATTTCAGTCGCTCTTTCAATGATTTTTCATCATAAGTACTCTGGATGTACTCACCTATTTTTAGGGTGTCATCCATGGCCTCCATCCAAGGATCATCGGCACCAAACTCTCAGACAACCTCTCGAGTGGCCATTGTATCCAAGGACATTGATAAAATTGGGTATGAGGCACGAGAGTTGAGAAAAGACTGTTCACAAAGACGCTTCACGGAGAGAATTTCACCTCCCCATTACACCACAATGAATCATGGGCTTTGGGCCACATCGAAAAGAAAGTAGTGGATCATGATGCTCTGGTTCACTAAAAAACATTCACCGTGAACCAGACCAAAGACTCAAGTTCTCTAAAGCATTCACATAGAGGATCAGTCATGAAAAGAGAATGAGAAATTTTGTTCTCAATGAACCAGGTGTGAAAAAAACACCTCTAATCCACTATATATTGGCACCAGTGGTGACAGATTCGTGGCGAGCCCCATGATCTTCATGGAATCCCTAGGATTTCTGGTGCACTCCATGCTCGGTGCGGATCTTCTAAGTGCTTTTCAGCACCCTTCTCCCTGTAGATCGTGCTCACTTCATGAAGAACCCTTCACGAGACAGGTAAGGTTCCACCCTTAGCAAACCATCTTCGTCCCCACCATCTTGATCTTCTGTGAGTTCAATCATCCCAATTTCTTCGGCATCTTTCCCTTAAAATTAGACCCTCTCCTTCTGTCAACTCCAATCTTGAGGGGGACATTTATTGGCACCAAAAAATGCATCCCATTAATTATTAGGATTCAAGGATGCGATCAGGGAAATCTTCCTACCAAAAGGGTTGAAAAAGGGCCTTCACACCCTCCCAAAAGGGCCCTGCATGAAACACTCCATGAGGAAAGAACATTTCTAGGCATGAACCTTCGCGAGGGGCTCTGTGGTTCCCTAACATGGCATTAGTCAGACGTCGACCAAGACCCCTCTACGATGTTAGTCCTGTCTGTGGCCCGCTCTGCGGTGTCCGAATTAGCGAACCTCTGCACTATGTCACACCCCTCCGTGAAGCCGAAGTGAGCCTATGGAGCGATTCCTTTCTATAGAATCACACGTGTCTGTGGAAAATTCCATGCCTGGATGACAGTGGTGGCCTATAAATAGAAGGTGCACCCTCCTCATCCAAACCACTGTTACTTCTCCCTTTCAACTTATGGGATCCCGTTTTGTATAGCCCTTCACGAAGCCCAAAAATTGATCACCAAAGGTATTGGGATCTTGCGATCTGTACCACATTTATTTATTTTCGACATATTCCTATGACGTTGATGCCCTCCATAAAGTCCTATGATTTTCACAAAGGAAGGGGCCCCTTAGGGGTGCTCTAGATTTTGTGAAGTGTAGAGCCTTCATGAATTTCTCTACAAAAAAAGAGGAATTCACTAAGGTGAATCCCTGCTCCCTTAAAGTCTTCTCTACACGAATAACCCCCACTTTGTGAAGCCCCTTGCCTTCGCAAAGCACCTCCTCTTTGGGGATTCCTTTCCCTTCATGAGGGTCTTCCTCTTCATGAATCCTCAATTATTTGAAAAGCACATCCCCTTCGAGAAGCACCTATATTTGAGACTGAATGCTTTACAAACCCCTTTATATTAAGACCCTCTAGGATCATTTGAAGTGATTTCAAGGTCCCTTAGGCGTTTCATAACATTGTGTTGTTGGGAATTGTGATTCTTCGCATAGGCACAATAATGGCTATTGCTTCATCACATAGCCACACTGAAATGTTACCATCAATGGATTACTCCACAACACCCAAACAATAAAACATTGATGATGCCTTCCCTTCCCCAATGGGGGTGGGTATTAGTCATTAAAGTCTTAGGGGTGTGGAGTCAACCCACCTCATCCGAGCTGCAGGACGTTAAACTGCCATACATCATCATCCTCAGTGCATGATGTTAAATTGCCGCCTCACCCCATGAAATATACACAGGGTGCCCCATCTTAGACATTCTCTATGCTCGCTCTTCTCCACTAGAGTTAGATATTCCTTACATGGAATGAGACCCTCTTTGTTGGAATAAAAAAAATTTGGGGAAGGGACGCCATCTCAGTGTAATCCCATAGCCTTTCTCGCATGAGCTAGCACCCTACTCCTCCCCTCTTCTTCCCTGCCAAAGACTAGAGGCGAGAGGGGAACATGAACCTTTGTTACCCTTTCCCTCCCCCTCTTGTCTTTTTCCCCACTAAGCCTTCATCTGGGAGTAGGTCCCAATCTCCATCTCCATGGGCCGGTTACCACTCGTAACCCCCTATTTCCGATTTGGGCTACAAACCACGTGTAAGACCTGCTTCATTCCTCATTGAAGAACCCTTCACACTGTGATATTTTGGTCCTTAATACCTCTTGTTTCTCACACCGATCATGACTCACATTGTCATATAGTATGAATTGACCAAGGAACCCTTCCTAGTCCACCCTATCGTATGTTCCTTGCCCTCCTTTTGAAATACGTAGACTTTGATCCTTGCCCATAACTGAGCACGGTATATAGGAAGCCTCCTTGAGGTTTAAGCCTAACACTCATTGGTCCCAACCACTTCACTATCGTAAGTTCCTTTCCCTCCTTTTTAAATACGTGGACTTTGATCCTTGCCCATAACTGAGCATGGTATATAGGAAGCCTCCTTGAGGATTAAGCCTAACACTCATTAGTCCCAACCACTTCACTTCGGTCCACCTTTGTCTTGCATGATGTTAAAATGCATCCACCTTTCAAACTATGTGGACTTTGATCCTTCTGAGTAAGGTATATAGGAAGACTCCTTATGGTTCAAGACCAACCCTCCTCGGTCCCTACCACTTCACGTTGGTCCGACTTCATCCCTCAAGATTTTAAACTGCATCCCCCTTTCGAACTATATGGACTTTGATCCTTGACCCTATCAAAGAACGATATGTAGGAAGCCACCCTGAGGTTCAAGCCCCTCACTCATCGGTCCCTACCACTTCATGTCTATCCTCCTTCATCACGCATGACATTAAACTGCATCCCCCTTTCGAACTATGTGGACTCTAATCCTTTACCTTATCCAATAAAGGTACATAGGAAGCCTCCCTGAGTTTCAATCCCAACACACACTAGTCCCAACCACTCCACATCGGTCCACCTTCATCCCACATGTTGTTAAAATATACGCCCCACCCCCCTTCGTCCAGCATAATGCAAAATTGTATACCTTTGAACTACACGGGTTTTGATCCCTGTCTCCTAGATAGGGTACGTTGGAAGCCTCCCGAAGTTTCAATACCAAACACCATCATTCCCCTATCGAACTACATGGGTTTTAATCCCCGTATCCTAGACAGGTTATATAAGAAGCCTCCTTTAGGTTCAATCCCAACCAACAGTAAGTCATTGTCAATCCCAACCAATGGTAAGTCATTTTCAATCACAACCATTGGTGAGTCATTTTCAATCCCAACCAATGGTAAGTTGTTGTCAGTACACAACCAATGGTAAGACATTGTAAACACCAACTAGTAGTAAACCATTAGAGTCCCTAACCAACGGTAATCCATAAGAGTCCCCAACCAACATTATGCCATTGTAAACCCCAACCGATGGTAATCCGTTGTATTCCACTTTGTTGGGACCCATATATCTGGTTTTCCCTTGGGGCATTAGACCGACCCTTGGGATGTTAACCCCATGTAAGCCCCAGTATGTCATCGGGTTTTTTCCCTCTATGCACACCTTGATTCAATACCCCTAATCCAAAACTATGTGGACTTTGATTCCTTGCCAAAGTGATATGTAGGAAGCCACCCTGAGGTTCCAAACAATTACTCATTTCCCCTCGTGGTCTCTCCCTCTAACACCCTGTATTATGGGAAGATCATTCCCTAACCAGATGATTCTATCTTTTATGGGTCCCATCCATGCATCCATTCTCATGGGTCGACACCTCTGGTGTCCCATCGCCCCACCAAACTACATGGACTTTGATTCCCCACCACGGGGATATGTAGGAAGTCTCTTTTTGGTTCATGTCCAATATGACTATCATCCTCATGTTTGTTCCCTCTCATTCTCCATCCATTTCCCTCAACCATCCATATCTATCTCGATTCTTAGCTAGCCCACCAGATCCTCATGAAATCATGTTATCTACCCCTTTAACTATCCTAGAATCACATGGGTCGTGAACCATGCATAAACACCAACAAATCTATAGTTCACTGTCCTTTGTGCACACCCCAACTCATCTCTCCATTGAACTACATAGTTTTGATCCCTGTCTCTCGAGACATGGCACATAGGAAGCCTCCCTGAGTACCAATCCTAGCTAATGGAAAATCCCGGTGTCCCCATTATAGGGACCCAAGCATCCTCGGATCCTCCATCATTGGGCATCTAGATTAACTCATACAAAAAGACCCTATAAGGTGCTCCCTCTTTGGGATGCACCGATCTGATCCACTTCCATCAGTGTTTTGATCAGTGTGATCCATCTCCGCTAGATGTTAAACTTGCGGTATACACTGTGTTAAACACGTGAAGCTAAGAAAAACCTCATAGACATGCCTATGGAATATAATTACCTGCACTCGACGTGGGATTCATCGGGCTTATGTGCCCTTGAGAAGACCTATCATAAGGGGAAGAAATCCCTACGCCCCAGTGTTCCAGTGTCAAGACACAACAGTGATGTCCAACGTGACTACTCCCTCGACCGAATGTTTCTTCCCTGACTTGAAAACCATGAATGTCCTGATAGAAGCAGTGTAATTAACTGGAATCCATGAACACATGACACTGGGAAGAGTTTCACAAACAATATCTTAGACTTTAAGGGAGATGTGGACTAGCCAACGAGCTCTAAGGAGGGATCTACAGAAGGAGGAGCTGACATCCCATTATCCCATTTCGATCAAGGAGGAAAGGTCCCAAAATAAGCGACGGATGCCATCTACCCTTGGAAAGTGGGATTCTAGGGAAAAATATCAGCGTGTACTCAACATATGGATATGCACCCTAGCTAAAGGATCAGAAATAATATATTTTTTCAAATAAATTTTCTATATTTTTTTAAAAATTATTTTAAATTATGTGCCCAAGTCATTCCAAAATTTCCTTCTAGAAAAATATAGTTTTTTTGGAAAATAATTCAATCTCATATAATTGGTTATTATTTTTTAATAATAAATAGAAAAATGTTGATTTTATTTAATTAATGTGTAAACCATATAATTTAAAAAAAATTAGTTAGCCTTATTAATACCCACCAACTACTCAGCTAGGTTATAATGGCCATGTTAAAATAATAATATTTTAATATAGTTCCATGTTTCATTCAAACCTAGTGTTTCATGTTTTTCAAGCTATCAAAGAGATTAAATTTATTTAAAAATATATACCATAAAGTCTTATAGTGTTACATTCTCTTATAATCTTTTTGTTTCATGTCATATTATTATTAAAAATGATGTTCTTATTCTAAAATATTTGTGTGATACGTTCTACCTCCCTTAAAAAAATTGTGCCCTCTCAATTTAATATTGATCTCCATAATCAAGGGTTTGACATGTGAAAATACCTTTAATGGAAAACCATATCATAAAAAGGGTTACTAAAAATTCATGTTGATAAAATATAAATGGAAGTACGATGTTCTTCTATAGTAACCCATTACTAGGATTTCATATAAGAAAACATTGGTGGGAAGTAAAGATATGGATATTTATTAAAAGATAAAATAATTATGGATATTGATAGAGATCATTGATCAAAATAAATTTCATTTAAAATATAAATTGAATGACCACAAAACCATAAATCTGTGATGAGTTAAAATACAATTGATTCATCATAAAGGAAGGTAATAGGATAATATATTTATTTCAAGATCCTTTTCTTGAGGTATTTTATTATTATAAATATATAGAATGCTAAAATATAAATTTACTTGTTATATGTATATTTTTATAATAATAATTCCATCCTTTCACTATTCTTTGATCAATTCCCACTTCATTTCATACTCCATTAAATGAATATCCAATATGATTTTTATGACTGAAACATTAAAATTAACTTTCAAGAAATCATAATATTTATAAAATATTTAAAATACATTCTTTATATATCTAGATATCTTCCAAGACCAAAATGGGTAGCACAAATTATCCAAACATATATTAATCTCTAAAACCTCAATGGTAACACCCAAAATTCAACGTAATCCATTACATAAGTATCTATCATTAAAATTGATTATGTTAAAACAACGTGATACTAACCAGTCCATCATGTAGGCTAGTGATTGTTATTGTACCCTTATCTCCTTTTGGTTGTGGGTTCAAGCCTCGTGGCCTCTGGGGATCTAACAAGTTGTCCCCTAGAATTCATGTTTTCCTTTTTCAAAAACTGTATTAATATAATTACTACAATGTTCCAAAATCTTAATAACCTATAATAACCACAACATAAAATAAGATATGAACCTAATAGGATTCCAATACCTTCTATAATCATCTCTGTATCATTATGATCTCAACATGGATCACATATTAAGGATTATCCACCCTTAATCATGTTTTCTATAATAAATTCAACTATAAATAGAATCATTTTTCTTGTTCATCGGTACAATTCAAAATATGTATTCAAATAAATATAGAAAATTTATTGCATTACAATAATAATAGGTTTTATGACTCGTATAATGAGAACATCATTGAAAAAATATTTCTAAAACATATTTCTTGAATCCAAATTCACAATATCATTAATCATTCGACTTTGGTTGTATAAATATTATAATCATGACCTTGATCCATTAGATTCTTCTAATATATATTCCCTTGATTCATGGGGAATTCAACTTCATATATCCCCATCACCTTATTGTAAAAGAAGTTTACTTTTGATGGAATCTCTCTTACCATTGAATTCATGAGGACAATGACCTTTTTTCACACTTGAATGAAACTCATCTTCCTATTAGGCATGTACCAAGGTGTTTCATTCCACAAGTTTCACATGTGGGAAAATTATTCTTTCCATTATTCCCCATATCCACTTTTTTCTCTTTCTTACTATTATATTATTACTTCACATTAAATAAAAAAAGTCACAAAGAATTCATTTTTTGTCTTTATAGCATATAATACTATATCCTCATACGATGATATTGATTAGTATACTATTTCTCTTCATATAATTGTCTTAATCCCATCAAATAAATAGGAAATTATACTCTTGGTATTTTTTATGTATTCTATTGCATGCCTTCATAAACTTTAATATTTTATCCATACTTGGAGACATTTTACACTTAATTTTGTCTCAGACTTAAGAATTGTATCTCCATATCTACTCTTTACTCTTGATGGAAATATTTTTCCATGAAAAGTACCTTTAAATACTTCCATTTGAATCATTATATTTACTCCTCATATTTAATATTTAAAGTCAATGACCTCCATAGATCTTCATCCTCGGGGAGATGATAAATTTGTGGGACATCCTTTACCCTTTTATTACTTCCGAGAGCAAGAAATATCTTCCCTAAATAACTTATCCATCACTAGTCAAAAATGTATTTGTATTACAATTTAATGATGGAGGTTTCTAACACCTAATGTTATAAAAAATTATTACACCATATGGTGGATCAGTAAATTGATTTATGCAGGAAAGGTTATTTCACATAACTTGATTAAGTTTCCCTAATAGGGTTATAATTTTTAAGTTTCGTCTATAACTCCATCTTTAACATCATTTTTTTCATGTGATGGTAATCCCTACATGTATTACATTCCTTGATTCGATTCCTATTTCTTTCACTAGTTTCCATTTAAAAACAATAGTATACACTAAAATATATCATAACATTAGGAAACATTATTTATAATCCTGAAACTGGGAAAATAAGTAACCTAAATTGAGAAATTTATTTGTGGGTTCTCTCATAAATATAATCATGGTTTTTTTAGGAAATTTTTCAAATCATAAAAATATTTTAAAATCCTTCATAATGGTTTGTAATGAAAATTTTAATTAACCCAATAATATCATTCAAGAGTGTCAAACTAGGTTCTTAGGAGGGGAACACTCGTCGTGCACCAGAATTATAGCTGAGATATGCTCAAATCAAATATTTTCTTGGTTTTTGACCCAATATTAATTTTTTCCAAAATCATGTCCATTTTTATTATCCATATAGATATTTATTTCTAGGTAAATCGCATTAAATATTCTTTACTAAAATGTTGGGATGTTATCCTATACTAGGAATTTTACTCAATTTTATTCAAGGAGTTATATTAAAAAATCTGTGTTTTTCTAAATACAGTTCCCAAGGATTCTACTAAACATTCTTTGATACCAACTATAGAGACTGTGTCCATAGCATCCCAGAGCCAGTGGAAACATTGTCATATTGAAATAAGGTACAAATAATCACATAACAAAGGGATGAATAGTTTAGTCTTATTTATTATCTAGATACATAATTGAAATTTAGATTATATTTTAAAATATACAATAAAAAAGGTTTTATTTTAGAAAACCATTGTTCCTCTTTAAATATCCTTTTATATAAATCATTAAACAAATCTTGGTATCTTGGGGAAAATGGAATATAAAAAGTGATCTCATACGCTCAGTAATGGTATGCGTACAGGGGAAGCTATCGTGAATAAATAAGTCATAATCAATATGGAATGAGAAATAACTAAAACATGTTCCATTTAAGTAAAAACATGAACATGAAAAATAATATGACATGAATAAATGATGATCAAATGATTCCATATAAATAAAAATAAGAGATTATAACTTATCCATGGATATTCTAACTAATTGAATGATCATATATACAAAATAGACTAATATCATAATGAGGTAATAAATAATGTTAGACATCATAAACATACCATAAAGGTATCATTCCAAGACTTCTTACCATCAAGGAATCATTCCTAAAAATCTTACCAAAATGGTTAAGGCCTTATCCAAATTCACAACTTAATTTTTCTTGTGAGACCTACTAATGCATTGAGGGGATATGTAATTCTGAGCCCAACCAAACACGTAATAATTATAATTCATTCCTTATATCAAAGGGGTGAAACATAATCAATATAAACCTTCATATTGAAAAAATATATAAAATGTTAATACCTTCCCAAATCAATAAAAACAATCATAAACCATATAGATTAATATGGAAAATCGTATCAAAATAGTACATCCCTGGTAAAATTAATAATAAATCATTAAAAATATAATAAGTATGGTATAATTTCAATATATCCCTTGAAGATAATATGTAGAATAAGGGTTATTTATTTTTAGGAATAGAAATTCCCAAAATATGTCATTATAACATTCTTGAGTAAAATAACCTTTTCACTTCTGAAATTTACTTATAAAAAAACATGAAATATCTCAAATATATGGGAATAAATATTATTTGAAAAGAAACATGTAAACTTGTAAAGAAATCTTGAAAATAATAATTTTTCATGATGGGATGAAATGCTTCTCTTATCATGCTTGTTAAAATAATGACTATTAATTTTTTTTAGGACAACACAAAACATTCCTTATTTCGAAAATGATAGGAATATTCCATTTGAAAAATTTCTTAAAAAGATAATCATGGGTAAAAAATACTTTAAAAATAATATTATAACATTAAAAATATTTTTGGAAAAATGGAGATGGACGAAAAAGTATTTTGGACTTAAGAGAGAAATAAAGTCTGATATACATAAAAGCATCTTTTCTATCATTTTATGTACTAAAGAGTGGGAAAATAATGATATTACTTTAAAATAGAATTAATTAACATAAAATAATTAAATGGATTGGATTTAATATAAATATCAAAAAATTATTCCCCCGACGGAGACTTAAACATAAACAATCCTCAATAGTGACGAGATTTTGAAACAAACTCTTACTACATTAGTAACTTTTTCACCATATAACCCCTGCAATAAAAAAAATTATAATGTAACATTAAATAAAATTAATAAAAACATATCAACAATATATCATATAAAATTTGTATTGTATTCACTATAGAAAATAAATAAATGGTGAATTTTATATTTGTCTCACAGAAGTAAAAGTGAGATGAGAAACCCTTACCACTTCTCTGATTTCCTGCATACAAGATAAAACCTACTATAATATATATATATATATATATATATTATAAATATATTATAGATCCATAATAAAATTCTTCATATCATATATGATTTACTTATAATATTTTATCACCCTTATATTAACAACTCTTTGTTAAAATAATTATGACGGGTGATAATTGTTTATTTTTTCATGAATGTTTTGGTTTCGTAATTTTGGTCCTTTTAATTTAATCATGTTTAAATAATATCTATAATTTTAAAATTTATATAAATATCATATATATACAAGATATTTATTTATATTAATCTATAATATTCAGAGATTGAAAACAGATTACATTGTTCATGGAGACAGTAGGTTGTACATACACATGAATATTGATTCCATTTTTCTCAACAAATGGAATGTAAGGAAGGTAAATAATAATTCACATTTTATATATTCATTTTTATTTCTTATAAATATCATATATTAATGAATTTTATTCTTATTAACTAAATTTTAATGAGTTATATAAAAACAAGTCACATCACTTTGTGAGGGGGTTGTTCGTCGTACACAAGAGTGAAGTTATCGTATCTCACAAAAAATGGAAAGTAAAAAAGGTATATTTTATATAGAAATTATACAGGTTAATTATTTTGAAAAATATCATATATATTCAATTTATATAACCATATTTACATCAAAGTAAAATGGAAATGGTAAAACACATCACATTGGTTCGTGATACAGTAGTTCGGCATACACACGAGTAATGTTATTGTTTTCCAATGAATTTAAAGGTAATAAGGTATATTTGATATTATAATTTCATAAATATCATATAAATATGTTAAATCCATAATTATATCCAACCATTATATGAGGTTATATAAAAATATTTACATCGGTTCATGAGGCAGTACTCCATCGCACACACGATCGCCGATTTCATTTCCCATTTGATGGAAGAAAAGATTGTTTTAAGTAATAAACTTAACATAATAAAATATAATATATGGAATATATTTAGGCTATTATATAGTTATTTTTCAATAATATTTAATATATATTTATTAAGAAAAAAAATTAAAATTCTCATTTGATAATGTTACAACTTCTTGAGACAATGTCTTTAGGTTTGCCCCAAAATCCTTCCTAGGTTAAATTTATGATAAAAAAAGAACTCTAGGATGATATAAGGGATGGAATGAATATATTTGGGAAATTATTTTATTAAATAAATGTATTTTGGAGTGTGAATAAGATATGAAGTGGGCCTCCCTTCCATAAGTGTGGGAGAGGACACATTTAGAATTTTTCAAAATAAAAAGTGATACCCAGGTTTTTATCATGACACAAGCCACCAAAATGAATCATTATAGAATAATAAAAGATATAAGGTCTATATACTTCCATTAAATAGTATTTTGAAAAGTTTTGGGTAATTGTTAACCCATATCTTTTTAGTTTAACCCCCGATAAACCTGTTTTCACTTCATCCACGATAAGTTGTTTTTATTGTTTTGGCTATTAATTAAGAAAAACAATTAGGTTCAACTAATTATATAATATAAATTATTATGATTCAAAATATGGAATCAATTTTTATAAATTAAATTTATATAATTATAATAATTAAATTTAAAATTGTACATGAAGATGTGTCAAAAAAGGGGTTTTCTAAAGAAAATTGTTCAAAAGTTAAAAAAGTTTTTATATCAAAATTAAATAAGAAATTTATTCAAATGAAATAAATAGATAAATTATAATATAATTGAATTTATATTAATTTAAAAATAATTCAAAATATAAATATACTTTTAATATAAATGAAATTAAAAATAAGTGTTCAATAAATATCAGTATATTTTTCACTATTCATCAAAAACTTATCTGTTTAGAAAATTCTCAAAAAATAACCCAAATATAATTTTTACTTGTATATTTCAAAAATTAAATTTATTTTATCAAATATATTTTCTAAAAGTCATAAATATTATTTTTAAATTATTTTCTCAAAGTAAACTAAACCGCCATTTAGAAAAGTATAGTTTTCTCGAAAACATATTTATTTATTTCAAATGATTCTTATTTTAATATTAAATAATATATAACCATTTAAATTATTTTATACATGTGTAAACATTATATGATTCATAATTTATTTCATCTTATCCATACCCATCAACTTAAAAGCTAGGTTATAATGTTCATGTTTAAATTATAATACTTTGATATAGAATCATGTTTTGTTTAAACTCGGCATTTCATACATCTCAAGATGTCAGAGAGATTCAATTTGTTTAAAAATAAATATCTAATAAATTATTTGGGTGTTAAATTATCTTATAATAGTGATTTCTCATGACATATAGTCTATCAATCATGATGTTCCACTTTTAAAATTAATGGGTATTACACTTTAAGTAGTCAAATATAAAATAATTCCAATCAATTTTATAATTTATTTCTCATTAACATCTTGAGCTTCATAATTCTTACTCAATTTTTCAAACTTTAATTTTTTATACACTACACTAGAGTCTTAAATAATGAATATTTTCAACATATTCTTGGAAATCCTTTATTGTGAGATGATAATGTGACCTGCATTTTGTGTAATTTGTAAACCGAAAGAGAAATTCATCTCACCAAGAAAGGAAATAAAAAATTTCATCATTATTTGTGTGTAAAACTCATCATCTATTTTTCCCTCAATATGGGAAAAAATTATATAATTAATACATACAATCATAATGAGTTATGAAATTAATTTTTTATTGACATACAAGTTTCTCCACACATGTACTTTTTGAAATTTCATGATTCTGAAATATTCATCTAGCTTGAAATTACAAAGTATTGGGGTTTATTTTATCCCATAGATATATTTATTAAATATTTTTTATTTTTCCCATATTGAACTTTCATAAATACTTCATGATGACCCATCTAAACATTTTCATTAATCTCTATACATAGGAATATAAATTTATATCAATTTGAATGAATTTATAAATTATTTTTTCTATAATAATTGGAATCAACTGAATAGTCTCAACTATATCTGTAATGTATAATGTTTTATCAAAGTCAATCACTATAATTTTTTAATACCACTTTGAAACCAATCTAACTTTATTCCTTTAAACCTCACCTTTTTCAATAATTGTTTTCCCTATAATCCCATTTTGTTCCAATGAGGTTATTTTACTTAGGACTATGTACAACTCTAATTTCTTATACTTTTCAATCTAATTATTCTATTATTTTATTTATTCAGTCCATTCCGTGTTGTCAAAAACCAAATTAATTGTTTGAGACTCAGCTTTTGAAAATAAACTAGGGTGAATAGTTATTAAAAAAATTAATATTTATTCCCCATGAATACAATACTTAACTATATTATTTACATAAACATGATCTCTAAATCTTGTATTTTAACTTATTTTCCTCAAATATATAACTTCATCTTTTGAATAAATAGAATCTCCATCAATATGATTGATTTCAACATTTTTATCAAAATATCTAGATAGTATAGTGGTGATAACATCATCCTCATCATTGTCCATGACTAATTTTTTCTTTTCGTCTTTATTTACAATGATTTCCACATAATCACGGTAAAACATCATCTCATATTTTTTGTAAATAAAAAATATAATTTTTTTTTCTTTGTAGATAATAAATATTCCATATTTAGCTTTCACATCAATATTATCACCACTTTTACCTCTGTTTTTTATCAATAATGGACTCCCAAAAACTCTAGTGTGCATTAAATTTATATTGTTCTAGAAATGAATTTCATGGGGAGTAATTTTAAAATAATTACTCAAGGATCACCTGTATTGTACAATTATAGAAGTTGTAATGGATTTTATCTACAGGTTATTTGAATTATTGTGCTCAGTTATCTCAGTTCTATACATATTAATAAGGATCAGGTTCTTCCTATTAGATACTCTATTTTTTTAGTATTAGGTAAACTAAACTCATTTATTATGATATTATTATCATGATATTATAGATAAAATTGTAATATTAAATCCTATTTTCAAATATAAACCTTCTTATATCATAACTAATTTAATTTTGAACATGTATTTTAAAACATTATAACATTCTAAATACTTTGGATTTATGATATGTAAAAAATGAATTTAATTATAGTGAAGTTGTCAAATATTTTAATGAAATTACTTTCTCCAATTATTGATTTCCTTCTCATGGGAACCCAAATATAAGAGTGAACAATATCTAATTTTATTAAAGTTTTAATCTCTACTCCATTGTGACTTTTATTCTTAATCCATCGCATTTAAAATGATTTAAAAATATAAATAGTGTTTTTATTCAATAATTTGAATAAATTAAATACTCCTCTTTGATTAAACTTATGATGTTATTTTATCCATGTTGAATAAGACTTTTATGCCATAAATAATTTTAATCTTGTATACTCATGTTACGACAACATTCAATTTATTCAACCTTAAATAAGTTTCCATGAGTTATAAAACCATTTTATATCAGAAATAATTTTTAAAATATCTTTATAAAGTATTTTTTATTTATTAAAATCACCTCATTTCCTTAAAAAAGAGAAATGGTACACTAAAAATATTATGCTTTAGTCAATAAATAGTGTATTTTTGGGTTTTAATTGTTTTACACTAGTATTTTCCCCTCTAACATCCTTGATCTTTAATGATATATCATTTACAAAGGTAATAAGTCCACCTTCATATCTTTAGAATTTGTATAGATTATTCAAGTTTCCTTTCATTGGTGAAGAGTAGCCACTGTCCAAGAATAATGGATTTTCTTCTTTTAAATTCCATTAACAAAATTTAGCCAACTATGATTGGTTTTTGGATTTATTATTATTTTATGAATTATCATATCACACATTGTGATTTAGTTGAGAAAGGATAATAGTGAGATACTCATCTCAGTTGTGTTCTTCTTGATCACGCCTTCCAAAAATTTCCCATAGTTTTCAAAACTATTTTTCATCTCAATATTCTCATCATCCTTTTTATTAATTTATTTCAACTTATATTTTCCATTAGTTAGTTTATTCTCTATGATTATCTGTTAATAGAGACATATTATATAGGAAAATATATGATATGTGTCCAAATATACTATAACACTAGAGATAAAATTGAAATATCATTCTTTGAGGGAAATTTTGTATCAGTATGGGTTGTTTTCCATCCTCATATTCAGTCATTTGATGTGATAATTTCGCCAAAACCTTTTTGGGAACTCATCTCTCATCATTTTTTAGGTATGAAAACTATTATTGAATTTTTCTTCTTCGAGTTTTGAGCATATTTTAACTTATATTCATAATTAAAAGTAATTATTACAATATTTTTTTACTAGTTTCACTAATAAACCTATTTTTATTTTTAGGTATTTCACATTAGAATTATTTTCATCATATCCTAGATAATTAGTACCATTTTACCTTAATATTTTTTATAAAATAAATTCAATTGGTTTTTTAGTGTTTTAGACATACTCTTCATGTCTTTTGTGTATTTTATAATTTTCTTTGATAGATTTATTGTACTTTAACATAAATTTATTCCACAATTTTTTAGTTTCAGAAATATTCATCTAATGTTTTTCAATATATTCATCTATGATAATGATAGAAGAATTCATATCATTAATGGTATTTTTTTCATTCACCATTCAAAATAATTAACATCTAAATTTCCTTGACCATGTTTTACTTTTTATTTTTAAATGGTTTATTTATTTAATTATTTAATTGAGCGGTAAATTGTAATATTTAAACCATAAAATGTCCTTAATACACATTTTGATATCAATTTTCATGATTTATTCCTATGGATATTCATCTACATCAATATCATACTCATTTTCAAGTAGACTATCTACTTATGAGGTTCCCCTTAATCAAAATATTTAGTAATATGAACATTTTAAAAGGTTTATTTAGAAGTTTCCACTTCATATATACATTCCTCACAATAAAAAAACCATTTTTAAAGGATATGAAGTTTCTTAAAAAGAATGCATATGGAATTTTATTCTTCCCTTTTCATTGCGGATGCTTTCTTTTAAAAGAGTTTCATATATGATTGAATCCATTAAGAGAATATTACTCTTCATTTATATTACTATTTCTCATAGGGACCCTGGTAGAAAAACTACCATTTTTATCTAAAATTAATTTATTTCCAATCTAATTTACCATGATTCATACATGTTCCTCTTCTAAATATTATTTGCAAAAAAGTGAATAATTTATTGGAATATTTCATTAGGACATCAACATTATGATCATCATTTTCATCCCTAATATTTTATTATATATTTTAATGAAATATCCTCCTCTTTCTTAGCCTTTTCATTCATTATTGTACCTCTTCTAATTTTATAGTGAATAAGAGTTCTATGATGCTCATTAATAGAGAATATATCAAGATATTTTTCTTCAAGAGATGATACCTTTGCATCAAAGTTCTCTTGAAGAACTATCCTTAACTTATTCACTACTGCGGAGTCCTTATGATATTATACATATCATATATTGTGCTGAAAATCATGTTAATTTGGGAAAATTATTTATTACCAGATTCATATATTGAATTATTTTATCCTAAAATTGTCTTATATAATGTTATAAATTTACCTATTATTGAATCTTACATACTTCATAGATATTATGATGTTTCACCCCAATCTTATTAAGATGTTATCATTATGTGTATTTTGTAAAATATTTCTCCGATAATGATGATGAAATAAAATTTATTACCTCACTCTTAAAAAGAATATCAATTTTATTATGAGTTAAATTGTCGTTTATAATTTTTAATCCTTGAAGAGAAGTATCATGAACATAAATTCTAAGTAAAAGAAGATAGAGTAATATCATCACCTTCCATATATGAAAACCACACCCATAAAAATTCATAATTACCTTATTGTAGACCAATTTATGAGGATCCATAACAAAATATAAAAAAAATTGGGAGAAAATTAATGTAAAGTAGGGTTTCACTACATCTAATAGGGAATGCAGTTTAGAAATTTATAAAAAAAACTGAAGAAATAGAACTACTAAATATTAGTATAATATATAAAATTTAATATATTATTCCCTCTGAGAAAATCTTACTTAATAAGGGAATTTGTAACTTAATAGAAAATATGGGACACTTAAGGTGAATAAAATATGACTACATTGAAAATATTTAGGAATGAAATCTGTACCATGCTATTTAAAATACAGGATGATGGAATATTAAAGAATAAAAATTATGATAGATATTTTATCCACTATTGGGATCTAATTTAAGTAAATCACTAGTCTTGGTCATGTATCTCAAAATCAAAAACTCCAATTTTCTTATGTTCAACTACGTTAGTTAATTAATTTGATATATAACCAAAAACCATATTTTAAAAAAGTAAATAACCCACCCAATGGTCATGGATAGATATAATCACTAGTTAACTCATTGAAAAATTAATACATTTCCCATGTAAATAATAGTCATACCAAATAAGTGTATAAGAGATAAAAATAAATATTAAATATAAAACTCCAACATGAACTACAATTAAAAATAAATAATACTCCAAAACCCATTACCATTTAATTATAAATGTCATGGAAATAAGACTACCCCTCAATATATCCTTGAGGGAGTGAAAATATAAACCTAAAATGACCTAATATTTTTATAATGAACATCTTAGTAATAGTCCTCCTATAATGTTGGGTCGAGTCTCTCTAACGTTACAATTCTATACTTTATTTATTTTAAAAAACTCCCCCACTTGAATCTCTATATACCATGATGTATCATGATACATATTTTCTAATCAATATGAAACTCCAACTCCACATATATTGGAAGACATATATATTCATGTACCACTAAAAATACCCCAAAAAATAACAAATTTAGGTTAGAGGTGGTATCAAAATTCTGGGAAGATGTGGTCAAAACAACATGAAAATTTCCACAATGCAATGTAACATCCTATGTTTGTGAATATATTCCTCATCCAGGCCCACATTGTGGTGTTAAAAATATATAATAATTTATCTCAAATAATTTCAAACTTCTGATCCTCATAGCTTCTTATATCACATTGTGTACGAAAAATATTCAGAGTTTTAGAATCCATAACACTTTATCTTCTCCTAATATAAACTGAAAACCTTATAATACCATGGAATAGAAAATATCATAATGGTTCATCCAAAAACAAAAAATGTATGCACACTCACCATGATTATTCCAACTACCCATTTCATATAACATCATGAAACATCCTCCATTATATGTATTCTTGTGCCCCAATACTGAATTTCATACTAAAATTATCCTCTATTTTCATTTATATTTTACCTATTATCTAAATACAACCTCTATTAGATAAGTAAACTTTCATTCACAATACCCAACAACATCCTTATCACGTCACATCTCTTTTTTAGGAAAGTAAAAAACTCAAGCATGAACAATGCCTCTCTGGAAAAGAACCTTAGGTATCATTCGTTATGTATGTGAGTATTCCACATTTATTTTTTGTAGCTTAACTCAATACTCACCACCATATACATTCATATTATTTTCCTCAATGTTTCCATAAAACAAATCTTAAAATTTTCCTTGATAATAGATCAAATAGAGACCACATATTCCATATATTTTTTATTTAAAATATTTATTTTTCTGGGGATTTTTGGTTTCACATGAATGGATCTGCATACCTATAGATGTAGAGATGGAGTTGGTTATTTATGGTGAATTTTATATTAATATAGATAAGATAAATGAAGATTAAACTATATTATTTTTCCTAATAAATAAAATTTTATGATGCTGCTTTAGGGGGATTCGATCAGATACTAGTGGGGACACTTTTCAGGAGGATAACTTCTCGTATCCCTTGTCATTTTATGTTTTTATTTTTACTCCTTCACGAATTTCATGAGGGGTTAGTCTTTGGGTTATGTATTTTTTAATGATAAGTAATTTAGTTTGGAATTTTTCAAGACTTTTAATGGTATTTCATATGGAATTGTTTGCATTTATTATTTATTTTTATCTATTCATTACTTCTTATGGTTGGAAATTGTTTTTTTGTGATGGATTTAATTTTTAATGTATCATCTATTGTGTATAACTATCCATGACCATTGGGTGGGTTTAGTACTGTATTTAAATATAGTACTATTATACCTATCTCATTAATTAACTAAACTAATTGACCATGAGAAAAGGGAAGTTTTTTAGTTTGAGAGGGATGGCTAAGAATAGGGATTCACTTTGATCTGGTTGTGATAGAAACAAATCCATCCATCATACTTTTGATGTTTTGATATGTAATGGTCATATAATTTCAAGACCCTGGATTATATTTAGTCCATAATTTTTTTTCAAAGTAGAAGTAGTTTTATATCAAATTGATTTTTTCCTATTATCTATTAAATTAGATTTTCCCAAATACAGTAACATTATCTTTTTCGGTTCGACTATAGTACTTTCATATACTATACAATGATAATTTATTTTTAGTAATTAAATTTTATGTTTATACATTTATAAAGATTATTACCCATAGTAAGTAATCACACCCTATGATCCATCAATTATTTTAGAATTATTAATAATAATATATTGGAAGTGTATTATAGGTAAAACCCAAACACAATATAATGATGATTTCAGTGTGGCCTTCAGTATGGTGGTTCATGTTTACAATTAATAGATAATGTTTCATGAATTTATAGAAAATGTGAATCTAATAGGTTCATGGTTAGTATGCATGATATTTTTATTCCATGTTGAATATGTGTGATATTTTCTATTCCATGTGATTATAAGTTTTACATCAGTGGGACTTATTTAGATTCTGATTTTTTAAGTGACTAGGCATTCCAAGGGGTAAAATAGTAATTTATTATACCATGTGGTATTAGATAATTTTTATGAGTCTTCTATTTGTTCTATAATATGGGGTTTACACCAAGACAGAGCTAAAAAGGAATGTTGAGTGTTGTGTGGCCTCATAAATAATATAATAATAATATTGTGTGTTTTTTATTCCATACATAAGCGTTTTTTATGAAATGGTTGTATCACTTAATCGGGACCTTGGATGGAAATAATGAGGCAACCGTTGAATTTAGAATAGATTTTTTACCCTATGTGAAATGTTAGATTGTATTACATTTGGATTCCATGGTGTTTATTGATGAAATAATATGAATTAAATTATTAAATTATTTAATTTATTGTTTACGTTATGTTGGATTCCCTATAAATCCTTTATAAATACCAATCAATGAGTTTTAATCTTGGGATAGCCATTGATAATGAATTTAACTCTAGAGAGATAGAGAAGTGGTGATATCAAGGATTGGTGATAGTGGCAGGGATGGATCGAGTGTGAGATTAGATCTTTTGAGAGGTTGGTGGATAGATTTCAATAGTGAAAATAAATAAAAATCTATGTTATAAACAATGTATTGAAATTTAGTCAATTAACCACTTAATTATAGATTTATAATCTTCAAATTTTATTATTGTTTTTATTCTTCAAAATCTAGATTTAATTCATCCTTAAATTATATCTAAATATAATAATTTTATGACCCTTCCAACTTCTTTATTTTACTTGAATATGCAAATTTTTGTTGTTGACATTGAAAATTCTAGTTATTTTAGGTTTTATTCGGATATCACCACTGTAGATGAATACCAGTCATGTGTGGCCTTCTTTATTAACCATTTTTATGTCTATTTCTATTTTCCCCTCTCTTATATGTACATTCATCAGTGGGGTTCATTCTGACCCATGGTTCAACCATTTTCATTGAATTATTTGTTGATTTGATTAATTGTTGGTTCTATAAATCATTATTTTGGAATGATGGAGGTTTGATGATGATGAAAAAAACATTGGAAGGATTGAATATGTAACGACCCAATGTTTTATCAATGAAAATCCCTTATTATAATTATTACTTATAGTATAATAATATTAGTAAGAAATAAAATATCATGATACTAAATAAAATTTGATCAGTAAACATAATTTTTCCACATCTATGTTTTGAATTTCAAAAAGCGGTCATCTGCATTTGTGTTCAGTAAGTTATTTTGAGTCTGATGGAACCAACGTGTTTTTTCGGTAAATAGTAACATACCCTTATGAATATTAATATGAATAGTAATATGACCCAAATTAATATAAAAATATATTATTATTTTATTTTCATAAGGATTTAAGATAATGACATCTTGATTAATTTTTCAATGTAATATAAAAGTAGTTCTAGTTTTAAAATTGTTAATTTTGGAATTAAGTTTGATTTTATTTAACAATTAAATTAATTATATTTATAAAATTATTTTCAAAATATGGAGTTCATTTTTTAATTTTACACGTCAATAAATGGTTAGGATGATTTTTTGGGATTTTTCTGAAATAGTTGAATTTTCATTGAATAGTAAAAATATAGTTTTGAGTTTCAGTGTGTTTAATGACATCATTAATGGTGTAATAATGATGTAATAATTCTGGTAGACTTATTTATAGTAAAATAATATTTCAGGTTTTCCTATAGGCTAATACCATGGGAAAATACCGTGGACCAGCCCATGGTTTTGCAAATACCACTAATGAGGTGTCCCTTGGAAATTATTAAAATATTCCATCAATTTTTCTATAAATACCAACCGATTCAAAAATTAATTCATTAAAAATTCCTCCACAACGAATATATGTCCTTATTACCTCCCTACTAGTCCTCCCAATGTGTCCTCAATCCCCCAAGGTCCAAACCTTCAAGACTTTTGAGTTACTCTACAAGATAAGAGAATTCTCAACTTCATTTTTTTTCCACCCAAGTTCTCTTTAATGTGGTTTAACATTAATGTTTCCATACCATGTTATTATTATATTTTATCCTTTATCTCTACTATATTATGATACATTTCTTTATGGGTGACCCTTTTCCCCTCTCTTTTTAATGTTTTCTAAAACCATGATGCATAGCAGTTAGGATGCCGAATTTTCGTAAGGAATTTATAAACTTTTATTCAAGTTTATTTCTATTATTTTTCTTTAATATCATTCCTCTTATACAAGAGACATGAAATATACGGAAATATTTTATATTCTGGTTGTTCTAATTTTCTTGTAAAATTCATCATCATTTTTCTTCTCCTCTCCCACTTATTCATGGAATAAAAACTTTGTCTACGATGTGTCGAATTACAGACATCATAGATGATGTGATTTCAATTTGCTTTAATTCCTTAATATCTAGTCAGGAAACCACTTTTATGGTTGAACCATATTATATTATATGTATTATAACTATTTAATGTTCTCGAACTAACTTATGTATATATTACTAAATGATTATTCAAAACAAGTTCTTTGTGGTCGAAAAATATCTCGAATTATTCCAAACGATCAACATTAAATTTTAACTAATGATTCACCCACATGTTATATAAACTAATACAATATAATATAATTTTTACTCTTTTAATATCATTAATATCATTTAATATCAGTTTTGGATGTTTATCCATATTCTAAAGGAACTTAGATTTATGAATATAAGTGAACCATTCAAGAAAACCATAAAAACAAACATTCCCGAATAATGGATTTGAACCATATAAAGTCTCATAAAATAACTTAATGAAACATAATGAACCACTTTAATGTATAAAAGGTTCTTTAATTTTTAATTAATTAATCTAATGTGGTTATATAGTACTTTAAAGTGAAGAAAGCTTTCAGATACAAGGTAAGTGGAAATTCTCGAACCCAACATTCTTTCTTCGGGTTCTCCATCTTTCACTTAATTTTTTGGTATGGTTACTCTATAAAAATAATTTTTCCATCATTTTATTTCCTATTATGGGATATACATGTTATATAAATCATTTTATGGAAAACCCAATGTTATCCAAAACAACTCTTCTTGCAAGAATACACCTTTAACTTCTCACTCAAAGTTGATGGTTCTTGTGTCAAGTATGTTATTTCATCTTTCTTTTAGGAAATTTTTTTTATGAATATATGATGTTAAACCCATTTCATTCTGTGGGTTATTTTATGTTCAAGTTTTAATTATTTTTAATGGGTCATGCATGATAATGTTAATATTATGATGTGATGGGTGCACCAGGAATTATATTGTGCAATATGAATGCCAGAATGTGATGGGTACGCCCGGTATTATACAAAACACCAATGAATTGGGTAAAGTGACGAATCTCATGAGTAAAAGTGAAATTATGTTTGAACATGATTCTATCATTATTCACAAGTATGTGTGGTAGTTAACCACCAAGAAATGATGTTTCATTTTTTATGCATTCCCAAATTTCTTGTCTTTTATTAATGCTTCCTCTTTTGTTCATGAGCCTATTCCTAAGTTATTATTATGATCACCCCATGTTATATTGATCTTATCTATCCTCTTATGGGGATTTTAGATCACCCCTTTTTGATTTATATCCTCATGTGACTACAATTAATAAGGAGAGGTAAAGTGCCAATAAGATCCTAGAGAATAAGGAATTAAATAAATGTTTACGTATGATGTTGTATATGTTATGTTTGGTCCTAGTTTCACCAAGACACTAAACCTTTGGATACACTATTTGTAATAATATTATTTTTTATATTTAAAATTAAGTAATAATAATTTAAGAAAAGGCAAGGTCATTATAGTTGGTATCAGAGGCATGGTGTATTTAATTTGGGAATTAGGATTTGTGAACCCAAGAGAAAACCACTAGTACGAGATAAATTAAAAACATTCACACAAGAATATTTACATAGGGATCCCATAATTCATGATTTTAGTGCAATATTTAAAAATTAATAAGTTATTTATTCATGAATTGTTGAATTATTTTTTGTTCTAAAATTCCCTATTTTCGAGAATGGTGGGAACCAAGAGAAACAAGGACAACAACTCTTGCGAGCGCCAATGCAAAGATTTTCCAAACGACATACACAATAATTTTGGAGGCGGATTTAGAACCATCATGGTGATTCTTACCCAACTATCTCAGGATATGAAAAATATCCAAAATAATGGGGAACTTCCTCCTTCACCAAAGAGGGAGAAACTAACTGTCAAATGTTTTATGAAGCAATGACCACCAACGTTTAGTGGATCTTCTGATCCATTAGTTTCGGAATAGTGGGTCAACTCCATGGAGAAGATATTTTCTATGCTTCATTGTTCTGAGATAGAGAAGGTGAAACTACCTGTTTATAATCTATATAGAGAGGCCAGTCAATAGTGAGATTTGATTAAGAACACCCGGAAAAGATATGAAATTGAATGGATGGAATGGGAAGACATTAAGATAGTGTTTATTAATAATTATTTTCCAATAACTCTTCTTAAGATGATCAAAAGAGAATTCATAGAGCTCAAGAAAAAAAGAAGGATAATTTGTCATAACCTATGAAGTGAATTTCACGAGGCTTGGAAGGTATGCTTCGGATTTTGTTATAAACAATGATAGCAAAATTGATAGATTCTTTAGTGGATTAAAACCACATCTTCGAAAGGCTCTTGAAATTCAAGACTTTTGGAGTTACGAAGAAGTTTTTTGATGTGCTCTCAAAGTGGGTATAGAGTTTAGAGATTAGTCCCATGGATTTTTTGATAATAATTGAAAGATGGAGTTTCAAGCTGGAGGATCTAATGATAAATGTGGGAAGAAAACTCAATGACCAACATTCCAAAAATGGGGGAAGCTTCATCATGGTAACTGCATCAAAGGAACTGGGAAATGCTTCAAATGTGGTAAGTAAGGACACCATACTAAAGAGTGCCAAGAAGACATGAAAAGGAACAAGAATGTAGTTAAATAAAGAAGATAACCACCCATGATTAAATGCTACAATTGTAGGGAGTAGGGGCACTATGCAAGATAGTGCACTAAACCTCGATCCATTGAAGGTAATTAGCATAAAAAGCCACCAAATCCAAAGGATCAAGGGAAGTCTTATGCTATCACTACTGCGGAAGTGGATGAAGATAATGAAGTCGTACAAGGTACACTTCCTATTCACTCAAGAATGGAAAATGTCTTATTTGATTCTGGTTCTACATATTTCATTATATCTTTCAAGTTTTCTAGAACTATAGAATCAAAGCCTCAAAACCTTTAAGTATAAATATCTGTAAAAACACCAAGTGGTGCAATCATTGCATCCCAAGTGTTTGACTCTTCTCCTGATGGCATATGTGGGGGGGGGATTATTCTAGTTAATCACATAATACTTACCTTGGTTAAATTCTACACTATAATGGGAATGGATTGGCTCTCATTATATAGAGCACGTATCAATTATCGGGAAAAGGAAATATATTTTCGTATTACGAACTATCCTATTGTCCTCTACAAATTTAAGGAAGATCATGAATATCCTTAGAAAAATACTTTAACAGTATGGGTGTTTATTCTCTATGAAGAAGCATACCTTTCTCAGATTTTTGAGTCAAAGGAAAGTGCCAACCTTGCAGAAATGCCCATCATGAGGGAAGACAGTGACGTATTTCTTGAATAGTTTCCAAGACTTCCCTTGGATCGTGAGGTATATTTCTCAATATAACTCATACCCGGAGCTACTCCTATCTCAAAGTGTCCATATAGGATAGCTCTTATCTAACTAGAGGAGTTAAAGAAATGGCTGAAAGATAATTTGGACAATGGGTTCATACCCCCTAGTGCATCACCTTGGGGTGCACCGGTTCTCTTTGTGAAGAAGAAGAATGGAACAATGCAGCTGTTATAGATTATCGGGAACTCAAAAAGATCACCATAAAGAACAAGTATCATCTTCCAAGGATTTATGACTTGTTCGATCAGTTAAGAGGAGCTCAATACTTATAAAATGTGGTTCTTCAATCTATATATCATTAGCTAAAGGTGAAGAAGGAATATATTCTGAAGACTACCTTCCATATAAGGTATAATCACTATGAGTTTTGGGTGATTCCCTTTGGACTTACAAATGCCCCTACAATTTTCATGGATTTGATGAATATAGTCATTAGATATTGCCACAACAAATGTTTTGTGGTGTTTATCGATGATATTATCATCTACTCCAAGATAAAGGGGGAATATAGAGAAAATATGATATTTGTGTTGGCGACATTGAGAAAGGAGAATTTGTACGCCAAGTTCAGAATGTGTGAATTTTGGATGAATCAAGTCACATTCTTGGGACATGTGATCACAAGTGAGGGAATTTCTGAAGACCCTTCAAAAACAAAAGCTATTGCGGAATTTACAAGGACCTCTAGTGTCATATAAATCCATTGTTTTCTTCGATTAACTAGGTACTAATGAATTTTTCTGAGAAATTTCTCATGATTTTCAAGACCGATAACTAAGATAACAAGGAAAGCGGTAAAGTATGTCTGGATGGATGAATGTGAGGGAAGCTTCAAGGAGCTAAGAAGATGGTGGATCACTGCACCTATGATCACATTACCGAAGAGTGTTAAATGTTTTGTGATATACAATGATGCTTCAATGAAAGTCTTGGGTTCAGTACTCATGAAAATTGATAATGTGATAGCCTACGCCTCACGATAGTTAACGATCCCTAAGCATAACTACCCGACACATGATCTAGAGTAGGCAGCTGTGATTTTTGCCTTGAAAATCTTGTGGCACTACCTTTAAGGTGAGAAGTGTGACATATACACCGACCACAAGAGACTAAAGTATATATTCACATAAAAGGAGCTCAACATGCATCAAAGAAGATTATTAGATCTAATAAAGGACAACGATTTCTCTATTCACTATCATCCTAGAAAGGTGAACAAGGTAGATGATGCTCTAAGCAAAAAATAACCTACTACATTATCCATGTTACGGATTGAGAAAGACCATATCTTCTTTGATATGAAAAGAATGGATTTGGAAATCATAAGGGCAAGGAATACATCCTACCTTTCACAAATGATTGTGCAACCACAAATAGAAGAGATAATTAATGAGGCACAAAGGGATGAGCTAGATTTACAAAAGAAAGTGAATGCAGTAAAAGAAGGGAAGCTGCAAGAGTTCCATATCGACGATGAAGTTATGATTCAGTTTGGAATTCCTAATTTGTTTTCCTTCATCACCCAGGATAAAGGAGTTATTGGACACTACACATAGCTCAAAATTTTGTATCCATCCCGATATCACCAAAACGTACCATGATCTCTGGGAACATTTTTGGTGGCATACCATGAAGAATGAGATTGTTGAATATATCTCGATGTTCTTGGTATGTAAGTAAGTTAAAGAAAAGCAGAAAAAGTCCAAATGGATGATGAAACCATTGCCTATACCCATTTGGAAATGGGAGAATGTCACTATGTACTTATTCATGGGTCTCCCAAAGACGTCGATAAATAATGCGATATGGGTTGTGGTTTACTAACTCACCAAAACATCCCATTTTACCGCTATTTGGGAATATATCTCGATTGAACAACTTGCAAGGATATATATATGAAGGACGTGGTGAGACTACATGGTGTTCCACTCTATATTGTCCCTCATCATGATCCAAGGTTCACATATAAATTCTGGAGGAGCCTTCCACAAGCTTTGAGTACCAAATTAAATTTCATCACAGCCTATCACCCCCAAACTGATGGCTGATATAAAAGGACTATTTATACACTTGAAGACAAGATGAGAGCCTTCTCTATTGAATTAAAGGGTGGATGGGATTAGTATCTCCCTTTGTTGAGTTGTCATAAAACAATATCTTCCACTTGAGTATTCTGATGGCACTGTTTGAATATTTATATGGAAAGAGATAAAACTCCAACCTGTTGGGATGAAGTTGGAGAAAGAAAGTTATTTGGACCCGATCTTGTGAAAAAGATGACAGAAAAGGACCAAGTCATCTAGAAACAAGTCAAATCTTCTCAGAGTCAGAAAAAGAGCTATGATGAAAACCATTGAAGGGACTTGGAGTTAAAAGTTGGAGATAAATTCATTCTTTGAATATTACGATGGAAGGGATTCATGATTTTTGGAAAGAAGGGGAATCTCATCCCAAGGTACATTGGCCCCTTTGATATCCTTGACCACATAGGATCTGTGGCCTATCGTCTTTCACTTCCAATGAATATGGTTGAAGTTCATTATGTGCTTCATGTATCACTCCTAAGGAAGTACATACTAGACCCCTCGCTTGTACTGAACTCAGAGGTGGTATAGCTAGAGGATGATCTGTCTTTTGATGAGTATCCAGAAAAGATTCTGGACTAGAGAGATAAGGTTCTACAGAACAAGACAACCCATCCTGTCAAAGTGTTGTGGAGGAACCATAATTTTGAAGAATCAACTTAGGAACTAGAGGAAGTGATGAAGGAGAAGTACCCTCACTTGTTTGAGTAAAACGAAATTTTGAGGGTGAAATTTTAAAAGGAGGGAAGAATGTAACGACCTAATGTTTTATCAATAAAAATGTATTCTTATAATTATTCTTTATAGTATAATCACATTAGTAATAAATAACATATCATCATACTAAATACTATATGGTCACTAAATATAATTTTTCCATTTCTTTGTTTTTAATTTCAAAAAGCGGTCATCTATATTTGTGTTCAGTAAGTTATTTGGAGTCTAATGGAACCAACATGTTTTTTGTGAATAGTAACATACCCTTATGAATAGTAATATGAATATTAATATGACCCCAATGAATAGTAAATTTTATTATTATTTTATTTTTATAAGTCTTTAAGATAATTACATCTTGGTTAATTTTTCAATGTAATATAAAACTAGTTCTAGTTTTAAAATTGTTACTTTTTTAATTAAGTATGATTTTATTTAAAAATTTAATTAATAATATTTCGAAAAATATTTTCAAAAAATGGAGTTCATTTTTTGAATTATACACATCGAGAAATAGTTAGGGTGAATTTTTTGGATTTTCCTGAAATAGTTGAATTTTTGGTGAATAGTAAAAATACAGTTTTGAGTTTCGGTGTGTTTAATGAAATCATTAATGATTTAATAATGATGTAATAATTCTGGTTGATTTTTGTAAAGTAAAATAAAATGTGATTTTATCCAAGTGGATAATACCATGTAAATATACCATGGGAAAGCCCATGATTTTTCAAATACCACTAATGAAGTGTCCCTTGGAAATTATTAAAATATTTCCTCAATTTTGCAATAAATACCAACCCATTTCATCATTCCATTAATTCCAAATTCCGCATTAATGAATATCTAGCCTAATTACCTCCCTAGTAGTCCTCCCAAGGTTTCCTCAATCCCCCAAGGTCCAAACCATCAAGTCTTTGGAGTCACTCTACAAGGTAATAGAATTCTCAACTTCTTTCTTTTTTCCATCCAAGTTCTATTTTATGTGGTATAACTTAAATGTTTCCATACCATGTTCTTATTATATTTTATAATTTATATCTATTATATTATGATTCATTTCTTTATGGGTTACCCTTGTACCTTCTCTTTTAAATTTTTTCTAAATCCATGATGCATAGCTGTTAGGCTGCCCATGTTTCGTAAGGAATTTCTCAACTTTTCATCAAGTTTATTTCTATAATTTTTCATTCATCACTTTACTCTTATAAAAGAGACATGAAATCTCCATAAATATTGTATATTATGTATTTTCTCATTTTAATGTAAAATTAATCATCATTATTCTTATCCTATCCCACTTATTCGAGGAGTAAAAACATTGTCTTCGATGTGTGGAATTACCAACATCATAGACGATGTGATTTCAATTTACATTAATTCCTTCTGATCTGGTCATGAAACCATTTTTATTGCTGAAACAGATTATATTTCATGTATTATATCTTATTCAATGTTCTCTAACTAACTTATTTACATATTACTAAATGATTATACAAAACAAGTTTTTTGTGGTCGAAAAATCTCCCTAATTAACCCAAATGATCTTCATTAAATTTTAACTAATGATTCATCCACATTGTATATAAAAAAATTCAAAATAAGATAATTTTAACTTCAGGAATACCATTAATAACATGTAATATATATTTGGTATTTTTATCCATTTTCAACACGAGCATCCATTTATGAATACAAGTGAACCATTCAAGAAAACCATAAAAACAAACATTCTCTAACAATGGATTTGAACCATCAAAGGGCTCATAAAATAAACTAATCAAACCATAATGATCCAATTTCATCTATAAAATTTTATGGAATTTTTAATTAATGAATATAATGTGGTTATAAATTACTTTAATGTGAATAATTCTTTAGGAAACAAGTTAAGGGGAAATTCTCGAACCCAACTTTCTTTCTTCAAGTTCTCCCTCTTTCACTTCATTTTTGGTATGGTTACTCCATAAAAATAAGTTTTTCATAATTTTATTTCATATTCTGGGATTTACATGTCCTCTAAGTGATTTTATTAAAAACCCAATGTTTTATAAAAGAACTCTTCTTTCAAGAAAACATCTTTCACTTCTCACTCAAAGTTGATGGTTCTTTATCAAGTATGTTACTTACTATTTCTTTTGGGAAAAATTGTTTATAAATGTATGATATGAAACCCATTTCATTCCATGATTTATTTTATGTTAATGTTTCAATTATTATTAATGTGGCATGAATGATAATGTTAATATTATGACGTGATGGGTGCGCCAGGAATTATATAGCACAATTTGAATGTCTGATTGTGACGGTTTCACCACCGGAAATTATACAGCACTCTAAAAAATTGGGTAAAGTGATGAATATCATGAGTAAAATTTAAATTATGTGTGAACATTATGCAATAATTTTTCACATGTTTTTTGGGTATTTAACCACTAAGCCTTGATGTTTCATTTTTATGCATTGCCACATTTCATGTCTTTTATTAATGCTTCGTCGTATGTTCATGATCCTATTCCTAAGTTATGATTATGCTCACCTCATGTTATATTGTTATTATTTATCATATTACTAAGATTTTAGCTCTACCCTTTTTGATATATATCCTCAGGTGACAACATGTACTAAGGAGAGGTCAAGTTCTAATAAGAAGTTAGAGAAGAAGGAATTAAATAAATGTTTATGTATAATGTTGTAAATGTTATGTTTGGTCCTTGTTTTCCCAAGAAACTAAAACTTTGGATCCTCTATGGGTAATAATATTATGTTTTTTATCTTTAAAATGATGTAATAGTAATGTAAGGAAGGCGAGGTTGTTATAGAATATATCCATTTTCATAATTTGGGGTGTGCTGGATGACAGATCTTACATGAAGGGAAATGAAGATCATATTTTCTAAAAAATAGTTTTCAGGATTTTTTTTCAGCAATGTGTTGATAGAAGTCAATACGATTTTGTAGTTTTTTTGGATGTTGTAGTGTTGGTTGTGAAAGGGTAAAATATTATGTAGGAATCTAGACATTTTGAAATTTCCTGACTACAAGGCATGTGGTTCAAAATATCACAATCCTTGTAATCCAGATTCTATAGTTCTAGGGATTCTAATGGAGAAAAATATTTCACAACCATGTGGAAGGCCCACACATCATGTTATCCTAGATATATTGTTTTATAATTTATATAAATTACACCTTGAATGACCTATTTGTCCCCATATTCCATGTGTGTTATAATACATCCCTTATACACTAGAGTGTGAAAGGATCGAATGGAAGAGGTATATGCCGAGTACCTCCACAGACATGGAACATCATGTGACCCATTTTAAACACCATGAAGTTAGGATGAGGCATTCCACATGGATTATAGGACATTTCTAGGTGTCTTAATTTGAATAACATGTCATTTACTCCTTGGAAACTTCATGTGGATCAAATTATCCTATAATAGTTCAGTCAGAAGTGTACTTATTCACTCATTATTTGTAGGTGGGGTGGGTATTCCACCCATTAGGATTGGGATCCTCCTGGGGAGTTGTAATTTTTTCCCTGTAAGCATGGGGCCAATATCCTCTACCAACATAATTAGATAGAGTTTTTATTTCATCCCCAATATAGGGAAAAGATCCTTTATCTATGGAGTTCATATTTCACCTAAAATATATATATCTTGGATAGGACATGGATCCTACACTATAGATGTCACTTCACCCATAGTCATGGGGAAAGGATCATCTATAATAAATTGATGTAATGGACACATATGTTACTTGAGGTCTAACTTTAGGATGGGAGACTCTTTTAAAGAATATATAGGTTTATCCAAACCCCCATGTAGTGTGTAATACCTCATGGGAGAGCATGATTTATGGTTTATAATACTCTCATTCATGTATCTTAGAGGAAGCATTCCCATTGGAAGCTAATGTGGTGCTAAATTTTGTGAGAATTCTTATTCCTTATCAAGTATGGTATTTCCTTTGATATTTGATTTTGTGGTTAGCTATCAACTTTAGGGTTCCTGGAATATTTAGTGTTCCAATCACCTCCACCTACCTATGTGTGGTGTATTTGTGGGATTGGGTCTATGATGATCGAGAATTTCAGTATCCTTGAGTCTAATAGAATTTATTATATCTAGATGATTATTCTTCACATCCTTTTAGATACTCCGTATTTAAGGTAATATTAAGCTAAATGGGTCCTCTTTTTCCTTATTTTCCTCTTCCTAGACACCGCTTATATAAGTACAAAGGTTGATTATTTTATTATTCTACCTTTATGATTTTTAGAATATCCTATTAAGTTTGTTTACACTCAAACATACATGATCCTTGGTCCCACACATTCTATGTTATTGAACGTGATGTATAGGTCAGAGATGGTTCTGTGAGTATGGGAGGGGCCTGGCTTGTTCAGAGTTGACTCATGGAGACCTTTGGGGATGTAGCGTTGGAAGAGAGTTGGCAGTACCTGGAGTTGATGGTCACAGGGGATGTTCCTGGTTGGATCCATCTTTTTGGGTTGAACTTATCTTCTTATATTATCATAGATTCTCCACTTTGGTCATTTGGTTGTGCAATTTCTCCTTATTAAATTCATTTTTTGTACAGGTTATCTTCTAGATTTTAGATGGTGTCTCAGGCATGTTTTACATTATGTTCATTTGATCACTTATGAGTATCTAATTGATATTGATAATGTTTTCTACATTGGAGATTTGTATTTTTTATAGTTTATGATAGGCCAAGGTCTCCCATGTCTGTGATATTCCTAGTCGATGTTATTCAGTATACCTTGGCCTTTTGGAGGTCATAATAGGGTTGTACACTTATATTATCATCAGTCCTAGTGGGACCCCAGTGGGATAGGTCATTTAAAAGTGGCATCAGAGTGGTAATTCCCTAGGTAAAATGATTCTAGTTAGTAGTCTTGTGAATATTAGATTGGGAACATAAGTCAACGATGTTAAGGGGATATTGAGTATGGTTAATAGACTTGGGAAACCATTATGGGAGTGGTAGATAACATATCCTTTCTCCACAAATCTTGTAACCCATTAGTCAACCCAAATCACTAATACATCAATTGAAATATATAATTATGTTGGTCTATACATCACATAGTGGTTTGTTATAACCTTCAATGTCCTTCTTGTGTTATCTCTATCAGATATTCTATAATCCTTATAGGTGTAGCGTATTAATTTCAGGGTGTCACCCACTAATAAAAATCTTTTTTATGGATTAATGGTTGGGGTGATATAATGACTATTTCTGGTCATATCGCCACAAGATAGTGAGTGATGAGGGGTTTTTTCTTTTGAACTAAATGAGATGTTTTTTATCCCAATTATTTGAGTTTGCCTCTATTACCTTATTTTTTTATGAGAATATTTCTCTTATAGTTGATGGTATTTTCCTTTGGGTTGGATGAGTCTACCAGTATATTTTTCATGATGATTTCATTCAATAGTAGATGCCAAATGAGGTTTTCAAGTGAGCCTAAAAAATGGGTGATAGCGGAAAAACTATAGTTTGAGACTCGCTTTTTCATCTAGTTCAAAATTATAACACCGTATATTGGTTTATGTATTGTACTTTCTATGCAGTACTGTTTTCCATTATAGGAATATATATTATTCAAAATCATGTATTGACTTCTTAGCTGTGTTTGGAGTTTTATCCCTTCTCTTATGTGGAGTTCTCATAAGATGATGTAAAACCTTTTATAGGGCATCATAACTATTTTTAAGTACAAGTAAGAGCACATAGGCTTTATGATGTGTTTTTTGGTAATATTTTATGGTGTGGGTTTTTTATCTTTGTGTCCTAAGAAAACATCACATAAAATTAACTGTTTAGCATGTTTTAGCATTCCTTAAATTCCACTTCTATAAAAGTCACCTGAGTAAGACTTGGAAAATTGGAAATCATTATGGAAGTGAACTCTAGCTATGGGGGAAGGTTTCTTTTCCAACAGTAGTAATCTAGAGTTGTTTTTTAGATGGACTTTACTTGACTTGGATGGTGGATTTTGGTATATCCTTAATTATAGACCCAAATATTTTTCAAGAGGTGTTTATTGGATAACTAGTGATGATAATATCATTGTCCTTATGTGATGTGTTAATTATTTCCAATTTTTAACACATGAGTTTTGGATTCCGACTAATATGGAGGGTATATTACTTGATTTTTTGATGTTGTGTGTAGTGGATTCCAATGCTTGTGTGGAAACTAATGGTAATTGAAGTACGAATTTTGACTGGTCTCGCATGGAATTTCATTTTATTTTCATAAGAACACACTATTATCATAGTTTAATATATCATGGAGTTAGATATTCTAGTGTAACAATGAGCTATATCATGGTTATCAACAATTTTTTCATTGATTTTGGGTATTATCCACTCATTCTTATGAGGGAGTGAGATTACATATGGTGGAGGAATAACCTTTTTTTTTGGAAAATCTTTTTTATTATAGAATAATATTTATGGTACTCACATATGTGTTTTGGTTACTACTATGGGTATCATCAGGTGGCTGAAAATTTAATGGATGGGGTGGGTTTTCCCTATAACAGTGAGAAAGACCCTCAGATGTGGAAAATGGATCCAACCCTCTGGAAGTTGACTTAGCATATATTCATTTGGTGATCATGGATTCATGTTTTATGAGTGTGTAAAAAACTACCCCAATCATGAATTTTTATTAATATTTGAAATATTTATAGGTATGACCTATGGTTGGACCATAAAAAAAGAAGTCTGTGTATGAATAAACCCTCATATTGAGAATAATGAACCACTTTTTGGTGTTTGAATGTTTTAAATAGAATATATGTTGATTGGATATGTGATATAGCCTATTAAACCTTTGGATTATTATGTTGTCCAACATAGATTCATCAAGTGTCTTGGTACTTAATGAACTATGTCCTTGGAAGATATGAAGATAAGAGTAGTGTAGTTTTTTCGGGATGGTTGGTGCTTTCTATGAAGAGGGCTTTCTGTTCGAGGAATAACTAATGTTTTGGGAAATTGTCTATATAATATTGGTTGTTATTTGAAGAAATGGAATAATTTTCTCACCATTTGTTTATAATAGAATCCTTACACATTTCTTTTTTATAAGGGTCACTATAGGTGTGATGTTGACAAGTTATCTTATATGACCATAATTGTTTAGATAGAAAACTGAATGGATTTTCCTTAATAGTGGGAAGAACGTCATCCACTTCCCTAGGTTGAAAGAGATTACAAACGACTGAAAATTATGGGTATTGATATGGGAATCCTATTCATATATATATCTCTCTAAGTATGGGATTTTGTGAAATGTGCCTAGTGGTTGTGTTTAGGCATACCCATCACATTGTAATGTTTATCTTTTGGTATTTTTTATGCTTTTAACTGAGTTAAGTTCTTTTGTTGGGTCAATATCCAATATAGTAGGGTTATCTATATGGTCAAGATAATATTATTTTTAAAGTTATGGATTTCTTTACTTGAAAAGTATAAGATTTGAATTGATAAATTGATTGGGGTAGTTGTTTTGACACATGGAATCATCGATAGCTTTGTAAAATGAGTTGTGAAATCCATATTGGGATTTCAATGACGGATGATGTGAGTCAACTTGGAATTGTGAAATGAATGGTAAGACCTCAATAATTATGGGGATGTGTTTTTATTGGAGGGATCATGTCCCCCCCAACTAAAAGATTGTGATGATGGGGCATGGTCCTTATTTAGAATTTTTAACATTGGATTCTGAGGTGAATCCTAAAAATCTTGTGGCTATGAGAATTTTATGATGTCTTCATAGAAAATTGGTTGATTTCCTAGTATGGTCGCAAAACAAAAATGGGTTTCCCTATATGATGACCATATAGAATTCTTTTTAAAAGTGGGGGAGTAGGGTGGTCCCATGAGGGTTGATATTTTTAGTGATTCTTTGGAGGTGACAGTTAAAGAATTGTGGAATTTATCTCATCCCGTGATTTGGGTTAACTATAAAACCATATATTTAGGCGAAGTAAATTACTCATTTTGTAGATAAATTCCTCTATTTCATGTTTATTTATGATTTACTAAGGTAGGTATCTTTATTGATGATGGACGGAGTCCTCCATCATAATCATAGATTTAGTGAGTTTTCATAGAGCTCGCATCTCAAAGGGGAAGGTATTTCAAGCAATGGGGTTTAGATTTCACATGAGTTAAATCATAAGATTTTTTTTCATCCCAAGTTATTTTATTATTGTGGAGGAGATGTTTTAAGGTGGTAATTATATATTAACTTGGCTTTTTACACAAGTGAGACTCCTCTCAATTATGATTTTTATGTCCAATAAAATTCCTTAGGATAAAATGGAAATTTTACCCAATTATATGGTCTTGTAAAAACATTTTGGGGGTATTTTTTTTGAAATATTTTATTTACCCTTAGGAATAGTCGATATAGAAATTTGAATCTTTTGTGGCCTCATAAATAATATAATAAAAATATTTTTTTTCTTTATTTCGTGCTTGAGATCTTCTGATTAAATTATTTTTTTTTTGTGAATGGGATGTAAGAAGTGGAAAATGATACCAAAATTGAATATTTAATTGGTTATTTACCCTAGGCATGATATATGTTTGGTTTTCATCTAAATTATCAAGTTTTCATTTATGGAATAAAATTATTTAAATGTATGAATTATTTAATTAATTGTTTATGTCATGAATAAAACCCAAGACCTTCATCTATAAATACCCCTCTACGTGTTTTTCTCCAGGGTTAGTCATTGATAATGACTTGAAGCCTAAAGATAAGGATAATTATAGAAATTCAGGGTTGATGATGAGGATGAATATGGTTCAAGGTTCAAGATCAAATCTATAGTTACATCAATGGATGGAATTAAATGTTGAAAACAAATAGATTTATGATTTCAGCAATGGATCTAATTTTTATAAATTCTCCAACAATGTAGGGAATTATTATATTTTAAATTTCCTTATTTTTTATATCATTGTCAATCCAGATTTAACACTTCCTTAAATTAAATAAAAAATTGAAAATCACATGATCCTATCAATTTAAACACATGATAAAAAAGCCTTTATTTTACATTCATTAAATTATTTAAAACATTACATTTCATAAATAATAATACCAAAAGGAATGATAGGTTCAGTTTCATTGGAGACTTACTACATAATCATCTTATTTTAATACACTTAAGATCCCATTTCATTAAAGAAACCATACTATAACACCTTATAAACGTATCATTAGAAAGACCCATCCTCATATAAAATGGAATATAAATATTATAATGGGTTTATCTGAAATAATCAATATGGTGTGAATGAACATTTAATCAATGATGATTTCATATGGATATGTAAAAAGATTATCATTAGAGAAATGTCATAACATCAGGATTGATAACCATAAAACATAACTGAGCTTCAAGGTACATGTAATAAGAACATAAGGACAAAAAAGACCATCACGGAAACATAATATCTATAACATGGCTTAGAATAACTTAAAATAAACATTGAATTATAATATCATAATGAATAACAACCCTTAATTATGCCAAAAACATTTGCGTAAGGAAACACTAATTTTATGATCCACGCAATTGGTTCCCATGCCTATAATAAACTAAAATTTATTCATGAATACCTATCTTATTAGATAAAAACTCTTCAACAATGCATTGGAGGAAGATGTAAGATACCACCCATTATTCATCCAAAAAAATTTCCGGTTAAAAATAATTTACTTTTCAAATCAAAAAGAACCCATAGAAATAAAATGGGCTTCATAAAAAATCCAAATAGAAATCATTCAATCTTCATAAAGACCCCCATTGAAATAAAATTGATTTTATAAATTATAACAATGGTATAAAATAACATCATGGATTATTTCATTTTACACCAAAAACATAATCACCTAAAATTAAAATATAATTAAAAAATATAGGGTTAAAAATGAAATATAACACCATTGGATATGGATCAATTTATGTTAATGAAAATCAATTCATGAAAATGTATTTTCAAAAATATTTTTTATTCATCATTGTAAAAGTAATTGTTGTAAGTCTCATTTCAAAAAATACATCTTTTTAAAAAAATGTGAAATGAAAACTTTTCATGGAAATGGATTTTGATAACAAAATCGATGGAAATAAAAAATATACCATCATTTAAAATAGAAATTATTGGTAAATTTATGTTCAAATAATAAATTTTTTAACACAAATAATGGAGTTTTTTTTACCATGTCCATTGACATTAAGCTTGATTTACACAAAAATGATTTAACCTCATATATCATAAAGATAAAGACATCAATTACCAATTTAGGTACCTTATTCATATAAATTTCCATTTATAAATCCCAATAATAATAATAATTCTATTCTAGTACTAGGTTTTTGGAATCTCTTTTCAACATTGTGTGTAAATAATCTTGGCAGTTTTGAACTCAGTTTGTAAAAGCACTGTAGATCGTCATTTTTCCCCTATAGATAATAATTTAAAAACCATTAATTGTACTGTATTTTATTTTTTATAAAGACTTATTATTTTATAATTCCATTACATGTAATTTTATTTCCTTTTTTGTGGTTATGAAAAGAGAGATGAAATATTTTCAAGTTGTTTACCCATATCTATGGATTACCTCATAACAATCATTAATTTTGTGTTGAAAAAAAAGAACATCATTAATTATATATATTAATTATATACATCATATATAATAATAAAATATAAACAAAAATCCATAATTTTTGGAAGTGAAGGAAAACTAATCACGTTTATTTACAGAGGCGGTTGTTCGCACATTGCATGATTCACATTTTTACTTTTCTTAATGAAACAAATTGAGAGAAGTTAATGATTATATAATCAATATAATAATTTCCCAGTATAATAATTATAATTATGTAATCATTTTAATATGGTGAAATTAAATTTTTTGTAGAATAAAATTTCATAATGATTTTGAAAAAAGAGAGAGGTTAGGAACTTATACATCAATTCTTCGATTATTGCCTTTGTGTAGGGGATTAAAGCATCGAGGCATAGATTTTTGCGATGAAAAGTACCTCATTATATTTTCATTGAATTTGAATGAGAGGTTTTGGTAAATTTTTGGCTAAAACTAATAGTTTTTTGTGAGGATAATTTGGAAAAAAGAGTTCCCCTTTTATAAGTGAAAAATGAGTGGCATTTTTGTAAATAACCAAAACATTTCATTAATGGGAAGTCTCTATCCTGAAATGTGACTCCAAAATTGAGAAAAATTGATATAAGAATAGATACAATCAATACACAACTACACCTTTCAATTATAAACTTATTTTAAACATGTTAGTCCCTTTACTTCTATAGTTACTCATTTTTTAACATTTTAGTTTTCACCACGGTAACTAGTTTTTACTTATGTGATTTATCATTTATGTCAAAACATATTATAGCCCTTATTATATACCAAAGACCTAATTATTAAAAATTTGATATTAATTATTTTATTCAATTTTAAATATTTGAAAAAATAATAATTTTAAAATACTAAATGAGTGATGTATTAAAAATAATTTTTTTCAGTTAAATGTAACATAAATTATAAAATGTCAAAGATGGGTTTATAGATAATTTTTTTTAAAATTTTAGAATAAATTTTAAAATACAAATTTGATCTTATAAAATGGTTTAATTAATTTCTAATTCATACCTATATACTAATAAAGTAATGTTATTTGTAAAAACTATATTTTGTATTATTCACCTAAAAATAAATATTTTATAAAAATCTAAAAAAATATATCATAAGATAATGTGGATACTATAATTAAAAAAATTGTTCATTTTATGATATATATTTTCTAAAATTTCATAATTTAATAACCAATTTAAATCCCAAAATATAGAATAAAATGGTGTATATTGGAGAATAACTTTCTAAAATGTTAACTATTATTTTTCATATTTACTATAATTTAATAATATACTTTTTGAAAATATATTATTCATATTCACAACATATATTATTATTACTTTATCATAATATAATTATTTTTTTGAAATAAAACACCATTTTAAAAAAACTATTTGTAATAAAAAAAATTATTTTCTTAGTTTTTTAGCAATAATAATTTCACTTGATTAGTATTAAAAGTAATATTTATTTTCATTATACACAAATTTAATATTTTTGATATTATTATTCATGAATCCTAATTCAAAAAAATAGGTTTTTAGTAATTATATCTAATATTTGTTTTTGAACTAAATATATTGTGTTTTTTAGTTCGGAGATGTGTATTGAGAAAGCTATCGAACATAGTTTTTATTTAAAGATGAAAAATAAGTTTATTTCATTCTACCCCATTAAAAATAATTTCATCCTTGAAATTTAATTATCTAGAATAAAACATGAATGTATTCTTTTACCTCATCACATCCTCAAGTTCCCACATACCCTCTTCAATATTTTGATTTCTCTATACAACAATAGGCAGTTGAGTGGTCTTGTTCAATTGAACATTACTTATTCGATCCATAATTTCCAATGGTTGTTTCTCATATGAGAGATCATATTCCCGTTGTATGGATTTTGAGTTTGGTACATGTTAATGGTCAGGAATTTACTTCCTCAATAGTGATAATGGAATGAATTTTCTACTTAATATAGTTTGGGCAGGAGTGAAATGAGATTAGATACATCCTCGAAACAATCAAGGATCTCAAAGGGACCAAAAAACCTTGGGTGCATCTTCCCTTTCTTCCAAAATCCCATAAAGTGATTCCGTGGATATAATTGAAGGAATATATTATCAACGACTTCTAACACTATATCTAGTTGATGATTATCTGCATATCTATTCAATTGACTTTGTGAATCTTTCATATGTCACTAAATAGTTTTAACATTCAATTTAATTTATTATTAATTGTTAAAACCTATTAACTTCTTTTTTGAAAATTTTTCCAATATGTTGGAGTCCAATATAACTTCATATATAGAGCCTCATATGCTTCCATCTGAATAAAATAATGGGAACTATTATTATATGAGAACTCTAGGAAGGGGAGATATTGATCCCACTACACTTTTAAATCCATCTAAAAATATATCATTATATCCTATAGAATTTTAATTTTCCTCCTAAAATGACCATATTTATAAGAATGATATAAAATGTTATAGGACAACTATTTATCCAACAATTTCTAAATAATTATCCAGAACCTTGAGGCAAACCTCACTTCTGGATCATATGTTATGGATAATTGTATTCCAAGAATCTTTAACACTTCCCTTAATTATATCATAGCGACTTGGTCAAGGGTGAAATAATTTTTTAGGGAAATAAAATAAACAACCTTTATAATGTGATTGACTAAAACACAAATATAATTTTCTCATTTATACATTTTAGGGATCCATATAATTAAATCCATGGGGTTATTTTCCATTTCTATACGATTATAGGAAATGGTTTCAACAAACCCTTTGAATTTTTTCATTCGTTCTTAAATTACTTGCATAGTAAGAATTGAAATACATATTTTATAATATCTCCCTTCATATTACCCCATAATAATTTTTTATTATTCAATATATTGTTCCTTAGTCTTTGAAAGAGGCACCACCTCTTTAAAAAAAATTGGACATTGGAATATTTTCAATCTCTTTTAATATCTCTATATCAAAATTCTATGATTATTTGTTCTTTATTTGAATTGAAGGTCTAACAGTTAATTGGGAAAGAAAGGATATATCTCCTCTTTTTATGGAATCAATATTAATTATCTATAAATACATAACTATTAGGTATTTTTCAATCCTCTTCCTTATAAGTATAGTATAATATTTCTATCTCATAGGATAAACTACCTTATTTTTCTTCTCTGGATGGTAATGTATTGAGATGTCATGATCTTTTATCAATTCTAACCACCTCCATTAGTGACTATTCAATTACTTATATGGGAATATATATTTCATTATATTTTTATGAAAATATATATCAAACTTTTCTCCATAAATATAATATCATCAAATCTTCAATGCAAAGATCACTACTCCAAGCTCCAAATCATGCGTCAGGTAATTTTCCTCACGAGTTTTTAACTGTTGTGAGATAGAAGAAATTACCTTTTCATATTTATTAAGGATTTATCCCATGTTCTTATTTAAGGAGTCAATATATAATATAAATCATTACCCACTATAGAGTAATGTAATTTTAGGAGTAGTGGCTAACCTCTTCTTTAGTTCCTCAAAACATTCTTCACGTTCATTTATCTAGATGAAATTTACTCCCTTCCATGATAATTATTTTTGTGGATTTGATATTTGTGAAAAATTTCTCAAATTTTTTTGTTAATATCTTGATCACCCCTAAAAACTATGGATCTCAGATACAATGTTCAGCCTAATTCATTTCCTAATAACTTCTATTTTTTGAAGTATCTTTAGATATTCCCTAATTAATGATTACATGAACCATGAATTACATTTTTTTACCCAGAAATCACATTTTATAAATTATTAAAACACATTCATATTTTATAATTTCAACAACACAATACTCACATAATATTTTTTCTCTTCCTTTCTCTTTAAGTAGATATAAATCTCATCTATAAGAATAACCAAAAACTAATACTGGTAGTTCTTAAAGACGATATTCCTTAGATAGTTTAAAATTGTGGTGAATGTAACAACCCAAAATTTTATTAATGAAAATTCATCTTGATTCAACTAAATGTCTTATTATGTTAAATTCTTATATAAAACATACGCACTTCCTTGGTTTTATGTTTTTCGATTTTAAAATACCATTAAGAATTGTTACAATTGCTAATATAGTTGTTGAATAGTGATAAATTTATTTGTATAAATATAGGTATTTAACAAATATAATTTTAAAATAAAAAGGAATTGAAGGCCTCATCTAGTAGACTTGCCCCATTCGAATCCCATTTTTCAAATCTCGGAAAGGATGTGGCATCATTGGGCTTTGCTCTTGACCAAGCCCAAGCCGAGCTTCAACACATTAAGCTTGAGCAGAACCGCCTATGGGAGAAGAATAAGTTGATAGAGATTACCACCTAAGAGATTTTATGCGAGCCACCCCAAGAGTCTTTAACCATTGCACACCTTACCCTTCGTTATTATGTGGGTGTTATAAGGGGTTTTATAATGAGACCCTAGTACTATGATTATGTACCTTATTTTTGTATATAGAATATACATTAATTTTATTAGTGTTACTTTGTAAATAGTTTTTAAAGAAAAAATAGGAAAAAAATTAGCTAATATTCAATTAAGAAATCTATTTTGTGGAATTAATGAATTTTGGAATTAAATAATATTTTAATGAAATATTATTACTAAATTAATTTTTATTAAATATAAATGATCTTATAAGTTTTATGAATATAATTGAAATTTCTATTAAGGTTTGAAGGATGTTTTTGTTAAAACCCATGAATTATGGATAAATATAGGTTTTTATTTTAAAGTAAAGAATCACATATTTAGAAAACTAATTTGATAAAATTAATATTATTTTTGTAATCAAGTTGTCAAAATTATCCAATGGTGAATTTTTTGTAATTTTCTGAGACAGTCAAATTTTTGGGTAAAAAATAAATACTGTTTAAATATATAATGTACTTTATGACATCATAATAACCCAATAGTGATGTAATAAAATACTATAAATGGAATTTTAGGAAAATATATGTTTTAAAATTAAAAAATTGTTATTTTAGGTTTATTTTATTTATTTTACAAAGACTTAGTAGACCCTCCAAGACTTATAAAACATTTTATCTTTTTAAAATGATTTCCATGAGAGTGTGACTCACCTCCACATAAGAAAGCCTAATATTTTAAGATGTTCGGAAATTTTCCATATAAAATATTTTTTTCCACTCCCCTTTTTAAAAAACATGGTTAAAAATCATGGGATAATTTGTGGTTTTGATTAGTTTAATGTGTGTGGTCCAAAACCTAAATAATAAAGAATTCCTTCCCTTTTCCTATATAATCCCACCCAAGCTCCCACTTCCTCTTCACTAAAAGCCCTTGGAGATAGAAAAAACTATAAAATACTATATCTATAATCCTCCCAAGGTTCGCCAAGCTCTCAAAAATCCTCTCTCAAGCTCCACCCAATCATTTGGGATCACACGTCCCAATAAGGGATTTCCTTCCTTATTTATGTCCAAGTTTCCTTATATTGTTATGCCCTTTTATTTTCATTTATAAATGTTGGTGTATGATTTCATACCTCCCCAATACTTCCCTCATTATTTTATAATGATGAGATACCCCTTTCTATCTCATTAATGTCTCTCGTGTACACCCGTTACTATGCCGAAATTCCGTAAGGAATTTCTCTCTCCTCATTTAAATTTATGAAATTATTTTGTATTATGAATATAAATTCCATTACCTAAGATGGGAAATGTATATATATGACACCTTACTATCCATTTCATTTAAATATGAGGATACACCCCTTTCTCTCTCATCAACCATTTTCAGGAATTCTTATGTCACGTCATTATGCTGCCGAAACTGTACTGCGCTTTTCCAAGCCGAAGTCATTATGTAGTGAATACCATCCCCATTTCTCTTTCAAGGGTTTTCACCTTTATGTACATTTATATATAAATTATATATTTTCATGTATGAATTCCATATTCCTTTATCATGTAATAAATAATTATGCTTAATTAATCCATGTTATATGATCCATGTGGCACATTTATGCATAAAATGAAATGATTAAGAAGGGTGTGCCTTGATAGTGATCCAATGAATTGTGTAAAGATTAGTATCATGATACATCAAGTGAAATGAGGGTTTACTCATTCTAATTCATGTTCAATGATGGTTTCCTAATTCTCCATGTGTAATGATCTTTGTCTCATGCTAATACTATGTTAAGTGTCATTGCCAAATTTCCATGTTATGATAATCATGCTATATCATTCCTTTATGTTCATGTTTCTTTTATGCTCCTTTGATATGCATGTTTCCTTACATGTATTGTATTCGTCATGTTATTAATTGTTTACTCCCTCACTGGGAATTATTTTACACCCTTTTCTTATGGATGTTCTCAAGTTATCCCATGCAATGCTAAGTACGATGGAATGTAGTGGTCATGTAAAGGAAGCTTTCAATAAAGATGTTGTGTTTCATGTTTTACGTTGTTATGTAATGTCACTAATCCCCAAATACACTATACCTCTTGTTCTTCTATGTTGTATAATGTGAAAATTTTATGTAATAAATCATGTTTAGGGGTTTAATAAAAAGCATGGTTGTTATAGTTGGTATCAGAGTGAGGTTTAGTTATTTTTGGGATTAGGATTATAAAACCCTAGTGAAGCCTTAGTGATAAGAATAAGTATAATAAAAACATAAATAAATCTTGGTGAGTATTGAGTAAGTTGGTTATCAAGAAAATACATCCCTATCTAGATACGTGTAGGTTGAGGCGGCTCTGGAACATATGTATCATGGAGTAAAAACTCCGACAAGGAGTTTCTGGCTTGACCTAGGGTATCCTGGTACATGACAACGGGCCTCAATGCACTCTTGGTTATGAAACTCATATGGGATATGCTTTAGTAAATTCACATTCTTAGTATGAACCATTGTTAAGGGAAAAGAATTCCCCTTAGAATAAATATTATGAATTAGATCTTGGATAACATAGATTGAAGCCTATAGATTCTTAAGTTAAGGAAATAAAAGTTATTTATAAGTCATCTATTTTTTTCCTTGGATTACCTTTTATGTGTTACCCCTAACATTCCTTATATTCCATCCAATGTCCTGTAATAGGAGGACTCAGGCAAATAACTGATGTGAAGATCAATGTGATGATTGTTCTAATAAGATTCCCAATTCAATGGGAGCAGGAATCATGAACGTTTTCCCGATACTCACTTTGTTACCTCACTCTTTGAATAGAAATATGGGTCAATAGAAACATTCAAACCAACCCTCTAATAAATAACAAGTCACAATCGAGAGATTATTGAGGCAATGGCTTCCTACATTTAATGGATCATCTGATCCCTCAATTGTCGAACAATGGATCAAATACACTAAAAAGATCTTCTCCATGTTCAATGTTCTAAACTAGAGAAGGTTCTTCTAGATACTTATTTTATGGAGGGTGAAGCGAATCAATGGTGTAATTTGATCAAAAAAATGAAGCATGAGGAGGAGATCGAGGCATTGTAATGGAAGGATATCGAGAAATTCTTTTTTTTTATAAATATTTTCCTCACACCCACCAACTTAAGATAGAAAGGGACTTCCATTCTGTCAAGAAAAAAATGATTAATCCAGCAGAGAGTACGAGGAAAACTTCACAAGGCTTGAAAGATATGCCTCTAGCTTTTTCACCACCCCCAAATGCAAGGTTGAATGCTTCTTTAGTGGGCTGAAACCTAGGCTACAAAAATACCTGGTGATCCGTGACTTTGATAACTATGAAGAAATTTCCGGATGTGCCCTCAAGGTAAAAATAGAGATCATTGAATCACAGGGGTATCATGGGGATAAGAAGCGAAAGTTTGACTTCAATTTTGGTAGTCTGATGGATAAATACAGTGGTCCTAAGAAAATCTCGCACCCCACCTACCCAAGGTGTGGAAAGAAGAACCCTATAAATTTCCTGAAGGGGATGAGGAAATGCTTTAGTAGTGGAAGATAATTTCACCTAGCCATTAACTGCCAACAAGAAATACCCACAGCTGCGAAAGAGGATAAGAATGCTCTATTGGACCCTCAATTCATTTTTTATTGCTTCAAATTAAAAGAACCAGGGCACCTTGAAAACCAGTTCCCTAATCCAAGGGTTTTCAGAGGCAACCAACAACCTCTAAGGTAGAAAGGGTGTGCATTTTCCATCACTACTGTCGAAGTGAATTCCAACAATGTAGTGGTGATAGGTACACTAGTTATTCATTCATGAATATAAAATGTACATTTTGATTCTGGTTCTACGCATTCTTTTATATCGCAAATGTTTAGTAGAATAATCCCAACACCACCACAAGTCATGAAATTAAAGATGCCGGTGAGTAAAGAAAATGGGGAAATCATTTCATCCCATGAATATAACTCATCCCCTATCATATTTTGTGGATTGAACTTCCTGGATAACCTCTTCATACTCCTTTTGGTGTAATTTTATGCAATTCTTGACATGGATTAGATTTCCTTATATAGAGCTAACATAAATTTTCGTGAGAGGGAAATCACTCTCCATATGGTGAATCAACCCCCGATTCTATACACGTGCAAGAAGTAAGATGAATCTTCTTTAAACCCATCATCTCAAGCATGGATATTACTACCAAATGAGCATGTGTATCTAGATCTGATGATTGATTCTAAGGAAGAAACCATCCTTGAAGACATTCTTATTGTGATGGAATTCACTAAAGTGTTCCCAAAAAAATTTCCTAGTCTTCCTCCAATAAGAGATGTTGAATTCTCAATTGATCTTATACTGGGGGAATTTTCAATATCAATGACTCCGTATTGAATAACTTTTGTGGAGCATGAAGAGATGAAGAAAAAACTACAATATAATATGGATAAAAGATTTATATGCCCAAGGGAGTCATCATGGGGGTGCACCAGTCCTATTCGTTAAGAATAAGGATGGATCAATATGCCTTGGGATTGATTATTGTGAGATCAAAAAAATCATGATAAAGAACAAGTATAATTTTCCACAAATTAATGACTTGTTCAAACTTCTATGTGGAGAACAATACTTCACCAAGGTAGATTTGAAGTCGGGATATTACCAAGTACGGGTGAAGAAAGAGGATATCCCCAAGACTGCTTTTCATACAAGGTACGGGCACTATGAATTCATAGTAATTCCTTTCAGACTCACTTAATATCCATAAATATTCATAGAAATGATGAATAAAGTATTTATAGATTACCTCAAAAAAAAATTGGTAGTCTTTATAGATGATATTCTAAATATACTCCAAAACATAAAAGGGTCATGAGGAGCATCTAATTAATGTACTCGAGATGTTGCGAAAGGAGAAGCTCTATGAAAAGTCCATTAAGTGTGAGTTCAGGTTGAATGAGGTGTTGTTCTTGGGTCATATCATCACAAGAAATGGGATATCATTGGATCCCTCCAGGATAGTTATAATTGAGTGATGGTCGGGGCCACATCGGTAATGGATATATGTAGCTTCCTTGGTTTAGCTGGATATTATCGCCGATTTTTGAGAAATTTATAATGATTGGAAAACCCTCCTACCAAGCTAACTCAGAAGGCAGTAAATTTTTCTTGGAGTGGTGAATGCAACGAGAGCTTCAAGGAGTTGAAAAGAAGGCTTATCACTATGCCCGTGCTCACACAACCGACTAGTGGAGATCTTTTGTGGTATTCAGTGATTCTTTAAAGAAGGGTTTGGGATTTTTATTGATGCCAAATTATTAAGTCATTACCTAAGTTTAAATTTAATTGAATGTTCAGAAGAAAAACTATCAAACACAAGATTTGGAGTTGGTTGTAGTAATATTCTCTTTGAAAATTTGGCAACATTACCTATTTGGGGAGAAGTGTGAAATATATACAGACCCCAAAAGCCTCAATTATATTTTCACACTGAAAGAGTTTAACATGTTCCAATGAATATGGTTAGATCAGAATAAAGACTCTGACTGCTCAATCCATTATCCCCCTGGGAAAGTGAACATGGTGGCAGATGCACTATGTGGAAAGGTCCCAACGATTCTATCATTGGTGAAAATTGAAAATGATCCAATCTTCTTAGATTTGATGAAGATGGACATGGGAATAATAAATAAGGGAACATCATCATTCCTTTCACAAATTATTCCTTAACCGTCTATTTTGGAAAGGTTAAATGATGATCAAAAGGATGATGTGGGAATTCAGAAGAAGGTGGAAACTATCAGAAAAGGGAAATCCTCAAGGTTCAATGTCAATGATGAAGGAATTGTGAGATTTGGGTCAAGATTATGTGTTTAATAGAATCCAGTGTTAAAGAAGGAAATTTTGTATGATGCACATAGTTCAGATTTCCCCATTCACCCAAGAAACAAAAAGATGTATCGAGATCTCCAAGAGAATTATTGGTGGGATGACATGAAGAAGAAGATTGCTTTGTATAAATCAAAGTGACTAGTATGTCAACATGTGAAGGTTTAGAGGCAAAACTCTAAGGGGATGATGCAACCATTACCCATACGAACATGGAAATGGGATAACATCACCATGTACTTTGTCACTAGACTTCCAAATACATCCAAAGAAAACAATGCTATCTAGGTTGTTGTGGGTAGTCTTACAAATATTGCACACTTCATTGCAATTCCGTAGGATTTCTCCTTTGATCAATTAGACTAGATATATATTAGGGATGTGGTAAGGCTACATGGAGTACCACTATAAATTTTATTTGATCAAGATCCAAGATTCACCTCTATGTTTTCGAAAAGTTTTCAACATGCTCTGAATACTGAGATGAACTTTAGTACGACTTATCATCCTCAAACTGATGTCCAGTCTAAGCGGACTATCCAAAATCTTGAGGAAATGTTGAGAGTTTTCTCAATGTACTTCAAAGGTGTGTGGGATCAACATCTTACTCTGGTTGAGTTCTCTTACCATAACAGTTTCCACTCAAGCATCCAAATGGACCCTTATCAAGCCCGGTATGGGAGGAGGTGCAGAACACCGAAATGTTGGGATGAAGTTGCGGAGAGAAAACTCCTATTTTAGGAAATGGTCGACTAAATGGCGAAGAAGGTTAAGACCATCCAGCAGCACATTAAATCTTCTCAGATTTGAAAAAAAGATATGCTGATAATCATCGACGATACCTAGAGTTTGATGTTGGAGACATGGTATTCCTCTACTTATGACCACGGAAGAGAGTTTTGAGATTTCGGAAGAAGGGAAAGCTCATTCCAAGGTACATCGGCTGTTTTGAGATCCTTGATCACATAGTAGTAGTGGCCTATCGACTAGAACTCCCATGGAACCTATCTCAAGTACATGGTGTATTCCATGTATCACTCTTGAGGATGTACATACCCGACCCATCACATGTACTCAATCCAGAGGTGGTAAAATTGGTGAATGACCTCTCTTATGAAGATAATCTGGTGAAGATCTTAGATCTTAGGGAAAAAGTTATACGAAATAAGATAATGATGCTCATCAAGGTGTTTTGGAGAAACCACAAGTTTGAAGAGGAAATGTGGGAATCAGAGGAAGTGATGAAGCAGAGTTACCAACATATATTTCAGGGTGGGAAAAGGAAATTTTTATGGAGAAAATTCTTAGGGGGGAAGATTGTAACGACCCAAAATATTATTAATGAATATTTTTCTTAATCCAATTAAATGTCTTATTTTTTTAAATTCTTATATAACACATATAAAATTCCTTAGTTTTATGTTTTTGGATTTTAAAATACAATTAATAATTGTTACAATTCCTAATATAGTTGTTCAATAGTGATCAATTGATTGGTATAAATATAGGTCATTAACAAATCCAATTTTCTCAGACAATGGAAGTGATGGCCTCATCCAGTAGACTTTCCCCATATGAAGCCCATTTTTCAGAGCTCAAAAAGGAGGTGGCATCATTGGGATTCACTCTTTACCAAGCCCTTGTTGTGCTTCAACATGTTAAGATTCAGTGGAACCGCCTACGGCAGAAGTGGAAGTTGATAGAGATTACTACCTGAGTGATGTTATCCGTGCCACCCCAAGAGTCTGTCACCATCGCACACCTTACCCTTCGGTCTTATGTGGGTGTTATAGTGGTTATGTAATGATACCCTAGTATGATGATTATGTACATTATTTTTGTATAGATAATATACATTCATTTTATTAGTGTTACATTGTAAATAGTTTTTTTAAAAAAATAGCATTTTTTAGTTAATATTCAAATAATAAATCTATTTTAATGAATTAATGAACATTTGAATTAAATAATATTTTAATTAAATATTATTACTAAATTATTTTTTATTAAATATAAATGATCTTGTAATTTTTATGAATAAAATTGAAATATTTATTAAGGTTTGAAAGTTGTTTTTGTCAAAAACCATGAATTTTTTATAAATGTCAGTTTTTATTTTAAAAGTAAAAATTCACATATTTAGAAAATAATTTAGATAAAATTAAAATTATTTTTTGAATCAAGACATCAAAATTATCCAGTAGTGAATGTTTCATAATTTTCTGAGACAATAGAATGTTTGGGTAAAAATTAAATATTGTTTTAATATATAATGTGTTTTATGACATCATAATGACCCAATAGTGATGTAATAAAATTAAATAAATGTTATATTCGGTAAATATATGTTTTAAAATTAAAATAATGTGATTTTAGGTTTATTTTATTTATTTTACAAAGGCTTAGTGGATCCTCCAAGACTTGTAAAACATTTTATCTTTTTAAAATGATTCCCATGAGAGTGTGACTCACCTACACATAAGAAAGACAGATATTTTATGAAGTTTGGAAATTGGCCTTATAAAATATTTTTTTCTACTCCCCTTTAAAAAAACCATTAGAGAAAAACCATGGGATAGTTTGTGTTTTTGATTTTTTTAGGTTCCAAAACCTAAATAATAAAGAACTCCATCCCTTTTCCTATATAAATCCACCCAAGCTCTCACTTCCTCTTCACTGAAAGACCTTGGAGCTCGTCCAACCTCTTCCCTCCTCTCCCTATAATCCTCCAAAGGCACCCCAATCTCCAAATAAGCCTCTCTCAATCCCCTCCTAATCATTTGAGATCACACTTCCAAGTAAGGTATTTTCTTCCTTCCTTATTTATGACCAAGTTTCCTTATATTGTTATGCCCTTTTATTTTAAATTATAAATGTTAGGGTATGATTTAAAACCTCCCCAATTCTTTCATCCTTTTTTTTAATGATGATATACCCCTTTCTCTCTCATTAATACCTCCCATGTACACTTATTACTATGCCGAAATTCTATAAGTAATTTCTTTATCCTCAATTACATTTAAGCAATTATTTTGTATTATGGATCTAAATTTCATTATATAAGTTGGTACATGTATCTATATGATGACCTTACTGTACATTTCATGTAATTATTCTGAGACACCCCTTTCCCTCTCATCAACCATTTTTATTAATTCTTATGTCACGCGGTCATGTTGCCAAAATTGCATCGTTGTTTTCCAATCCAATGTCATTGTGTAGTGAATACCATTCCCCTTTCTCAATAAAGGGTATTCACCTTTATACACATTTACTTATTGATTATAGAGTTTCATTTATGAATTCCACATTCCTTTGTCATGGAATAAATGATTAAGATTATTGAATCCATGTTATATGATCCATGTGGCACACTTATTCTTGAAATGAAATGATTAATAAGGGTGTGCCCTGATAGCGCACTAATGCATTGGGTAAAGATTAGTATCATGATACATCAAGTGAAATGTGTGTTTTATCATGATAATTCAAGTTTAATGAGTGTTTACTCATTCACCTTTTGTAATGATCCTTGGCTCATGCCAATACCATGTTATGTGTTGTTGCCCCATTTCCATGTTATGATAATCATGCAATATCATGCCTTTATGTTCATGTTTCTTTTATGCTCCGTTGATATGCCTTTTGCCTAACATGTATTGTATTCTTAATTTTATGAATTTTGTAATCCCTTACTGGGAATTATAGCTCACCCTTTTCTTATTCATGTCTTGAGGTTATCCCATGCAATGAAAAGTATGAGGAAATGTAGTGGTCATGTAATGGATGTTTTTAATAAAGATGTTGTGTTTTGTGTTTTATGTTGTTATGTAATGTTACAAAGTCCCAAAGACACTATACTTATTGATATTCTACATTTTATCAAGTGAATATTTTATGTAATAAATCATTTTTATGTGTGTAATAAAAATTATGGTTGTTATAGTGAAAATATTAAATTCAAATGGAATTGCTATAAACTTGTAGTTTCCATACTTTTATATGAATGCTTTTTAATATCCTCAATTTTTTACGTTAGACTAAAGATATTATAATAACCCATATCATCATAGGTTGGAAATTCCTAGGATGTTTTAATATTTCCTTTAACAAATTTTTTTTTATAAATATGAATTGTAATAGGGTTCTCAGAGTTTTAAAATTCCAAAATGGTGTTTTCAGATGGGGTTCAAGGCTAAGGTGATGACACGGGAAGTTTGAGAGGCTGTCAAAGGAGTGGTTATGGTCCCAACACTAATGAAACTTATAACAGAAACCCATTCACCTTGTGAATATGGTATTCGTGATTTGAATATGTTATTATTAATTTTAACAAGGGTTATGGGGTTTCCATATAGGGTTTAAGTAATGAAAAATGGATCTGAGGGATAGATCCTAAAAAGACACCGCATGACACTATGTGTTATGCCCTAAAAAAGGGATGACATGTATTTTTTAATTAAAAAGAAGGGGGTTCCCCAAATTATTAAAATATATTAGGATTCACATGATAGTTCTTCGTAAGAGATCCTCTCCCGCATTTCTCCTTGGATTTTGGTGGTTAAAGGTGAAATATGATGGTATTAAAGGTCAGGATCTTCATCTACATTCCTATGTTTCTTTCCCCCCATTGTCTGTAATTTAAGGCATTTACATTATTGGTATTTTTAATTATTCCACTAGATATCATTGAATTGGAAACTTTTTATGGGGTTTCCACTCATCCTGGATAAAGGATAACCCAAAAAGAGGTCTTCATGTCATTTCACATTGTTTCGAAGAAGGTACATTGCTCGATTGAATTCATTAAGAGTTTCCAATTTAATTGTATTAAATTGGAATTTTTTTATTAGTTCTCATCATTTATTTTTATTGTAATGATGTCAGAAGCATGGGACATACCTTCTAGGGTTGGTTGGTTGGGGTTCTGGCTAGGTGGAGATATATGTGTTGTCATTTAGAAAATATTCCTTATCCCTTTCGAATAATTTGATTCCATTATTTTAAATAATTATTATTTTTATATAATGAAATAATTTGGGATTATTTGGCATGAGATAGAAACTTTTGATGATTGATGGAGGACAAAAGTACTTGGACGACTTGGAATAAGCTACTGAGCCTCTATCCATTGAGATTTGGATTAGTTTGACAAATGTGGTTCTTGGTAATCCACCCTATGGTATTATATTCAGTATATTTAATATGCAATCATTCAACCCTTTGGAGGTTCACCATGAGATTCTTGTAACACCTGGAAACTAAAATAATACCTTGGTAGGATATTTTAATTGATCGGTCTGATCAATTAAAATGATATATCCGGTTACATAATTAATTATTTTATAAAATTATTATCTTAACTAATTAGATTAATATTTATATTAAACTCACAAGTTTCCATGGGAATATTTGGACCTTATATGATGTCTTTTTACTGAGACAATGATGGTCAAGGTTTAAATAGTCTAGTCTTCCCTATCTACTTGTTCTTATATAACTATTTTTGATACTTGATCACAAGATGTGAGTGTGAATAAATGAAGCCCATGTTGATATTTTATCACATGAGGTGTTTATAGTAAGTCCATAAATTTATTTAATGTTTTATATAGGTTATTTTCTTGATTTTTGGCATACTTGAGTAGCTCTAGAGTCCTATTTTTTATGCTTGATCACATGTGGTGTGCATGCATAGCCCTGAGGGAATTATTATTTTATTTATTTCATATGGATTATTCTAGTAATGATGATTGTTTATTTGACATAATTTTATATCTATATTTTTTATATTGTATCATATTTTTTGTTATTTTTTATGTCAGTAGAGTGTGTTTGTTAATCCTCAAATATTATTCCTCGGAAAGGTATGTTTCAATCGCTTAGTCAGTATGATTAGGGATATCCCTTCAAGAGGGATTTTTCAGTCATGTTATTAAACATTCCCTTTCTTGAGGGGAATGTTATAGGAATTTAATCATTGTTTCTTATATCATAGACCTAAACAAGTTAGTTTTGATGATCATTATGGATTAGTGAACACATTCCCACTTAGAATATGGTTGATTTCAATTTTCTTGTGCATTGGTGATTATATTATATGGTTACATGGTTTTTGAATTTCTTGTTTACATTTAACTTAGTTATTTTTATCTTATGCACATATACTTCATTTTATCATCATTTTTGGAATCATGTTAGTGGTGTTCTACTGATATCTACTCACACCTTTCTCAGGAGGCCATGGAACTTGGGTACCTGAGAAGCCCTCACTTTTTACTGTTACAATCTGGGTTGAGGCCAAGTTTCTATTGATGATATAGATTCCTCACTGTGAGTATAGAGATTGGTATGAGTTGAGGTGTGGAGTTATAGATCCACTTTTATTATTATTTTATTTCTTATATATGTTCATCCCAGTTGGTGATCAACTATTATATCTTGTTTGACTATTGTGTTTGTATATTGGTGGATCTCATATTTATAGATTTCATGTTTATTATTCCAAATTTGTATAGTGTTACATGTTTGGGTATTTATTTATTTTTGTGAACTTTTATGGAGTATATAGTATCCCTAAGGCTTAACTTAGAACCTTGAAATTTCTTATAATCATATGTTATATGTGGAGGCATGATTGAGATCATGTGGCACTCTGAATAAGAATAGATGATTCAGATCCAGTTGTTAAAAATTGGTATTAGAAGAGGTTGTATTTTTTTTCATTAGGATTTGGTAGATAAGATACATATGAATGTTTCAGATATTGTGATGAAAATTAGACTGGTACATCTTGAACACTATTTATAAGGGTAGTCAGTGTTACCAAGGTATGGGATTGATGTTATTGGTTAATTTTTATAAGTATATATATGATTTACCCTCATATGAAACACATGGATTCTTATAGTTTTTGATGTAATATGAATTTTAGTCTTGTCTATATCTGTTGGAGGCATCACATGTATCATATTAGGCATGTAGGTTTTCTGTGATATATATGTTTCTAGTCTGGGATTCTACAGAAAGAGTCATAATTTGGATGCTTATTTGATTTAAAAAACTATTTTTATGCATTAATTGATTATTATTTACAATATTTAATTGATTTTGTGATTTATGGAAGGATACCGTAATTTTATGGGAAAAAATAAAAAAGAATGAATTTAGCATGATGAATATAATTCACATTGCAACGCTTTTCACCATGGAAAGAAATTATAATAATAACAATAGAATATAGAACATAGTATAATGAAAAGAATATAAAATATGATGATTTTATTATGTAAATGATGGATCATGATGAAGGACAATTTAATGGCCAATTCCAAATTCCAAAAGTGAAGAACCAGGCTAAAATTGGGGAAAACCAACTAGAAAAAAACATTACATGTTAGGAAATTTATTCTTGAAGTGAAACCTAGAGAAAAATTTATAGAATAAAATTTCCCATGAAAATTTTCATCAACTCATCATTACATGTCATGAATAGTATCCACAATGTGATATTCCACAATAGACCAAAAAATAGAATTATTTTATGTAAGTAATGGAAGATGATCCTTGGATGATATGAGCTTACAAAACTAGTTCATGATTCCATTTTGGATAGACCGAGAACCTATAAGACCTATTAATATTATTATAGGTCATAGTATAAGATATCTATTATAGAGGATCTACCACGGTGCTATGCTATTGGGATACTTCTTCTTTGGTTTTCTTTTTTATTTTTATTTTCAATTTATTTTCCCATGTAACTCATTAAGATTTTAATTCAAGTGTTTCATTTCATTCCAATAACAATTTGTTTCATTTCTTACTCTCTATTTTTCAATCACTATATCTTCCCTATTTTCTCAATGATATATTTTCACAAGGAAATGAAAAGTGTAAGGATGAGGATTGAGATTAGGTGAGGTTTCATTGTGTTCGTAATTATTGTTCTTTAATTTCAATTTTTAAATTCTATTTTTGGTGGATGAGATCTGATTTCATGAGTACGATGGTATTCCACCACAACTTCGATTATAATTACATTTCATTTTTCTATTAAGGGCCTGGATATTTGGTTTTATGAAGTGGTTTCCTAGTCAAGATAAAAATCAGGTCCATGATAGGGAATATAATAAAATTGTAGAATGTAATGGATTGCCAAATTGAATTCAATAATGAAAGAATCCATGTAACCAAACACTAGGACTCAGAACGTTCTTCCTAACATACATTCTAACTGCATCTGTATTTAGGATTAAATTATGTGGTGAATTGTCCTTTCTAAAACCCAAAACTCAAAAATTCCATTGGTTTATTAAATTAAGAAAAAGAAGAAATAATTAGTCTAGTATAATTATAAATTTGTTTTTTATTGAGTGTTACTCTTATTAGGTTAGAAGTCCTGGTTCAGCCTCTATGCGACAATAGTAAAAATAAAATGTTCTTTTTCCATGCCCTATGATAAGCATGCATCATGTACTAATAATACCTGAATCATCTTCATCGTGTTAACAACTTTTACTAAGGTCTCAAATATGAGTTCTTGGTGACTTTCCTTCTAATATAACCCGATACATGTCTACTTCAGATAGAAGGTCCTGTGAGAATACATTATAGTGAACCTGGGTGATGAGAGTGATAATAATTCTATAGCAATGGTTACAATGATGGTTGTGATAATTCTATCCTTCTTTGCATAGATGGTTTGTAATCACTTGTGAGTTCATTGTAGGGTGTTTATTTCAAATAAAAGAATCTTAGAATATAATCCTATGGATAACACTAATTGATTAAGGAGATGACTATTGAATTTTTGGATCTTTCCTTATATAACCGAGTGGAATCCTATTGTACTAAACTAGGCATCATTTAATCATGATTGGGTTAGTCTAAGAGAGAATACATTATGGAATTTCCATCAGGATATGCCTAGATGATGTTTCTTATGGTTTGTGACCCCAACATAATCATTGTGTGAATTTTCATGAAAGACCTTGTGGCCTTGAAAATGTGGCAATAGTTACTAGGGATCTAGTGTCTTGTGTTGTTTTATGGTAACTGGGTGAGTTTTTCCTTGTGAAGGGATAGTTTGGGCTAATGCCTTATGGGTAGGTTTTGTTGATAGGAATTACCTATGATTGTAAATAACCTCTTAAAGGAATACATTAAGGTATTTCATTTTTCCTTTAAATACTAGTTTATGAAGATCTTAGAGTGTTAGTACTCATGATACAAGGATGTGTTTTAGAATGCTTAGATGCTTCTTTCATTGAGGATAGTACCATGGGTTTTTAAACTTATCAATTTAGAATTAAACTCTATCTAGTTTCTATAATGCCCTGACCTTTTTATGTGTAATAATAATAATTTTATGTTTTAATCATCATGTTATCCAAAGCGGTTGTCAGAGTAAATATTATCTCACCTTTTTTAAAAATAATAATTTAAGAATAACTATTTCAGTCAAATATAATTTATTAATATAATATTTTAAATAATAATTATTCAACTATAGTAATACAACTAAGTTGTTGCTCGTTTCCATATATGATATATACATATATTCATATTTAGACAAGATTTTAATTATAATTATATAAAACTAATACTATAATTTTATAAATAACATTGGGAATTATTGCTCTAAAATATTTTAATGCCATTATTTTGTAAAAGTGAGTGATTTTAATTATGTGAAAAATTACTTAATATATTATATGGGTTCAATATATTTTTGAATATATATATATATGTGTGTGTGTGTGTGTGTGTGTGTGTTTGATTTGAATTATATAATTATAATTTTATAATTCGGTTATACATGACATCGAAGATTATTATTTTAAAATATTTTAATGACATTATTATTGAATTATTTTCTATGCAGATAGATATTTAAACAAATATATGAATAATTATTTGGTTTTTAAATATATTTAAAAATATGAAAATTACTAAATTATAAATTGGATTAATGTTTCATAATATTATTTTGAATATATAATAAAATTATTTTAATATAATGATTAAAATTGTACATGTATGAATGGTATTTTGATAAAAATTATTGTTGAGTAATATTACACATTTCTAAAGTTTCAAAATTAAAAATTATGATGATACATATCCAATTAGCAATTTAATTTATAATGTTTTTGTTTTACGTATATATAATTTTACCATAAAAAAGAAACAGTTTAGATTTAGATGCTAAAAAATGGATGAATGATAATATGCAATGATATAAAAATGAAATTTTTTTATGCAAAAACATATTTAAACTATCATAGGAATGAATATATCAAAATTATTTGAGTTTATATATACTTAATTTTTGAAGAATATGATATATATATATATAAAGTAATAATTAATATTTTTAATTTATAAATTTATGATTAGATTAATTTTTATAAAAAAATTAATTTCACAATTCTCGTTTAATTAAAATTATAATGGTATAAAAATTGTTATGTTAAACATATGATATGATAAACTATATAAAAGAACTTAAATATAAAAATATAAAGATATTATAATAATAAATTGATAATTTTATTGAATAGGGGACAAATAAAAGAGAAGTCAAAAGGCTTTTGGAAAGCGTGTTTTTGAAAATGTGTAAAGAAAAAGGAGGCAAAAATGGAAAATAAAACAATAAAAAAAGGGAATACCGTATTGAGTTTTGGGGGTCAATTTTGGCCCTCTGTAGAGTGGGTTGTAGTGTTGTGCCGAAAAGAATAAATTCCCTCAAGCGTAGGGTTTCCACATGTCACAAGGGAGACCAGCGCCGAGGGTCTCAAGCGGGTCTACAAGGTCGCGCCAAGGCCGGAGTCAAGCAGGCCGAACGATTTCGATAGACTCACATGGAGTCATGTCGCACCTCTTTTCCAGAGGTGTCGTGCAAGCATGAGTCGAGGCTGAGGGATCTGAGTGTTGTCGACGGATCCAAGTGTGCATAGGGTTTTGGGTTTCCATTCGAGGGAGATCTGTTTCGATTTCCAGATGTTGTTTGAAGTAGAGGTCTTTTTCTGGAGTCTTATTTTTTTTCTCCTCCCTATAGTAGTGTTTTGGAATCTTGTATCTTACTTTTAGCCACTATGTTCGCATCTTTCACAATATGTTTTTTTTTGTCACTATTTATACAATAGGTATTTTATTATAAAACCCCTTAATTAAAAGTGCAAAGGGGAACTTTTCACACTTAACCTCTCTATTTCTCTTCCTCAAATATCCAGCAAGCCCTCCCCGATCCGAGCCTCTCATCCAAGCCAAGTAAGGGATTTATAATTTTCTTGTTTTGTTTTGTTGGGAGTATATACACATATATCTATATATACTCATGAAAGTATAGCATTGCAGTTTAGTTTAAAAATTCTTCTGTGTTGAATCTGGACCTCCGAGTTTTTGGTTCGGATAATATAAAATATTCATGGGACCTGCATATAAATTTCTTTGAAAATCCATTATTATTTCAGCAAGATTTTCTCATTTATTTAAATTTTATTTAATTTCTTAAAACTGTGTTTTAAGTAAGGTTTCATTATAATCTGTCTCGAATGTTTATGATCTTATGACATGTATAGGTTATGTTTTTATATTTCTCATTAAATATATATTTTATAAGAGTTTAATTAATTTGATCAAATTACGGTAGTTATATGTGTGTATATATATATGTATATATATATATATGTACACATATATAACATATTATTTTATGTGTACATAAGTTAAGGGTTATTTTAAATTATAATTATTTTTATGCTATACACTTAGTGTATATTCGGACATACACACATAATTCAATTATACATTATTTGATGTTATTAAATATGAGTTAAAATCTTTAAATAAAGACTTGGATATGAATAAAGTTGTGGGTTCAAATGGAATGGAATATTTAATACACATACACCCATAGAGTTTTAATCCACCCAGTTAATTTTCAAATGATGGAATAGAATTTTATTTACTTATTTATAGTATCTAATTTTTTGGTTCTCGCAAAGGGAGTTCATTTTATTAAAATATGATTTAATTTTATGATGTTAAGGTTGTAATTATTAAAAAAATTATAAATCTTGTAAGATGTAAATATACATACACATATTTATATACATATATATATGTGTGTGTAATTTTAGTTTTCGGAATTTATAAAGTAAGGGTGCGACATGTACATATTTTATGTATATATATATATATAGGTGTGTGTATGCACCTATAAGTTTAAATCATAATCCGAATCAACTTGGATAAAATAAACATCGGTGGTTAAAGTATGTTTTTGAAATGTTTAATTTAATATATGTTTTACAAAAAAAATGATGTGTTGTAAATCAATTGTCCTTATGTCACAAACCGTCCTTGGGGCCCGTGCTATGACTACCCCAAGCCCGCCTTCCATAGGCTAGGGGCTAGCAACTAGCACCAAAGGTGTAAATCCCAAAAACTAGGAAGGCATTGCCTTTATAAAAGTAAACAAAACACCAGAGAGTACAAGCGGAAGTAAAACACTAAGTACACAAGAAAGTGCTGAAAAGTAAATGGGCCATAATACAAACCCAACTGAAAATATAGATACAACTGAACAAAAGTACAACAGAAAAAGACAACAGCTGGAAGAACGAAAGTGGCTCATGGGTCATCCTCCTCGGATCCTACCATAAGGGTAGGTACAGATAGCCTCCACAACGCTCTTGTCTGTAAACCTCCTCCGAGTATCATCTCATTATGAATTCCACCTCCATATACTGTCTCGTCGTGTGGTCCTCCTCTTGGTACTGTCTCGTTGTGTGGTCCACCTCCGGGTACTGACTCGTCATGTGGTCCACCTCTGGGTACCGTCCAGTCCTCGAACACTCGGCCTCCGTCAGCACTACCCGTCATCTGCAACCAACACAATGAGGTGCAGGCATAGCCTGTGCAGGGGTGAGTATAACGATACTCAGTAGGGACCCCGAGACCCTCAAGGTCTCACTAAAACCAACAAGGATAACCACAAATAAGATCTCAATAGTTAACCTCTACTTAGGTATATGCCCAAACATATTCCTATGTTATCAAGTAACCCATCTCAATCATGAGGAAACACAAAGATTATGAAATCAATGGATAACCACTACCCAGGAATATGCCCATTCATATACCTAAGTTATCCAGTGACCCATCTCAATCATGAGATAAACACAAAGGTCATAGACTCAGCTCAAACCAGGATTTTCATTAACAAAATTGTAACTGGTGAAGAGCCTCGTCTCTAGAGTGTACAGTGCTCCTGTCACGACTTTGAGGTACTGCTCACTAACCTAAGACTGCTGAGGTACTCCTCCTGTCGAGTACCGCGGGCTAGCCACCCAAACACAGTAGTGCTTCCCGTCGGGGTATGCCACCCAAACACAGTTGTGTACACCCCCTAGTAGCCTGCAGAGGTACTCTCCGGATGAGTACCGTGGGTCTGCACTGTCACACAGGTAGTGCTCCGTCCGCCATGGGTATGCACCCAAACAAAGTAGTGCTCCATCCACTGGGCTAGTCGACTCACTCCAAGTCGAGTCGGTCAAGTAGTCATCAGGTCTCAGCCGGCTACACGGTCTCCATACTCCGAACGCTCGTCTACGGGAGGGTCCGCTCCACGAGCTACAGGTCTATACTCCAAGTATCTCAAGGTCCCACGAAGAATTATCTCAAACGACTGCCTCGTCATAGGGGTCTCAACGCAACAGACGGCGTGTCAATCGGAAGCTCGACCTGTGAGTTACTAGCCTTTTCGTCCCAGGGGCCTGGTTAGTTTCGTGTGCGAACCAACCCGGTCATATCTCAACTGTACCCCGAACTCTCATAGGACATTCTCATAGGGCCCGTTTCTCAACGTGATCACCAACGCCGCTTACGGTTCGTCAAACGGTCGTCCAGTCTGAAAGTTACTAGCCCTTTTCGTTCCAGGGGCCCGGTTGGATTCGTGTGCAATCCAACCCGGACACTATCCAACTGCATCCAAACCTCAGCCTAAGTATGCCAAAAGTTCTGTCTCATCAAGAGGAATTCAACAAAGTCGATGGCACGTCAATCGGACGTCCGGAACTCAAGTTATAAGCATTTTCGCTCCGAGGGCCCGGTTGGATTCATGTACGAACCAACCCGGCCGAACCCAATGTACTCTGAAACCTTGCGTGTAATATACCAAAACGGCCGTCTCGATCCAAGGATCGTTACGCATTTGACAGTGTATCGATCGGAGGTCCGCAGCTCATGTTTTGGGCAACGGACCGAAAGAGGTTCGGTATTAAAGGGTTCGGGCCCGGTCCGACCCGGCTCGATACCCCCAGGGTCGGCCTGAACCGGGTCGACCCGAACTGGCTCTGGGTCCGGCCTGGCCTAGACGTGGCCCTGCCCGGCCTGGGCGCGACCCGACCCGGCCTGGGCGGTTCGGCCCGGCGCGCCGGGTGCGCTGGCGCTGGCCGGGTGGCCAGGCGGCCGGCTCGGTAGTTACGGCCGAGCGAAGCGGGCGGGGGGCGCGCTGCCCCCGCGTGGAGAAACTGCGGCCCCTTTATGGGGCCGCTCAGCTGGCCATCTGGGGGTTTGTAACCCCCGGATTTTCCCTTGTCCGGTCGGCCCGCCCCGGCCGGCCGGCTGTTGCTGCCACGGTACCGGCAAGGCCGGTCCCCCCTGCTCCGACGCCGGCGGCCCGGTACCGGCCGCCGGTTCCCCTGCTCCGCTGCGACCCCGAACCGGTCGCGGCCTTGGTTTTTCAGGTGAGGCGCGACGGCGCCGCTCCCCTCCACCGTGGCCACACTCCGGCTGCGGTGCTTTAGTAGTCCTCTGGCACGGTGCGACGGCGCCGCGTCTTTTGTTCATCTTCTACGGCGCGGCGCGATGACGCCGTGGATTAGTTTGTTTCCAATGGCGCGGTACGACGGTGCTGCGCTTCTCCGCCCTCCCTTTAACAATTTCCGCGCCGTGCTTCGGCACCGCCTTGCCTTCCTCGTGCCACATCAATATCAACAACCAAAAAAGGTTAGGAGTGTCGGCCGTGTTCGTGCGGTCCGACCTCCTCCCATTATCATGATAACAGGCAGTTCAATTTGAAAGGATTAAAATGACAGAAGTAATCACAAAAATAGAAACGCATAAAACCCCTACCTCGTGATTTGATCCCTCGATGGATCTGTGGAGAGGTATCATCGTTCGTTGACATTGGAAGGTGACGTCGTCGTTTGCGATTTTCCCCACGGCGGTGTCTCCTCCTTTGATGGAGACCGGGAAGCGTTCTTCATCGAATGTCTTGGAAGGACCGACGTCACCCAAGTGTACTCAAGATGTGATGTATCTCCTCTTGTTGCAGAGAACGAAGAAAGGGGGGTACGTCGCCGCTCTTTGGTGTCGGCGTTCTTCGTTGGAGAGTTGTGTTCTTCCCGTTCTTCAAGAAGGAAGAAGTTCTTCAAAGCTCAGAGCTTTCTCTTCAAATCCTTTCACGCCATCAACTATTCTCCCACGAAATAAAACTTAGTCTTATTTAATTAACACACAAGCCAAAGGAATTCATTTAAAATTCAAACAAATCCAAGAATTAATTACTTGAAAAACCTACACAATTAAGGAGTTGACTTTATTTAAAAAGGGGGGTTTCTTTTGAGAGTTACAAAATTTAAGCGGGGAAAAGTTATGGGACTTCAAGGGGGTTATGGGAAGATCAAGGGGGGTTAGGGTCTCGTGTGGGCCCCACCTCACACATATCCACACATGGGAAGTTGGGTAGTCATGGGTCCCACCAACAACTTCCCATGGTAGAATTTAACTCCCTTGGTTAACAAAAATAAAATTGTTCACAATTTTATTTATTTCTTCCTTAAACCCAAAAAAAATTAAAAACCACACCCGAGCAAACGCAACTCCAGAAAAAGAGTTTCTAAAAAATTACCGGTGCTACGAGTTCATCGGTGCCCTTGAATTTTAATTCTGAGCACCGGTTCAAAAGTTAGGAAAACTTGCTCGTACGTTCACTGAACGTACCCGAGATGAACTTCAGAAATTTATTCCGGGTACATCGGGCCTCGGAATCAGGCGCCGTTAGAAACTGCGTTCTTGTAAAATCCCAAAAAAAATTAAGAAAAAATTTCCCTTGAATTTTACGGGTCTTTACATTACTCCCACCTCAGGGCATTACGTTCTCATAGCTTTAACACAAACTAGGGATACAAAAGCGGTACTGAGCACGCATCTGAGCCTCCTGCTCTCATGTGCTCACCTGGAGGTTACCATACTATTAGTGAAAGCACACCCGAGGAATCGACCATCCTCGTAGGATCCGCTCCTGTCGATCCTCGATCCCCATTGAAACCACTGCAAGAGTCACCTCATCGCCAACGTCCAGCTCCTCATGGTCGATGATATGCAAAGGGTCGTGCTTGTATCTCCTCAGTTGAGATACATGGAAGTCATCGTACACCTAGTGCAACTGAGGTGGATGGGTCAAGCGGTAAACCACCTCACCTACCTAGATGAGGACCTAGGAAGTTCCGTTGAACCTCGAAGATAACTTGTCACCTTGGACACATCTCCATAAACCTCGTCGAGGTGAGACACGTATAAGGACGTGATCGTCATCCTCAAACTCTAGTGGTCTCCAATTCCTATTAGAACAGAAACTCAAAACGACTACTGCAAAGAGGGTATGGTTGACCGACTCAAGAGTGATCGGTTTCACTCTCTTGTGCATGAGTTTAACTTGTGCATGAGTTTAACATGTGCTTTTTGGGGTTTCCTTTTTCACCAACCAAGGAAAACCCATCCCGATTTCGTAGTTAAACCACAACCTTTTTGCCTAATACCGTCAATCTGTGTATTAATTGTGATTGCCCAGTCCATACTCAAACCAACGTCGTAAGGCCTCAACGCTGCCACCAAGAGATTCCAACCAAAACTCTCACCTTGAGGGTCTGACCACACTATTGGCGTAAGTGTGATTATCGATTCTTCTCCCAAGGTATCTCCAAACGTGAGGGTCAAGTCCAAGGCTTACCAGAAACTCTAGGTCTGGGACAAGATTCGTGTAAGGAAGGAATGATTCATATTAACATCTGTTACTACGGCAGCTAGTAGTGGACACAGACTGTCCCTTGAATCATTCTTAGTGCCATTGGGTCACTCTCCTTGACCGCATGCAGCAACACTCTTCCCCCACCCTCTAGCTCCCTGAGCCTGGCGGGGACAACTAAGGTGGGTGGTTGTAGCATGTTAAAATGTACACCACCTCATGCTGCTCTCCTAGCTCTTCCTCCACGTCTACTGCTTCGCAGACTCATCTCTCCTTAAATCTTCCTCTTCTTTAAACATTTAACACGCCCGAGTCTCTAAGACTGGCGCCAGTTTCCTGTTTCTTACTGCACTGTGCAGTCTTCATCCGCTCCTGGATGATCTGCACCTTCTTTGCCTACGATCTGAAAGAGATGCTAAAATTTCTCCTTTTCCAAAAAGAGAAACTCGGTCTCAACCCCTTGATGAACCACACCCATTGCCTAATACAGTCAATCCTAACATATAAGATGTATGCATGCCATGGATGACGTCATAAGGCCTCGACGTTACTACCAAGAGATCCAACTATCACTCTCACCTCCAAGGGTCAAGTCACACTGTCGGCATCAGTGTGAGGTCAACGGGTCTCCTCCAGTAGAAATCTCGAAAGTGAGGGTCAAGTCAACAGTTTTAACCGGGACCACTCAGTATCAACCAAACAAAAGGACAGGAAATCAAACATCGCAAAGATAAGTGTCTTTTTATTATTTCCCCTCACAGTACAAAGACACAAATACAACAGCAAAATGGAACTAGAAGTTCAAGGGACGTATCCACTAGTTCCGCTCTTGTCCACCTGCTCCCAGAGCTCTACTGCCTTTTCCACTGCTCGGTTGTTGCTCAAGCACCTGTCGCTGCTTCTGCCTCGGTGGCTCCTCTAATGCCTGCGGATCAACTGTGTGGGGGGTCGGATAGTCACGTGCCAGGTGACCCTTCCTACCGCATTCATAACACTTATAGCTCCTCATACGGCTGGCTCTGGTCCTCTTGGACCCCTTCATCATCTGTCTACTGCCCACAGATGACTCGGCTACTGATCGAAAATCATGCGGCAAAGGCAGAAGCTCTTGTACACGCTCGGGATGTAGAGCTACTGGCACAAACTCTACCCTGAAGATGGTCTCGAAGTCTTCCCATGTGAAGGTCATCTCATCGCAAAACTGGAACAAGTGGCTCCACCACGTGCCTGCTGATTCCTGAAGAAGGATGGCAGCAAAGATCACCATGAAGTCTGCCGACGTACCCATTAGCCTGAAGACTCTCACCACAGCCTCCAGCCAATCCTTAGCCGCCTGCGGGTCCGTCTCTCCCTGGAACCTGTGTGGCCTCTGGCGCTGGAACTCGTGCAGCGCGCTCAAGTGGCGTGCATCACCTACTGTTGTGGCTGGTGGCATCGGTGGACCAACGTATGGTAGTACCGCTGGTGCCTCCACTGCAAGAGGGCCCTGTACCGAAGCCTCGTCGCTTGGTAGGCTATCAGTACATACATCTCTCTGGGCTCTTGCTGGTCGTCCGTGGAAAGGCATCCTGAAAGAAACAACGTGACATGGTCAAACATTTATACCTGTTGAGTTGACCTGGTTTGAGCTGACTTTTAAAAACATCTGGAAACACACACGCAATCAGTGTTTTTGTGAAAAAAGTCGGAAATCAGTTGTCAGGATCATGGTGTATGGATACGTCGGCCTCTCGCACCAACACTGGACTCCCTGAACTGAAGACCACACTCTGTACCTTTAACACTATTCCTTCACAGAAAGAAAAAATATCAGAGTTATAAGTTCTACGGTAGAACCGACTCCTCTGATACCAATTTGTCATGACCCGTCCCTGGGGCCCATGCCATGACTACCCCAAGCCCGCCTTCCATAGGCCAGGGGCTGGCGACTAGCACCAAAGGAGTAAATCCCGAAAATTGGGAAGGCATTGCCTTTATAAAAGTAAACAAAACACCACAGAGTACAAGAATAAGTAAAACACTAAGTACAAAAGAAAGTGCTGAAAAGTAAATGGGCTAGAATACAAACTCAACTGAAAATACAACTACAACTGAACAAAAGTACAACAGAAAAATACAACATCTAGAAGAACAGAAGCGGCTCCTGGGTCATCCTCCTCGGATCCTACAAGAAGGGTAGGTACAGATAGCCTCCACAACGCTCTCGCCCGTCAACCTCCTCCGAGTATCGTCTCGTCATGAAGTCCACCTCTGGATACTTTCTCGTCGTGTGGTCCTCCTCTGGGTACTGTCTCGTCGTGTGGTCCAACTTCGGGTACTGACTCGTCATGTGGTCCACCTCCGGGTACTGTCCAGTCCTCGAACACTTGGCCTCCGTCAGCACTGCCCGTCGTCTGCAACCAACACAACGAGGTGTGGGCATAGACCGTGCAGGGGTGAGTATAACGATACTCAGTAGGGACCCCGAGACCCTCAAGGTCTCACTAAAACCAACAAGGATAACCACAAAGAAGATCTCAATAGAAAGCCTCTACTTAGGTATATGCCCAAACATATACCTAAGTTATCAAGTAACCCATCTCCCCTGGAGATCCTTTCACGGCTGGTTTCTGCCTTCTATGTTATGATTCAGCAGGGGGCTCTTCGGCTGGTCTTTGTGGTCTCTGTGTGTGGGTTGGAGGGTGGTGATGGGATTTTGCATGATTTTTGTTCGACGCTGATGAAGGTTTCGAGGTGGGGTGATCCGTGTGTCTAGAATCTGCTGTTCTGGATGTGTTTGTTGGTGGAGGTTTGTGACTTCGGGAAGAACTTGCGGTTTTGGATGATTCTCGATGCTGGCATGATGATGTGTTTTCCATGTTTGGTGATGGAGCTTGATGAAACGGCTGCCGCTGACGCTTCCGGTCACCTTCTTCAGCGGTGGACGGTGAGGTTGACAGGTTCTGGCGACGGCGGATGGATGAGACATGTCCTGTCTCGGGATTCGAGGTACCCTCTTTTTGGATTGCGGTGGATCTGATCGTGGTTCGAGGTGGATTTTGGCGGACTTCTTGAAATTTGAATGTGGAATTTTTGGTTGAATGGGTTTGTGATTTTGGAACTGCTCGGCCCTTTGTACTCTTTTTCTTTTTTAATAAATGGTCAGGGGATTTTTCCCCCTGACAGACTTTCCTGGTATCAAGTAATCCATCTCAATCATGAGGAAACACAAAGATTATGAAATCAACGGATTACAACTACCCAGGTATATGCCCATACATATAACTAAGTTATCAAGTGACTCATCTCAATCATGAGGTAAACACAAAGGTCATAGACTCATCTCAAACTAGGATTTTCATTAACGAAGCTGTAACTGCTGAAGATACCCGTCTCTAGAGTGTACAGTGGTCTTGTCACGACTCTGAGGTACTTCTCACTAACCTAAGACTGTTGAGGTACTCCTCCTGTCGAGTACCGCGGGCCATCCACCCAAACACAGTAGTGCTTCCCGCCAGGGTATGCCACCCAAACATAGTAGTGCACACCCCCTAGTAGCATGTAGAGGTACTCTCTGGACGAGTATCATGGGTCTGCACTTTCACACGGGTAGTGCTCTGTCCGCCATGGGTCTTCACCCAAACAAAGTAGTGCTCCGTCCACTGGGCTAGTCAACTCACTCCAAGTCGAGTCGGTCAAGCATTCGTCAGGTCTTAGCCGGCTACATGGTCTCCGTACTCCGAACACTCTTCTCCGGGAGGGTCCGCTCCACGAGCTACATGTCAATACTCCAAGTATCTCAAGGTCCCATGAAGAAGTATCCCAATTTACCGCCTCATCATAGGGGTCTCAATTCAATAGATGGCGCGTCAATCGGACACCCGGTCTGTGAGTTACTAGCCTTTTCATCCCAGGGCCCCGGTTGGTTTCGTGTACGAACCAACCTGGCCATATCTCAACTGTACCCCGAACTCTCATAGGGTATTTTCATAGGGTCCATTTCTCAACGTGATCACCAACGCCGCTGACGGTTCGTCAAACGGATGTCCAGTCTGAAAGTTACTAGCCATTTTCATTCCAGGGGCCTGGTTGGATTCGTGTGCAATCCAACCCAGCCACTATCCAACTGCATACAAACCTCAGCCGAAGTATGCCAAAAGTTTTGTCACATCAAGAGGAATTCAACAAAGTCAACAGCACGTCAATCGGACGTCCGGAACTCAAGTTATAAGTGTTTTCTCTCCGAGGGCCCGGTTGGTTTCGTGTACGAACCAACCCCGCCAAACATAAAGTACTACGAAACCCTGAGTGTAATATAACGAAACGACCATCTCGATCCAAGGATCGCTACACAACTGACAGTGCGTCGATCGGAGGTTCACAGCTCATGTTATGGGCAACGGACTGAAAGATGTTAGGTATTAAGGTGTTCGGGCCCAGTCCGACCCGGCGCGATACCCCCAGGGTCGGCCCGAACTGGGTCGACCCGAACTAGGTCCGGGTCTGGCCTGTCCTGGAAGTGGCCGGCCCGGCCTGGGCGCGGCCCGGCTCGGCTTGGGCAGTTCGGCCCGGCCCGGCGGCTCGGCCCGGCGCGCTGGGTGCGATGGTGCTGGCCGGGTGGCCAGGCGGCCAGGTAGGCCATTACGGCCGAGCGAAGCAGGCGGGGGGTGTGCTGCCCCCACGTGGAGAAACCACGAACACTTTATGGGGCCGCTCAGCTGGCCGGTCGGGGGTGTGTAACCCCCGGCTTTTCACTTGTCCGGTCGGCCGGCTGTTGCTGCCACGGGACCGGCAAGGCCGGTCCCCCCTGCTCTGACACCGGCGGCCCGATACCGGCCGCCGATTCCCCTGCTCCACTGCGACCCGGAACCGGCCGCGGCCTTGGTTAGTCCGGCGCGGCACGACGGCACCGCACCCCTCCACCGTGGCCCCGCTCCAGTCGCGGTGCTTTAGTAGTCCTCTGGCGCGGCGCGACGGCGCCGCGTCTTTTGTTCATCTTCTACGGCGCGGCGCAACGGCGCCGTGGATTAGTTTGTTTCCAATGGCGTGGTGTGACGGTGGTTCTCCTCTCTTCCCTCCCTTAAACAATTTCTGAACGGTGCTTCGGCACCGTGTTTCCTTGCTCGTCTCGCATCAATATCAACTACCAAAAAAGGGTAGGAGTGTCGGCCGTGTTCGTGCGGTCCGACCTCCTCCTATTATCATGATAACAGGCAGTTCAATTTGAAAGGAAGAAAACAATGGAAGTAATCAAGAAAATAGAAATTCTTAAAACCCCTACCTTGTGATGTGATCCCTCGATGGATCTGTGGAGAGGTAGCGTTGTTCGTTGACGTCATCGTTTGCGATTTTCCCCACGACAGTGTCTCCTCCTTTGATGGAGACAGGGAAGCGTTCTTCATCGAAGGTCTTGGAAGGCCTGACGTCGCCCAAGTGTACTCAAGATGTGACATATCCCCTCTTTTCACAGAGAAAGAATAAAGGGGGGTACGTCACCGCTCTTTGGTTTCGACATTCTTCGTCGGAGAGTTTCCTTCTTTGCGTTCTTCAAGAAGGAAGAAGTTCTTCAAAGCTTAGAGCTTTCTCTTCAAATCCTTTCACACCATCAACTATTCTCCCATGAAATAAGACTTAGTCTTATTTAATTAATGCACAAGACAAAGGAATTCATTTAAAATTCAAACGAATCCAAGAATTAATTACTTGAAAAACCTACACAATTAAGGAGGTGACTTTATTTAAAAAGGGGGGTTTCTTTTGAGAGTTACAAAATTTAAGAGGGGAAAAGTTATGGGAGGTCAAGGGGGTTATGGGAAGATCAAGGGGGGGTAGGGTTTCATGTGGGCCCCACCTCACACATATCCACACATGGGAAGTAGGGTGGTTTTGGGTCCCACCAAAAACTTCCCATGGTATAATTTAACTCCCGTGGTTAACAAAAATAAAATTTTTCACAATTTTATTTATTTCTTCCTTAAAACCAAAAAAAAATTAAAAACCATACCTGATCAAACGCAACTCCGGAAAAGGTGTTTCTAAGCAATTACCGGCACTGCGAGTTCATCGGTGCCCTCAGATTTTAATTCAGAGCACCGGTTCAAAAGTTAGAAAAACCTACTCGTACGTTCACTGAACGTACCCGAGCTAAACTTCGGAAATTGATTCCGGGCACACCGGGCCTCGGAATCAGGCGCCGTCAGAAACTGTGTTCTTTTAAAATCCCAAAGAAAATTAAGAAAAAATTTCCCTTGAATTTTACGGGTCTTTACACCTTATATGCCATGAAATATAAGGCATGGCCACTTAATAAGAAATGAGAGTTTATCAGAACATGCTTTCTGTCTTAATTGAAACATAGTTATTTTAAACTAGAAATATTCTTCCCCATAAATCAAGTATTTTGAATATTAAGGAACTATCATTTTATGTTGTAACCCCATCCATTCATTACTTGTATGTTTTAAATCAATATCACATGTGAAAATAACATTTACTATATTATGCATGTTGTTGAGAAATTTATTACCTAAATGATAAATGACACATTATAATTTAGTCCAATGTCATTTCCTTTTATCATCACTTTAATTGAGAATGAATAATGAGAATTTATTTTAATGCATAAAAAGTTTATTACTATAGAAGAGTTGTAAAGTTATTATTTTATGTGATAATCATACAATTTATTATTTATAATTTATGAGATAAGCATTTAATTATTCAAGGTGGTATGGGACACTTTGAATAATGTGAATTATGAAACAAATTAATATGTGTACTAGGAATGATAAGTAATTAATAAATCAAAGTGGTATGTGCACTTTGATTTAGAGATATGAGGAATCCATTGGACCTAGTATGTTCCAGGGTGGGGACTGGTAAAAGTAAGCCCTCTAGGTTGGGGTCCAGTTACAGAAGACCCTCTAGGTTGGTGTCTGGTTATAGAGGCACTCCGGGTTGGTTTCCGGTTATTAGAGGCACTCCGGGTTGGAGTCTGGTTATAGAGGCTCTCCAGGTTGGGGTCCGGTTATAGTTAGCCCCTAGGTCTTAGCACGAGGCCTTGACACGGTCCGTCATATGAACTTCCCTCATTATGACTATGAAAAAATTAATTAACCAGAGGAATATTCTATTAGTAGAATATTCTTAGTTAGAGAATTTATGATTACGAGAAATTCATGGAATATAAGTATGGCATATTATTTATGCAATATTCTGAGATTTTATGGCGAGTGTATGTTACACAAGTGAAAAAGATAAAATTTATGTTATTATTTTTAGCGTGACTCTGGTTATGTAATACACTTATTTAATAATATTTTACTTGTGTTTCGACATGGAATGTCTTTTGTTTATTATCCTGAATGTGCATTTCATTAATTAAATTATGTTAATGTTAGAATGTTTTAAATTGTGTCTTAGTATGTTTAACGTGTTATATATTTTTAAAGGAAATGTTTTATGGAAATTTTAAAGAATGTTTTCAAAAGTTATTTTGAGTATAGTATGTTATTTTTTAACCCCTTACTGGGCATTCTTAAGCTCACCCCACGTTTTTGTTTAAAAAATTTCAGGTATGGGTTTTTACTAAACAAGTATTCAGATGTAGCTGGTTTCTCAGAGCCTGAACCGAATTTGATCCTCTGTATGGAACCGGCTCCAGGTACTCGGGAGCTGGGGCATGACAGCTGGTATCATAGGACTCAGTTTAGATAACTCTGGAAAACCAGAACTGAACAAGGAAAATTTTATTTAAGCATTACTAAGTATGATGTTATTAGAAAAATATACCAGTCTTATGTCTCTACAGAGACATCCGATAAAATTGGAACAATACTAAAAACTAGTTTATGTGTTACTAAATGGTAGTTTCCTTAAATTTTCAAATGACTGATGCATCACACCTTCTGTCTCTCCCAACTAAGATAGTCGAAACTATAGTGGTAATGTCATGTTCAGGGGACTACGAGGCTTTTAAAAACCTTAGGTTGTCCTGTAAACAACTACATCGGGTGTCTAACCGCCCAAACATTCTCAATATTTACCAAGGAAGCAATCTTGTCTATTACCGTATATAAATTGCACAGTTTTCAACATATAGGAAAAGAGGATAGTTTCATGAAGCTCTTTTTCTATGTTTCACTTTAGCTGATATCTACCGAGATGTAGGTAAATTTCTAGAAGCTTCTTTGGATGGTGACCATCGAGTGGCCTACCTATTCCAGGTCATGAGTTTTAGTATGTATGGAGAACTCTATGAAATCAATATTTTCATGAATGACGTGGTGCATAGTACCTATAAGGATTTAGTCCACTCTAAAATATCTGACCTCCATACTTCTCGTGCCTCTCTATGGAAGGTCGAGTGCTTTAGGTACATGTACGGCCCCAACTGTTCACAGTGTGTCGGGCCCAAAGAGATCGAGCAGCGGAATACTACCTTAGGAATCCACCTGAGGTAGTCAGTACCCTATAATCGGTGGTGTTCCCAGTAAAGGGACCTCGGGAGTCACGTGTGTCTGGTGTTGTGGTGGTTTGTGTACGAGTATTTTTGAATTGCGAGGACGCAATTATTCGAAGGGGGGAATAATGTAACACCCTGGACTTTTTATGTGTAATAATAATAATTTTATGTTTTAATTATCATGTTAACTAGTGCGGTTTCCAGAGTAAATATTATATCACCTCATTTAAAAAAATAATTTAAGAATAACTATTTCAGTCAAATATAATTTATTAATATAATATTTTAAATAATAATTATATTACTATAGGAATACAACTAACTTATTTCTCATTTCCAAATATGATATGTGTATATATATATATATATATATATATATTCATATGTAAACAATATTTAAATTAAAATTATATAAAACTAATACTATAATTTTATAAATAACATTGGGAATTATAGCTTTAAAATATTTTAACGCCATTATTTTGTAAAACTGAATTGTTTTAATTATGAGAACAATTACTTAATCTATTATATGGGTTCTATATATTTTTGAATATATGTGTGTGTGTGTGTTTGTGTTTGATTTGAATTATATAATTATAATTTCATAATGCGGTTATACATGACATCGAAGATTGTTATTTTAAAATATTTTAGTGACATTATTATTGCATTATTTTCTATACAGATAGCTATTTAAACAAATATATGAATAATTATATGGGCTTCAAATATATTTGAAAATATGAAAATTACAAGATTATAAATTGGATTAATGTTTCATAATATTATTTTGAATATATAATAAAATTATTTTAATATAATGATTAAAATTGAACATGTATGAATGATATTTTGATAAAAATTGTTGTTGAGTAATATTACACTTTTCTAAAGTTTCAAAATTACAAATTATGATTATACATATCCAATTATCAATTTAATTTATATTTTTTTATTTTATGTATATATAATTTTACCATAAAAAAGAAACGGTTTAGATTTAGATGCTAAAAAAATGGATGAATGATAATATGTAATGATAAAAAAAATGCAATTTTTTTATGCAAATTCATATTTACACTGTCATAAGAATGAATATATCAAAAAAATTTGAGTTTATATATACTTCTTTTTTCAAGAATATTATATATATATATATAAAGTAATAATTAACAGTTTTAATTTATAAATTTATGATTAGATTAATTTTTATAAAAACATTAATTTCATGATTCTCGTTTAATAAAAAATATAATGGTATAAATATTTTAGTGTTAAATATAAGATATGATAAACTATATAAAATAACTTAAATATAAAATGGTAAATATATTATAATAATAAATTGATAATTTGATTTAATTGGGGTAAAAAAAATATAAGTCAAAAGGCTTTTGGAAAGCGTGTTTTTGAAAATGTGTAAAGAAAAAGGAGGGGAAAAGGAAAATAAAACAAGAAAAAAGGGAATCGCGTATTGAGTTTTGGGGGTCACTTTTGGCCCGTTGTAGAGTGGGTTAGAGTGTCGCACCGGAAAGAAGAAATTACCTCAAGTGTAGGGTTTTAGCGCGTCGCAAGGGAGACCGGCGCCGGGGGTCTCGAGCGGGTCTGTGAGGTCACGCTAAGGCTGGAGTCGAGCACATCGAGCGGTTTCAGTGGAGTCGCACGAATTCATGTCACACGTCGTAGCCAGAGGCATCGTGCAAGCACGAGTTGAGGCTCAGGGATCCAACTGGTGTCGACGGATCCATGTGTGGATAGGGTTTTGGGTTTCCATTTGAGGGAGATTTTTTTTTATTTCCAGTTATTGTTTGAAGTAGATGTCTTTGTCTTGAGTCTTCTTTTTTCCCCTTCTTATAGTAGTGTTTTGGATTCATATATCTTAATTTTATCCACTGTTTTCGCAGCTTGAAAATAATGTTTTTTTGTGTCACTATTTATACAGTAGGTATTTTATTATAAAAACCCTTAATTAAAAGAGAAAAGGGGAACTTTACGCCCTTAACTTCTCCATTTCTCTTCCTCAAATATCCAGCAAGCCCTTCCCGATCAGAGCCTCTCATCCAAGCCAAGTAAGGGAGTTGTAATTGTCTTGTTTTGTTTCATTGGGAGTATGTGTGTGTGTGTGTGTGTACTCATGAATGTATAACCACACATTTTAGTTTAAAAATTCTTCTGTGTTGAATATGGACCTCCGGGTTTTGGGTTCGGATAATATAAAAGATGCAAGGGAATTGCTTATAAATTTATATGCAAATCAATTATTATTTCAGAAATATTTTCTCATTTATTTAAATTGTGTTTAATTTCTTAAAACTATGTTTGAAGTAAGGGATCATTATAATCTATCTTGAATTTTTATGATCTTATGACTTGTATGGGTTATGTTTTTATATTTTTCATTAAATAAATATTTTATAAGAGTTTAATTAATTTGATCAAATTCCGGTAGTTATATGTGTGTATATACATTTGTGTATATATATATATATGTGTGCGTGTGTGTGTGTGTACACATATATAACTTATTATTTTATGTGTACATTAGTTAAGGTATATTTTAACTTATAATTATTTTTCTGCTATACACTTAGTGTATATTCGTACATACACACATAATTCAATTATTCTTTATTTGATTTTATTAAAGATGAATTACAATCTTTAAGTAAAGACTGGGATTTGAATAAAGTTTTGGGTTCAAATGGAATGGCATATTTAATACACATACACCCATAGAGTTTTAATCTACTCGGTTAATTTGAAAATGATGTAAGGAAAATTTATTTACTTATTTAAACTATCTAAATTTCTGGTTCTCGCAAGGGAGTTCATTTGATTAAAATATGAATTACTTTTATGATGTTAAGGTTGTAATTATTAAACAAATTAGAAATCCTGTAAGATGTAAATATAATTACACATATCTATATACATATATATATATATATATATATATATGTAATTTTAGTTTTTATAATTTATAATGTAAGGGTGCGACATGTACATATTTTATGCATATATATATATTGTTATAGTTATAGTTATGTGTATGCACCTATAAGTTTTAATCATAATCTGAATCAACTTGGCTAAAATAAACTTCAGTTGTTAAAGTATGTTTTTTATATGTTTAATTTAATATATGTATTACATAAAACAAACGATGTGATGAAAATAAATTGGCCTTATATGCCATTAAATATAAGTCATGGCCACTTAATAAGATGTGAATGTTTATCAGTACATGCTTTTTGTTTTAATTAAAACTTAGTTATTTTAAACTATAAATATTTGTCTCCATAAATCAAGGATTTTGAATATTAAGGAACTATCATTTTATGTGGTAACCCCATCCATTCCTTACTTGTATGTTTTAAATAAATATCACATGTGTAAATAACATTTATTATATTATGCATGTCTTTGAGAAATTTATTACCTAATTGATAAACTGACACATTATAATTTAGTCCAACATCATTTCCTTTTATCAGCACATGAATAATGAGCATGTATTTTAATTCATTAAAAATTTATTACTATGGAAGAGTTGTAAAGTTATTATTTTATGTGATAATAAAACAATTTATTATTTATAATTTATGAGATAATCATTTAATTATTCAAGGTGGTATGGGACACTTTGAATAATGTGAATTATCAAACCAAGTAATATGTGTATTGGGAATGATAAGTAATTAATAAATAAAAGTGGTATGTGCACTTTGATTTAGATATATGAGGAATGTATTGGACCTAGCATGTTTCGGGGTGGGGACCGGTAAAAGTAATCCCACTGGGTTTGGGTCCGGTTACAGCAGACCCTCCGGGTTAGTTTTCGGTTATAGTTATCCTCTAGGTCTTGGCATGAGGCCTTGACATAGTCTGGCATGTGTACTTACCTCTTTATGTCTATGAAAAAATTAATTAACCAGAGAAATATTCGACTACTATAATATTCCTAGTTAAAGAATTTATGATTTTGGGAAATTCAATGAATATAATTATGGCATATTATTTATTCAATATTCAAGGATTTTATGGCCAGTGTATGTTACAAAAGTGTAAAAGATGAAATTGTTGTTATTATTTTTACTGTGACTCTGATTATGCAATACACTTAGTTATTAATCTTGTACTTGTGTTTCAACATGGAATTTATTTTGTTTATTATCCTGAATGATAATTTACTTAATTAAATTATGTTAATGTTAGAATGTTTTAAATTGTGTCTTAGTATGTTTAACATGTAATATCTTTTTAAAGGAAATGTTTTATGGAAATTTTGAAGAATTTTTTCAAAAGTTATTTTGAGTATAGTATGTTATTTTTAAACCCCTTACTGGGAATTCTTATGCTCACCCCATGTTTTTGTTTAAAAAATTTCAAGTTTGGTTTTTTATTAAAGAAGTATTCAGATTTATCTGGTTTATGAGAGCCTGAACCGAATTCGATCCTCTGTATGGCACCGGCTCCCTTGTACTCAGGAGTTGGGGCATGACAATTACTGAGTGAAGATATTATCTGGTCATGCTTATGAAGGTTAGGGTGTGGCTGAATGCTCTACATATCAAGAAGACAACCATGTTATGGGTGCTGTATTGTAAATCATATTTGAAAGGTATTTATTTTATAAGGACGATCACTATGAGTTTTCAGTTTGTTGGTTGTAGCACCTCGTTGTTTGTAGCCGGCTAGAATGATGACTAGGTCTGGTTTTAAGAACTATGACTTGTGACTAAATCATTCAGTTTTGATTAATTAGTGATGTTTGTGTGCCTTGTTATAGATCCTTGATGTGTGATTGTTCATATGGTGGTTTTGCATGTGAATGGTTGAATTAGTGAACTAAGGTAGTAATATAACTATTGTAAATGTACCTCGTTCAATGGAAGAACCCAAAGAAGGAAGTTAAAGTGGGTCACTAATGAATTTAGTTTTAATTCACCCTTGTATATATCAATTGGAACATTATCATGATGTTATCTGGGATTGAAAGGTTAGTTGTTAACACTTGTGATGTTTTCATTATGTAAAAAGACGCCATTGGAAATTGATGAACATACCATTGTAAAATTGACCTGAGGTTATCATTGTTAATGATGTTGTGTTTCAAAATTAAGGATTTTGTAATGTGACAAGACCATCTGGGTTAGGATTCGTAACTTATTCCTAGGATTTTGAAGAACATTTCATGTGTTGGGGATGGATTTTTTGATTTAGTGGGATACATTCTAATAAATCCATGTGTGTGTTGTGCTTGATACCTTCCTGGAAATTGGTATTTTATTATAGTCAAATTTAGTTGTTGTGTATGGTGATAAACTAGTCATGGATTTGGTAGAATAATGTTATCATTGTGTCATGAAAATAAGGATACTCTTATGGTGCGGGGAATCGACCTGTCACATGTGAAATGACCACTTTTAGGGAACAGGATGTGGTCCTGTGTAAGATTTTCCATTGGAAGATATTTTAATCTCTAAAATACTGATGGGATGTGGAATTTAGAGTATTTTTTTCACAATTAACGTTTGATGTTTGCTTCAAATGTATCACTATATGGAGAAAATCTGTGGGCATTGGTATTGGGAGAAAATCGGTGCAGGTTGAGATAGATTTAGATCATTGGAGTGTTAATGTATGGTTGAGATCCTTATAGCTGATCAAAGAAGTTGGTGAACCAATTAGGGAAACTCCTTTGAATTTATAATGTAATTTAGTTAGTATGTTGGTTTGATTTAATGATACCTCCGAGGATTAATGCATCGTTACTGGGGTATTTTTAGAGAATCTGTTTCATAGATTGGGGACCTTTGTTGGTACAGTTTTGGGAACTACCAATTGGTGTATCTAGGTGAATATGAATGTGGTGGGTCTAAACCACATAAATCTTATCATATCAGGTATGTATAAGTTTTTAGTAATCATAAAAGAATTTTTTTTGAGAAGAATAAACTTTCAAAAGTTTCATTGGTTGGTAGAGACCCATTAGTTTAGTTCAATAATATATGCAACGTTTTTGTATTGACTTTTAACATGGATATTGTGTTGATTGAGAATGATGAAATTCAATCACACTGAGAATGATGTTGGACTTCCGAAATCCTATTCCATGTGGTGATTATTTTAGTGATTATTATCTTCATACTTCATGAGGAGTTGGTGGAAGACAATATGGTGTTATGAGTTGGATGGTTATAGTGATCATAGTATTGATGTTGGAGGGCAGTGATCTTTGGCTCAACTTATAGTGGTTTCCTTATATTCACATAGTGGTTTCATTATCAGAATTTAGGAGTGAGAAAAACTACAATGAAATATTTTTATTTTAGTGATAAAATGCAGTGAAATCATTGTAGATGATTTTACTAAAAGATTGGGTGACATGTTTCATGGGATAACACAACTTCTCAAGGAAGAGATATTCTATGGTGGGGAGATTATAGTGACCCACATCATCAGGGGTTGGAAATTCTTGAGGATGTATGAACCTTTTATTTTTTCAATGGTTCATTTTGAGAACCATGAATTTGAATAGGATTTGAGAGTTTGATCACTCTAAAATGGTGTTTTGGCATGAGGATTACGACTTCAGTAATGACCCAAGGGTCTAAGATACCACTATAGAAGTTGATGTTGGCCCATAACTACTAATACTAGTAGCATAAACCCATTCACATCATTAATTGGTTGTTCATGATTTGAACATGGTTCATGGGGTGTCTAGAGAGGTTTTAAGTCATGTAAAAGGGATATAAGGGATAGATCCTATAAATTATTGGTATGACACTATGTGTCACATTGGGAAATATGAATGGAAATATTTTTTTAGTTAAAAAGTTGGTATGGGACCCCTTTTATATGTTAGATCTTGATACACATTGGAGGTCTTGGATAAAGATCCTCTACCACATTTCTCCTCTGATTTGGGCAGTTCTAAGTGTGATTTGATAGAATCCAAGGAATGAATCTTCCTCCTCCATCCTTATGCATTCTTTTTCCCCATTATTGCTGATTTTATGCATTTCCATTCTAGGAATTTTTCATTATTCCACCTGATATCATAGAATCAACCATTTTTTATGGAGTTTTCACTCATCTTATATATAGGATATATCAAGATGAGTTATTCATGTCATCAAACACTATTCCTATGAAGGTGTGTTTCCCGGTTGAATTATTCAAGAGTATACAATTAAATTATATTAAATTTTATTTTTTATTATTGTAACATGATATGAATTTTTCCTAGAATGACTCTTAAATCATGAGATAAAGCTTCCATGGGTCGTTGGTCATTGTTCTAATTAGGTGTTGTTATCTAGTAAGTTGTTTTCCAATTATTATTTTTCCTGTGGTTAAAATATATATTCATTATTTTAATTAACTATAATTTAGTTATATTAAATTAATTTTTGAATTCTTTGGGGTGAGATATAATCTTATGTAAATTTATGGAGGAATAATGGACTTAGAAGACTCAGACAAGGATTTTCTTCCATTCTTGGTTGAGAGTTAGATTTTTTTTAAGGTTGGTGGTTATGTGAAAGTAGAAATTATGATATTATGTTTAGTATATTGGAAAGTGAAATTTGTTCATACCACAATTGGTAAGTTGACATTGAGACTCATATAACACATGGAAACTAAAATGGGACCTAGTAGGAAATTTTAATTGATTGGTCTAATTAATTATAATAAAATACAAAGTTTGATGATAAGTTATTTAATTAATATCATTTGTTAAATAATTAAATGAATATGTATAATAAACTGATAATGTTCCAAGGGATATGTTGGACCTTGTCGCTTCCTTGTTTCTTGGCCGTCAACGGTTAAGGTTTTACTACTTAGTTTTTTATTATCTACTTCTTCTGATGGAACAATGTTTGATACTTGATCACATGGTGTGTGTGTCTGTATGTCTGTAACTATGACACCTATCTTGATAGTTGATCGGATTGGGTGTGAGTAGGAAGAAATTTACTTTTTAACATGTATTATATATGTTATTTGAATTATTTTTGGTGTGCATTAGTATCCCTAGATACCTATGTTTGATACTTGATCACATCTGGTATGTGTGCGTAGCCCTGGGAGACCTATGCTTTTGTTTCTTGCATTTTTATTTTTCAAATTTTGATGCTTGATTATTTTTTATTTTGTTTTATCTATCATTTTTATCTTGTATCATATTATAATTTTTTTATGTCTTATAGTTGTGTATATAGGTTGATCCTTATAGACAATTCCCCTGATGGGAGTTGTTCAAATTCCTAGTCATCATGATTTGGGATATCCATATAAAAGGGATGTGTCCGCCATGTTTTTAGATTATCTATTTCTAGAGGGGAATGTTTAAATTGGAATATATTGTCTCTTTCAGCATAGAGTTGAGTCAGTTTGGGTAAGGGATTGTTGCAGCTTAGTGACTGCATAACTGCTTGGGATATGGTTGGTTGTTATTTACTTGTGAATTAATGAATATATGTTATGGTTTCATAGTTTATTTATTTCCAATTTACATTATAATTAGATATGTTTATCACAATCATGTACACAACATTTTCTGGTCATGTACAGAACTACATTGGTGGTGTCCTACTGAGTTGTACTCACACACTGCTCGGGCAGCCATGGCACTTGGGTGCCCTGGAAGGCCTCACTTATTGCAGGTATATGATGGGTTTAGGCCCAGGTTTGATCAATGAGATGGATTCATTTCATATATTGTATTTTTATTTTGATTATGTATTACACATGATCATCCCAGTGGGTGATCGACTATTTTATCTTCTTTGAAATTTGAGTCTGTATACAGTTTCAACTCATTTGTATAGATGTCATGCTTATTATTATGCACACTATCTTTGTATATTGTTACATTATTTGTTATTTAACTATATTCTTTCACTCTAGTTGAGGTTATAGTATCCCTATTACTTTACATAGACCATCCCTATATGTCGGCTACCTCTGGAATATAGGGAGGTGCACTTAAGCTCATGTGTAAATCCTTCTCGGACATAGTGATTTGGGTTGTGGTTGTAAAAATAACCATATCAAAGGTAATTATTCAATAAGTATTGAGATTATAAAGTTGATTGAACATGAATATGATAAGTTATAAGGAATATTTATTCTTAATTTTGATTTTATTAAGCTCATGATAGTCAATGAAAAGTCACATTGACCCATATTTCTTCTTAATAAATAGGACAAGTTATCAATATTGTGAGGTACTGGGGTGGATAAAACCCCTTCCCAAATTTTCCTTCATCTACTTCTGTAATTCCTCCAATTCAATAAGATTCATTCAATATAGACACATTTAGATAGGTATATATCAAGTTATAAGTTCAATTGGGAAGTAACCCTTACACTATAGGGGAAGACTAGGAGGTTTATTTAGAAATACATCTGTATGTTCCTATAAAATAGGCATTTCATTAATGATGACTTCCTCCCTGATCAATTGATCAAAGAATCCCTCATTTTTGGGTATAAAAAACATATTATTGAATTTTATTCCAATGGGAGAACATCCTTTTATTGATATTTGAGATTAGGATATTCTATAATTCAAAATGAGATATCCTTATCCCATTAATTGATATGGTGTATATGAAGTAATATCTAATCCCTACACAAAATCATTTCATATTCAACCAAGATTTGAAGAATTGGATTTTCAAGAACTATCCTCCCATAAATATCAATTAGGGAAGATATATATATCTTAGATTTGATCATTGTTCCACTATATGATTTCCAAAATAGTTTGATATCCATCACTTGAGGTGGTGATTCCACATTCTCAAAATCTTGTGTGATATAAAATAATGTGATGAAACATAATCAAATAAGGTATCTAAATATCTATAATAAAGAGTAGGTGCACCTCCCATCACTTCATTATCATGATCTGCCTCAGTGGTAGTGATCGCAAATGCCCTTACTTGTTCCCTTTATATATGATTTTATTAGAGAATATTTTCTTTGTTTTACCTAGGGTTGGTTAATTGATTCTCATAGTGTCAAAACTCATTTAACATGAAGTATTTTAGTGTGTATAGATCATTAATTAGGACCATATCCTCATCTACATTGTTCACCAACCTATTTTCCTTACTTTGTAATTTGGGGGATTGGTGGTATACTTTACCACACTTAAAACAATTCTATGATATTTAAAGTGTTCAGTCAATAAGGTTATCATATGACTTCTCCATTCCTTATGGTTTTATGTTTTGAAAATCACAAACACCTTTTTCATAAGTTCTGTTTCTTTCTTAAGATCCAGAATTGTCATTCAATCATACTTACAGATGTATCATTATAAATTGTCATTCTGTTATACTTACATATGTATCAATACGATTTTTCATTCTGTTATACTTACAGATGTATCATTACGATTTGTCATTCTGTTATACTTACAGATGCACCATTACGATTTTTCATTCTGTTAGATTCATCGATTTCTCATACCGAATTTATGATTCCGAATCCGGTGTATAAACGATACCAACTTTATGATTTCAAATCTTGTGTATAAGTGATACCGACTTTAAGATTCTGAATCCAATGTATATGTGATACCATATTTATGATACTGATTCCAATGTATATGTGATACTGTCTTTATGATACCGATTCTGATGTATATGTGATTCCGATTTTATGATTCCGATTCCGGAATAAATGAGATACCATTTTCATAATCCGATTTACTTTTCCTTATGAATTTGTTTTCTTGACAATGTTAGAGTTGTTTAAATGTATCATTCGAATGATATCGGATTCTAAGATTTCTTATACTTAACAATAATATTTAACTTAACATTGTTTTGTTACTTGAAATGATTGCCTACAATCTGTTACAAACTAACTGTTTGATGTTTGACATGTGTCCAGGTCCCTCTTAAATTTTTGAAAATTATGACCATTGGAGTGGAGCTGACCATTGGGAATATTTTCCTATAAATACAAGTTCATTTGAATGATGCAAGTTCCATGAATGTAGAGAGTGAATGAACTTGACGCATGTGAAAAAGTTGTGAAGTGTTTTCTAGAGACAGAGTCTCTTATAACTCTCAGTGCTTCATGCGGATGTAGTGAACAACTTGTTCGGGTGTGAACAACATGTTCAGACTTGCTTTGTGCAGACTCTGATCGTGCTGATCATGGGCTTCCGGGTTTGGAAGATAGAGGTTCTGATTTCCTTCTAAATCGAGGACTTGCGGGGATAACAAGACAGATACTGATCTTCGGATTAAGGGATTACCTAGGTTTGGGTAAGATAGACTTTCTTGAAAGTATAAATCAAGTACCCTTTATCCAAGGTTGTTGGATACCCTTCCCTTTGGGTTAAAAGAGTCTTGTTGTTACATGTTCTCTATTTCAAGTTGTTTTATTTCCGTTGTAATCATAAATTTGTTAAAGTTAGAAATTATAACTTTCTTATACTTTCTAATTCTGTTACTCTAATAATATTACATATTGTATATGCTTTAAGATATAATATTTCTTTTAAGAAAATGTTTCTTTTAGAGGACTTTTGTATGTTTGTTTAACTTAGTTAATCTTAACTTTAAAAGTTCCAAAGGAATTTTTAAATTATACAATTCACACCCCCCCCTCTTGTATATTCAGCATATACATCATTATTCTGATCATACAATTGGTATCAAAGGAGGTATTTGAAATACTTATATCCACATATAAGTTTTCTTGATCAATTTTTATTTTTCTTATTTGTTTATAAACTTTTGCTTATAATAAGTTTTGTGGAAAGAAGTTATTTTTAGCATGACAGGAATTCATGTTGGATCTCTACATAATCACAATCCTACCAGACCACCAATATTCTATGGAAATGACTATGAGTACTGGAGATATAGAATGAAGAAATTTTTAATAAACACAGGTGTATAAAACTACATTATGTTAACTGGAGATTATAAGATTCCTGATAAGGAACTTAGAACCTTTACTAATCCGGAAAAGGTGGAATACCAGTTGAACTTTAAGGTACGTAATACTTTTCTTTGTTCCATGACTAGAAATATATATAGCCAAATTTCATCCTGTGAAGCTATAAATATTATTTGGAAGAATATTTAAGTAACTCACTTTGTAACTTCCAAATTTATCGAAACTATAAGAGCTATGCTTAGAGCTGAGTATCATGGTTTATTCTTTCTTTATGGAGAACCCATATGTAAGGTTCAAAAAAGATTCATGACTATTGTCAACATATTACAATCAATGGGTGAGAAAGGCTTAAATGATGAAGCTCTTGTAGACAAGATTATAGACATCATTCTTATTGAGTAGGAATCCAAGAGAATAGCTATAGATGAAAATATAAAAGTTCCACAAATTTCTATCGATGAACTGTTTGGTACCCTTCTTCAACATGAATCCAGAATGAAGACGGAAGCTGATAATATTAAGAGGAAGAATGTTAATGTAGGTGTTGCATTTACAACTAATTCAAATCAAACGAAATCCATGACTCATGAGAGAGTAACAAGATCTAAATTGAGGAAGGTTGTTGTTAAATCTAAATCTAGTGAAAGTGAAACTTCAGAAAATGAGTTATCCAATCATGCTCGGAGGATGAACAAGATTGTAGGGTAGAAGAACTTTAAATATAGATACAAGAAGAAAGATAAAAAAGATAAGAAAGATAGAGAAGTGACATTTTATAAATGTAGAATAACTGGTAATATCAGACTTGATGGTCCCTTACTTAATAAAAGAGTGAAGAAGGACAGGAATTCTGAGAGAAACAAGAATATGTTCTGTAGATTAACACATAAGAAAGTCTTAAAATACAATGACACTTGGAGTTCCAGTGGTGGATATTCTTCTAATGACAATTCAGATTATGAATCTTCTGAGAAAAATAATATTGGTTTAATAGCCCAAGATCCATTTCAAAATAAATGTATTATGGCTAAGGTACGAACTGCAGAATCCTTAACCAATATTTCTTTGAGTGAAAATTTTCCCAATAAAGATTTTTCTTCAGATGAAGATTCTTCTTCATCAGATATTGATAATGATTTTCCTTCCTATGATGATGTTTCTAGGTTTGATAATTTTATAGAGATCAGAAATTGTAAAGTTTCTAAGAAACTTTAAATGGAAAATTTTAGATAATTCATTTTAACAAAATAAATTCGGATCTTTCCAAAGATCATGATAAGAAAAATAATGTTTTATAAAGTCTTTCTAAGAAACGTGAGAAATATAATTTTGATACGGATAAGATTTCTAAAGACCTTAAAATTTTGTTTTTTTAATAAGATGTTTTAGAGGATAAGCTTATCTCTAAGTCTATTATTCCAAAGGATAAGAATTTAGTCCTAAGACTAAAGTCTGAAATTTTTTCTTTGAAGAAACTTCTTGAAATTATTACTTCTGGTAAGGAAAATTTTGACAAGATGTATTCTCAGATCCGACCTCATGGTAATAATCAAGGATTAGGTTATTCTCATGAAAAACTAGTTTTTAGAAACAATTATGTTGTTCCTCCTATAGCCCCTTTTTGTACCAAATTCTATAACAGTGGGAATTGGAAGAAGAAATATTATTTAAATAATGTTCAATCTCTTGGGTTTCATAAATCTTACTTTTCTAAACAAATGTGGTTACCCAAAATTTTGTTATCTAACAATTCTGAATCCAAACAAGTTTGGATTCTAAAAACCTAATTCTTCTTTTTCAGGTCAATGAATGAAGTACCAACAACATATTGTACATGGATAGTGGATGTTCCCAACACAAGACTAGAAACAAAGACTATTTAAAAAATATTTTAAAGACTAAAGGTGGAAATGTAACCTTTAGAGATAACTCTCAAGGAGAAATTATCATTATAGGTAAAATTATTCTTCTTGGATAATCTTTAATTTCAAATGTTTTATTTGTTAAAGGCCTTAATCACAACCTTATCAGTATAAGTCAATTATGTGATGAAGGTTACCATGTTAATTTTAGTAATGACAAGTGTTTAGTACACAATTCCAAGGATGAATTTATTCTCTTGGCCCACGGGAAAGAGAATGTATACACACTAAACCTAGAGGACCTTAGATGTAAAGATATTCCTTGCCTAAGTGAAATTGGAGATCAATATTGGATTTGGCATAGAAGACTAGGACACTACAACTTAAGAAATATTAGTAAACTTTCTATGGAAGAACTTGTTAAGGATCTACCAGATCTTAGGTTTGATTCTTCAAAAGTATGTTATTCTTGTCAATATGAAAACCAACATAAATCTATCATTAAATCTATAAGTGAAGTTACAACTTCTAATGCCTTACAGTTAGTGCACATGGACTTATTTTGTTTAACACAAATTGGATGTATTGGAGGAAAATAATATGTGTTTGTATTATTTGATGACTGCACTATATTTACGTGGGTCTATTTTCTCGCAAAGAAATCTGAAGACCATTCTAATTTAAATGTTTTCAGAGCTTAAGTTAAAAATGAGAAAAAACTTCCATTGATAACTATTTATAGTGATCATGGAGGATAATTTCAAAATTCATATTTTGAAACATTTTGTAGTAAAAAAGGTTTTACTCAAAAAAATTCATCTCCAAGAACTCCTCAATAGAATGGTGTCGTTGAAATAAGAAATTGTATTCTTCAAGAGATGACTAGAACCATGTTTTGTGAATATCCTATAGCTAAATATTTTTGGGATAAAGCTATAAGTACTTCCTATTATACTATAAATTGAGCTTTAATTAGACCTTTTCTTAATAAAACATTTTATGAGTTATGGACTGGAAGAAAACTGAAAGTATCTTAATTTAAAGTTTAGGTTTCAAAGTATTTATCTTCAATACCAAGGATAAATTACATAAATTTTCACACATATCTAATGAAGGAATCTTCTTAGGCTACTCCACTAACTCTAAGGCATATAGAGTTTTCAATAAAAACACTTGCACTGTGGATGAAATAGTACATGTTAATATTGATGAAAATAATCCTTTTGTTTTCGAACAACATGAACTTATTTCTGATATATTTTCTACAACAGATCACCAAAATTTGATAAAAGACTTTTCAGATAATGAAAATGTTCAAGAAAATTATTCCAAAACAATTACCCTTGATGATTTTCTACCCTATGTTGATGACCAAGTCTTTCAAAACCCAAAACAGTTGTTACTTAGAAATCATCCCAGTGATAATATCATTGCAAATGTTAATTAACTAGAAAGAACTAGAAGTTCTATAAGGAATAAAGTTGAAAAAGTTGTTTTTATTTCCCAATATGAACCAAAGACTCCTCAAGAATCCTTAGGTGATGGAGATTGGATAAAGTCTATGCAAGATGAACTCAATGAATTCGTAAGGAAGGTTTGGACCTTGGTTGAAAACCCTAAGCAAACATCTGTTATTGGAGTAAAATGGGTTTTTAGAAACAAATGTCATGAAAATGGAATTATTGTTAGAAATAAATCAGGATTATTTTCCAAAGGATATAACCAACAAGAGGCCATAGACTATGAAGAAACATATAATTCTTTATCAAGACTTGAATCTATTCATATTCTTCTATCCTTTGTAGCATTATTTAATTTCGAACTTTTTCAAATGGATGTGAAGTGTGATTTTCTTAACGGTTATTTACAGGAAGAATTCTATGTAGATCTTCCCCCTGTATTTGAAGATACAAAACATAATAATTATGTTTATAAACTTACCAAAGATTTTTATGGACTTAAAAAATCCCCTAGAGCTTGGTATGATATAATTTTAGGATTTTTGCTTCAAAATAACTATGTTAAGGGAACTACTAATCCAAACCTTTTTATTAAGAAAAATAATGAAGATGTTTTTATTGTCCAAATTTATGTTGAAAACATCATCTTCGGATCAACTCAGCAATCCTTATCTGATTCCTTTGTGAATCTTATGAAATCTGAGTTTGAGATTAGTATGATGGGTGAGTTAACCTTTTTTCTGGGTTTTCAAATTTCTCAAAAACCAGAGAGAACTTACATATCCAAAAATAATTATATCAAATATCTTCTTAAGATGTTAGGGTATGATAATGTTAAGAGTATAAGTACTCCTATTGTAACCTTTAATACTCTTGATATTGATGAAGCAGGGAAACCTGTGGATCAAACATCTTATAGAGGGATGATAGGAAGTTTAATTTACATAACATCTTGTCGACCTGACTTAATGTTCTTAGTATACTTATGTGCAAGATTCCAAGAAAATCCTAAAGAATATCATTTAAAGGTAGTGAAAATAATTTTTCTCTACTTAAAGGTAACTTTAGTCTTGGGACTTTTTTATTTCTCTAGAAATAATTTTGAACTTAAAAGTTTTTCAGATGCTGACTTCGGTGGTTATAAAATGGATAGAAAAAAGTACATCTGGAACTTTTCATTTCTTAGGAGATTCCTTATTTTCTTGTACATGCAAGAAGAAACATTCTTTAGAACTTTACATTGTTGAAGTTGAATATGTATCAGCTGGAAGTTGTTCTACTCAAGTGTTTTGGATGCAACACACACTCACAAACGATGGTATAAGTTTTACTAAGACTCAAATAATGTGTGATTACACAAGTTCCATTGATCTAAGTAAAACCCATACACATAACTATCGTGCAAAGAACATAGATATTAGACATCACTTTCTTATGTATCACACACTTAGAGAAGATATTATTCTTCAATTCATCGGAATGCAAGAACAACTTGCTGATATTTTTACAAAGCCATTATCTTCCGATAGATTTGAATACATTCAATAGAAGCTATAAATGATCTCTGTAAGGAAATAATTTATATCTACTTCTTGTTTAAATCATATTCTAACATCAAAATACTCCTTATTTCAGGGGGAGTACATATTCTTATTTTTTCCATTCTTAAAATTTTATCTTTCCTTAAGAATTTTTTTCCATTATTTAAAATTTTATCTTTCCGTGAGTTTTTTTAAATAATAAATTTTAGTATTGGAAATTTCTTATTGGAAATTTCAGTATTGGAAATTTCATTATTTCAAATTTTTGGTATTGTAAATTTTGGTATTAGAAATTTTCGTATTGGAAATTTTGAAATTGGAAATTTCAGTATTGAAAATTTCGATATTGGAAATTTCAATGTTGGAAATTTTGGTATTGGAATCCCAGTTTTTAAAACATCCAAGAAAATACTAATAATACCGATAAACTCCTCAGAATATTCAAAAAGTTAAATTTTCTTACCCTCTATTTTATTATCTTAAGTTTTAGTGGTTGGTTTTTCAAATTTTACAATTCCGGTTTACATTACAAAAAAAGATCAGAATTCATATTTATATGTCCATCATCAACCATCAGATCAGATCAGTTTTTTTTCAAATGTTTGATTATCTTATAGAAGTTGAAAATCTATAGCCTGGTCTATATAAGGAGTGCCTCATTTATAAGCATTGCACCATCCTTACTGATCTCTGTGCCGAAGCTCTATTTCCATCAAAGTTTTTATTCTGATTCTTTTTCTCCGAGAATGACTCCTAAAACCTCAGAAGACCAGATGTTGTCTACCAAGGAAATAAAGGATTTGTCAATCTTTAGGTAATGGTTGATTTTCCAAAAATTCTTTTCAAAATACAACTCCCTTATCTCTAAGGTTATAAGAAAAACTGGATGGGAATGTGTTTTTGTGGGTAAGGAGAAAAGTCCGGATCTAGTTTATCTTGACCTGGTTATTCAGTTCTATAAATCTGTTACATTCTTCAAAATGGATGGTAATGATATATTTAATTTAAAATGTTATGATAAGACATATATTGTCCCCTATATGAAGGCAGGTAATGTTCTTAACATTCCGTATGAAGGGGAATCTATTTTATGCTCTCAAAAACTCCCTGAGAAAGATGGTTCTTTTGAGAAAGTCAAAGCTCTGGATTATCTTGGTCTCAAGTATGTTAAAAATATGAATATTATGAATCTCTCAACAAACCACAAGATAGTATCTCTCTGGATTCATGGATTTTTTATACCAATAAAATAAGATAAGGACTCTCTAAATATATGTGATGTCTTTCGATTATAATTTCTCATCAACTTAAGGAAGATCAACTTTGTGAAGTACATCTTTCTCAACATCCAGGTAATAAAATTTGGATCAATTAGATATCAGATACTTATGTATCCGGAAACTATTTCCATGATAATTATCAGGTGCCTTCAAGATTTGAATGTTCCATGTCGATCAGTCTCAAATCCATTCATGATTTTGTTACTTAGTGATGACACTCTAAGAAGGATGAAGGTTGAGTTTCTACAGGAATCCAAGACTTTTGAATAAATGGTTGTCCATAACAAATTTGGTGTTCCGGAATCTTCAAAATAGGTACCTAAGAAAAGGAACCCTAATAAAGAAAGATTGCTAGTACCAGTTTCTGAAATCCCGGTATCGACACTCCCTCCTGCAAAGAAACCGAAAGCCAATTCTGATGCAACAGTGGGAAAGTGGAGAGAAATGGAAGCCACCAGAAAGGGAGTAGATACTTCCATTTTCTTAAATCCGGTAGAGGATAAGGCCTTAAAACATCATCAAGCTGAAAATCTTGAGAATGAAAATAAGGAGAAGAAGTTAAAGAAGATTTCCTTGGAAGCACGTGTTTTTCAGTCCCTTTTAAAAGCTATAGAAATGAAGTCTCAACAAGTACAGGAATCTGAGGTTGTTCATAAGAAACCAGTTACCACTCCGGAAATCCATAAATCCAAGAAAGTTCTATATTTATCATAAACTATTCAAGAAATATAATATCATATTGTTCAAGAAGACTATGATGATGTTTTAAGGGAAGTAGAAGACTACATTTGAACTCCTTCAAGTTCACTATCTAAATCTATTTTAGAATAACAAGTTAAAGAATTAGAATTTGAGGAAGAGGTAGAAGTTGAGGAAGAATTAGATGTTGAATAAGAATAACAAGTAGAAACTAAAGTGAGATAAGAGATACAAGAGGTTCATCATCATGGTAGTGAAGAAGAAGAGTTTCAAGATAAAGAAGATGAAAAGTGAGATCTAAATGTTATCAAAGATTCAGATGAAAAATCTCTGGTTCAAAATCCTGTCAAAGGAAAAAGTGTTTTAGTTGCCTCATCTGAAAAAGAAATGCCTCAGAAGTCTTTCATGGAAAGAGAAAAATCAGTTTCCTTAACTCCAAGAGGAACTCAGAAAGGAAAAGTTGTTTCAGGTTCTGAATCCTCTTCATCTGTTGAACATGACTTTGTCAAGCTATCTTTAAGAAATTTGGTTAGCACCATTCCAGTTCTTGCAAATATAGATTCCTTGATTCAAATGATGCAAGAAAATTTGAATCAAAAGACGGAATCGACCAATATGCTTATGAACATGGTGTTCAAGAAATAAGTAGACTTCAGTAATCTTTTGATTTATTACAAAGATCAAAAGGATACTTGTAAGAAAGTCTTTAACCACACCAATACTATCAATGAAGAGCTAAGATAGTTTGGTGACTTCATGGAATTAATAAATGGAGCTTTCAATACTTGTGAAACTGAGTTCAACATGGTCAAGGCATCAATATCTGAGAAAGACAATCAACTCAATTATGTTTCCTTATCTATTAGTAGTGAGAAAGAAGTCAGAGCCGAGCTAGAGATAAATGTGGCTACTCAAGAAGAAAAGATATATTCATTAGAAAATGAAGAATCACGATCCATATATCTTGTTGAATAAGTTCGAAGAAGATCATAAGGAAGTGAAGAAAATCAAATCCTTGATAAAGAAAATGTTGTCCTAGAAGAAGAAGGGATGATTTTCATTGACATTCTGATGTTTTGTTGTAATCTAATCCTTATTTCCAAAAAATTACTTACGAAATTTATTTAATATCTTTCTTTTTTTTCAAATGTATTCTTGCTTAACCTTACAGGTACATCTTATAATTTTTCATTCCTTTCCCTCTTTTTGAAAATCACAATGGGGGATAATTTATTCAATGGAAGAATTTACTGAAGATATCAAAATAGGAGAATCTATTAATGGAGAGTATGGTAAGAAAGGATAATGTCCATGTAAGGAGGAGTTTTCTTTAAGAAGGGATGTTTATCTAAGAGAAAGATGTTTCCTTAAGAAAGGAAACCAAATATAAAGAATACGATCCTCGGGAAACATAACCTAAGGGGGATCTTGTCGTATTCCTTAGAAATATCATTCAAAGGTGGAGATTAGTTTTTCATACTTGTTTATCTAAGTCAATATATTATTCCATAGAAAAGTTGTTTGTGCTTTCCAAAAAGGGGGAGATTATTGAGTCAATAAGGTTATCTTATGAATTCTCCATTACTTATGGTTTTATGTTTTGAAAATTACAAACACTTTTTTCTTATGTTCTGTTTTTTTTTCTTAAGTTGTGTTTCTTTATTAAGATCCAAAAATGTCATTCCGTTATAGTTATAGATTTATCATTATTAATTGTCATTCTGTTATACTTATAGATGTATCATTATGATTTTTCATTCTATTATACTTACGAATGTATCATTACGATTTTTCATTCTATTATTCTTACATATGTATCATTATAATTTTCCATTCTGTTAAATTCATCGATTTCTCATACCGAATTTAGGATTCCGAATCCAGTGTATAAGTAATTCCGACTTTATGATTCCAAATCTGGTGTATAAGTGATACCGACTTTATGACTCTGAATCTGATGTATATGTGATGTCGTCTTTATGATTCCAATTCCGGTGTATATGTGTTACCATATTTATGATACCGACTCTGATTTATATGTGATTCTGATTTTATGATTCTGATTCCAGAATAAATGAGATACCAGTTTCATAATCTGATTTACTTTTATTTATAAATCCATTTTCTGGAAAATGTTAGAGTTTTTTAAATGTATCATTACAATGATATGGGATTCTAATATTTCTTATACTTAAAACTAATATTTATCTTAACATAATTTCTATTACTTGAAATGATTTCTTACAATCTGTTACAAACTAATTGTTTTATGTTTGACACGTGTCTAGGTGCCTCCAAAATTTAAGGATAATATGACGGTTGGAGTGGAGCCAACCATTGGGAAGCATTGCATATAAATACAAGTTCATTTTAATGATGCAAGCTCCATGAATATAAAGATTGAATGAAATTGACGCATTTGAAAAATCTGTGAAGTGTTTTCTATAGAGAGAGGCTCTTACAACTCTCAGTGCTTCATGAGGATGTCGTGAACAACATTTTCGGGTGAGAACAACTTGTTCATAAATTATTTGTGTAGACTCCGATCATGCTGATCATGGGCTTCCGGGTTTGGAAGATAGAAGTTCCAATTTCCTTCTAAATTGAGGGCTTGCGGGGATAGCAAGATAGATACCGATCTTCATATTGAGGGCTTACCTAGGATTGGGTAAGACAGACTTTCTTGAACGTATAAATTAAGTAACCTCTATCCAAGGTTGTTGGATACCCTTCTATTTGGGTTAAAAGAGTCTTTTTGTTACTTGTTCCCTATTTCAAGTGGTCTTATTTCCAATGTAATCTTAACTTTGTTAAAGTTAAAAATTATAACATTATTATACATTATAATTATGTTACTCTGATAATATTATAGATTCTGTACACTTTAAGGTAGAATCTTTCTTTTAATAAAATGTTTCTTTCAGAGGTGTTGTGTATGTTTGTTTAACATTAGAAGTTCCAAAAGAATTTTTAAAGTATACAATTCACCCCCCCCCCTCTTGTAAATTGAGCATATACATCATTATTTCTATCCTACATAAATTAATTTACTTAGTGATTCCTCCCATGATTTTGGAAAGTAGGTGGTTGAAATTTCACCCCCCCCCCCCATGTGACTTACCAAAGCTGATCCCTAGGTATTTCATATTTTTTTCCTCTCTAAATTAGTAAAAAACGTATTCCATCTCCATAATTATCATACATAAAAAATATTTGCATACCTTCCAATGTCTCTTATGGAAAAATCCTTTTGAAGGCATGGATTTAATCCACTAAAGAAATGATCTATTTTACTATCTAGATTAGAAATATAACCACAGGCGTACCTTGAAATCCTCATGAAGTTCGCTTCATATGTCCCATTGGATTCATCAATCTTTTATCTAAACTCCAAGAATATCATTTACATCTTCTTATGAGGAGTTCAAGGAAAATAATTAGTAAATAACACTTTCTTAAATTCAACCCATTCCATTGAGTTTACTTCTTCTTCCTTTATTATATTCTTAATAATATTCCACCATTGGTTGGCCTCACCTTCCAAACAGAAAATAGTGAAAGAAACCTTATCATGTTTTGATAATTAGAGGTGTAAAATATATTTTCCATCACATTAATCCATTTCTCAACGATAAATGGATATTAAGAGCCGCTAAAAGGGGGTGGAAATTACCATATGAGTGACTGAAAATCAAGATACTCCCTCCTTGGTGCATTCCAGGGATTAAATCAGTTTGTGTTTTTATTCATATCTTAAGATAGTTGATCGATTATTTCAATGAGGTCTTGTACTCTAGATCCCAATCCATTGGTTTGTTCATTGGGGAAACCATCACATTTTCCCCCACACCAATTTTTAAGAGTATTTCATCTCTCTATAACCAATACTAAACAAAAAAAGGAGTTCAAAAGAGTGAAGAAAAATTAAAATCATAAGAGAAAAATAACATAAAAGGGTTTCAAACTTAAAACATATTATTATTTGAAACTATAATTTAAGTATATAATAATTTTTCTTCATACAACATCATTCTTGTTAAAATTTGATGTTGGGTTTTCTCATACTTCTTACCCTAATCCATCATAGTAACTGAGAAATAAATCCATAATAATAGTTTGTAATGAGTATGAAATCAACCAAATCATATCCCCCTTGAGTGTCAGATAGGTGTATAGTTATTCCTCATTCTCTTGCATCAGATCATTGTTGAGTTAGTACCCAATAAGCCCTCTTTAGGGTTATTACCCCTATGTAAAAAAATTTAATAGACTACAACCAATTTCTTGTATCTATAATGTGATCTATTTTATAGAAAAAATACTTAATCAAGGCTTTAACAATATTTTAGTGCATCACCCTATACTTAGAATCATCTATAGGGTTTTCCACCATGGTCATCTAACCCTAACTCCCAAAATAGATTCTCTAATAACCAGAAGTAACAAAAATATTTCTCTAAATCCATGTATAGTGGAACAGGATATACATTCATTAATTTTACATTATTTACATTATTTAAAACATTATATTTCATAAATATTAATATCTAAGGACCAATGTGTTAATTTTCATTGGAGAGTAGTGATATAATCATATTATTTTACAATACTTGAGATCGAATCTCTTTAAAGGCACCCTACTATACCATCTTCTAGACATATCATTGGTATGACTAATCCTCATAACCGAGGGAATGAAAACATAGGTTAGGGGTCAGCTCAAATAATTAGTAAGGGGTGAATTAATATTTCACCAAGGGTTTTTTCTTAAGAATAAGTAAAAACATGAGAACAAGAGAAAAATAAAAACCAAATGAGTGAAAACTATAAAACCTACATGAGCTTCAAAGTACATATAATAGGAACATAGAGTTACAAAAGATAAACATGGAAATGTAATAGTTATAAAATGTATTATAATAATTTATCATAAACCTTGAATCCTAAGATCATAATGAATAAAATCCCTTAACTATGGAATAAAAATTAACATAGGTAAAAATTACTTTCATGATCCACACCGTAAGTGTCCATGCATATGATAAAGTAAATTGTACTCATAAATTCAAATCTCAAGATATATAAAATCTTAACCAATTAATTGGAGGGTGATATAGGACCCCCACCCATAATTTATTATTACATATGTGTGGCACCTAAAAATTATTCACTTTTCAAAACATTAATAACCCATCAAACTATAATGGGTTTCATGAAGCATTAAAATGGAAATGAATGAATTTTCATAATGAACCCATAGAAATAAAATGTTTTTCCTAAAACATTCAAATGGTATAAAATAAAATAATAAATTAAATATTTTAATACTGAAAATTGTATGACAAAAAATAATAAAATAATAAAATAAAATATACGTTGAATCATGAAACATAACTAAATTGGATATAGATCATCTGAAGGTAATGAAAACCAAGTCACGAAATGGTATTTTTGAAAACATTTTATATTCATCATTATAAAAGACACTATTTTGAGTCACATTTCTAAAAGTATAATTTTTTTTAAAAAATCTAAAAATAAAATCACAAAAGGGAATGGATTTAGACAAAAAAACCATTTATACCCATAAATAAAAATACGACATCATTTTAAATGGAATTTCTTGGAACAAACAAGGTCAAACAAGAATTGTATAACTCAAAGAAAAGAGTTTGAGTTACTAAGTCCCTTACTATTATCCCTCATTCCCATGGAAGTTTTTTAACCTCTTGCATCATAAAGATAAAACAACATAATTTCCTATTCTAGAACCCTATTCATATAAATTTTCATTTATACTCCCCATTAACAATAATTCTATTTATGAACTCCTTTTTTGTAATCTCTTTTCAACATTAGTTGTTAAAAATCTTGATTGTTTTAAAGTAGGTTCATAAAAGTGGTTTTGGTATTATTTTTCCCCCAAATATCATCATTTTAGTACCATTAAAGTAACTACAATTTTATTTTTATGAAGGATTTTAATTTTATAATTCCATTACATGGAATTTTTAGTCATTTTTTGTGAATCCACAAATTGTGAAGATCTAGTTTTAGGATATTTACTGATATCAAACGATTGCATAATAACAATCATTATTTTGTGTTATAAAAAATTACAACATTAATTATATATAATAATTATATATATCATATATGTTTTAAATATAAACTAAAATCAGGAATGTTTTTAAGTGAAGGAAAACTAATTACCTTTATTCCGGGAGGCGGTAGTCCTCACAACACAAGATTCACATATTCATTTTTATAAATGAAAAAATGAGGGTTTTTAATGATATAACCATAATTATAATTAAAAAGATATAAAATATTGATATTGACGTTATAATATTAAAATAAAGAAATTAAATTGGAGGAAAAGGAAAATAAAAAAATATAATAGAAGAATAGAGGTTATGAACTTATACCTCACTTCTTGGATTATCACCTTTGTAGAGGATATTAAAATTTTGAGTTGTGGTATTTTGAGAATAAAAGAATCTGATTAATATTTATAATAGTTTGGATGATATTTTTGGAAAGTTGTTTTATTAACTTAAGGGTTTTTTGTGTGAGGGGAAGTGAGCATAGGAGTACCACCTTTATAAGGGAAAAAGAGTGGAATTTATATATGTACTATTTTTTTAATGGGATGTTACTCACATTGTAAGTGGATCTAAATTAGAACTAATATATAGTAGGAGAGATGATTCCTATCTACACCTCCACCATTCAATTATGAAATATTTATAAACAAGGTAGAACCTTTACATCGAAGGTTACTCACATTTACCATTTTAGTTTTCACTACAGTAACTAGTTTTTAACTATGTAATTTATCCTTTATATACAAAAATTAAATAGCACTTATTATATAATTTAGAAATAATGATTTAAAATTAGAATTACATTTTTTTGGTTCAATTATAAAAAATGTTAAAAAATATTTTTAAAATACTAAATATTTAATATATTAAAAACAATTTTTTTAAAATATAATTTAAATTCTAAAGTTTAAAATATGGGTATAATAATTAAAAACAAAATTTGTGAATTTATAATATCACTTAAAAACACATATTTTTTCTTCGAAAAAGGTTTCATAAATTTTCAATTCATACTTACATACAAATAATGTCATATTTATTTATAAAAACTATTTGTTTCACTATTTACCTAAAAACAATTTTTTTGGACAAATATCTAAAATTGATCATAATATAATATGGATATGGTAAATAGAAATAATATGTTTATTTTTTGAAATTAAAATTTTCAAATTTTAAAATTCAATATTTAAATAAAATCCCAAAATATAACAGAAAATTGTCCATATTGGAAAATCAGTTCTTAAATTTTTATTTATTCTTGATTATTATTTACTATCATTTAATAATTATTTCATTAATGATATATTTTTCATATTAACTATATATTTCATTATTATTTGATCATAATATTCCTAGTTTCTTAAATAATACAACAATTTTTAAAAAATATATTTTTAAGCATAAATTAATTTTCTTCAATATTTTATCTAAAATAATTGTATTTAATTAACATAAAAATAGTATTTATTTTCTATTTACGCATAATTCATAATTTTTTACTCCTATTAATACATGATAATTCAATTTCTAGGTTTTAAAGGGTTGTATTCAATATTTTTATTTTAGATAAATATTTTGTGGTTTTGATTTTAGTTTGGTGTTGCATGTTAAGAAAGATATTGAATATAATTTTTGTTTAAGTTGGGAAAACATAGGATGATAAATTATAATCTACTTAATTTTACTTGAATTTTTTAATTTGGGTTTTTAACGTTGAACATTGTGGTTATTTCTTAATTCCATTGATAATCTCCAACATAGATAAGGATCAATCATGCATGATCTTCGTTGTTACCAATTTATTTATTTCATTGGTTTCCCCCTTCATTCTATGTATGTTCCTCACAGGTATTTGTTTTTACTGGTGGTTCAACCATTTCTGTGGAACTATTTCTTTTCATGATCAATATTTGGTTTTTCATATCATTATTGTGGGTTCTGTATCATTGATTGTAGCATGATGGTGGTTCAATGATGATTAAATAAATTCATGGATGGATTGAAGATATCCATTTATAAAGGTTCGGTTATACTTGAAACCAAATTTTCCTTAGAAGCAAATAGAGATCCAATTTTTCGATGATCAATGGTTGTAATTATACTTCTGTCTAGGTTTTGATGGTGAAAATATTGTTTTGATTGATTTTCAGTTGAGATCACAGAGGTGGTGGGGGATAAAATGGAAATGTTTTAGGAGGAATTTAATCTTTCAGAAATTTCTCAACTATACAACATGTAATTCATAAGAACACAAGCCATGTAATCAATATTTTTCAGCACTAGTGTTTTTGGAAGAGAAAAATATTGCACGTCTATATAGTGGGCCCACATTTCATGTGATCCTAGGCAGCCTCGATTGGTGTTTATAGGAATTACACATTTGGTGATCCATCTGGCACCACATGTCATGTGTATTAGGCCACAAGTCATGTACATTTTTGGGTGCATGGATTTGGAAGAATAAGCACATTCCAAACACCTCCATAGACATGGAATGTCAGGTGAACCTCTCTACACACTTTGTAGTTGGCACGTGGCATTCTATGACGATGAAAGAACTTGGATATGTTGTTTATTTGGGTTAAAAACTGTGTAATCCTTGGACACATCATTTAATTTATATTTTTCTCAATTAATTTGGTCAAACATAGATTTTCCCCCTCGTTATTCCATGTTGGGGTGGGTATTTCTCTTTTTAGGACTGGGATCCTCCTAGGGAGTCAGTATTTAACTCATGTAAGCATGGGGACGGCATCCTCTACCTATAGAATAATATAGATTTGATATTTCACCCACTGTATGATGATGGGTTCCTCTATCTGACTGAAAATTAAATTTTTTTATTATTATAAACCTGCTTTTAAGGGTTGAGGGGGGACCAAACATGAAATCACGACTAGGACAACAACCAAACCTTCACAGTCAATTTAAAAACAAAAACAACTCATTCAAAACTAAAAATCAAGGATCCTATTTAAGATCATTACCATGAAGACCAGAATCCACCAATAAATCACTGCTCGGCAAGTTGTATCATACATAAATTCAGGGTCCTCATATCGATGGTGATGCCATACCCTCTCAAATGTCTAGATCTGAATTGAAATTCCAGGTGTAAACTCTCTACTCTAAACCTCTTCTAGAGGACCCCATTTTAGGTGAACTAGTTTAAAGTTCCATTAAACGCAATCCATATACCACAATGCAACCATTTCCACAAACAGTAATCCACAAATAAAAAACATCAACATCACGTGAGATACTCGCACGAATCTATTTCATAGATTATATCTCCTTTATCCATAATGAAAAACCATCACAAAAATGATCAATCATCAACATGTAGTCGTTACGCTCCACCATTGACAGAATCACAAAACCCCAAAAAGACATCCACAATTGCTACTGATACCACACCGTCACCGCAACACCGGAGTAAACCAACCATAAAAAAAATACTCATATCCAAACAATGAGCTAGAATCACACCCAAATCATGCATCCAAAAACAATAAACATAGATCATGGAGAAAGAAAAAAACTACCATCGAAAAACGATCACCGAAACACCAGAACAATTTGGAAGATGAATAGCCACAAACGGGAACCACAATCCCAACACTGCCTTCAAGCCTATACACAACGACCATATCTAACCAACACACACATAGTCAACACAAAAACATGATTGTAACCTCCCGCATCAGCTATAAAATCAAAAATTAGACCCTCACCATGATTCCATGTGATACCTATTGAGATTGAAGGGTAGGGCATGAAAAAAGGCTAGAAAATGGTGACATTCATCTAGATGTTCAAGACCACGGAGTCAACGCCACTGCCACAAGAAGAGACATTTCACCACAAACTTACCAGGATGAGGCATCTCGGAGAGGGAAGTCGATCCATAGTGGGGGATAGGAAGGAAGTGGTGAGGGGAAACCATAGAACAGATCCCATTATGGGGCATCATGTTGATACTAGGATCCTCTATCTATAGACTCAGTATCTCACCTTTCTATAGAGCTCAGACGGGGCAGTAATCCTGCACTTGAATTGTTATTTCACCGATATTCATGGGTAAGGGATCCTCTAGCATCATATGAGGGTATAATTGTGTTTCTTTATTGATGTTTTATTATGGGACTGGAACATCTTTTTGAACATATATAGGTTTATCCTTACCCTCAAGTAGCGCATACTACCACTATGGGTGAGCTTACTTCGCAGTTGAGTAGACTCCCTAGTATTGGATTTTAGATGTATTTTGGATACTAAAAGAATGTGTAGTGATGGCTTATGTGAGAATTTTGATTCCCCATCTCCCTAGTAGTTTCCTTTGAGATGTGATATTACAGCTAGCTATTTACTTTAGGCTTTTTAGACTCTCCAGTATTCTAAGAAATTCCAACTACATGTACATTTTGGATTTAGAGGATTTGAGCTATGATTATCCAGAATTATTAGTTTCCTTTTTTCTTATAATATTCATAATATATTTATTATTCTTATTAACTACATTTTGTTTACTCCTTAGTGTAAGTAATCTTGAACTGACTCTGAGTTATTTTTCCCTTATTTTCCTCCTCCTAAACAAAACCTATTATAGGAGTCAAGTTGATTGTTTCTTAATTATATCTTTATGTTTCTTGGGTGTCCAATATCGAATTATTATACTCACCCCTATACAGGACTTTGTCGTACACATTTTATGTCTGTGTAGGTCGAATATAGATCGTAGATAGTTCTGTGGGTGTAGGATTGATGTAGCTTGTTCGAAGTTGATTCCTGGATACCTTAGGGTATATAGTTTTAAAAGAGTATTTGTGGTGATAAGAAATAATAGTATTATGTGATGCCTATTTTTAGATCTATCTTGTTTTGAGGGCCTTCCCTTCTTGTATTATCTTCATTTCTCCATTTTGGGTAGTTTGGAATGCATTTCCATTTTATTGAATAAATATTTTGTACTAGTTATCTTGTATATTTAAATAGATGTCTTATGAATGTGCTACATTCATCTCAATTAATAATTGATATATATCATGTTGATATTGATGATTTTTTTTAATGGAGATATTTATCTATTACAGGTTATTATAGGATAAGTCTTCCCATATGTGTTATATTTCTACTCTATGTTAGTCACCATGCAATGACCAATTGAAGGCAAGCTTAGGGTGGCACACCTGGCATATATTCGATCCACGTGGGACCGTAGTTGGTAGGTTCGAGACAATAGCCTTTCTGTCATTAATTTTTTAATGAAAGGGTTTTTATTTTTGAATTGTTATTTATTTTTAATGGTATTATTTTTTGGGTTTTTATATTTATTATTTTTTTTATATATTATTTCCTCATTAATAATTAATGTTTTTTCTTGGGGTAAGAGGTTTATTTTTCATTACATTAACTAGTTCGTATCTATCTCCATAAAAATTGGGTAGGTTATGTACTATGTTTCAAAATGGTTTAGGGTTACCTATCTAAAAAATTATCTAAAGTAATTCACAATAAGAAAATGGTTTTTTTATTCAGAGAGAGATGACAAAGGCCAATTCTTCACATAGATCTAATTCTAATAGTGACTCATCTATCCATAGTACTTTTATTTCTTCTATATTTTATGACCCTATATTTTCAAGAGATAAATATATTATTCATAAATATGTTCTTTCAAAGTAAATTTAGTTTTATTTCACCATTTGTTACACATATTATCTATAAAGTTAGAGTTTCCCTTATTATGTTACACTGTCTCTATGGGTTTGACCTCATCACATGAATATACATTAATAAAAATTAGTAGTTCTAGTAATTAAGTATCATGTTTACAAATTTATTAGCATTAACTATCTGTAGGAATTAATGACACCCTATAGCCTAGAAAGGAATGGTCAACATCACAAGGAGACCATGATCGGTCTTGAAGGATAGAATAACACCATCAATTTCTCCTTATAATGTTTCCTATAATGAGTACATGGAGAATATCTAATATAATTTCATATAGGGAAAAAAATATTATGACACTTGGAGGAATAGAATAAGGTTGTGGAAGTGAGGAATAAATTTGGATATAGAGGGGAAGTTTGGAAAATTCTAAACACAAGGCATGACACAAAATGATCTTTTCAGATGTTTCCCTTTCTATGTTTTTCTATTTTTCAAAAAAAAAGATACAATGTGATATGGATTTCAATGATGATGGAAGAAATGATTAATGTTTCATGGATGTTTTTTTATGACTCGTAGGTAAAATCTGATGCCAAAATGCTATAGTTTTTTCATGGATTATACTATAACATTGCATGGGTTTTAGAAGTGATGAGTATAAAGGTGATTTTTATGTCTATTGAAAACTCTATAAGCTATTTTTATAGATTCAAGATTAGCCTGGTATTTGAATTTTTTGGTTATTAAAGAGTTTCGGCATTATCACTTAAGGGTGAAGTTAATATATTATATGATACATAATAGCTACATCAAGGGAAAATCCCAATGGTTATATCCATAAAAATATAACGAATATGAATATATTTTTGTTTCGTAGTTTACATATTTGTAGCAGATAGGGAGTTTCAAGATTCTCTCAATTTATGAGATATTATTGATGGTTTTTTGGGTACTCCATGCAGATTTTGGTGCCTATTTATATGGAGTTTGTGTTGAATATTGCCTGGAAAATATATATTGAGATATATCAAGATACCTGAATATTAAAATAGATAATTTTTCCAATAAATAATTGTCCGTGTTACTTCATTGGGGGTATTTTATCAGACATTGGAGAAGGATTCTTCCTTGGAGGTTCAGTGAAAATTTTTCTTCTTACAATAGGTTTTTATTTTAACACTCTCAGGGAAAAAATAAGGTGATAGTCTATAACACAATTATATTTTATTATATATTAATTTTTAAATATATTTTATGTGTTTTATAAGTTTAATTATACATTACACCAAGCATTAACGAACAACAACATACCATTAAAATATTATTATTAAATGTGAAATTTAGTACTTAGTCATTTGATTAGTGGGTCTGAATAGGACTAACTAAATTTTAAAAATTATAAATACAGTTTTTTCTTAAATAAAATTTATTGATAAATTCCAAGGAAATAATTAATCAATTGTAAATGATAAAAATAATATAATATTATGTTAAAATATCAATTTTTTAAATTATTGATTTTTTCAATATATTATGTATCTTGATCACTAATGAAATATTATTTTGTTGTATATTTTATTATTTAATGATAAAAATTAATAATAATTAATACATTTTTTATCAATTTGTTATAAATAAAAATAAAAGCAATTGAATGTAAGGGATGATATTATTCAAAACCCATTTTTATTGTATGCATTGTATTTTATCTAAATTAACTTAAATAGTTAGTATTTAGGAACAATTTTAATAAAAAAATATAATATATTAAATAAAATATATTAAAATTAATATAATTATTTTTACTAGGAAAGGAATTGGATTGAATTCTATTTTATTTATAAAAAATCATTTTTCTAAAAATATTTTTTGTTGTGTTTTTCAATATTATTTTTAATGTATTTATAAAACTTATTGAAATTTAACATGATAAAATGGTTTTAATATTTTTAAAAATAATTTAATGATTTATTATTGAGTTCAATTTCATTTTTAGATCATTATGAATAGTAACTGAGGTAAAAATTCATTCCTATAGTAAAGGTTAAAATGGTTAATGATGGGTTCAACTAAAGTGATAAGGTTTAAAATGAACTAAAAAATTGTATAAATACTATTATATGAATGTATTAATATCCAATATAATCATATATATTTACTTTTTCTAATTTATATCCACCTTCCCCTGAGAGGGACTTTATAATATTTTATTATTTTGAATAATTATAAGTGTACCACTCCCCCTCACTTTTTAAAGGGTGCCCCCTCTCCTCTCTTCTTCACACCACATCAGTCCTTTATATAAAAAACATTATCTACTAAAATACTATCCCAAAATACTTATCAATTACCTTGTTATTTATGTCTTCCAAAAATACCCATTTAAAAATCCTTAAGGTGTTTTTAAAATCTGGATACCCATGGAAGAGGTTTATGTTCTTACCGACCTTTTTCTTGTTTCTATATTCTCAAACCTCATCCAAATGGTCTATAATAATATTTACATGATATAATAAGAATATTTAATATAATATTATGTTTTTATTTTAATTTTATATCCATATAATATCTCTTTACCATCCATTTCAAAAATGATAACATTGTTTGTGCATATGTGTAGACTGCTACATCCACCAAGAAATGGGATTGATTTTTCTTTTCCTATTTACAAGGATGGTAATAAGGATAAATTTAATGTATATATATGATATTTATGATATAATTAAAATTAAAATTAAATTATTTTATAACATTAATTGTTTTCATCCGTCAAAAATTAAAAACAATACTTGTGCGTGCATACGGACTACCATATCCATGAAGTGATATAATTCATTTTTTATCAAATTTTTAAATGAATGGTAATAAAATTTTATACAATGAATAAATATTATACTTATGAAATTATTAATATTATTTATACAATTAAACCATGAACAATGTTCCAGGAGTTGAATCGTCAAACTAAAACATCATGGAAAGCGAACCAGTTTTCACTCAAATAATGATTTTAATGAAGAATTATTAATAAAGGGTAATGGTAAATTATAAGGGAATGATATATAGTAATAAAAATATTAATATTGTTCTTAAATATATTTATAATAAATATATATTCATTATATAGTATTCTATAATGCATACAATGTTATATGATACCTGAGGTAAGGGTTCTTCGTCTCAATATTGTTTCGTTGATACATGATTCCTGTTATGAACCTATTTGATTTTATAAGGTGTAAATAATACCCATTTCACATATTATGTCATGAATTTATTAATATTAATAGTACTTAATATCTCATTTGAATATATTTATTTCAAGGGGATTATGGCTCAAATGTTACCAAAGTAGTGAGGTTTTGTGTTACAATCTCATTTCTTCTCAAGATTGTCTATGTTAAATTTACATTTAAGGAAATTATAAGATCTTTATCCTTAAAACCCCATTTATTTTATTATCCTTTGGTTATTCTTATAATTTTCACGTATCAATACCATTTTTATCTCTTTTTTACTCAAACTTATTGATAATATGTTTTTAAGAAAAACATGCCTTATTTTCTTTTCTGGTTGATATATATTTTCATCCATGTTTTTGTTCTTTAAAAAGTTTTATAGAAAAGTTTTTATATACATATATTTTTTCAATATTATTTTTTCTCCATTTTATTTTCTTTAAAAATTATTAAATTTAATCTTTAAAAATGTTTTATGTATGAATCACTTTTTATTTTCTATAAAAGTGAGAAATGAATGTTCTCTTTTAATATATACCGCAAGAATGGTTTTCCCACCATCATGATTCTTATTTGTTTTGAATACTACTTTAAAAAAATTCATGGTTATTTTTAAATAAATTATTTTTCTCAATATTCTTCTAATTTTTAGTTTTTAAAGATACCTAAGGAAAAAAAATATTTTCCATGTTTTCAAAGAAATGTCCATATTCTCTTTTAAAGTTATTTATCATCTTTGTAAACATAATTTACGTAATGTTATTAATCACTAGGGATATGATCTTATGATATCATCTAATTTATTTCTTGTTATTTCTTGTGATGATAAAATTTTTAAGTATTATTTAATAAAATCTATCTCTTCTACAAAAGGATAATTATGTTATGATGATGTTATTATTGTTTTTATAATACTATCTAATTTTTTTATCTGGATGGATTATGATTATAAAATGGTGAAGTTTTTATGAACCCCATTTTTTCAATTGATTATGATATGATGAATGTTTTTAATGGTCTTATGCTAGAGTTATGTATGGTTTTCATTATAAAAGGGTGGATCCAAGATTATATATCAATATAATGAATTGGGTGATAATTTATATCTCATGAGATTACTATGTTATGTGTAAACATTATTTTATATCCAAAAAATAAAGTCTGGACTTATATTTCGAAATGTTCATAATTTTATATTGGGTTCTAATTACCAATACTTATTAGGATAAATGAAACTATTGGTGTTTCAATATTTTCAAAATGTTAAAATTTCCTAATTTTATGTTTGTAGAACAATCCTATGATATATTCTCATGTTATGATCTATGTCTCATGATTTTGGATGCATGATTATACACAAGTCATATGTTGTATAAAAATTCTTATGAGATAACTCAAAATTTATGATCATAACTGATTCAATTTGATATTAATAAGTTATGATTATGTTCTCATACCCTTATTAGTACCTTATTCTAATGTAAGATCATTCATTAATATCTCCCAATTTTACACTTACTGGGATTCTGATCTCACCCTTTCTTATGTTTCTAACTTCCCCAGGTAGGGTAGAAGGATATTAAGTATGATTATCATATAAGGAAGCAATATGTAAAGAATTTTCGGGAATATATTTAAGATATTTCATGAAAATAATTCCATCGTGTATCTTTTCTCCAGAAGCATAAAACTATTATGGTATTTGGGAATATATTATTTTCAGATGTATTGAATATTCATTTAAAAAATTTAATATTTAAAGAGGAAATCCATTGGTTTCTATATTTTTATTCGAATATGGTTTAGATATTTTGGTGTTTAGGATTATAAAAAAATAACAACTTCGGGGATAAGTCTACACATAGGATAACATCCTGATATTTTTGGTAATGTAGTTATTTTTTAGATTCATAGAAATTAAATCCCTATCTTAATATAATCAAGTGGATGTAGGCTCGAGAAAATATGTACCTGGGGGTAATAAACATGAAAATAATGGTTGTATATCCACTCAATATTCACTTAGTGGATGATAAAGAGTCCTATCTATATACCTATTTTGAGGGTCTTGGTGGATATGAGTTGGTTAATTCACATTCTCTTTATGAACCATTATGAAGAATGAGAGGATATAATCTATGATAACATATTATAATCCACACTGATATGAGATAAAAATAACATTTCATGGGTTGAAATAAGTTTTCATAATTCAATACATATATATAATCATTTTTATATGATTTCTCACTTTTATTTAAGATTCATAATGCTTGCGCTAAAAATTTTGTTTTTATTAATGGATTGAAGATATAATTATGATGTTAAGGTGGTGACATGTGTGCTCAAATATTAATGTATCACATTTGTTCCTAGTCATATGAAAGATTTCCTGTGATGAAAATACTCTATGAATGTTAATTCATATCCTCAGTGATTAGATGTTGAGTTAGCAGTAAAAAATTATAATGATATGATGATCTCATCTCATATATATAGATCTTATTTTATTTATGTTTATCATAATATGATTATTAAAAATATAGTCACTATCTCTATAATTTAATCTAATATTGGGCATAAATTGGTTTTATTTGTGTAGTGGCCATATCAATTTTTGAACAAGGGAAGTGACATTTGATAGTCTAAATAAACCAATGATCATCATTTTGTGTGAGTATGAATATGATTTTTTAATAAAAATTTCTTCCTTTATATGGGTCTTACTACATATTCATGAGGGATGCTTATCTCAATTGGTTTGGAAGAAAATTAATATTGAAGAGATGCCTATTATTTGGGAATATTATGATGTATTTCCTAAATACTTTCCTAGAAATCCCCATGAATCATGAAGTTAGGTTTTTAATATAATAAAGAATGGGTTCTAAACTTATTTCAAAGACTCTATATAGAATGACCCCAATTGGGATTCAAGAATTGAATAATAAACACCATAAGAAACTAGAAAATGTATTAATACACTTGATTGAATCTCTATGGGGTGAACCTGTACTTTTTATTAGGATGAAATATGGTCAAATGGCCATTTTTAATGACTATCGTGAACTTAACAAGATCACTATCAAGAAAAGGTATCCTCCACACTGTATTAATTAATTTTTTGATCAACTTTATGGATCTCAATACATTTCCAATATAAAAATTTATTATAGAGAACATTAATTGGGGATCAAGAAGGAGGATATACCGAGGACAACTTTGTATATGAGGTATGGACATTATGAATTTATAGAAATTCCTTTTGGACTTACCAATGTCCATGTTAGCTTCATGAGTCTCATGAATATAGACTTTGTAATTTACCTTTATTAATTTTTTTGTCTTTAAAGGTGATATAATTATATATTAATAGTTCAAGGAAGAGCATGAAGATCATATGAGAATTGTCGTGAAGACCCTGAAAAAGAAAAATATGTATGCTTAATTTACCAAGTGTGATGTTAGTATAAGGCCCCAGCCTTAAACCATACTTAATCTTGAGTTATTACAAGATTACACATTGAGGATCCTTTCAGGTTTAGAGTTTTAGAGAATTAGATTATAAAACTTGCATTACATTCCACATTTAAAAAAAGTGGTTACATAAAGATAGTATTCATTTATCCCATCATCGGAAACATATTTAAAATAAAACATGGATTATTTCTTGACACTTCCTTGTCACTATCATCATATCATGTACCTTTCCCTTGACCTGTGAAAAACATTTCAAAAAAAACTTGGGATGAGCATAAAAAGCTCAGTAAGGGTTATAAAAATATGGAAAGGAAACATGAGTTCATATATATATAAGAATGAAATCATAATTTATGCATAAAACACAGGCACTCTAACATACCTCATCAAATCATGAATAAATCATAGAAATCATAAGACATAAAAGGTAACTTGAGGCATTCACAACATTCTTACATAGGGAGTAACCCTCTTGGTTACGTTTGGAATACCCACCACAGTATATTCCCTAAATCTCTTCGGAGAAACCTTAAAGTTTCACTCCTTTGTGTTACCAAATGCATTAGAGAGATATATCAGGCTCACCCACCCTTAGTTTATCACGGAACCACCCGTCTTCATAATAATGCCCAAGAACCATAACGTAATCGTATCACATAAAACATGCATAAAGGAAACATAACATTTCCACTTTTCAATCACAAGATATCAATACAACACATTGATATAAAAACATTATGAAAACCACTTTCAATACCAAAATAAAAGAAAAGTAAAACATGGTATTTATTTTTCTTTTAAAAAAAAGGTATGGATTATAAAGGAGGCCGAAACTCAAATAATGGTCATGATGGCGGAGAAGTCGTTGTCGCCGCATACATACGACAAAAACATTACCTTTTGTCATTTAGTAAAATGCTTTGTATAAAAAAGATTCCTTTCGGATAAACGTAAAATTAAAAGGGGTTTATACACCATATAAAAGAAGGTTGTGTATAAAAAAAAATATGCCTCAATGAAAGGAGATTGAGACGAAGTCCCATACAAAGACGGTATCCTTGGATTAAGGATAAATCAATTACATACTTATGTGTGACAAACTAATACACCAAATATAAGTGGATATTAAGTGTAAAACAATCAGAGTTTATTCACACATATTAATAGAACGACATATTCAAGGAGTACAAGCTTATCCCAAAGAATCAAAATTGGGTTAAGAAGTTCCCTTGCAAAAATGTCACAGCCTAACAACGTCACTACAAAATTCAGAAAATGAGTTGATGAGAGATAAAAAGGGTATCTCATCACATGGACATAAAATTTACATCACTAAGGATATATAATAACATATCCCAACATAATGTTATGTGAATTAAAAGACATAACAAAAGAAGTCTTTTAAAAAGAGGAGGGTGAAAGGTTCCCTTACCGATATGGGTATCTTTCGAAACATACACCCTGTGAAAGAAGGACAATACAACATTGATGTAAATACTCATAAATGAAAGTATATTACACAATTAGTAAAATAATGGTCAGTACATACACCACTCAAAGGAAATTGTGGAAAATGTAGCATAAATCTCACGGGAATAAAAGTGAGATGAAAAATCCCTTACGAAAACTCGGCAGCCTAACGGCGCCACTTAAAACTTCCAAAAATGGATTGATGAGATCAAATAGGGTATCTCATCATATTACAATAAAATGCACAGCAAGAGGAATATAAAATAACATCCCCCGTCATAACAAAGAGGAGCTTAAAAGAATTGACATAAGGGAGAGTACTTAAAGAGAAAGAGAGAGGTTAGATCTCTTACGAAAATTCGGCAGCCTAACGGCGCCACTCAAAACATCCAAAATGGATTGATGAGAGAAAATAGGGTATCTCACCATATTAACATAAAAATTTAGAGTAGTATTAATATAAAATAACATCCCAATCATAATAAATATGATCTTAAAAGGAATGACATAAAAGAGTGTACTTAAAAAGAAAGAGAGGAGTAGGATCCCTTACGAACATTCGGCAGCCAAACAGCGCCACTCAAAACTTCCAAAATGGACTGATGAGAGAAAATAGGGTCTCTCATCATATGAACATAATAAGTAAATTAGGATTAATATAAAATAACATCCCAATCATAAGAAATATGAGCTTAAAAGGAATGGCATAAAAGAGTGTACTTAAAAAGAAAGAGAGGAGTAGGATCCCTTACCTCGGGTCTGACTTGACTTGATCGTTCTTTAACATCCTGAATAATAAACTTGAGTTAATTTCTACTTGTTTAAGAACCTTTTTAAAGTTAATTATTCCTTTTATATCACTTATTTTCATGTTATAAACATTATGTAATCATTTATGTTAATAATGTTTGTTTTTTCGATATTTGGTTCTTAAGTCGAAAGTGGACATCATACAATTACATGTTGTTCGTGTGGTCAAAGGTTAATTATATCTAGAATGATATTCATGATTTGGATATCATATATATCATATATATCCAGAATATACATGTATTTATAATATTACATAATCATTTAGAGGTAAGAAATGAAATGCACCGTTCATGGAGACGGTAAGTCGTACCTACGCATGAACGCTCCTTTCATTTCTATGTCATATTAATGGAATTAAAACTAAATGAGAGGTATGTATATTTTAATTCCAGAATTATATTCATCATTTATATGTAACATACATCATATATAATAACTTTAAATACATCCTTTATGTATCCCACATGTGGCATTAACGAATCAAATCACTTTGAGGGGGCGGTAGTCCGCACTTCCTAAAATGAAATTATCGTGTTTACCCACAATGGAAACCATAAATGTATTCCAAAAAAGAAAAATACAGAAACTTAAGTAAAACATAAACATATTATATATCATATATAAATATAGTGACATCTTAATGGCCACCTTTTAAGGTGTTATATGAGTGTTGAACAATCATCATTTCGTGAGGCAGAAATTCGTCATCCACAGAAACAGTATGTTCTTTAACCATTAGATGTAGGTGTGTGTAGGTGTAGCTCTAATTATTCTTATAAAAACATCCTAGTATATTGAAGATACTGGATCTGTTACAAATGAAATTAATAAAAAGAGTTTAGGGGGTCGGAGAAGCAAAATAAAACAAAATAACACAAGTGAAGACATTACCTTAAAATCGGGTAACTCCCTTTGGTTTGAGCTCAAAGGCTTCCTTGAGAAGACTTATGCCCGAAGTGAGGATTAAAGGAGTTATAGAGGTATGTTGAGAGACAAAATGGGCAGGGGTTGGCCGAGCCAAAGTCTTTGGAAGTGTGGGTAAGGAGGTAGAGGTGGTGACCTTTTATAAGAGGAGAGGAGGGGAACTTTTGGAAAGTAAAGAAATGTTACTTTATTTGAAAATGAGTTTCGGATTTAAAAGGTACCACATTGATATAATTAGAGTATAAGGTGATACGGGTTCGAAATCCACACATCCAATTGGTTTTGGACATGTTTAGGTCTTAGATGTTACATTATCTTTCCATTTTATTTAAATCGTTGAATAATGAGGTCATCGGTGCATCATCATGATGTCATAACTAATTTAATTTATTTAATGTCTAAAAATTATAAAAAAAATATCATGATGTAGGAAATATTTTTAGGTTTCTAATTAATATTTATAGTAAAAAATATGACTTTTATAACCCCATGTAAAAATTGTTTTAGTAAAAAAACTCATGTTTGTGTCATTTTAATTTTAACATTAAATAAAAAGGTATTTGTTTCATTTTCCAACAAAAGTGGCTCCATGTGGTCCCAAAGTAGACCCATGGATTGTCTTGGTCGGCCATGACTCATCCAATTAGGGTAGGACATGTTTCTAGGTCATTTCATATTATTAAAACATTATTTTTACCTTAAACTACACTAATTACCTCTAATCGCGATTAAAAACTTAATAAGTTACTATTCACCAAAAAATTATTTTAATCCCATTGAACCACATTTTATTTGTTAATGACAACCATGTATACCATATTTTTGAAATTCAAAACAAAAAGATGGAAAATTTTCATTTAAACGGAAAATCAGTTTTTATAAGTACCACTTAGTGGTTTCACTATTCATCAAAAATTGAAGTTTTTCAGAAAATTACCAAAGTTCACCCTAAGCTATATTTGATATTCCGAATTCAAAAATGATGTCTATTTTACAAAATTCAAAACATATAAGTTGCAATAATTAATTTAATAATTAATTCCCGCTGTCAAAACAAATAGTGTGTTTTTATGAAACAAAATGTATCAAAAGATTGACACTAGTTTATGTCCGATTTCAAAGTGAAATTAATTCCAACGACCACTACTGGATTAAATGGTAAAAATATATTCTAATTTCAATTTAAAAACAATTAAAAAGATAATCAAATCATATAAATAAATTATATTAAAAGAGTTTTTGAATTAAAATACAACATTTTTCACTATTCATTGAAAATTGATCTTTTTCGGAAAAATATCAAAAATTTACACAAAGTAAATTTTGATGTCCCAATTATAAAGAAGAATTTTATTTTGTCAAATATAACACATAAAATTGTCAAAAACTGGATTTAAAAGAGGTTCGCCGTCAAAAGGCGGTTAATCGACCTTTTAAAGAATATTAGAAGGTTTACGCTTAAAATTGGATTCATTCAGATTTTTAATCCTCTAACATTTATTGTAAAAAGTAAAAATATTTGACAAACATATATAATCATTTTGTAGTTAGTTCTATTCATTCCCACCATCACAACAGCTAGGCGTTAACTACCATTTAAAATAATATTATTTTATTATTAGAGTGCAACGTAAGATTCCCAAGAAACTCGTTGTTGCGTATTGGGTACGCCATCGAGCATAGAATCCCCTTTAAAGTAATATTAATATTTTATTCACAAATATGGACAAATGTGAAAATTTCATACTCTTTATTTACCTGGGGTGTTACAGTTAGGCTCCAAAAAGTATCACTATTCGGTAATATAATCTCAGGCGAGGGTATATCAGCGGATCCATCAAAAAACGTTAATAAGAAATGATCTAGACCAAACATGATGACCCATATCTATTGTTTTATTTGGTTGTATGGATACTACTGGTCATTTTTGGGATATTTCCCATCGATATATCATCTAATATACGAGTTCTCTCATAAGGGATCTATGTTTTATTAGAGAAATGAATATAAAGAAAATTTCAAGGAGAAAAAAGGTTAGTCAGTTAACCTATGATCACATTACCCTATAGTGGAGAAAGGTTTACGGTCTATAGTAATGCATCAAAGAAGGTAATGGGATGTTCTCTCATGATTAATGACATGGTGGTAGCATATTCCAATTTTTAATTGAATATCCATGAGAAAAAATCCCAAACTCATGATTTATAGTTGGTAGATGTAATTTCATTAATGAAAATATAAAGGAATTATCTTTATGGTGAAGGATGTGATATATATACTAACCACAAAATCTTTAAATTTATATATTCACATATAAATAGTTGAATATGTGTGAAATGAGATGTTTATATTTGATTAAATATTATGAATGCTCAATACATTACCACCTTGGGAAGGTAGATAAGGTGGATAATACTCTTAGATGAAAGGAAAATGCTAATTTTTCCATTATAAGGATTTAAAGAAGTCTAATACTTATAGATTTTTATAATATGAATCTTGAAATCACGAGTAATGGGGAAATATCATATCTTTATTAGATGGATATCCTATCATCCATCCATGTGATAATTAAAGTGGTGGAGAAGGAAGATATGGAGTTGTGAAGGAATGTAAAAAATTCCACTTAAGTTCAACCTTTAACATGATGTGATGATAGGGTTTAGAAATCGAGATTATGTTATATCAATACCATAATTGAATATAGATATATTGGATGAATCACATACCAAACACTATTTATTCATCCTAGAAGTATCATGATGTATAGAGATCTTAAAGATAATTTTTGGCGAGACAACATAAAGAGAGATATCGTACAACTTGTATCACAATGCTTGGTATTCCAAAAAGTTAATGTTGAGATACATAATCATAAGGGGACATTTTTATCATTACCAATACCTTAGTTTAAATGGGGAAACATCACTATGGATTTATTCATGGGATTCCTCAATACATCTAAATGGAATAATATTATTTAGGTTATAGTAGATCACCTTATAAAATCATCAAATTTCATTACAATCATAGAATATTTCTATCTTAATTAAACTTCTAGGATATAAATTGTTAATTTTTTAAGGTTTCATAGAGTATTAGATTTAATTTTATCTTATCAGGATATGATTTTTACCATGAAATTCATTAGAAGACTTCAGTAATAACTGAATAAAGTGTTGAAATTTATTTTCGCATATCATCCTAAAATATATGTTCAATCTAAGAGGAAAATTAAAACCCTATAATATATATTGATACATTTTTTTATTAATGTTAATGTGTTTAGGATCAATATCTTCTTCTAGTAGATTTTTCTTATAGAAATAGCTTTCACTTTTTTATTTAGATAGATCCTTATGAATCACTTTATGGTAGGAAGTGTTGAACTATGATATACAGGGATAAAATTAGAGAAAAAAATATATTGGGAACTGAGTTATATGATTTGAGGGAATTTAAGTTTAGATTAATCAATAGAACATCATGATGTCTCAGTTTTGATAGAATAATTATGCAGATAATCATTAGTGAGATATATAGATGAAAGTTATTGAAAAATTATTCTGATAGATGACTTCTTGGAGGAATTATATGAGCTTTGTAAAAAATGGTAAGATGATCCCTATATATATCAATACCCTTGAGATTTTTTATAATATTAGGATGGTATCTTATCACTTGGTACTTCAACCAAACCACTCTTAAGATCATTTTGTGATCCATGTATTGCTTTTGAGGGAGTGCATACCTCATATTTCATAGATACTGAACTCAAACATTGCATCGATGGAGCATGATCTTTCATTTATGGAACAACCATTAGAAATTTTGGATCATATAGTTAATTTTTTATTGATCAAGACAACTTGTCGGGATAATGTTCTCCAGTGGAATCAAAAGTTTGATGTTGTGGGGGAACCTGAGGATGTGATGATGTGGAAGTATCCTCAGTTGTTTCTATTAGAGTGAATAAGTTTTAAGTGAAAAATTATTATAGGTTGTGTATGATGTATCATTCCTAAAATATATGATATATTTCATTTTAATTCATTTTATTTGTTTGATATCTTCCTTTATATGTAGCATCTAACCTAAACAAATGAGGATATGCAATTGAAATATTATTAAAAAATGTGATTTTAATTTCATAATCATTGGATTTAAAGGTATTAATAGGATTAGATAAATTAATATAAGTATGAATAAATGTCTTACTTAAGTAAAAAGTATTTATTATTTTCTAGAAAATAAGTACCCAAGTTTAAATGTCAAAATTTAAAATAAATTAAAATATCAATTTTCCAAGGTATTTTAAGTTTCTATATATTATAGGTATTAATTACTAATAAACTATGTATTTGTTGGAAAATATTGGTATCACATGTGAAAAGATGAGTAATCATTTTTACATTGATTATCAATTAGTTAGAAATGAAGATAAAAGAATTTGAAGGAAATAAGAGATATTTCTCAGAGAACTGCTTTTGTTAAATGTATTTCAACTAAATAAACTAAATTATTCATAATTCATAAATTATTTAATAGAAAGGTTTAGAAAATATATTCATTCAAATAAAATATCATTTATATAATGGTTTTTATTAGGAAATAATTTATATTAAATTCATTTTTATGCTTAAAATGCATTTTTCTTAAAAAAAATTGGGTTTGAAACACTTATTTCAAAATTAATTTTTGAAACTTATAGAAATTTAATCTTATAAAATGGTTTAAAAATTTTTAATTATAATTTAAAAATTTAGTAATTAGTTCAATTTAATTATTGTTCATTATAAATATTAATAGTGGTAAAAGTTTATTATTATAGTAAAGGATAAAAGGGTTAACGAAGGGTTAAACTAAAGGGGAAAATACACCACATTGATATTTTATGAAATATTTTTCTCATATAAATTTAATTTTTTCTATAACTTATGTAACATGCAACACTGAGTTTTATCAAACTACAATATATTATTAATATTATTATTTAAAAGTGACTGTTATAAAAAAGTAATTAAACATAACTATATGATTTTTAATAAATAATTTTTAAATATTAAGTATAATTTGTTTATGTATAGAAAAAATATTGATAAAAAACAAGTTAATTTTTAGAAATGTATTTATATGTTTCAAAAATATTATTTCCTCAAAAAAGGTATTTATTGCATTTCATGAACATATAATAAAACTAATTTTTAACACTTTTAGAAAAATTGTAGGGAAACACTAACAAAATTTTGGAAATATACATATCAAAATTATCTTCGAGTGAGTTTTGGATAATTCTTTGAAAAGATAAATTATTTTGTGAACACTGAGGAATACTGTTTTTATTTATAATTTTATTTTCATTTACAACATTTGTAAACATCAAAATTTGTTTAATATGGTTTTAAAAGTAAAACATAGTTCAATTATATATTTATTAATCCAATTTAGGTCATATAAAATATTTTCATATTGAATTTTTATATTAAAACATTCTCTACGTATAAAACATTGCTCTTTGAAAACCCTCTTTTTCAACACATCTATGGATTTTTTATTGAATTAAATAAAGCCACTTCGATTATTGAATTTAAAAACATGGATAAAATATTTTGAATAATAATAATTTATATTATCAAATAAGTTTAATTAATTTTTGACCCTAATTAATAGTAAAAAAAAGTAAACATAATTTGGCCTACTTAAGGTAAAAATGAGTTTATCTGGGGTAAACTAAAATTATATTGGTTAAAAATGTCCCCAAAAATATAAAAAGTCCAATTTATAGCCATTTAAAAAAATTATAATGTCTATTAATTGATAATGGTCCATTTTGGGGCCCTGTTTCACGTGAAAAATGTGTGTACACCTTTTTCATTTCAAAACATTATAAGTTTTCCACTCACCTCACTTATAAAAGGTCACTTGTTCACCTCTCCTCTTCTCACCTAAAAACCTCTTTAGTTTAGAAAATAACAAAGAAAATATCTTCCTTAATTACCTCATCTCATCCTAGGATCCTTATTTAGGTGAAAATACAACCTAACAATCCTTTTAGTGTACACTAAAAGAAGTTGTATGTAGAAGAGGTAATATCCCTAATTAAGCGTTTAATTTTATTTCTTCCTCAACCTACTTGATTATTATTAAAACATGATGATATAATAAAATCAAAATATAACATATAATTTTATTTTATATGTTAATGGAATGATCTATAAATATCTCTACTTCCATCAAATGGGATACAAAATCATCATTTGTGTGTACGGTGGACTACCACCTTACCAACCGATGTCATTTATTTTCCATCACCGCCTCTCATGAATGGATATAATGATTGATTAAATGTTTATATATGATATTTATAATATTATTATACTTATTGAAATATAATTTCACATATAACTTCTTAATTTACATTATTTGTGAATATGATAGTGTCTCTCGTGTGTATGGCGAATTTTCGCCTCACGAACCAATGTGATTCGTTTTTCACTAACAGTTTTATCAGAAGGTAAAAAAGGTTAAATTTAATAAATATATGATAAATAAATGAAATTAAATTTATTTTTTAGTGTAAATATTTTATTTACATTTTTTTATTTCATCTTTTGAGAAAATAGAAACAACGTTCACGCATACGTATGGATTACCGATCCCATTAACAATGTATTTCATTTTTTATCTATAAATTTTAAGGATTAATATAAATAAATATATAATAAATATATATGATATTTATATAATGTTTAAAATTCTATAGATTATGTAAAAATGATCAATGTGTGATCACATAAATTACAAAACCAAAACATACACGAAAAACATAAGAGTTATTACCCGAAACAAAATTTTAGCAAGGAATTGTTAATAAAAGGGTAATAAAAGGACATAATTAAATAAAATATGGTATTATATATATATAATTATTACTATTTAATATATTTAAAATAAATATATATTTTTTATACATGAAGTTTTAACATGTACTATGGAATTTAAGACTCAAGTTAAGGGGTTTTTTCTCACTTTTTACTTCTATGAGACACATGTCGTATTCAGCACCTATTTATTTTATGTGATATATATACTTACCATTAATTTATTTTAATAATATTATCCTTAAAATTAATTTTATTTATATAGCCATTTTAGTATGTCTCTTTCATGTGATTTACGATTTAGAAGTTACTCAAGTGGTAAGGGATTTCTAGTCTCTCTATTATTTTTAGAAGACACATGTAAATTCAAGACTCATTTATTTTGTGTGGTTTATATATTAACACTTATTTTATAAAATTAATATCATTATATTCATGATATTAAATAGTTCCATTTGATTTTATTTCTTAATAGGTATTATTATTCAAAAGATACCAAAGTGGTAAAAGTTTGATGTTACAATCTCGTTATTTATCATGATTGTTTACAATTATGTTTTTAATGATGAAATATTATGATAAATATCCCAAATAACTCATGAATTTTATTATCCTTTGGTTATGTCCTAGGAATACATATTTTCCATTCATTTTACTTTATATACATACTGAAGATTTTAAATTAGTATTTTTAAGAATAATCGTCTTCATCTCTCTCTCTGTACAAAAACATTTTTTCTTCCAAAACCAGGTTTTCTAAAAATGATTAATTTTTTAAAAAAATTTACAAATAATTTATTAAATTTTATATTAACCATGTTTTACTATTAAAATTTTTTAAAGTAACCTTTATGTCATTTTTTAAAAAATGAATATTTGGATTTTACTATGAATATAAAAGAAATATTTGTTTTAACGTGCATGGCATGAAAGGTATTTTCACCATAATTACCTACTCATTATTTTTATATCTTACTTTATATGTTCTAATGTTTCTTTTTAATGAAAAGTATTTTGAAAATGTTTTATGTTTTAAAAAGTTTTTTTCAATGTGTAAAGGTTATTTTCCTCAATAAATGTTCTAGTGGATATTTCAAAATAAGTTTCCATCTAAGATGACATATTTTGATGTTACTTATGATTTATTGGGGATATTATCCAAGGATAACATTATTATTATTTCTCTTGATGGTTTATGTTTATGATTATAATATTTTTATGAATTATGTTTCTCTTCCATAGGTTATACCATGATAAAATGATTTTGAAACATTCTTCTCTTTCCATGGGTTATGCTTTGAGGAATTGATGAAATAACTATGAAACCTTTTACTTTTAGAAAGGTTATATTATGATGAAATGTTTATGAAAACCATTTCTATTTATGGTTTCTAATATTATTAATGTTTTATGATATTGGGTCACACATATTTATGATTTTCATTACGTGATGGTGGTTAACTATAACCAAGGATGGTGGTTACATTAAAACTAGGAACAGTAGTTATGTTATAATAAAGAAGGGTGGGACGTATATATAAATTCCATTAATTGGGTAAAGATTGATATCAATGGTCATAAACTAGTTTTTAATAGGTAGTTTACCCATTTAAGTAGCAAACACTATCTACTATGATAGTCTTGGTAGTGAACCTTGACCATCATTATGGTTTAGTGAGTTAACCCATTCCACTAAGATACAATTGGAAATTATACTTGAACTACTAAGTAAATTATTTTCTAATCTTATATGTATTATCAAAATCTATTATTTATGAAAACAATTATGTACTCATGGATCATGTTCTTTGATTACATAATGATTCATGCCTTATGAACTACCAAGATTTTTTATATTGCTCAATTTTATGATTTATGAATTATAGGGTCTGTTTTTCATATGTTTTTCTCATGTTATGAAATCATTATATTCATGATATAGTGATATCTCGCGTGTTTATCCTAACTAAGCATATAAGATAACCCATTCTTATATTCCCTTTCCCCAGATTATAATGAAGGTTATAATGTATGATATGTCTAAGAAGGTTGAAAGTGATGAATACCAAAGCGGGATATGACATAATTCACTTATGGACCAATTGGTTGTGTGTCTAGGTTTCCAAAAGCTCTATATCTTTACAATCTATAGTCGTGTGTTGGCTTAATGGTATTAATATTCATCAAAAATATGTAATATCTATTTATGAGATGTTTGGATCTTAACATTTGGTATCACTAGATATGTTTAGTTAACATTTGGAAACTAGGATATGAAAAATTTAGTGAGAACTATAAGGATGTTTCTTAGGATGAGTCTAAAGATGATTCAAATATAAGATAATGTCCTAAGATTTTGGTAAAGTATAGTGTAAGTGATTTACAAGAAATTACATCCATGTATGGATACTACATGTGGATGTGACTCTGATATATAGGTTCTTAGAGGTAATAATTCTGAAAAGGGAGCATTAAGATGGACTTGATCATCACCTGGTCCATGAAAATGGGCCTTGTTGCACACTTGAATTGACACTCCTTGGGGATATGACTTGGAAATTCACAAACTCTTTAATAACCATCATGAATTATTTAAATGTATTATGGCTGTGAATGACCTATGATAATCCTAAGGTGTCATAGATTAAGAATATTGTTCCATGATTTATACATAGTATAAGTGATTTTTCATGATTATGTGGTTCCCCACTATGATTATTGTTTCTTATACAATGATTTTTGGTATTGGTTAGTGGTTGGAACCTAAAGGAATCATGTTAATGTTGAGTGTGATAGAAAATGAAATTATTTTTTCCTGAGTACCAAATATTATGGGAGATAGAATGAAAAATCTTATTCCTAGGCTCACACTACATTATGAGGCTATGAATCATGGTGAACATCCATTCAATAAAAGGAGTTTAAAAAGATCTATTGAGTACTTTATGAAGAAACGTCCACCTATTATAGTTGTTCAGAAGATCCAAAAGTTGATGAGAAATGGATCAATACCATTTAAAAGATATTTTCTACTCTCTAGTGTTCAGATCATGAAAAATTCATTTTTATTTTCTATTATTTTTAAGGATAATAAGATCAATGGTGGAATATGATCTTGAATTTGAGTCAACAAAATAAAATTAACTCCATGGAGTGGGATTAGTTTAAGATATTTTTTTCAATAATTACATCCCACGTATTCTTTATATGAAAATTTAAAATGAATTCCTTAAGATAAAACAAAAGGATGATAAATATATTGGTACCTATATAGAAAATTTTACAATAATTGTGTGGTATGATTCTGTTATTATCAGTCAACAAGAATGTAAGGTTGATTGATTCTTCAGTGTCTTAAAAACTAGTCTCCAAAGGGATTTATCCATAAGGGACATTGGTAGATATGAATAAATTGATCATTGTGCTATCAAGAAGGAAATTGATATTATAATTACCCATCAATCCAATGGTTTTGATAAGAAAATAATGATGGAATTAAATGGAAACTCTAAAAACCTTGGAGAAAATAAGATGATCATTTCTTTATGCTCGAAGTGTGGAAGGAAAAATGGAGTAAATTTTATTTAAGGGATTACTAAACATTTTAATTTTGTAAAATAATTTCATTGATTAGATGAATGATGAAGTGATGGTAAGAAGTTATCTATTTATTTACATGGATATAAATATACACAAAATGCACCACCCACACCCCAGTGCTTCAAGTGCATGGAGTTTGGGTATTATGAGAATCAATTCCCCATTCCAAGGGATAATGTGGATGATAAGCCACAATAACCTCTACAGACAATTGGAAAAGGGAAATCATTAGAAATAATATTGGATGAAGTGAATAATTATAATAAGGGAAAATTTACCCTCCACTTCTTTGTTGGGAATTTCATGTTTGATTTTGTATAAATGAGCTATATGTAAATATTTTTTTCATCTTTTAGTGAAATTTCATCTTATTTTGATCATTGATTATCTCTTTCTATATAGATTCTAGAATAATGAAGTATAATTTGAATATATATATATACAAGGATGAATCTATGATTATAATATAATTTTTTTGGATAATATAATATCATATTTGAGTAATAAACGCTGAAATGTCTTTTAGAAGCATATTTTTTTCTATGTAGGATTAAATTAAGAGTTATGGATAGCATCATGGGTTTATGAGTTTAAGGATTATCATAAGTTAAAATTAATTAACAAACCTTTCATGGTTTTGTGTGATGAGAGTTTATCAAGACTAATGATATTTTAAGATACATTTATGGAAATGAAACCCTTTGGTTTTCTATATGTTTTATAGAAAAAGTTATTTGATGAGTAATTCATTTTCACACTATAGACATAGGATTAAAGTTATTGTTATTATTTGTGGTTTATTATTTCTTTTATGTTAAGGTAATTCTAGGTGATATCCAATCACCTTAATAAGTTAACACACTTAACTACTATCAGATAAGATTTATCTCTGGATCAGTTTCCCAGAATATATATTAAAGAAGTGGTAAGATTCTATGTAGAACTAAATTCTGTTATATCTTATCGAGATTAGAGGTTTATCTCAATGTTCTAGAGAAGTATTCAGTAGACCTTGGATATGGAGCTAAGATTCTGCACTATGTGTTATTCTCAAACATATGATTAGTCTGATAAGGAAATTCAATTTTTAGAGGATATATTAAGATATTGTTCTATGGTTTTTAAAGGGTGGTTGGGAACAACACCTTCCTCTTGTCTAGTTTTCCAACAACAATAGATTTCACTCAAGGATTCACATGAATCCTTATAAATCACTCTATGGAAAGAAATGTTTAATACCAATTTAATGGGGTGAAGTGGAAAAATGAAATCTTTTGGTACTTGAAGTAGATGAATAAATGGAAGAGAAGGCTAGATCCGTTCAGCAACATGTAAGGGTTCAACAAATTTGAAAAATAAGTTATATCGAAAATATTTAACACGATATAGTATTTAATGTTTGTCAAAATATGTTTCTACAAATTTTTCCATTTAAGAACAAAGATAAAACTAATCCCTAGTTATATTTGTTCTTTAGAAATTATATATCGTATATGTACTGTATCTTATCATATGGAACTTCCATCAAACCACTCACATGTACATGATGTCTTCCATATATCTCCCTAGATGAATTACATACATGATCTATCAAATGTACCAAATGCATATGTTGTACCATTGGTTTGAGATATTTCTTTTGAGTAACAATCATTGGAGATTCTAGAACATATATTGGATGTTATATGAAACTAGACTAGTCACCTGGTCAATATATTGTGGCAAAACCCATAACATGAGGTTGTTATGTGGGAAACTGAGGTTGTAATGAGCTAGAAGTATCCTTGGTTATTGGAACCAATGATATGAATTTATAGGGATAAATTCATTTCAATGGATGCATAATATAAAACCCAAATACTTTATGAAATATTTTTTTCAAATAAATTTAATTTCATAGATATCTTATGTTAGATGAAACACTATGTTTTAACAAATCATGATATATTATTAATATTATTATATAAATGAGACCATTATAACCAAGATGTTAATAATAACTATATGAATAGTAATAAATATTTTTAAAATATTCTTTATAAAGTTTTTATATAAATAAAACATATTGAAAAAAATTAATTAATTTTGACAAAATCTTTATTTGTTTTGAAAATACTATTTTCTCAAGAAATGTTTTTATTACATTTTGAGAACAAATAAGAAAATTAATTTTTAATAATATTAGAAAATTTATTTGGAAAAATAAAATTCATTTCCTAAATATAAATTTCAAAATTATCATGGAGTTATTTTTTGATAATTTTCTAAAAAGGGATATTTTTCATTGAATAGTGAAAAATACTTTTTCTTATTAAGAAATATCTTATAATTTAAATCATTTAAAAAAATTGTTTTAAAATGGTTTTAAAAGTAAAGTAAGTTAAATTTTATATTTTTTAATGAAATATTTTTTCATTTAAATCACTTTCATACTTAATTTTTATATTCAAACTTTCTCTACTTATAAAAAATTTCTCTTTCAAAAATCACTTTCCTATCGCATTTACAAGTTCAATTTTAAATTAAATTATTCCAATTAGATTATTTGAATTTTAAAAATTATATTTAATATTTTGAATAATCCTAATTTATATTATTAAATAAGTTAAACATAAATTTTTACCAAAATTATTTATAAAAATGGAAAAAATTATTTACCATGGTTTAGGTAAAAATGGGTTTACATGGGGAATAAACAGAAATGATATGGGATAAAAATGTCTGAAAACATTCCCAAAAACCGTTTTATGTACATATTTATAACTTACCACGTATTATTCTTGATAATTTCAAAAAAAAATTCCTTTTATCAAGTAAAAAACATAGGTACACATTTTTCCATTCAAAAAATTACAAGTATGTCACTTTCCTCACTTATGAAATCCCACCGATCATTCTCTCCACTTCACACATAAAAGAAACTTGGTTCAACCAATAAAATCTAAAATATCTTCATTAATTACCTAATCTAATCCTAAAATCCTTAGTTTAGACAAAAATCCACCCTAATAATCCTTTTAGTGAAAACCAGAAGAAGTTGTGCATAGAAGAGGTAATGTCCATAACTGAGCGTTATATTTTATTTTTTCAATACCTTGTTAAATTATATATAAAACATAATTATATAATTAAGATAGTATATTCTATTTGTTTTTGTATTATTATTCTATGCTAGTTACCTACAACCATCTCCACTTGCATCAAATTGGATATGAAATCATCATTCGTGTAAATGGCAGACTACCACCTCGCGAACTAATGTTATTAGATTTCCATAACCACTTAAAAGGATTCATATATTGATATATTAAATTTTTATATGTTATATATATGATATAATTATATTTTTTTTAATTATTATATCACATATATGTTCTTACATTCCATACTATGAGAATATGATAGTGTCGCTCGGGTGTACGACGGACTACCGCCTCACGAAGTGATGTGATTATTTTTTCACAAATACTTTACACTGAAGGTAATTAGTGTAAATTTAATGAATATATTTTGTATATAGGGAATAAAAATGAATATTAATATTTAATATATTATTTATATTTCTTTCATTTCATCCTTTGTGAAAATGGAAATAGCATTCACACGTATGTACGACCCACTATCTCCATGAATGGTGTATTTCATTGTCTATATCTAACATTTAAGGATTAATATAAATAAATATATAAATATATAATGATTATATATTAAATTTATATCATGGTTAACATTGTGGACATTATGGATCCATGATAAAAGTAATATCATGGAAAATACCAAACCAAAACATACATGAAAAATGAAGTAATTATTACCTGAAACATAATGTTAACAAGGAATTGATAATAAACGGGTAATAAAAAGTTCATATGTAAATAATATATGGTATGATATATATATTTATGGCTCTTTAATATATTTATAATAAACTTATATTTATTATATAGGATATTTGAATGTGTTTGAAGGGTTTCTTGAATCATGGAAAGGGATTTTAATCTCACTTTTTACTTTTATGAGGAACATTCCATATTGTCTACCCATTTCTTTTAATGTGGTGTATATACTACCCATGAATTTTTTTCATTTCTATTATCATGAAAAATATTGGGATTTAAATATCCATTTAAGGATCTCTAATTCAGGTGGATTTTGATTTAAAAGTTACTAAAGTAGTGTGGGATTTCTTGTCTCTTTTTTATTTCTGGGACACATATGAAAATTCACCACTCATTTCATTTTTTAGGTGTATATTCTAACCCTTTTTCAATTTATTTCATTAATGTCCTTATTTTCATGATATATAATGTTTTAGTTTATTTTATTCTTTAATGGGTCATATTATTCAAAAGATACCAAAGTAGTAAATGTTTGAAGTTACAATCTCATTTTTTATCAGGATTTTTAATGATTGTGTTTTAAATGATGAAATAAAGAAACTCTTTAAGTTTATTATCCTATAGTTATTTCATGAGAAAACATGTTTTCCCTTCATTTTTCACTATTTACTCAAGATTTCGAATGATTTGTTTTTAATATTAATCATATTTTTTTCTCTAATATATCAAAAAAATCATTCTCTTCCAAAACCATGTTTTCTAGAAATGTTTTAAAATTTTTTTTACAGTATTAAAGTGATTTATTAAATAAAATTTTACCTATTTCTATCTTCTTAAAAAAAATCGAAAGGAATCTTCAATTATTTTTCTAAAAAATTATCATTTAGATTTTACTGAAAATGTAAATGTAATCATTATTTTATCATGTACGAAATGAAAGGTATTTTTCACCGTTATGACCAAATCATTGTTTTTAAAACTAATTTATAAGTTTCAATGTTTTTTTTAAATATTTGTTTTTAAAGTTTTTTATTTTTTAAAAAGTTTTTTCAAAGTGGAAATTGTTTTTCCTCAAGAAATGTTATAAGTTAACTTTTAAAATCATTTTCCATCTAATATGTCATCCTTTAATAGGGATATGATCCAAGGATACCATTCTTATTCTCAATATTAATGGTTTATTTTTAAGATAAAAATATTTTTATGAAACATATTTGTCTTCCATGGATTATACCGTGATAAAATTCTAATGAAACTTACTTATTTTTCCATGGGTTATGCTTTGATAAAATAATTAAGTGATTATGAAACCTGTTTCTTTTCCATAGATTATATTATGATGAAATGTATATGAAACCCATTTATTTTTATGCGTTTTGATATGATGAATATTTATTAATCTTGTGTCACACATATGTATGATTTTATTTATGTGATGTTGGTTACATTATAACCAAAGACAATAGTCATGATAGAACCAAGGAAAGCGGTTACATTATAACCAATAAGAGTGAAAAATATATCTCCATATAATTAATTAAGAAAATTTTGATATCTCATGATATAAATAGGACTAAAATAGGGAGTGAACAAAGTTCAGTGCGGGATTTTTTCCACTATGAAAATCTTGGGAGTAAACCTTAACTGCTATGATTGTTTGGGAAGTGAACCCATTCCACTATGGTAGTCTTAGACATGAGGCATAAACTGCTAAGGAAATTATTTTCTATTCTTATTTTCATTCCATAAATCTATTATTTTTGAAAATTGTATATTTTCATAGATTATATTATTTAATTTCATTAATATTAATGTCTTATAAACTGACATGATTTATTCCATGAATCAAGTATATAATCTATGATATGAAGGGAATGGTTATCAAATTTTATTCTCATGTTCTCATACCCTTTTTATCATGATATGTTGATATATTCTTTGTTTATCCTTATTGATCATCTAAGATCACCCTTTCATAAGTTTCCATTCCCTAGGTTATGATGAAAGGTATTATGTATGACATTTCTAAGAAGTATGATAGTTATGATGAACATATTGAGAGATGGTGTATCTTACTTATGGACTGGCTATTTATGTGTACATGTTTATAAAGACACTATACCTTTACAATCCTCGGGGTTTTTTGGGTAATGTAATGAATATTCATTAAAAAAGAAGTAATATCTATGTATGAGAAGTTTGGGTCATTTTAGATAAGGATTAAGATTATCTAAAATCATTATTAAATCCTATTTTCTGAATATATTTCGATCCTATATCATCCTATCATTGAACATGATCCAATTTAGAGCCACTTCCCCATGATAATGGATTTACTATATTTCATTATCAATAATAATTACAAGTTTCCAACTCCCTCAACTTAAAAAAAGGAACCACCGATCTTAATTTCTTCACACCACATGAGCCATTTATCATAACTAATATTTTCCCAAGTAATTTTAGAAATCCATATAAATTACTTTGATTTTCTTATCTTCCCAAAAGTCTCATCCAAGAATCCTTCAAGTGGTTTTCAAAGGAGGATACCCCAAGACAAGGTTTATGTTCTCACTGATATTATTCATGTTTCTTTCTTTATAAACCACCAAAAAATGTTCTATACCCATATTAAACCAATATATTTAATATATTTACTATATTAAGATGTTTTTATGTTAATTATATATCCATTTTATATTTATTTCTTATCTTTTGTAAAATGATATCATTGCTCTTGTGTACATGTGGACAACCACCTCTATGAAGCAATGTGATTCAATTTTCATTTCCTATTTACATGGTAGTTAATAGGGATGTAGTTAACTAAAATATATAATATTTATGATATAACTATGATTATAAAAATTTGAATTATTATTTATCTTTCTTTTATTCCATCCATTGAAAATTGAAAATTTCACATGTGTGTATATATAGTCTACCATCACTATAAAGTGATTTCATTTAATTTTCTTCACTGATTTATATGAATGGTTATAAAAGTTTATATAATTAAAAAATATAATTATTATGTAATGATAAAATTATGTATATTTTTAAACCTTTACCAACTTACAAGGACTAGAACCGTCGAACCGAAACATGCATGGAAAACAAACCAGTTTTCACATGAATGGTAATTTTAATGTAGAATTGGTAATAAAAGGGAAATTAGAAATTATATTGGAATTATATATAGTAATATTTATATTAATATAGCTTTTTAATATATTTATAATAAATCTATATTTTTTATTCAAGATTTTTAATACATCCAAAGTGATACGGGACTTGAGGTAAGGGTTCTCCGTCTAAAAATTGTTTCGTTGAGACAAGATTTATGTTATAGACCTATTTGTTTTAATATGGTGTATATATTTTCAATTTTAGAATTTATATGATTAATAACTTAATATTAATTATATTTATTATTTTATTTAAATTTATTTCTTTTAGTTTGATTATGGTTCAAATTTTACCAAAACAGTACGGGTTTATGTTATAATCACATTTCATTTATGGATTTTTTATGTTAAATTTACATTGAGGAAAATTATTCCATTCTTATTCTTTAAAAACCATATATTTTTGTATCCTTTTTTTATTCTTGGAATTTTAAATTATTAGTACCGTTTTTCTCTCTTAGGTACATAAAAGGTTTGATAAAATGTTTTAAAAAAACTAGGTTTATTTTATTTTTGGTCAATGAACTTTTTTTTATTTACATGATCTTTAAAATGTTTAATGCGAGTTTTTATTTATACATAAATGTTTGGAAAATATTATTTTTACTACATTTTACTTCATTTAAAAATGATTAAAATTAGTACTTTCAAAAAACATGTATAACTCACTTTTGACGTTCTACAAAAGTGTGAAAAGAATGTTCGCTTTTAATATATATGGAATGAATTATTTATCCCATCATAATGGCCATTATATTTTTGAATATTCCTTTACAATTTTACATTGTTATTATTAAATGAAATATTTTTCTTATTATTATTTTAATTTTTTAGTTTTTAAAGATACTGATAGAAAATGGTCTTTTTTATATTTTCAAATATATGTTTAAATTCACATTTAAAGGACTTTTTCATCATTGTTGACATCCTTTAAGGATTTATATGCTTCATAAGGTATTTTATCTTATAATACCATCCACTTTATTTATATGAATGGATTATTATGATAATTTTTTAAGGATGATTTAATAAAACTTGTTTCTTTCATAGTGTTTAATTGAGAAATGGTGAAATAATGAATGTTTTTATTATATTACCCACTTCCTTTCGCTCAATGGATTTTGATTATGTGATGGTGAAATGTTTTTGAAACCCATTTATTTTCTATGGGTTATGATATAATGATATTATTATTAAATTTTGAAACATTTATGTGTGGTTTTAAATATTTGATTAGTGGTCCAGAAATTATATAGCTCTCCAATTCATTGTTTCGGGATTTATTTCCCATTAGATAACTATTTTATACATGAACCGGATTTCATGTTAACAATAACAAGAGTGGACATTTTAGTCATATGTTAAAAAATTTATGTATGGATCATACTATATGTACTTAACAAGATGATTGGACCTGTTGATGTTTATACAGGTTCACAATGCTATGATATCCAATGTTTAAACTTGTTCCACATTCCAATGATATATGCTCATGTTAAGACCCATGGATTATGAATATGGTTTCATGACTATACGCATTTATTATTTCGGGATAAAATCCTTTTTCAATGACACATAATTTATGGCCATTCAATTGTGTTTTTTGAAATGAAATAGGATTGATATATTCTTGATTTTTATGAGTATTTTGTGTTGTGTTTTTTCATTTATTATTTATTTTTATCTGTTATTCACTTCTTAAGCATTAAAATTGTTTCTTAAGGTAAGGGATTTATTTTCAAATGCATCAAATAGTTCACAGATCTCTCCATGTGAATTTTATGGGTAATGTATTCTGTTTAAATATGGTTGTGGGTTACCTATCTCATTATTTAACCAAGGAACTTGACCATAACAAATGGTGATTTTTGAGTTAGAGAGATATTACTACAACTAAGGCTTCCCTTAGATCAAATTCCAATATCAACTCACCAATCCATCATAGAATTTATTCTTTGATATTTCATTATCCAATATTTTAATTATCTCAATACATATTTAATTAATATGTTCTATAAAATTAAATGTAAAATTTCTTTCATTGTTTATTTTTATCATGACTATAGTTTTCGACTTTTCCATATAAAGATAACTTGTATCTATGGGTTTGGCCTTAATAATTTAATATCATATGATAAACATTCGTAGTTCTATTAATTTGATGTTGTGTTTATAAATTTATAAAATTAATATTCTATAGTCAGTAATGAATCCATATGGGATGTCAAAAGAATTCCCATCATTCTTGATGACATGTACTTAGTAGAAAATTTAATTAAATATATTAGGAAAAATTATTTTATCATATCTGTTTATTGTATAATTTTACTTTAGGATTTATTCAGTTTCGATTTTACTAACTTGGGTGTTTTTTAATGTGATGGAATGTAATGCCCCGACCCGAGTTACCCAGAGTCTGTGCATTATTACATAACATTGGCATGATCACAAGAAAGCTCATGTCTCGAAATACCAATTAGTTTAGTAGCCTTTTAATAACTAGATATTCATAAAGTATACATTACATCATAAAATCAAAACTAAAACAATAATATATTTCATTAGAAGCATCCAAGCCTCCTAGATTATGCCTTCAGGTCACTAATAACTAACTTCTTCATATCCTGGGAAAATGAGACATAAGAAAGGGGTGAGCTCAAACGCTGAGTAAGGGTAAGTAATACAGCGGAAAATAAAATAAATATTAGGCATGGTAAATAATTGAAAACCACATGCCTTTACCAATAATAAACATGAATACTTTTATGGAAAGATTATGAGCTGAGTAAATAATGCCATAATAAAACATAATCATGGGTATTCTACTAGTCGAATGACCACAAGAACCAATAATATTATTTCCATAATGAGGGAATGTATAATGCCGGACATTCTAAGACATTTTGTCAATGCCTCGGCCAAGACGTCCAAAATGATTAAGGCCTCAACCAAAACCATAAATCAAATTTGGAAAGGGCCTCGTCCAATTCCACGTCTAGTTGTCTCATGAGACCTACCGATGTATCGAGGAGCTATAACGGTCTCCACCCGTCACTTACTAAGTCCAATACATTCCTTATATGAAAAGTTTTAAACATATCGTAAACATTCGTATTAAAACTAGAATACGAAATGTCAATACTTTAACCATAAGCAATGAATGGTATAAAAATAGAACATCCATAGTCAAACATATCACAAAAACATCAATACAATATGGAAGTTTTGTATCATAATATATCAACTTCAAATAAACTTAAAATCCATCAAAGGATGTTGACAAATATGAAATCAAAACCTTTTTTTAGAGACATATTTATTTTTATTTTGAAATCATTTAAGAGTCACATAAAGGAAATATTTATTTTTAAAATATTCTTATAAGCTTGTAAGGGAAGATTCGACGATGTTATAACGGCAGAAAATAGACGCACCCGCTGTATAAGTTAAAAAAACATTCTTTCCTTAATTTTGTCAAAAAGTATAAAAAGGAACTTGTTTAGAAAATGATGGAAAGATTCATTTATAAACTTTTAATAAAAATTCAAACAAGGGTATAAATGACTTTAACCCATATTCTATAAAATAGTAATAATTTTTTGAAATACATTTTTAAGAAACATGGATGTGGATGAAAAAAAGGTCCCAGTAGATAATTGCGTATAAATAACCTCGGATAATGAAGAGATTGTGAAATAAACCCTTACCTTGTACTTTTCCTTGGTTAATGGTAGGTTAACCTTCTTCATAATAGTGAAATAATTTTTATTGAATTATACAATAATCATATATATTAATATGATATCATGTACGATGTTTTAACATCCCTTGGTTAATAAAATCTTAGTATCATCATCGTTTTGGGTGTTAACTTACTCATTTTCTTTTATATAAGCCGTGTTTGTTATGGATAGGTTTTATCATACTCATATCTAGAATGATATTAAGTCCTTAAATATTATTTTTAATCATCCAATAAAATTTAGTCTTGAATGGATACGATGGGGAATGAATCTCATCGCGTTTGTGGAGATGGTAATCCGTACGTACGCACGAGCGACAATATCATTCTTTTGATATTAAAATAATATATAATTGGATGGTATATAATATATAAATAATCATTATCATGTTATCTTTATTATTTACATTAATTATACATCATTATTATACCCATCTAAATAATAGTATATTGAATAACAATTACACCACAATGTGGAGACGGTAGGTCGTACGTACGCACGTATGGTGACATATCATTCAAGGGATGGATAGAATAATGAATTTTTTTGTTCCATAATTATAATAAAATCACAATATATATAAGGTACCAGAGTTATTATTTTTTAATTGAAATAACAAGGAAATAAAAAGTTGAAGTAGAATGGAACTTTAAAAAGGGTGGTGAAGACGTTACCTCTTCTTCGGGTTCTTCCTTTTGATTTGATCAAAGGGGCTCCTTAGGTTGGATTTATGATCAAAATAAGGCCTCTAGGATGAATTTAGAGAAGTGGGAGGATATTTGGGCAGGTGTTTTCCGAGCCAAATGGCTTTGAAGGTGTGAATTAATGAGAAGGGGGAGTGCCCTTTTATAAGAGGAGTGAGGGGCTCTTTCGGAAAAACTTAAATTATTATTTTATAATAAAATAATATTCAGTTTATAATAGATCCAAGTGGATTATTAAAATTCTAAGGTTGGTATGGTTCTAAATCCTTTCAACCAATATATTTTAGATAGGTTTGGGTCATTATATTAACCTTATCTATTAGTTTTAACTCTTGGTTAATTAGTTTAACACTTACCATGTCACATTGTATTTTAATAATATATAGTTAATAATATTACTATATATATCCATGCGACCCCCAAGTGGTCAATTAATGATACAAAAATAATTATATAAGTCCTTTGGCCAAACCTTAGGTTTTTGTGAATAGAATATAAATTAATAATATAATATTTTTTTTAAAAACTCATTGATGTCAATTTTGAAACTACTCAATAATTAATTTTCGTTAAAGTCTTAACAGCTTTATAAATTCGAACCAAATTCATTTAATCAATCATAAAATGTAATATTAACCAATAATAATTGTTTATGTCATAAAAACTTTCAAATTATATTTATTTTAACATTTATAATACCAGTTATTTTATTCATTTAATAATGAGGAAAATACTACATCATTATTGTGTCATATATATTTTCAATTTTTCAATGTCTAAAAATTATAAATAAAATATCATTATGTATTAAATATATTTATCTTTCTAATTAATATTTATAATATAAAATATAAAATATATAACCCTATGTAAAAATTGTTTTTCTAAAAGATATAAGCATATGTCATTTTTGTATTTACTTTATCTTAATTAAAATAAAGTGTCCTTATCACCTACAAGTGGCTCCATGGGGTCCCAAAAATCGACCCAGAGATGCCCATGATCGGACATGTATCAACCAATAAGGTTAAGACATGTTTTAGGGTAATTTATTATTATTATAATATTATTTTTTTATCCTTATTTACCAGATTTACCTTTTAACCATGATAAATAAAATATTGACGGAAGTAATTATTCAAAATGTCTAAAAATAAAAGTTACCTATTTACAAAATTTGACATACTGATTCCAAATATGGAATCAATTTTTTCAAATTTAAAACACATAATTGGAAGAAATTAATTTAAAATTAATTCATGTTGTTAAAATAAAGAGCATGTTTTTAAGAGATAATAACTATCAAAAGATTGACACTTGTTCATGTCCGGTTTAATTGTGAAATTATGTCCAATGACCAACATTGTATTAAATGGTAATAATATATTCTAAATATACTTTAAAACCATTCAAATTCATAATTTATCACTATTATTTATTTCTTTTAAAAATTTTGTTTTTAATTAAAATTTAGTAATTTTCACTATTCATCAAATTATAAATGTTATCCGAAAAGTTCGAAAATTTTACCCTAGGCTAATTTCGATATTATGAATCCAAAAATGAACTCCATTTTGAGAGTTAAATTTTATAAAATTTCAAAAAGTGTGTATTAATATTCATAACGGCTAGTTTGATTGGTTGTGGTGTGTGTTAGAACTCGAAGTTGCCTACAACACACGCTACTGTAATATTCAAAGAGAAGTGTATCGTGGAAGATTGGGGTGTTACATTCCCCCCTCCTTCAAATAATTTCATCCTCAAAATTTCTATAATATTACTGTATAAAAAGACTCAGGTTGTTCTTCTTCATAAGTTCCTCAGGTTCCCACGTTGCCTCTTCTATTTTATGGTTTCTCCATAGAACTTTTACCAGACGAGTCGTCCGGTTTCTTAGCACTTGTTCTCTCGTATCAAGAATCCTAATGGGATCTTCACAATAAGAGATATCATGTTCCAGTTCTAATTCCTCATAGGTGATTACATGCATTGGGTCAGGCATGTATTTTCTCAATAGTGATACGTGCAACACATCGTGAACTTTGGAGAGATTTGGACGCATTGCCAAACGGTAAGCTACAGCCCCAATTCGTTCTAGAATTTCGAAAGGACCGATGTACCTGGGACTCAATTTACCTTTCATGCCAAAACGTATATCTCCCTTCCATGGAGATACCTTCAAGAAAACATGATCACCCACCTGAAATTCCAAAATCCTTTCTTCGGTTGTCATCAAAGCTCTTCTGCATACTTTGAGAAGCTTTGATGTGGTTTTGGATTACCTTCACATTTTCCATCGTTTCCTCCACCGGTTCTGGGCCTACACGTTTTCTTTCGCCAACGTCATCCCAACAGTTTGGTGTGCGACATCTTTTTCTGTATAACGCTTCATATGGTGCCATCCGAATACTTGAATGGAAGCTATTGTTATAGGAAAATTCTTCCAGAGGTAAATATTGATCCCACATACCCTGAAAGTCAAGTGAGAAAGATTTCAACATGTCTTCTAAGGTTCTAATAGTTTGTTCCAATTTTCCATCTGTTTGAGGGTGGTAAGTAGTGCTCAAATGAAGTTCAGTATACAAGTCCTTATGAATAATTTTCTAGAATCTCAAAGTAAAACAGGGATATAGATCTGAAACAATTGATAGGGGTACTCCATGAAGTCTCACAAGCTAATTAATATATATTATTGCTATACGTTCAAGTGTTAAATCTTTCCTTATAGCAAGAAAATGTTCTTACTTGGTAAGACGATCAACAACGACCCATATTGCATCATTCCTTCTAGGAGTATTTGGTAGTCCCATGACGAAGTCCATAGTGATATTATCCCATTTCCACTCAAGTATGGGAAGAGGTTGCATGATTCCTCCAGGCTGTTGCCTTCCAGATTTCACTTGTTGACAAACCATACATCTTGACACAAAATCAGCAATCTCCCTCTTCATGTTGTCCCACCAAAAATGTTTCTTTAAATCTCTATACATTTTTGTGCTCCCAGGGTGTATAGATAAATTGGAACTATGAGAATCATCTAACAATTCCCTTTTTAAATCATATATATTGGGAACACAAAGTCTCTTCCTGAAGTCAAAATTCCTTCTTCATACACAAAGTCTCTCAATCTCCCATCATTCACAGCTTTAATATTCTTTTGAAATTCTTCATCATCGGTCTGAGAACTCTTTACTTATCTTATCAACACATGATACTATTTCTTCATATGATGATAATATGTGGGAGACTATTTCCCTTCTAAATGATGTCTTAATACCATGAAGGACAAGATCCTTCTTACTCTTTGGATCATACGTATTGCTGGAGCATAAAGTAGGTCAGTTTATGAATTGAAATGAATAATTCCAAACATGTAAAATACCTAGCATAAATTTAATAGTTTATGGATATAATCCATAATAAAAAAATGTTTTCTTTGAGGTGGTATATACTCATAAACCCTTCATAGCGGTTTGTAATGAAAATGAGAATTATCCTAAGCATATTCCCCGGGAGTGTCTTAACCAAGAGTGCAGCAAGGTCCGTTGTCGTGCACCTGTTCCCGTTCGAGTCTAGCTCAAAGCGGTGTTTTCGGGTTTTACCCCTAGGTACATCTGTGCCAGAGTCTTCTCTACCTGTTCGTATCTAGACAGGGATGTATTTCTCATAAAACACACAAAATCTATATAATACCAAAATTCTAAGAAGTTCTTCTATAATAATCCTCAAATTCTATCTTAGGGTAATGTGATCTAATCAGAGTTTATCTAAATCTAGTTTCCAAGGTTATTTCTAAACTTTATATGATACCAATTGTAACACCCTGACCCCAGTTACCCAGAATCTGTGCATTATTACATAACATTGGCATGATCACAAGAAAGATCAAGTCTCGAAAGACCGATTAGTTTAGTAGCCTTGGAATAACTAGATACATTCATAAAGTTTACATTACATCATAAAATGAAAACTAAAACAATAATATATTTCATTAAAATCATCCAAGCCTCCTAGATTATGCATGCAGGTCACTCATAACTAACTTCTTCATATCCTGGGAAAATGAAACATAAGAAAGGGGTGAGCTCAAACACTCAGTAAGGGTAAGTAATACAGCGGAAAATGACATAAATATTAAGCATGGTAAATAATTGAAAACCACATCCCTTTACCAATAATAAACATGAATACTTTTATGGAAATATTATGAGATGAGTAAATAATGAAATAATAAAACATAATCATGGGTATTATACTAGTCGAATGACCACATGAACCATTAATATTATTTCCATAATGAGGGAATGTATAATGCCGGACATTCTAAAACATTTTTTCAAGGCCTCGGCCAAGACGTCTAAAATGATTATGGCCTCGGACAAAACCATAAATCAAATTGGGAAAGGGCCTCAGCCAATTCCATATCTTGTTGTCTCGTGAGACCTACCGATTCATCAAGGAGCTATAGCAGGCTCCACCCATCACTTACTAAGTCCAATACATTCCTCATATGAAAAGGTTTAAATATATCATAAACATTCATATTAAAACTAGCATACGAAATTTCAATACTTTAACCATAAAAAATTAATGGTATAAAAATAGCACATCCATAGTCAAACATATCACAAAAAATTCAATACAATATGGAAGTTTTGTATCATAATATATCAACTTCAAATAAGCTTAAAATCCATCAGAGGATGTTGACATAGATGAAATCAAAACCTTTTTTTAGAGACATATCTCTTTATATTTTGAAATCAATTAACAGTCACATAAATAAAAAATTTATTTTGAAAATATTATTATAAGCTTGTAAGAGAAGATTCGATGATGTTATAATGGCGGAAAATAGCCGCACCCGCCGTATAAGTTAAAAAAACATTCTTTCCTTAATTTTTTCGAAAAGGTTAAAAAGGACCTTGTTTGGAAAACAACGGAAAGATTCCTTTATAATCTTCTTATAAAAAGTAAAACAAGGGTATAAATTACATTAAACCATATTTTGTTAAATATTAAGAATTTTTTTAAATACATTTTTAAGAAACATGGATGTGATTGATAATGAGGTCCCAGTTAGTAATTAGTTATAAACATCATCGGATAATGAAGAGATTGTAAAATAAACCCTTACCTTGTACTTTTCCTTGGTTGATGGTAGGTTAACCTCCTATATAATGGTGATATATCTATTATTGAATTATACAATAATCATATATATTAATATGAGATCATATATGATCTTTTAACATCGCTTTGTTAGTAAAATCTTAGTATTATCGTCGTTTTGGGTGTTAACTTACTCGTTTTCTTTTATATAAGTCGTGTTTTTTATGGATAGGTTGTATAATACTCATATCCAGAATGATATTACGTCCTTAAATATTATTTTTAATCATCCAATAAAATTTAGTCTTGAATGGATACGATGGGGAATGAATCTCATCGCGTTCGTGGAGACGGTAATCCGTACGTACGCACGAGCGACAATATCATTATTTTGATATTAAAATGATATATAATTGGATGGTATATCATATAGAAAGAATAATTATCATGTTATATTTATTATTTACATGAATTATACATCATTATTATACCCATCTAAATAATAGTATATTGAATAACAATTACATCACAACGTGGAGACGGTAGGCTGTACGTACGCACATATGGTGACATGTCATTCAAGGGATGGATAGAATAATGAATTTGTTTGTTAAATAATTATAATGAAATCAAATTATATATAATTTACTGTAGTTATTATTTTAGAATGGAAATAACAAGGAAAGAAGAAGTTGAAAATAAAGTAACTTTAAAGAGGGTGGTGAAGACGTTATCTCTTCTTTGGGTTCTTCCTTTTGATTTGATCAAAAGGGATCCTTAGTTTGGCTTTATGATCAAAATAATGCCTCTAGGATGAAGTGAGATAAGTTGGGAGGATATTTGGACAGGGGTGTGCCGAGCCAAATGGCTTTGAAGGTGTTAATTAATGAGAAGTGGGAGTGTCCTTTTATAAGAGGGGTGAGGGGATCTTTAGGAAAAACTTAAAGTATTATTTTATAATAAAATTATATTTTGTTTATAATGGATCCAAAGTGGATTATTAAAAGTCTAAGGTGGTTATGTGTCGAAATACTTTCAACCAATAGATTTTAGATAGGTTTGGGTCATTATATTAACCTTATCGTTTAGTTTTAACTCTTGGTTTATTAGTTTAACACTTACCATGTCACATTGTATTTTTATAATATATAGTTAATAATATTACTATATACATACAAGAGACCCACAAGTGGTCCATTAATGATACACCAATAATTATATATTTCCTTTGGCTTAACCATAGGTTTTTAGAAATAGAATATAAATTAATAATATAATATTTGTTTTAAAAAATCATTTATGTCAATTTTGACACTACTCAATAATCGATTTTTGTTAAAGTCTAAATAACATTATTAATTCGAACCAAATTCATTTAAGAAATCATAACATGTCATATTGACCAATATAATTCGTGTATGTCATAAAAACATTCAAATTGTATTTATTTTAACATTTATAAAACCAATTATTTGAATCATTCATTAATAAGGAAAATACTGCATCATTATTGTGTCATATATATTTTTACATTTTCATTGTCTAAAAATTATAAATAAAATATCATTATGTAGGAACTCTTTTTAGATTTCCAATGAATATTTATAATCTAAAATATAACATATATATCCCTATTTAAAAAAAAATTTCTAAAAGATATAAGCTTATGTCATTTTTGTATATACTTTATCTTAATTAAAATAAAGTGTCCCTATCACCTACAAGTGCCTCCATGGGGTCCCAAAAATCGACTGAAAGATGCCCATGGTAGGGAATGTATCAAAAAATATGGTTAGGACACGTTTTATGGTAATTTATTATTATTATAACATTATTTTTTACCCTTATTTTCCGGATTTACCCTTTAACCATGGTAAATAAAATATTTACCGAAGTAATTATTCAAAATGTATAAAAATAAAAGTTACCTACTTACACAATTTGGACATCCTGATTCCAAATATGGAATCAATTTTTCCAAATTTAAAACACATAAGTGGAAGAAATTAATTTAAAATTAATTCCCATTGTTAAAACAAAAAGCGTGTTTTTAAGAGATAATAAATATCAAAATATTGACACTTGTTCATGTCCGGTTTAATTGTGAAATTATGTCCAATGACCAACATTGTATTAAATGGTAAAACTTTATTCTAAATATACTTTAAAACCATTCAAATTCATAAGTTATCACTATTAATTATTTTGATTAAAAAAGTTGTTTTTAATTAAAATTTAGTAATTTTCACTATTCATCAAAATATAAATGTTATCCGAAAAGTTCCAAAGTTTTACCCTAGGATAATTTTGATATTCCAAATCCAAAAATGAAGTCCATTTTTAGAGGTAAAATTTATAAAATTTCAAAAAAATTGTATTACTATTCATAACGGGTAGTTTGATTGGTTGTGGTGTGTGTTAGAACTCGAAGCTGCGTACAACACACGCTACTGTATTATTCAAAGAGAAGTGTACCGTGGAAGCTTCGGGTGTTACATTCTCTCCTCCTTCAAAAAATTTCATCCTCTAAATTTCTAGAATATTACTGTATAAAAAGACTCGGGTGGTTCTTCTTCATAAGTTCCTCGGGTTCCCACGTTGCCTCTTCCATTTTATGGTTTCTCTATAGAACTTTTACCAGACGAGTGGTCTGGTTTCTCATCACTTGTTCTCTCGTATCAAGAATCCTGACAGGCACTTCGAAATAAGAGAGATCGGGTTCTAGTTCTAATTCCTCATAAGTGAGTATATGTGTTGGGTCAGGCATGTACTTTCTCAACAGTGATACGTGGAACACATCATGAACTTTGGATAGATTTGGCGGCATTGCCAAACGGTAAGCTACAGCCCCAATTCATTCAAGAATTTCGAAAGGACAGACGTACCTAGGACTCAATTTACCTTTCTTGTCAAAACGTATAACTCTCTTCCATGGAGATACCTTCAAGAAAACATGATCTCCCACCTAAAATTCCAAATCCTTTCTTCAGTTGTCAGCATAGCTCTTCTGCCTACTTTGAGAAGCTTTGATGTGGTTTTGGATTACCTTCACCTTTTCCATCGTTTCCTCCACCAGTTCTGGGCCTACATGTTTTCTTTCACCGAAGTCATCCCAACAGGTTGGTGTGCGACATCTCAATTTGTATAACGCTTCATATGGTGCCATCTGAATACTTGAATGGAAGCTATTGTTATAGGAAAATTCTACCAGAGGTAAATATTGATCCCACAGATCCTGAAAGTCAAGTGAGCAAGATCTCAACATGTTTTCTAAGAATTGAATAGTCCGTTCTGATTGTCCATCTGTATGAGGGTGGTAAGCAGTGCTCAAATGAAGTTCAGTATCCAAGGACTTCTGAAGACTCTTCCAGAATCTTGAAGTAAAACAGGGATCTCAATACGAAACAATCAATGTGGATACTCCATGAAGTCTCACAACTTCATTAATATGTATTCTTGCTAGACGTTCAAGTGGTAAATCTTCCCTTATAGCAAGAAAATGTGATGACTTGATAAGACGATCAACAACGACCCATATTGCATCGTTCCATCTAGGAGTCTTTGGTAGTCCCATGACAAAGTCCATAGTGATATTATACCATTTACCCTCAGGTATAGGAAGAGGTTGCATGACTCCTCAAGGTTGTTGCTTTCCAGCTTTCACTTGTTGACAAACCATACATCTCGACACAAAATCAGCAATCTCCCTCTTCATGTTGTCCCACCAAAAATGTTCCTTTAAATCTCTATACATTTTGGTGCTCCGAGGGTGTATAGATAAATTGGAACTATGAGCATCATCTAAAATTTCCCTTTTTAAATCAGTTATATCGGGAACACAAAGTCTCTTCCTGAGATTCAAAATTCCTTCTTCATACACAAAGTCTCTCAATCTCACACTACCCACAGCTTTAATTTTCTTTTGAAATTCTTCATTATCGGTCTGAGAACTCTTTTTTTATCTTATCAACACATGATATTATTTGTTCATATGATGATAATACATGGGAGACTATTTCCCTTCTAAATGATGGCTTAATACCATGAAAGATATGATCCTTCTTACTCTTTGGATCATACGTATTGTTGGAGCATAAATTATGTCAGTTTATGAATTGCAATGAATAATTCTAAACTTGTAAAATGCCTCACATAAATTGAATAGTTTATGGATATAATCCATAATCACAAAATTGTTTTATTTGAGGAGGTATATACTCATAAACCCTTCATAGCAGTTTGTAAACAAAATGAGAATTATCCTATGCATATCCCCCGGGAGTGTCGTAACCAAGAGTGCAGCAAGGCCCATTGCCGTGCACCAGTTCCCGTTCGAGTATAGATCAAAGCGGTGTTTTTGAGTTTTACCCCTAGGTACATCTGTGCCAGAGCGGCCTTTACCTGCTCGTATCTAGACAGGGATGTATTTCTCAGAAAACTCACAAAATCTCTACAATACCAAAATTCTAGGAAGTTCTTTTATAATAATCCTCAAAGTATATCTTAGGGTAATGTGATCTAATCAGAGTTTATCTAAATCTAGTTTCCAAGGTTATTGCTAAACTTCATCTAATACCAACTGTAACGCCATGACCCCAGTTACCCAGAGTCGGTGCATTATTACATAACATTGGAATGATCACAAGAACGATCAATTCTCGAAAGACCGATTAGTTTAGTATCATGGGAATAACTAGATACATTCATAAAATTTACATTACATCATAAAATTAAAACTACAACAATAATATATTTCGTTAGCAGCATCCAATCCTCCTAGATTATGCCTACAGGTAACTCATAACTATCTTATTCATATCCTGGGAAAATGAAACATAAGAAAGGGGTGAGCTCAAACACTCAGTAAGGGTAAGTAATACAGCGGAAATGACATAAATATTAAGAATGGTAAATAATTGAAAACCAAATGCCATTACCAATAATAAACATGAATAATTTTATGGCAAGATTATGAGCTGAGTAAATAATTCCATAATAAAACATAATCATGTGTATTCTACTAGTCGAATGACCACATTAACCATTAATATTATTTCCATAATGAGGGAATGTATAATGCTGGACATTCTGAAACATTTTGTCAAGGCCTCGACCAAGACGTCTAAAATGATTAAGGCCTCGGCCAAAACCATAAATCAAATTGGGAAAGGGCATCGTCCAATTCCACATCTAGTTATCTCATGATACCTACCGATGCATCAAGGAGCTATAGCAGGCTCCACCTGTCACTTACTAAGTCCAATACATTCCTCATATGAAAAGTTTTAAACATATCATAAACATTCATATTAAAACTAGCGTACGAAATGTCAATACTTTAACCATAAGAAATGAATGGTATAAAAATAGCACATCCACAGTCAAACATATCACAAAAACATCAATACAATATGGAAGTTTTGTATCATAATATATCAACTTCAAATAAACTTAAAATCCATCAATAGATGTTGACATAGATGAAATTAAAACCTTTTTTTATAGACATATCTCTTTATATTTTGAAATCCTTTAAGAGTCACATAAATAAAATATTTATTTTAAAAATATTCTTAAAAGCTTGTAAGGGAATCTTCGATGATTTTATAACGGCGGAAAATAGCCGCACCCGCCGTATTAGTTAAAAAACATTCTTTCCTTAATTTTGTCGAAAAGGTTAAAAAGGACCCTGTTTGGCAAACGATGGAAAGATTCCTTTATAAACTTCTTATAAAAATTCAAATAGGGGTGTAAATAACTTTAACCCATATTCTGTAAAATATTAAGAATTTTTTGAAGTACATTTTTATGAAACATGGATGTGGGTGATAAAGAGGTCCAAGTAGATAATTACGTATAAACAACCTCGTATAATGAAGAGATTGTGAAATAAACCCTTACTTTGTACTTTTACTTGGTTTATAGTAGGTTATCCTCCTTTATAATGGTGAAATAATTGTTATTTTATTATAAAATAATCGTATATATTAATATGATATCATATATGACCTTTTAACATAGCTTTCTTAATAAAATCTTAGTATTATCATCGTTTTGGGTGTTAACTTACTCGTTTTCTTTTATATAAGTTGTGTTTGTTATGGATAGGTTGTATAATAATCATATCCATAATGACATTAATTCCTTAAATATTATTTTTAATCATCCAATAAAATTTAGTCTTTAATGGATACGATGGGGAATGAATCTTATCGCGTTCGTGGAGACGGTAATCCGTACGTACACACGAGCGACAATATCATTATTTTGAAATTAAAATAATATATAATTGGATGGTATATCATATAGACAGAATAATTATCATATTATATTTATTATTTACATGAATTATAAATCATTATTATACCCATCTAAATAATAGTATATTGAATAACAATTACACCACAACGTGCAGACGGTAGGTCGTACGTACGCACGTATGGTGACATGTCATTCAAGGGATGGATAGAATAATGAATTTGTTTGTTCCATAATTATAATAACATCACAGTATATATAAGTTACTGGAGTTATTATTTTATAATGGAAATAACAAGGAAAGAAGAAGGTGAATAAAAAAGGAACTTTAAAGAGGGTGCTGAAGACGTTACCTCTTCTCCGGGTTCTTCATTTTTATTTGATCAAAAGGGCTCCTTAGGTTGGATTTATGATCAAACTAAGGCCTCTAGGATGAATTGTGTAAATTTGGGAGGATATTTGGGTAGGGGTTGGTCAAGCCAAATGACTTTAAAGGTGTGAATTAATGAGAAGGGGGAGTGCCCTTTTATAAGAGGGGTGAGGGGCTCTTTAAGAAAAACTTAATGTATTATTTTATAATAAACTAATATTCGGTTTATAATGGATCCAAAGTGGATTATTTAAAGTATAAGGTGTGTATGGGTCTAAATCCTTTCAACTAATATATTTTAGACAGGTTTGGGTCATTATATTAACCTTATCTTTTAGTTTTAACTCTTGGTTAATTAGTTTAACACTTACCATGTCACATTGTATTTTTATAATTTATAGTTAGTAATATTACTATATACATCCAAGCGATCTCCAAGTGGTCCATTAATGATAAAAAAATAATTATATAAGTCCTTTTCCTGAACCTTAGGTTTTTAGGAATAGAATATAAATTAATAATATAATATTTTTTTTTAAAACTCATTGATGTCAATTTGGACACTACTCAATAATTGATTTTTTTTTAAGTCTTAAAAACTTTATTAATTCGAACAAAATTCATTTAATCAATCCTAACATGTAATATTAACCAATAAAATTTGTTTATGTCATAAAAACTCTCAAATTATATTTATTTTAACATTTATAATACCAATTATTTTATTCTTTCATTAATGAGGAAAATACTGCATCATTATTGTGTCATATATATTTTTACTTTTTTGATGTCTAAAAATTATAAATAAAATATCATTATGTATGAAATATTTTTATATTTATAATGAATATTTATAATCGAAAATATAACATATATAATCCTATGTAAAAATTGTTTTCCTAAAAGATATAAGCTTATGTCATTTTTGTATTTACTTTATCTTAATAAAAATAAAGTGTCCCTATCACCTACAAGTGGCTCCATGGGGTCCCAAAAATCGACCCAAAGATGCCCATGGTCAGACATGTATAAACCAATAAGTTTAGAACATATTTTAGGGTAATTTATTATTATTATAATATTATTTGTTTACCTTTATTTACCAGATTTACCCTTTAACCATGGTAAATAGAATATTTACGGAGGTAATTATTCAAAATGTCTAAGTATAAAAGTTACCTATTTACACAAATTGGACATCCTGATTCCAAATATGGAATCCATTTTTCCAAATTAAAAACATAGAAGTGGCAGAAATTAATTTAAAATTAATTTCTGTTGTTAAAACAAAAAGTGTGTTTTTAAGAGATAATAACTATCAAAATATTGAGACTTGTTCATGTATGGTTTAATTGTGAAATTATGTCCAATGACCAAAATTTTATTAAATGGTAAAAATATATTATAAATATACTTTAAAACTACTCAAATTCATAATTTATCACTATTAATTATTTCAATTAAAAAAGTTGTTCTTAATTAAAATTTAGTAATTTTCACTATTCATCAAAATATAAATGTTAAATGAAAACTTCCAAAATTTTACCCTAGGCTAATTTCGATATTATGAATCCAAAAATGAAGTCCATTTTGAGAGATAAAATTTATAAAATTTCAAAAAGTGGGTATTACTATTCATAACGGCTAGTTTGATTGGTTGTGATGTGTGTTAGAACTCGAAGTTGCGTACAGCACACACTACTGTATTATTCAAAGAGAAGCATACTGTGGAAGCTTGGGGTGTTATATTCTCCCATCCATAAAGTAATTTCATCCTCAAAATTTCTAGAATATTACTGTATAAAAGACTCGGGTGGTTCTTCTTCATAAGTTCCTCAGGTTCCCACGTTGCCTCTTCCATTTTAGGGTTTCTCCATAGAACTTTTACCAGACGAGTCGTCCGGTTTCTCAGCACTTGTTCTCTCGTATCAAGAATCTTTTCAGGCTCTTCACAATAAGAGATATCAGTTTCTAATTCTAATTCATTATAGGTGAGTACAAGTGTTGGGTCAGACATGTATTTTCTCAAAAGTGATACGTGGAACACATCGTAAAATTTGGAGAGATTTGGCGGCATTTCCAAATGGTAATCTATAGCCCCAATTCGTTCTAGAATTTTGAAAGGACTGATGTACTTGGGACTCAATTTACCTTTCTTTCCAAAACGTATAACTCCCTTCCATGGAGATACCTTCAAGAAAACAGAATCTCACACATGAAATTCCAAATCCTTTCTTCGGTTGTCAACATAGATCTTCTTCCTACTTTGAGCATCTTTGATGTGGTTTTGGATTACCTTCACCTTTTCCATCATTTCCTCCACCAGTTCTAGGCCTACAAGTTTTCTTTTTCCAACGTCATCACAATAGGTTTGTGTGCGACATCTCTTTCCGTATAACGCTTCATATGGTGTCATCTGAATACTTGAATGGATGCTATTGTTATAGGAAAATTATAACAGAGGTAAATATTAATCCCACATATCCTTAAAGTCAAGTGATAAAGATCTCAACATGTCTTATAAGGTTTCAATAGTCCATTCTGATTGTCCATCTGTTTGAGGGTGGTAAGCAGTGCTCAAATTAAGTTCAGTATCCAAGGCCTTCTGAAGACTCTTCCAGAATCTCGAAGTAAAACGGGGATCTCGATCCGAAACAATCGATAGGGGTACTCCAAGAAGTCTCCCAACTTCATTAATATATAGTCTTTCTAGACGTTCAAGTGGTAAATCTTCCCTTATATCAAGAAAATGTTCTGAATTGGTAAGACGATCAACAATGACCCATATTGCATCATTCCTTCTAGGAGTCTTTGGTAGTCCCATGACAAAGTCCATAGTGATATTATCCCATTTCCACTCAGGTATGGGAATAGGTTTCATGAATCCTCCAGGCTGTTACCTTCCAGCTTTCACTTGTTGAAAAACCATACATATTGACACAAAATCATCAATCCCCCTCTTCATGTTGTCCAACCAAAAAATTTCATTTAAATCTCTATACATTTTGGTGCTCCCAGGGTGTATTGAGAAATTGGAACTATGAGCATCATCTAACAATTACCTTTTTAAATCAGGTATATCAGGAACAGAAAGTCTCTTCCCGAATTTCAAAATTCCTTCTTCACACACAAAGTCTCTCAATCTCCCATCATTCACAGCTTTAATCTTCTTTTGAAATTCTTCATCATCAGTCTGAGAACTCTTTACTTATCTTATCGACTCATGATACTATTTCTTTATATGATGATAATACATGGGAGACTATTTCCCTTCTAAATGATGGATTAATACCATGAAAGATACGATCCTTCCTACTCTTTGGATCATATGTATTGATGGATCATAAACTAGGTCAGTTTATAAATTGCAATGAATAATTCCAAACATGTAAAATACCTAACATAAATGGAATAGTTTATGGATATAATCCATAATCACAAAAATGTTTTCTTTGAGGAGGTATATACTCATAAACCCTTCATAGAAGTTTGTAAAGAAAATGATAATTATCCTAAGCATATCCCTTGGGAGTGTCATAACTATGAGTGCAGCAAGGCCCATTGTCATGCACCAGTACTCATTCGAGTCTAGCTCAAAGCGGTGTTTTTGGGTTTTACCCCTAGGCACATCTGTGCCAGAGCCACCTTTACCTGCTCGTATCCAGAGATGGATGTATTTCTATGAAAACTCACAAAATCTCTACAATACCAAAATTCTATGAAGTTCTTCTATAATAATTTTCAAAGTCTATCTTAGGGTAATGTGCTCTAATCCGAGTTTATCTAAATCTAGTTTCCAAGGTTATTGATAAACATCCCTTGATACCAACTGTAACGCCCCAACCCCAGTTACCTAGAGTCGGTGCATTATTACATAACATTGGCATGATCACAAGAAATATCAAGTCTTGAAAGAACGATTATTTTAGTAGCCTTGGAATAACTAGATACATTCATAAAGTTTACATTACATCATAAAATGAAAACTACAACAATAATATATTTCATTAGAATCATCCAATCCTCCTAGATTATACCTGCAGGTCACTCATAACTAAATTCTTCATATCCTGGGAAAATGAAACATAAGAAATGGGTGAGCTCAAATGCTCAGTAGGGGTAAGTAATACAGCGGAAAATGACATAAATATTAAGCATGGTAAATAATTGAAAACCACATGCCATTACCAATAACTAACATGAATACTTTTATGGAAAGATTATGAGCTGAGTAAATAATGCCATAAAAAACATAATAATGGGTATTCTACTAGTCGAATGACCACATGAACCATTAATATTATTTCCATAATGAGGGAATGTATAATTCCGAACATTCTGAAACATTTTGTCAAGGCCTCGGCCAAGACGTCTAAAATGATTAAGGTCTCTGCCAAAACCATAAATCAAATTGGAAAAGGGTCTCAGCCAATTCCATGTCTAGTTGTCTCATGAGACCTACCGATGCATCGAGGAGCTATAGTAGGCTCCACCTGCCACTTACTAATTCCAATACATTCCTCATATGAAAAGGTTTAAACATATCATAAACATTCGTATTAAAACTCACATACGAAATGTCAATACTTTAACCATAAGAAATTAATGGTATAAAAATAGAACATCCACAGTCAAACATATCACAAAAACATTAATACAATATGGAAGTTTTGTATCATAATATATCAACTTCAAATAATCTTAAAATCCATCAAAGGATGTTGACATAGATAAAGTCAAAACCTTTTTTTTAGAGACATATCTCTTTATATTTTGAAATAATTTAAGAGTCACATAAAGAAAATATTTATTTTGAAAATATTCTTATAAGCTTGTAAGGGAAGATTTGATGATGTTATAATAGAGGAAAATAGCCGCACCCACCGTATAAGTTAAAAAAACATTCTTTCCTTAATTTTTGTCAAAAAGGTTAAAAAGGACCTTGTTTGAAAAACGACAGAAAGATTCCTTTATAAACTTCTTATAAAAAGTCAAAAAATGGTATAAATGACTTTAACCCATATTCTGTAAAATAGTAAGAATTTTTTGAAATACATTTTTAAGAAACATGGATGTGGATGATAAAGAGGTCCCAGTAGATAATTACGTATAAACAAACTCGGATAATGATGAGATTGTGAAATAAACCCTTACCTTGTACTTTACCTTGGTTGTTGTTAGGTTAAACTCCTGTATAATGGTTAAATAATTGTTATTGAATTATAAAATAATCATATATATTAATATGATATCATATATGATCTTTTAACAACGCTTTGTTAATAAAATCTTAGTATTATCGTCGTTTTGGGTGTTAAATTACTCATTTTCTTTTAGATAAGCTGTGTTTTTTATGGATAGGTTGTATCATACTCATATACAGAATGATATTAAGTCCTTAAATATTATTTTTAATCATCCAATAAAATTTAGTCTTGAATGGATACGATGGGGAATGAATCTCATCGCGCCCGTGGAGACGGTAATCCGTACGCACGCACGAGCGATAATATCATTCTTTTAATATTAAAATAATATATAATTGGATGGTATATCATATATAAAGAATCATTATCATGTTTTATTTATTATTTACATGAATTATACATCATTATTATACCCATCTAAATAATAGTATATTGAATAACAATTTCACCACAATGTAGAGACGGTAGGTCGTACGTACGCACATATGGTGACATGTCATTCAAGGGATGGATAGAATAATAAATTTGTTTGTTCCATAATTATAATAACATCATAGTATATAGAAGGTACTGGAGTTATTATTTTATAATGGAAATAACAAGGAAAGATGAATTTGAAGAAGAAAGGAACTTTAAAGAGGGTGGTGAAGACGTTACCTCTTCTTTAGGTTCTTCCTTTTGATTTGATCAAAAGGGCTCCTAAGGTTGGATTTATGATCCAACTAAGGCCTCTAGGATGAAGTGACGGAAGTTGGTAGGATATTTGGGCAGGGTTTGGCCAAGCCAAATGGCTTTGAAGGTGCGAATTAATGAGAAGGGGGAGTGCCCTTTTATAAGAGGGGTGAGGGGCGCTTTAGGAAAAACTTAAAGTATTATTTTATAATAAATCATATTCAGTTTCTAATGGATACAAAGTGGGTTATTAAAAGTTTAAGGTGGGGATGGGTCGAAATCCTTTCAAACAATAGATTTAAGACAGGTTTGGGTCATTATATTAACCTTATCTTTTAGTTTTAACTTTTGGTTAATTAGTTTAACACTTACCATGTCACATTGTATTTTTATAATATATAGTTAATAATATTACTATATACATCCAACAGACCCCCAAGTGTTCAATTAATGATATAAAAATAATGATATAAGTCCTTTTCCCGAACCTTAGGTTTTTAGAAATATAAAATAAATTAATAATAAAATATCTGTTTTAAAAACTCATTTATGTCAATTTTGACACTACTCAATAATTGATTTTTGTTAAAGTCTTAACAACTTTATTAATTAGAAAAAAAATCATTTAAGAAATCCTAACATGTCATATTAACCAATAAAATTCATGCATGTCATCAAAACTTTCAAATTATATTTATTTTAATATTTATAATACCAATTATTTGATTCTTTCATTTATAAGGAAAATGCTGCATCATTATTGTGTCATATATATTTTTACTTTTTCAATGTCTAAAAATTATAAATAAAATATAATTATGTAAGAAATATTTTTATATTTCTAATGAATATTTATAATCTAAAATATAACATATATAACCCTATGTAAAAATTGTTTTTCTAAAAGATATATGCTTATGTCATTTTTGTATTTACTTTATCATAATTAAAATAAAGTGTCCCTATCACCTACAAGTGGCTCCATGGGGTCCCAAAAATCGACCCAAAGAAGACCATGGTTGGAAATGTATCAACCAATAAGGTTAGTACATGTCTTAGGGTAATTTATTATTATTATTTTATTATTATTATTTTAACCTTATTTATCGGATTTTCCCTTTAACCATGGTAAATAAAATATTTACCGAAGTAATTATTCAAAATGTATAAAAATAAAAGTTACCTATTTACAAAATTTTTACATCCTGATTCCAAATATGGAATCCATTTTTCCAAATTCAAAATACAAAAGTGGTAGAAATAAATTTAAAATTAATTCCTGTTGTTAAAACAAAAAACATGTTTTTAAGAGATAATAATTATCAAAATATTGACACTTGTTCATGTCTGGTTTAATTGTGAAATTATGTCCAATGACCAACATTGTATTAAATTGTAAAAATATATTTTAAATATACTTTATAACCACTCAAATTCATAATTTATCACTATTAATTATTTCGATTAAAAAAGTTGTTTTTAATTAAAATTTAGTAATTTTCACTATTCATCAAAATATAAATGTTATCCGAAAAGTTCAAAAAATTTACCCTAGGATAATTTCTATATTCAGAATCCAAAAATGAAGTACATTTTGAGATATAAAATTTAAGAAATTTTAAAAAGTGGGTATTACTATTCATAATGGCTAGTTTGATTGGTTGTGGTGTGTGTTAGAACTCGAAGTTGCATACAACACACGCTACTGTATTATTCAAAGAGAAGTGTGTTGTGGAAGCTTGGGGTGTTACATGGAATGTATTAAATGTATCATGAGGGATCGCATCCACTTTTCCATATATGTTGTTTATTTTTCTTACCAAATTGATTGACTCAACAAGAAGATCCTAACAAAAAAAGGATGTTCCCCATATCCATACCCAAGTGATTATGAGTCACCCCTCTATATATTAGATAAAGTATTCAAATATTTGAAAAGATACCTAGAGATAATGCAAAAATTTGTCATATGAATTGATGTAAGTATGAATGTATAAAGAAAAACTCAACGTAAAACTTGAGGACAAGTAAAATGGTAACGCTGAGTTTGTGGATAAATCTAAGTCAACTTGTAATGATGAAGTTAAATATGTGTCAATTTTTAGGGAAGGTGCACTCAAAATTTATAGACCTAATGTGGAATGTGATGATGAATCCTTAGTATAAGAAGAGCATAAGGGATAAGAGGAGTTGATAGATACTAATAACATAGAAGTTTATGATGAAGTGCATCAAGATGAAGTTGGGAATGAGGAGTATTACAAGTTTTTTACTACCAAAAAGTTTTTTATTCGTTCTTTAAGACTTTCTAATCACTGAATTTCACCTAAAAAGGTATCAATACACATTAAATGAGGAGTAGTATAAGTATCACTCTAGATGAGAAGAAATCAAAGTCATGGTTAAATCCAGACTAAGTAACTTCCTTCCACACTCCTGTTATGTGATACATAAGGTAATGTATATACTAAAGACATTAGAAACATTTCTTATTTTGTTAAAACCCATGTATTTTATTATTTATTAGGATTTTTTTTTTGTTTTTTTTAAATATATTTTGGATATAGATTCCATCCCTCATACATTTTTGATCTTATATGGAATGGATCTTTCACTTTCACTGGATTATTTTAATTGTGTAGGTTTTTGAGGATGATATAAGTCACAATAAGGTAAAAATAAGGAAAATGTGACCTTAATGGGATAATGGATTTTTTTTTAAATTTAATATTTTCTCCACTTTCCCTATATTTGTTATTATGTGATTTCTGATTTTAATGGTATTTTCATACCACATTTAGACTTTTTCATAAATTTTTTAATCTATGGTGAAAAAATGTTTATTTGGAATCCATTCATTCTAGGTTTTATATATCATTTTTTATAATATTTATTTATTAAAATTAGGTATGAAAGATTAAAGATATGAATGTGATAATTAATTTGAGGAATCATGATTTTAAAAGTCATGTTGATACATATATATGGAATTCCTCTAAAATTTTAATAATTTGATTATTTTATATTCTTGTAGATCAATTTTTTATTTTTTCAAGACATGGGGGATTATATGTTAATTTATATTTCCAATTTCCAAGATTATTCTAATCCATTTTATCAAATACTTTTTTATACCCTATTTCTTTTGAGTTACTTATGATACTAGAACAAGCATTTTTATCTTGTAGATTCATTGAAACAAAAATGTATAATTAAGATGATTGAGGAATTTTTTATTTGAGCCCCTTATACCTTTGAGAACCACATTTTCATTTAATATTTCTTTTATCATGATTGAATTCATGAATGACCTTGTTAGGGTCGGAATATAACAAGCTAATTATTCCTTCTAACCCTAATCTTGGAATTTTTTTGTTATTTACTTTGAGCCAAGTATGGGGGAGAGGTTGTTCCGTGAAATAAATGGGATGAGTTTTACTGAAAAGTGAGGATGTGACGTGTTATCTATGGTTATGGGGGAAAGGTTCATTGATTTTATTTCATTGTGATTTATTTTAAACTCTATAGAAAAATAAAAGATAAAAGGAATCATTGTTGAATAAGGGAATCTATAAATAATATAAAAAAGAAATTATTATTTAAAATAGGATGTGTACTTTATTATAATTATTGTTATGATTTTTGATAATTTTATATAAGGAAGATGATTGTTGGGTAATATCATTTTTGGAGTACTTTGTTTTTTTGAACTTACTATTATTTATCATGCATTGTTTTTTAGAGTTTAACCTTCATTTTTGCCTTTGTTTTGGTTTTTTATTTCTATTACCTACAAATACTCAACTTTGGATTCATTTGATAATTTTACAGAAGTGATAATTGATGATGTTGAATATTTTATTTATGGGGAGGTGAATTAAGATGGAGTTCAACCCCATGGTTACGATGCATGATCTTACGGATTCATCATAAATCTAGTAAAATATACATTTAGTGATGAGATAAATGTTTCTAGTAAAATAAATTAACAGTTTAAATCATAGTAATAATAAATTAACATATGTGAATGTAAGTACAATATAATTGTTTCCATTTTAAGAGGAAGAGTAAAAAATCATGGCTGATTAGTTTTCATGAAAAATGAGTTTTTTTATAGAAATATCTTATGTGAAGCATGAAATTTTATTACCCATTGATAATTGTTTGATTTGGTTGACAATGGTGTTTCAACATTGGTGGGTGGAATTGACAACACTGGTCATTCCTTTCATAGCATTTTATCAGGTGCTTCCAACTAGAACTCACGGTTATACCCACGCTCATCTCACTCATACACATTCATACCAGTTAAATCTATCACGTTTTTCATAATGAATGATGTTTTGTTCACTATTATTGTAGGTGTCTCCTTTATTTGCGAAATGTTTTCTTATGACTCTTGATGTTCAGCATGAGCTTCATCCATGGAATCAATGGAATTTCTATAGGTGTTTCCATGGAAATTTCATGTAGGAAAACCCTGCATTGAAGAAAGAGATAATCTTGGATTTTATTTCATCTATAGGTCATCCATTTCATTTTAAATGTGCTCCTTTATTCAATTGTCCAACATCAATTTTTCGCATGTCCAGGTCATAACATGATAGTGAGTTTTTTATGTGTTTTTTGAAAAAAAAATTAAAAATTGTCCACAGTCAAAAAAAATTAAACTATATATGAAAGGTTTTGGGGCCTCTGCCACCTTTCGGTTGAGTCAAAAGGCAGTAGAGGCCCAACTCCCTTTTAGAAAAAAATATTTCAATTATACATGTTTTAATATTTATAAACATATAGGTTTGAATATTATGAAATATATATATATATATATATATATATTGTGTTTGTTTAATTTTTTTTAGAATTATGTTATTAATATTTCAAAGTGAAAATGATATGTTTTAAGAAATATCTATTATGACATGTAAATAATTTTTAGTTATAATTTTTATTATTTTTTCCAACTATGTTTTATTTTCAAGTATGTTCAAATATGTGTCATTGCTTTCTAAAATGATAAATCAGGTCATTTTTTCTTATGTATCTAGTTAGGATTAAAATATAAAAGGTTTTATTCTATATTTCATTTAGTTAAATACTATTTTGGTGTCATTGTTATATAAATATAATATTATTATTGGTTATAAATATATAGATTATATATTTATGCCCCATAGGGTGTAGTTCAGTGGTTCCACCCCTGCTGTACCTGTGGTGGTGAGTTGAGGAGGTTCTGGTTTCGAGCCTCCGCGTCTGCAGATTTTCATTCCTTTGTTCCCCTCCCTCGGACCTACCATGTATATAGATTATATATTTATATTGTTTTGTTATATAATTATTTTATAGTTTTCTTTAAATATTTATATTCATTTGTTTCACTGAAACTCACCATTAATCAACGTGAAACATGAATGAAGGACATGTGAATTGTGGATATTTTATACATCCACCATTTCTATAAAACTGAACGTGATCTTAGTTCAACATCTTTTTTTATTTTTTTTCATGACTATTATAATGTTATATTACTCCCTTTTGGATATTGTAAGTCATCATATTTTATAGAATTGTAATATACTAGTAAAATGTGGAGCTTGAGTAGAAATTATTCATTTTATCAGGGTTTAATATCTAGGGTTGGTTTGAATTAATAATATTCCCACTTCATCAATATTTTATTGATAATTAATTTTACTAGCACAATATGTCATTTTATTAATACATAAAAATGGTTTTTATAATCTTTTTTTACATTCATTTCATTTTTATTTATTTATTATATTTAATATTGTTTTTATTTTCAACAAATTTTTAAATAATTAGGCTATTTTTTATATTTTTTTTAGATTGTTTTTATAGTTTATATTTTATAATAATTAAATGTTTCCTACTTGAACTTTAATAAGTTTTCTTGAGATTCAAGTAGTTGGATTTAAAATCTTATAAAATATAAATTGTGACTAAAATATAAATGTAAATTGAAATAGTAGATAAAAATATATAAAAAAATTGACAGGAAAAACAATTTATTCATTTTAATATATTGAAAAAATATACATGAATGAGTATAATCAATGTCTATGATGAGGTTTTGTCCCACATGGTGGTGTGTGAATGGGATGCTTATATCAAGAGCATCAACCTCGGTGCTAGGGTGGAGTCTGGTGAAATGGATAGTGATGATAATCAAGAACTATATCCTTAAAAATTGGATGCTCTGTCTATGTTTGAATGGAAGGAGGTTTCAAATGGTGGTCATCCAACATACCCGATCCATATGCCACTAGGGTAGTAGAAGGACCTTCCATCATCACATTGGGGAACCATACAGGCTATAAAGGATCTGAAAATAAATCTTAAGGCATGGAAAATAAACCCTGATAGAAACTCAGATAATCTTCTCCTAGAGAATACTATAGATATGCTGCCAACACGGATGGATCCCATTATTCCCGATGCACATCCCCAATAAGATGGGGTTGGATTGATAGAGGTTTGACCTCTACATATATAATAGGTGAGGTCCCATGGGTTGCACAATGTGATCTATGTCGTCATCATCTTGGATACTCGACATCAACATCAGTTGGAGGAGGTTCTTGAGTAGGAACCTCCACTCCCTGGGTAGAAACGACATCTCCCTGGGTGGATGATTGAAGATATTGTTGTGAACCGCATGATAAGTTTTCATCATCCCCCACGATGTAGCATGGATCACTGTTATGCTTTCAACCTCCTCCTATGGATCACTCATGTGGATTATCTTCTAAGATCGAGTATGCTATAAAGAGATTCAAAATGAATTATAAAATAGTACAATAAACAAACTAATAGAAATTTAATGACTTATTATATAATAAATCCCTCTTTTGTGTCAAGTAAGATATAGTATAAACATTATTCTATACCATGACCCATACTCGACCTGATGTGATAGATTGAATATCATCATAGGTACACCCTGGAAATGAAGCGATGCTCATCCACCATAGTGGTCAAGATATTGGGCATGCCATCAGCACCAGTCCTCATTCTACCTCCCCGTCTATTTTAAGTCATGAAGATCTTGTAAATGTCTCAGTGGTAATGCAATGTTCTGAACAAATCCAAACTGGAACATAACCCTATAAGGTATGTGCCACTCAATAATATAGAAGTGAATGAGTGCCACAACATCCATATAATCCTCATGTATTGAGGTGTAGTATGTTGTAAAATGGTATAGTAAATCCTAGTATGGAATCCATTAAATCTAAAATGAAAAGTGAAATTTTTCAAAAAAAAATATTCTTACCAAAAACAAAAAAAATGATGATATTATGAAATTTTTTGTCAATGAAATATTGGATATACTTATATCAGGGGGTAGGAGACTGTCTAAATTGAGCTAGTATGAACCCAAATGGTGTTTCAGAGCATTGAAGAAGCGTTATTCCTAGATCCACCTGTAAAATACAAAAAATAAAGTGATAAATAATAATAAATTAAATTCAACAACTCCTATTATCATTTGAAACTAAAAGAGATAAGTGATCATACCAGCATCCATGCAGAGAGTCATGAAACACCTCTATAGGAATTATTTGACTAAAAAGATCAAGGTGGAGTGAGGGGATGCGCTCGCATGCCCATTTCTGAAGAAGGATCATGCATCCCTCAACATATATTCAATCATAGTGTCATGAAATGCATAATGCTCTATAAGTGTAGTCCAATCATGAAGATCCCCAAATATATGTATTGGCCTAATAAAAGTCCTCTAGTAGCCCTAGATACGTCATGTGAACATGCTTACCAGAGTTATCAGCACATAGTGTCCCTCTAATGATATGTAACATATAGGAACAAGCATTAAACATGATGGTATTATCATCAGCAACATCAGCTAAATGTGCAATTTGTGTCTCTAGCCAACCCATAGATAACGAACCTATTTTTGTAGCAGTAGCACCAGAAAAAATATCTACACTTAGAAATCTCTATACTAGATCATGCCAGTCTGCCCTGGTGGGTCCAATAATGGATTATCCCTAGATAGAAAGACTGAGAAGGACTCGCACATCCTTGAGGGTGAGGGTAATCTCTCCCTCAGGTGGTTGGAATGTTTGTGTCTCTCGTATCCACCTCTCTAGTAGGGAAGTAATCATATGATGATCGATGAGTAGGAAATTAGATACCCCAATTCCATTGAAGCCATCATGACATGGTAATGGTCTAATGGTGGATGGTGGTAGCATGTGATGATGATAGTGCACTCAACGCACCTTATGTAAAGACCCGTAAAATTCAAGGAAAATTTTTTTCTTAATTTTCTTGGGAATTTTACAGGAACGCAATTTCTGACGGCACCTGATTCTGAGGCCCGGTGTGCCCAGAATCATTTTCCAAAGTTTGGATCGGGTACATTCAGTGAACGAACGAGCGGGTTTTTCTAACCTTTGAAACGGTTCTTGGAATTGAATTCCAATGGCACCGATGGAATCGCAGTGCCGGTAATTTCTTAGAAACACCTTTTCCGGAGTTGCGTTTCTTTGGGTGTGGTTTTTAATTTTTGGGCTTAAGTTAAGGAATAAAAATAAAAGTGGTGCGACTTTTTATTTTTATTTTACTTAAGTGGCTTAACCTAGGTTAAGTGGATAATATGGGACCCATAATATCCTACCCACTTGGTAGGATATTTGTGAGGTGGAGCCCGCACGATCCCCACCGTTTCTTTCCCTCTAAGTAACGCACCCACGAAAACCTCTTTTTAAATAAAGTCAACCTATGCGTTTAATTAAATATTAAACGCCCCTATTAATTGAACGGTTTAAGCGTTTCAATTAATTCAATTAATTGTTGGATTCTTTTTATGAATTCCAAAACGTTGGCATGGGAAATAAAATAAGACCAAGACTTATTTTATTGAAGGGTTGCTTGTTGAGAGGATTGGGAGAAAGCTCTAAGGCTTGAAGATCTTCATCCTCCTTCATTGAAGAACCCGAAGAAAGCATCGTCGCCGACGAAGAATGCCAGCCTTCGATGAAGGGTGACGAAGAATGACGAACCCTCGGAGATCGACGATGTGACGCCATGTACCGCGACGCTGATGATTCTCCTTCCGCGATGCTTCTTCCGCGATGTTCCTTCCCTCGCGACAATATTCGATCAACAACCAATTGAGGTAGGGGGTTGCGGTTTTTTTAATTCTTTGTGAATTATATCCTCGGCATGGATTCTTTTGGTGATTTTTAAATCTTGTGATTTTATACCCACATCATATGTTTAAAATATTTTTCGGATGAATTTTTTAAAACCACTAACACAGTGGGTGCGGACCAACGAATAAGTCCGAACCCACCGTCTCTTCATTCTTGGTGAGCGGATTAGCGGGTGGCAAAAAATCAGGTTGCACGGGTGATGTGAGGTCCTCGCAGTGAAGGACGGGCCCTGGGAAGGCCATTGGCGAAGACGACACGCAGTTCCGACCACCGAAACTCGTCCGGAGGTCCGCGGAGCGGCCCGCCGGCGCGCCGCCGGGAGGAGCCACCACAACTGAAGTCGCAACGGTAGGCAACAGTCCCGCGACCGCTCGGGACCAGAGGGAGCGGGACGCGTCAATCAGCCACGTCCGCTGGCAAGGGCGGCCCCACGCAGGGTCGCGGTCTCTCTACGAGGGGGCAGCGCGCCCCCCGCTTCGCTCGGCCGTAACGGCCGAGCCGACCAGCTGGCCACTCGGCTAGCGCCAGCCAGGTGGCACCCAGGTCGGGCCGGGCCAGGTCGCGCCCAGCCGGGTCGGGCCCGGACCCAGGTCCGGTCGTCCCGGTCCGGCCCAACCCAGTGGGGTTGGGCCGAGGCCAAACCCCCCGTTTTCAGACCTCTTTCGGTCTTTTTCCAATATCTTGGGCTACGGACCTCCGATCGACGCACCGTCAGTGGTGATGCGATACTTGGATCGAGACGGTCATTTCTACATATTACAATCAAGGTTTAGGAGAACTTTGGGTTCGGCCGGGTTGGTTTGTACACGAAACCAACCGGGCCCTCGTAGCGGAAACGCTTATAACTTGACTTCCGGACGTCCGATTGACTTACCGTCGACTTTGATGGATTCCTCTAAGTGATACGGATCTTTTGGCTTACTCCGCCCATGGTTTGGATGCAGGTGGAGTACGGTCAGGTTTGTTTTGACTTAAAAACCAACCGGGCCCCTGGGACGAAAAAGCCAATAACTCTCAGACCGGGTGTCCGATTGACGCGCCGTCTGCGAAGTTGAGTTCCTATTGACGATACAAAACTTTTGGATACATCAACTCTGGACTATGTGTTAGTTGATTTATCAGCCTCACGGCTCATGGAGCGGACCCTCTGGAATGATCTTGCTGTGTGCAGGAACCCTAGAGCTGGCTGCGACTGCGACGATGACGACGACTATACAGAGATCCTCAGTGAATTCGACGAAGATGACTACATCACTCAGTGATCCTACATGGATCAGTGCTACCGATCCTGTGTGGGACCAATCCTATGTGGGTCAGTGCTCAGCGGTCCTGTGTGGGCCAGCGCCTACAAATCCTATGTGGGTCTGATCCTGTGTGGGTCTTTGCGGGGGTTAGTTACCTATCGATCCTTTGTGGGTCAGATCCTTTGTGGGTCATTGCGGGGGTTAGTTACCTATCGATCCTTTGTGGTTCAGATCCTTTGTGGGTCATTGCGGGGGTTAGTTACCTATCGATCCTTTGTGGGTCAGATCCTTTGGGGGTCATTGCGGGGGTTAGTACCTATCGATCCTTTGTGGGTCCGACGGCTTAGATGAATCAGTGGCTATATCTGATCATCTCTATCATCATACGAAGAAGTATACCTGTGTGAGATGAATCCTGTTTTGGTTTCCTATGTGGATTGTGTTGTGCTATCCTGTGTGGATTTGCGTTTTTCTTTCCTATGTCGACTGGGTTGTACTTGGGCTCAGATGTTGGATCCGAATGAGAATTGATGACTTAGGTATATGTATGGGAATATACCTAAGCAGTGTCGAATGTTAATTCGTGATTGTATCCTTCCTTTGTGGATTATACTTTTTGGATTCAGGGAGACCTTCGGAGGTCTCGGGGTCCCTACTGAGTAGCTTATACTCACCCCTGCACGGGCTATGCCCACACTAAGTTGTGTTGGTTGCAGACGACGGACAGCGCTGATCGCGGTTGAGGCTTGCGGAGCAGGTAGGTACCCGGAGGTAGACCACTGGGCGGGACGTACTCGGAGCGGACGGTTGGACCCTAGGAGCTGTGGAGGTTATCTGTACTCACCCTTCAGGTGGGGCTTCCTGTGGACGGCTCGACATTGAGGATTTACTTTTCAGTTGTTGTTTTCCCTTTCCAGTTGTACTTTACTTTTAGTTTGGGTTTGTATTCAGGCCCACTTACTTTTCCGCACTTACTGTTGTACTCAGTTTTTACTTAGTGTTTACTTCTACTACTTTCCTTCTCTGTGGTGTTTGTTTACTTTACAAAGGCAATGCCTTCCCTTTCTACCGGGAATTACGCCTTGGTGCTAGTCGCCAGCCCCTGGCCTATGGAAGGCGGGCTTGGGGTAGTCATGGCACGGGCCCCGAGGACGGGTCGTGACAAATTAGTATCAGGGGAGTTCGGTTCTACCGCAGAACTTGGGACTCTGATCTTTTTTATATGTGAATCAATAATGTTCAGCGTATTGGGTGTGGTTATTAGTCCAGGGAGTCCAGTGTTGGTGTGGCGGCCGACGTATCTGTACACCAGGACCCTGACTTCTGATTTCCGACTTAATGCATGAAAACATTGATTTCCTATGTGTTCAAGTTTTCTTTGTGATTACTTTATGTCAGCTCCCCAGGTATACTGTTTGACCGTGGTGCACCAGTTTCTTTTCAAGATGGCCCCATGATGGCAGCCAGCAAGGGTTCCTAGAGTTGTGCGTGATGACAGCCCACCGAGTGATGAGGCCTCGGTATAGGGCCCTTTGACAGCTGAGGCACCGGTGGTACCTCTACCCACCGAGCCACCGATGCTTCCAGCCCCAGTCGCTGATGATGCACGTCGCCTTAGTGCACTGCAAGAGTTTCAGCGCCAGCGACCACCCAGGTTCTGCGGGGAGATGGACCCCCAGGCAGCTGAGGGTTGGCTGGAGGTAGTGGTATGAGTTTTAAGGTTAGTGAGGACACCAGCAGACCTCATGGTGATCCTCTCAGCGAGCCTACTGCACGCGGCAGCAGGCAGATGGTGGAGCTTGATGCTCCAAGTGCAGGATGAGGCATCTCTCCTCTGGACGGAATTTGATAGCCTCTTCTGCTCGGAGTTCGTCCCAGCCACCCTCCGTGCGGTGCACATCCAGGAGCTTCTTCAGCTGCGGCAGGGCAGCTTGACAGTCGCCCAGTATTCGGCGAGATTTACCGATCTCTCGTGCTACTCGACAGACATGGTACAGGACCGATTCTTCCAGGCCTGAACGTTTGAGTAGGGATTGAGGCATGAGATCAGGGCATCGTTGATCTCCCTCAGCATTCCGACTCAGGCATGAGTACTGGAGGGATCCCTTTTGATTGAGAGCTTCCTTGCTGAGCCTTCTTCAGCAGCGAGACCTACCGCGGGACGGCAGGTAGCAGAGTCTTCTACAGCAGGCAGTCGACGGATGAATCATGGGTCCAGGCAGACCAGACACTCAGGCAGATGACCTCAGGACACTGGCTCAGCAGTACGGTGCACACAGCGCGGAGCCAGTCTTTCGAGAGGCAGGCAGTGCTACACATGTGGCGGGCAGGGCCACATGGCTCGTGACTGCCTGACCCGTCGTGCTGAGGAACATGAGACGGTTGAGGGGTCACCCAGGCAGAGGCAGAGGGTCGACCGTGGTGGTCCGCAGGGAGCAGGCGGATGAGGCAGAGGAGCTGGCAGATCAGCAGGTGGTGGGTGACGCTTTGAGGCTCTACCACCACCACCACCAGGAGGTCCACCCCGACCATAGGGAGCTGGCGGGCAGAGACAGGCACAGCTCCAGGCAGCGGAGGCCTACAACCACAGCGTGCCCGAGATGATTCGAGGTACTATCTGTGTCTATTCCACCCTTGCTGCAGTTCTTATAGGCACAGGAGCGAGTCACTCTTTCATAGACGCTGCCCTTGTTCGGAGCTCGGAGATTCCGACAGAGCCGTTGGCTCGATCCTTACATCTAGAGACTCCTACGGGATCAGACTCAACGATTACGCACTGGTGCCGGCAGGGTGAGCTTACTCTAGGATGCGAGAGCTTCGGCTATGATCTTCTTGTAGAGGCGTCGAGGCCTTATGACGTCATCTTGGGCATGGATTGGTTATCTACAGTCCATGCTCAGATTGACTATATTAGGTGCAAGGTGTGATGTGTACGCACCAACGGGAGCAGGTTCACCTTCACCGGAGAGAAGGGAGCCTTCGTAGCACAGGATGGACTTCCGCAGAGGAGAGCACAACCCATCACTCATCAGTTGGCTAGCCTCATCCTAGGAGCATTTGACGTGCAGATTCCTAGTTTTCCTACAGTGGTGGATCAATATGTGGATGTTTTTTCCAACAACGTTCCAGGACTACCTCCTCGCAGGGAGGTAGACTTTTATATTGACCTGTACCCCGGGACAGCCCTGATATCCACTCCATCATGTCGGATGGCCCCCGCTGAGCTTCGAGAGGTACGGGTACAGTTGGAGGACTTGCAGGGAAAGGGATTCATCTGACCCAGTGTTTCACCCTGGGCTTCCCGATAATGTTCGCCAAGAAGGCGGACAGGAGCTTGCGACTTTGTGTTGACTATCGTCGCCTGAACCAGGTGACAGTGAGGAAAAATTATCTGCTACCAAGGATTGATGACCTCTTCGATCAGCTCAATGGAGCACGGTGGATTTTAAAGATAGACCTCAGGTCAGGCTATCATCAGCTCAGAGTTCGGGACAAGGACGTGCAGAAGATGGCCTTCAGATGTCGGTATGGACACTATGAGTTCTTGGTTATGCCCTTCGGCGTAACCAATGCTCACGCAGTGTTCATGGGCCTCATGAACTGGATCCTTCAGCCATACCTTGATCGATTTGTCGTGGTCTTCATCGACAACATTTTGATTTACTCGACGACTGGAGAGGAGCACGCCTACCACTTGCAGGTTGTTCTGGACACACTCCGAGAGCACCAGCATTATGGTAATCTCTCGAATTATAAGTTATGGATACGTGAGGTCCACTTCTTGGGACACGTCATCTCTAAGGCAGGAGTTGCGGTGGATCCTACGAAGATCGAGGCAGTGCTAGCTTGGGATCCACCTAGTAGAATGACGGAGGTGTTGAGTTTCTTGGGACTAGCTGGATACTATCGGAGATTTGTGCCAGACTTCTCTAGAGTTGCGGCACCACTCTCAGCTTTGACGAAGCAGGGGAACCCCTTTTTGTGGTCAGACAGATATCAGTAGATCTTCTAGGAGCTGAGATAGAGATTGACCAGCGCCCCTATCTTGAGGCTTCCGGAGGAGGGAGTAGGGTAAATAGTCTACTGCGATGCATCAGGGACCAGACTCAGATGTGTCCGGATGCAAGAGCGGGTGGTGATCGCCTATGGATCACGTCAGTTGAGGCCGCATGAGAAGAACTACACTACCTATGACCTGGAGTTAGCAGCAGTGGTCTTTGCTCTGAAGACATGGCGGTACTACCTGATGGGCGAGTGCTTTACAATCTTTTCAGACCATCAGAGTCTCAGGTACATGTTCTCTCAGAAGGACATGAACCTGAGACAGCGACGATGGCTTGAGTTCCACCAGGACTATGACATTGAGATAGTCTATAATCCTGGTAAGGGGAATGTAGTAGCTGATGCTCTCATCAGGAGGACGGGAATTCAGCTACTTGAGGAGGAGACAGAGCAGCTAGCCACTTTGCAGATATCCTTCATGGATAGAGATGGAGTATCCTTCCTTTAGTCTCTCACAGTCACTCCTCCACTATTGCAGTGGGTCAGAGAGGCACAGCATGGGGACACTGACTGTGAGATGCAGCGTGCACAGATATCCTCAGGACAGGCACTTGATGGTTTCTCCTTTGGAGCAGAGCACGACGTCATTTTTAAAGGACGTACCTTGGTACCAGTTGCTTTACGGGAGGAGGTGCTGAGAGAGTTTCACACTTCTCCCTTGGCAGTACATCCTGGAGTGGCGAAGATGTACCAGGACCTCAGGTGACAGCACTGGTGGCCGATCATGAAGAAGACGGTGGCATAGTTCGTTTCTCGATGCCTCACCTACCAGCAGGTGAAGGCAGAGCATCAGGTACCAGCAGGCTTTGTACAGCCCTTGGAGGTCCCGTAGTGGAAGTGGGATGAGATATCTATGGACTTCGTGACTGGACTTCCACGCACTTCCAGAGGTCACGACTCCATCTGGGTGATTGTCGACCGACTCACCAAGTCGGCTCACTTCTTACCCATCAAGGAGCAGGGCTCAGTGGAGAGCTTGGGACGTCTTTACATTCAGGAGATTGTACGACTTCACGGTGTGCCATCATCTATTGTCTCCGATCAAGATGCTCGCTTTACTTCCCGGATTTTGAAGGGGTTGCAGGAGGCGTTCGGGACGCAGCTACGTCTGAGCACCGCCTTTCACCCTCGGACAGATGGTCAGACGGAGAGGACCATACAGACTCTCGAGGACATGCTCCGCGCATGTGTCCTCGAATTTGGTCGCAGCTTGGAGGACCACCTACCCTTGGTGGAGTTTGCGTACAACAACAGCTACCACTCCACCATTAGGATGGCACCATACGAGGTGTTGTACGGCCAACCTTGCAGATCTCCTTTGTTCTAGACAGACCCTGGGGAGTCAGCACTTGTGGGACCAGAGATGGTCCAGGCCATGACAGAGAAGGTCCAGGTCATCCAGGAGCAGATGAGGACAGCTTAGAGCTGGTATAAGTCTTATGTTGACAGGAGGCGGAGGCCACTAGAGTTCGAGGATGGCGACCACGTCTTCTTGTGTGTCTCACCTTGACGTGGTTTACGGAGATTTGGTCGAGGTGGGAATTTGTCTCCACGCTTCATCGGACCATTCCAGGTCCTCAGTAGGATTGGCAAGGTGGCTTATCGCCTTGCTTTACTACCTCAGTTGCACCGGGTGCACGACGTCTTCCACGTATCTCAGCTGAGGAGATACGTGCATGACCTGATGCATATCATTGGCCATGGGGAGCTAGACATTGATGATGGGGCGACTTTTGCGGAGTTCCCAGTGGAGATTGAGGATCGACAGGAGCGGGTCCTACGTGGATGGTCAATTCCTCTAGTGCGCATCAGATGGCAGCACGGGAACCTCTAGGAGAGCACTTGGGAGCAGGAGGCTCAGATGTGTGCTCAGTACCCACATTGGTTTCCATAGTTTTTTTTATGTATCTTTATGGGGACGTAAATCCCTGAGGTGGGAGTGATGTAAAGACCCATAAAATTCAAGGAAATTTTTTTCTTAATTTTCGTTGGAATTTTACAAGAACGCAGTTACTGATGGCACCTGATTCCGAGGCCCGGTGTGCCTGGAATCATTTTCCGAAGTTTGGCTCGGGTACGTTCAGTGAAAGAACGAGCGGGTTTTTCTAACTTTTGAACTGGTGCTCAAAATCGAATTTTGAGGGCACCGATGGAATCGCAACGTCGGTAATTTCTTAGAAACACCTTTTCCGGAGTTGCATTTGCTCGGGTGTGGTTTTTAATTTTTGGGGTTAAGTTAAGGAATAAAAATAAAAGTGGTGCGACTTTTTATTTTTATTTTACTTAAGTGGCTTAACCTAGGTTAATTGGATAAGATGGGACTCATAATATCCTACCCACTTGGAAGGATATTTGTGAGGTGGGGGCCGCACGAGCCCCACCGTTTCTTTCCCTCTAAGTAACGCACCCGCGAAAACAACTTTTTAAATAAAGTCAACATGTGCGTTTAATTAAATATTAAACACCCCTATTAATTGAACGGTTTAAGCATTGCAATTAATTAAATTAATTGTTGTATTCTTTTTATTAATTCCAAAACGTTGGTATGGGAATTAAAATAAGACCAACACTTATTTTATTGAAGGGTTTCTTGTTGAGAGGATTGGGAGAAAGATCTAAGGCTTGAAGATCTTCATCCTCCTTCGTTGAAGAACGGGAAGAACGTGAAGAACTCATCGTCGCCGACGAAGAACGCCGGCCTCCGACGAAGGGTGATGAAGAATGTCGAACCCTCGGAGATCGACGACGCGATTCCGTGTACCGCGACACCGACGATTCTCCTTCCGCAATGCTTCTTCCGGGACGTTCCTTCCCCCGTGAAAATCTTCGATCAATAACCGATTGAGGTAAGGGGTTGCAGTTCTTTTAATTCTTTGTGAATTATATCCTTGGCATGGATTCTTTTGGTGCTTTTTAAATCTTGTGATTTTATACCCATGACATATGTTTAAAATATTTTTCGGAAGACTTTTTAAAACCACTAACACGGTGGATGCGGACCAACGAACAAGTCTGAACCCACCGTCTCTTCGTTATTGGTGAGCGGATTAGAGGGCGACGACAAAGCAGGTCGAACGGGCAATGTGAGGTCCTCACAGTGAAGGACGGGCCCTAGGAGGGCCATTGGCGAAGACGGCATGCAGTTCCGACCACCGGAACTCGTCCGGAGGTCCGTGGAGCGGCCCGTAGGTGCACCTCGCCGGCACGGCAGCGCCGGTGGCAGGCGGCGGCGACACCCGGCGCATCGCCGTGAGGAGCCGCTGCGGCTGAAGCCGCGGTCCCGCAACGGCACGGGACGCGGAAACCGGCAGCGTCCGCTGGCAGGGGCGGCCTCACGCGGGGCCGCGGTCTCTCCACGCGGGGGCAGCGTGCCCCCCACTTTGCTCGGCCATAATGGCCAAGCCGACCCGCTGGCCACCCGGCCAGCGCCAGCCGGGTCGCGCCCAGGATGGGTCGGGCCGCGCTGGCCGGGCCGGGTCGATCCGGGCCCAAACCCCTCGTTTTCGGACCTATTTAGTTCTTTTTCCCATATCATGGGCTATAGACCTCCGATCGACGCACTTCCAGTGGTGATGCAATCCTTGGATCGAGACGGCCGTTTCGACATATTACACTCATGGTTTCAGAGAACTTTGGGTTCGGCCGGGTTGGTTTGTACACAAAACCAACCGGGCCCTCGGAGCGGAAACGCTTATAACTTGACCTCCGGACGTCCGATTGACGTGCCGTCGACTTTGATGGATTCCTCTAAGTGAGATGGATATTTTGGATTACTCTGCCCAAGGTTTGGATGCAGGTGGATTACATTCGGGTTTGTTTTGACTTAAAAACCAATCGGGCCCCTGGGACGAAAAAGCCAATAACTCTCAGACCGGGCGTCCGATTGATGCGTCGTCTGCGACGTTGAGTTCCTGTTGACGATACGGAACTTTTTGATACATAAACTCCGGACTATGTGTCAGTTGATGTATCAGCCTCTCGTCTCATGGATCGGACCCTCCCGAACGAGCTTGCTGTGTGCGGGAACCCTAGATCTGGTTGCGACTGCGACGATGACGACGACTGTACAGAGATCCTCAGTGGATTCGACGACGACGACTACAGCACTCAGTGATCCTACGTGGATCAGTGCTACCAATCCTGTGTGGGTCCGATCCTGTGTGGTCTTTGCGGGGGTTAGTTACCTATCGATACTTTGTGGGTCAGATCCGTTGTGGGTCATTGTGGGGGTTAGTTACTTATTGATCCTTTGTGGGTCAGATCCTTTGTGGGTCATTGTGGGGGTTAGTTACCTATCGATCCTTTGTGGGCCAGATCCTTTGTGGGTCATTGCAGGGGTTATTAAATATCGATCCTTTGTGGGTCTGACGGCTTAGATGAATCAGTGGCTATATCTGACCATCTTTATCATCATACGAAGAAGTACACATGTGTGAGCTGAATCCTGTTTTGCTTTCCTATGTGGATTGTGTTGTGCTATCCTGTGTGGATTTACGTTTTGCTTTCCTGTGTGGACTGGGTTGTACTTGGGCTTGGATGTTGGAGCCGAACAAGAATTGATGACTTAGGTATATGTATGGGCATATACCTAAGCAGTGTCGAATGTTACTTCATGATTGTATCCTTCCTTTGTGGATTATCCTTTGTGGATTCAGGGAGACCTTCGGGGGTCTCGAGGTCCCTACTGAGTAGCTTATACTCACCCCTGCACGGGCTATGCCCGCACTACATTGTGTTGGTTGTAGATGATGGACAGCGCTGATCGCGGTTGAGGCTTGCAGAGCAGGTCGGTACCCAGAGGTGGACCACTGGGCGGGACGTACTCGGAGCGGACTGCTGGACCCTAGGAGCTGTGGAGGCTATCTTTACTCACCCTTCAGGTGGGGCTTCTAGTGGACGCCACGATGTTGCGGCTTTACTTTTCAGTTGTTGTTTTCCCTTTCCAGTTGTACTTTACTTTTAGTTTGGGTTTGTATCCTAGCCCACTTACTTTTCCTCACTTACTGTTGTACTCAATTTTTACTTAGTGTTTACTTCTACTTCTTTCTTGATCTGTGGTGTTTGTTTACTTTACAAAGGAAATGAATTCCCTTTTTACCGGGAATTATGCCTTGGTGCTAGTCGCCAGCCCCTGGCCTATAGAAGGCGGGCTTGGGGTATTCACAGCACGGGCCCTGGGGATGGGTCGTGACACCCTAATCCATCAAACCGGAATTCCCTCTACTAAGGAATGGGAAACATTCCTAGAATGAAAATTTAGTAGTACAGTAGACACCATATTTATGTAAAAAATGTCTTAAATGTAAAATGAAAAATGTATCTTTATTTTTAGAAGAATGTTATAACTATTTGTATGTAAGATATGACACATCTATTCACATTTTTTATGATGTTTTTTTACCAAAAGAAAATTCCTTGTCTTCATGTTTCTCAAATAATATATGTAATGTGTTTTTGATATATGTTTTTATGAATGAATGGGTTTCTTTAAAGATATGGTTTTATATTTTTAAATATATGAACATTTTTCTTTGTTATATAATTTTGTATTAGAAAATGGTGTTCTTTTTAATTTATGTATAATTTCTCACCAAATGGTTTGTTTTAGGATTATTTTCTCACATTCTTGATTTATGGTTTATCCATGGATAGATTTATTATGATTTCATGTCACCTCACATGAACTTTTTATATTCCTTTTAATATTAATAAGAAATGATTATTTTTAATTGATAGATAAAGTATTCAGAAATTTCTAAAAATTCTACAAAATGGAGGATATTATATTAACACCATAAAATTAACAATTTTAGAGGATCACATAAGAGACAATACATAATTGTTTCTAAGAGTGTGAACTCGATCCAGTATTGTTAGGGAACCATTTCTGGTTATGACCTTCTTAATGAAATATTCTACATCTCAATCTTTTCCCTTGTTCTTGAGGCCATTCCACCTCATTTTTCATCCTACTAGACTTTGGTCTCCCTTATTGATGCAACTTGTTTATGTCAGGTATCACTATCAGCTAGTCTTAGAGCATTGGGAAATATCAAAACTCTCCAATAGGCATCCATGCTGTAGAAAAATAGTTAAGAATCATGTCCATCCAGTACATTGGATCAACATATTATTCCCATGACATGTTCACATAAGCACATGTTGTGATGGCGTTTGCACATGGAAATTGTAATTATTGGAAGTTTTCACATTGACATTGCCTTGCTTCTAGTAATACCAACATGTTTTCACCATTGTAACTTATTATGGGGTGTGAAGACTCATAAACATAAAATAGAGAGTCTTCTCTATGGAAAAGGCACACTCAATAACTATAATATTATTTAATGTTATTTTCAATCTGTCATTGAGTGTGTCTTCTGTACCTTATCCCCAATTGAAACCTATCAGAGGCTAGTTTTTTTTAATCGATGAAGTACTTCACATAATGATAAAATTTATCCTAAACTATGGAAATTATAGGTAACTTGTGAGCCCCCATAAATACACCATTGATGCACTCAAAAATTTCAATGGTCATTTGTTTTTACCTCTTCCGCCCATCATATGCCTCTGTCTATTTTTTTTGGAATATGCATCATATAACCATACACATATTGATTATCCTTGTGTATTTATTTGAAATATTGTTCAAACCTCCATTGATCCCACTCTTATGCTACACATAAGTGATCACATTTCACATAAATATATATTTATATTTATATTAAAAAATTACAAAAATTAAAAAAAAACATTTCATACTAATCCTTATGATTTCCTTCTTTGTAGGTTCTTTATGGAATGTTTTTCACACATTCCTAGAAATATGTCTAATACAGTATTGATGGTGTGCATTTGGGGGTCTCCATGTATTAGGATCTATATTGATTTCCTCATTGATTTTCTAATGCCGATCAGATATTAAATATACACCCTAAATTTGGGTTAAATGGTTGTTGATGAATGCCAAAAACTAACTCCATGATTTGTAGTTTTCCTTCTCTATATTACAAAATGCCTGCAGAAGAGGTGAACAGTTTCCATTTTGGGTTTCCACAATAAAAAATATACCCATTTAATTTCTGTATAGAAACATTCTATTAATATTTATAAACTATATTTTAAAATTAAATGTAGAAATATAGGGGAGGAATTCCTAGAACAACCAATGAAATTGAAAACAAGATGGATCAATTCAGTTATCATGAGACATGTGTTTGTTTGTTTGAATGTGGAATAAAACTTTCTCTTTGTGACATATTATGGCTAGAAATTCTGGAAACACCAGATATGAGTCATCCCAATCACTATAGACCTTAACAATTTCCTTTTCTTTCCCCATCCATGCCTTATTATAGAAAATATTACAACTGAATGTTTCTTTTATCTTCTCTTGCACAATGGCTACAAGAACATCTTGGAAGGTCCTAATCATCTCAATGACATTGGATGACACAAATTCAGTATCCAATGAGCTATTATTTTATGTTGGGTTTGGATGAATGAAAGTATGAGTTTCCCCAGTATTAAAAATTTTCCAACCTCTAAATGAAATGTATGGAATCTCCATCAAGAAGAATCTACAATCATCACCATATTTTTCACACCATATGATGTATTTTTATAGCCTAATTCTTGAACTAAATATCTACAGTTCCTCTCAATTTCAAATCCTTTTAGTAAATTTTTTAATGCATCTTTAGTTGTAAAATCTCTTCAAACATATACTGTTTTTTCTATCTCACTAAACATATCCACTAAAACTACAAGAAACTCAATTTTCAGTGTGAGAAAATTGTAGTAAAATTCAAGAAAACCTGTCATTACTTCAAACCAAGATGCGAAGAGTGGTGGATTATTTATTATGGGTTGAGGCTGCTATATAACTACTACATTTCAAGAAACTTCCTCCCCAAATTGTGTTGCTCCCTTCTCATTGGCATTATTATCCAATTTGATGAATCATTAAATAGATCCTCATCATAATTAGAATTTACATGTATATTTGGGATATCATCTAGGTTTTCCTATTTTTTGTAATAGGGAGGAGCCTCAATTTATTAGGGAAAAACTTCTTCTACCTGTATTGTAACTCTACATATTTGTATAATTGGATGTTGTTGTTGTACATTAGAAATCTTAGCATATAACTCAATCATGTTACCATCTAACTACTACTAAAATAAATTTATTTCTTGGAACCACTTCTCATTAACAACCAATGGAAAAGCTAGATTTCATAGTATATCCAAGAATTGGAAATTTCTAAAGCTAAAATACTTGATCTCTTGATGATGTCCCATATTTAAGAAAACAATAATTTTGTTGTGAAGTTCACTTATGGTTGTAAAATCAAATTTCATAACCATTTTTTGGGTTGTGTGTTATAATAAACACCTTGATTTGTTTGGATAACCTCCCCATAGCAGTAGTCATAACAAAACATGACTCTCTACATCAAAAATATTGTTTTATCAGGATTATGATTGTGTAAATAATATTGGCTATGAGGGTTGACCATATAATCTTTATGATATTAAAATTTTAGAATGTATTTTTATATCTAAAAATATTATACTAATGTTTATTAAATAAAATCTTATTATAATATAAGTCACCGAATGTTTTGTAAATTGTGGTAAAAATAAGAGAAAACACCTAATAATTTTATTTATCAATAATAAGATTAAAATTATGATATATATAAAGTGAAATGGATAAGTACAAACACATTAAAAAACAAATTAATGTTTTACAACAGACAATAAATACCTTGTAATTTTTCAACAGAATAGATTTTTGGATGAGATGGTGTTGAATTTAGAATTTAGGTAAAATCTATCTTATTTTCAAGTGGTATCTTAATAACATCTTCCAAAGGGATGTGCTTAACATTTTATTTTTCAAAATATTTTGTCCATATAATATCATATCATAGATGTTATCATTAATTTAATTAGAAGTCTAAATGATTTAGAAAATTCATTAGTTAAGTACATCCCTCTGGAATATGTCATCAAGATACAACTTGAAAATAAGAAAGATTTTACCTCACTTTTGATGTTAGGATCATCTCATACAAACTCTATTATATTGAAAATTTTCAATGTATTTATTGTATTTTTGTAGCATTCATATGTTATTAAATGTGTTTTTCTTATCCATTTCACTTTACATGATCACAAGTTTCATTTTATCAATCATAAATAATATGATTTCATGTTTTATTTTCTTTTTTACCTCAGTTCTGAAAATATTCCATGAATACTATTAACAATGAGGTTTTACCAAATAATATTTATGATACTAAAATTTTAGAACATCTTATTATATCTTAAGATATGATATTAATGTTTTTTAGTACAGTTTTTAATCATCCTAATGGTATTTTAGTATTTTATAAAGAAAATATTAATCATCTAGAGTATATCCCCTCGGATATTCAAATCAGGTGTGTATCAAGGCCCTTTGTCATGTTCCAAGTTATGTTGAGTCCGGACTGACACACCTTATGGGATTTGTTTCTCCTATGTATATTTGTGACATATCCACATCCACTTTTAGTGTCGAGATAGGGATTTTATTTCTTAAATATCCACATAATCTTTATGCTACCAACATTTTAGAATGTTTTATTATATCCTAAAATATGACAGTAATGTTTTGTTGTACAATTTTTATCTTTCCTAAACATATGATCAATGATTTATAAGAAGAATGTGAATCGTCTAAAATATATACATCTACATTAAAAAAATAGGCATGAAATAAGGGATAAATCGTCTAAATCATGGGAGTAACAAATCATATGTGTAGCTAACCCTCTTTTTCCTCTAGTTTTTCATCATTCGTCCTTTTTTTATCCCATGTTAATCCCATGTTAATCATTAATTAACAATTGGTTATTTATAGATTATTCATTGGTTAATCATTACTTAATCGTTATTTAATCACTAGTTAATCATTATTAATCCATGATTTAATCATTATTTTTCCATTTCATAACCAATATTTAATAATTATTTAATAATTACTTAACCCTTAGTTAATCATTTTTTTAATCATTATTTAGTCATTACTTAATAATTAGTTAATCATTGGTTAATCATTAGTTAACTATTAGGTAAGCAACAGTTTATCATCCCTTAATCATTCTTTAATCATTCCTTAATCATTCTTTAATCATTCCTTAATCATCCTTTAATAATTCTTTAATAATTAATTAATGATTCTTTAATCATTAATTAATCGTTGGTTAATCATTAGTTAATTATTCTTTATTAATTACATAATCATTAGTTAATCATCATTTAATCACTCCTTAATTATTCCTTAATCACTCCATAATAATTCTTTAATGAGTAATTAATCATTACTTTATCATTACCTATTAAATATTTAATGAATATTTAACCATTACTTAACCATTACGTAATCATTATTTATTCATTCTTTAATAATCACTTAATCATTACTTAATGATTTATTAATAATTTTTTAATCATTAGTTAATTATTACATGTTCATTATTTAATCATTAATTATTTATTCATTCCTCATTCAATATTTAATCAGTACTAAATCACATTTTAATTAAAATATAATCAATACTTAATCATCATTTAGACATTACTAAATCATTATTTAAACATTTTATAATCATTAGTTAAACATTACTTAATCCTTAATTAGTTATTCTTTAATAATTAGTTAATCATATGGTATTCATTATTTAATTATTATTATCTAATCATTATATGTAATCATTATTTAATCCTAGGTTATTCATTATTTAATCTATAATAAATAATTACTAATAATAACTATTATTTCTCAGCTATATATAATTAACTGAACTACATAATAAATATAATATTTCGAACTAACTAAAAAATCAATTAAATAAATAAATAACATTAAATTAAATAAGAAAAATTCCTTTAAATGATTCTTGGTAAAAATAAAATTAGGACTTCTTTCAGGCCACTAGAACCATTATGAACAAAGAAGGATTCTTTTAGAGATAGGGAGGTGTGTGGAATGTAGAGAGATGAGGTAAATTAGAAGTGAGAAGTATGAGGTTCCCTTTTATAGGTATTTAAAGGAAAGACGGCATGGGGGGCACCATTCATGTTTATGTTAGGAGAAAGGCGGCACAATCCCAGTCACCTGTCAATTTTTTTACTTAAAAGATGGCCAACCCTCACCTACTTTTTCTATGTCATAGATTCGGGGCCACGGTGGGGGGCATCTTTTAATAAATCTAAAAGGAGATAACACTCCTACCACCTTTTCAACATAAGATAAAAATTATTCTAACCTAAAAACATTTTAAAAAAATCAAAAAAAACCCACAAAAACTTCTTGACAGCATACCAAGGCACTACAACCCTTACTTGACATGGTTCCTCCCCATATAGTGGCCCTCTTCTCTTGCATAACATCGACCCACATAGCGATTTTCTCCTCAATGGGCTTCTGTGCAAGCTTTATCCTTGGATGAATCAAGGTTACATTTTTCTCTAGTTTGAAATATATATATATATATATATATATTAAATTTTAAATTATTATATTATCAATAAATTTGAATAAACATATTTTATGCCATTAAAGGATAAAAAGTACAACCTAAATAATCATTTAAATAGTAAAATCAACAAAATTAATAATGAAAATATATGTCTGAAATTTAAATATCAACACCCAAACGCATTTTAAATATTTTTTTCATAAAATGTTAAATATCCACATGTCACAATATAAACTCATCCTACCACAGTTTAAACACCATATTCAGAAAAATAAAACAATTTGGAAAACCGAATAAAATTTGAAGCTTCACAAAAGCGATATTGATTCAACTCTTCATTTTTTCATAAAACTAATCAACCATTATTTTTTTTACTCTTCCGCTTGGAATGAAAATAATTTTATTAAATCACATTCACATATTTAAATTTATTATTAGTATGCATTTAATTTTTTATCAGCCTTACCAGAAAACTTTTCCTCATCACTATACATTTGAATATAGTTATAATCAATCCTTTAATAAATTATTCCTAACTGTAGGCTTCAAAAGAATCTAAAATATACACCAAGTAAATACTAGAATCATCATATCATGAGGTCATCCATAAAAGGGTCAGATAACTATAATGTAATGTTTTGGTAAGTAATTGATGCGAAAAACCATAATGAAGTATGAAAATGAAGTTAAACTCTAAAGTATGCTGCATGATAAATAATTGAAGTTTCAAAAAAAAAATTCACCTCTAACACTGATATCACCCAAAAATACTCTTTTAATCTCATAGGTTCAAAAATCATGAATATAAGTGTAATAAATTATATATCCTATTTTCAACAATAATTTATTTTCCAAATCATTTGTTAATGGTCTTTTTCAATGATGATTCATTCTGTCTTTTCTTTTTCAATGGAGTATACAATAAAACAAAAAGAAAGGAAAACTAAGATTTAATTACTCCAAAAAAATTTCTTAACACTTTGGACTATTTTAAATAAAATATATAGAGTTAGGAAATAATTCACCATCAAATTCTACGGCACAAAGAGCCTTGGTGTGGATATATTAAAAATATTAAATACAATATATAATCAATGCATAGTTTTTCTGAAATAATGGAATATCTCTCAAATTGTTTCTTGGATGATAAAATAGATATTTTTTTAAAATCTATAGTTTGGGATTTACCCTTGGAACAACAAAATTCTTTTCATTATCAGGCGCTTAGATATTGGGGTGTCATAGGTGAATTAAATGGACTAAATTAATTAATTTATTTAATTCTCATTTATTTTAAAAACTCTAAAATCACCCTCTTTATAATATCATCTATGGATAATTCACTAGGGTTAGCCACATAACCCTATAGGGAATGATAGGATAGAAATCTCAAGTGGAGAGAACATTGGAGGATGCTCATGAGATTGATGATCAGAGTACCATGGGGATTGTCATCATCAACAATGTTCTTCAATCTCACCAACGACAACAATGTAGAATCAGTTTTCATCATAAATCAATCCAGACCTATGGTAGGATGTTTTTTGTGGTTTAATCCTCATATATGATTTGAGATTAATGAGAATTAATTTCCTCCAACATTAATTCTACAATAATTCTGCGTTGGTTTGTCCAACGTTTTTCTCTTCCTAGATCTTGGAATATGAGATTTATTCTTTATTAGTTTTTTATTGATCCAATAATCAACCTATTTTTTGGTTTCCAATTATGATATCCAAATGAACACAACCTTTGATCGAAGCTCACATTATAATATGTACCTTTCTCCCTCCATTCTTCGATGTTCGTAAATGGTATTTTGGTTTGTCGATGTTTCAATGACACCCGGGAGGACAGATCATTGTGAATTCATTCATTGGAACAACATATCATGGTCATGAGTCTGATTTTAGGTTTTAGAGACTTGGAGGAGGTGTGGAAACTATAATGGAAATCTTCCAATGGTTCGGGTGACTGGGGGTCTCGGAGCTAGATTCCTCAAATCGCTCATTTCATGTGATGATGAGTGTTTTTGAACAAAAGGTGGCCAGAATATGGCTACTCGTGATGATGGCAGGCCAATGTTGGTGTGGACAGTAGGGTTCCCATTATTTGGGTGATGGGGTGCTTCAGGATGTCTATGAAGATCATTGTTTTAGTGAAAAATGACCAGATTCTGACTTCTGTCTAGCAATTGATGTTAGTCAACACTATTATGAGATTTATGGTTAAGCTTTCTAATGGATCCAAAGTCAGTTGTGGTATGCATGTAGAGATTCATGAAATGGATTTAATTTCTATTAAATTACAAACTACACTATGTTTGTTTCCTCAGAATACATTTCATGTGAAGACCTCTGTGCGGCGTCTAGGTTTTACATATTGGGTTAAATATAAAAAACTGTGTGATTTAATCACATGTCATGTGACCCTTATCTATCTAGAATGGCGTATAAAGAGAGTAACTTCCTAGGTAGCTATCTGAACCTAAATTCCACGTGGTGTGATCACACTATGTGCATCCCTTTGATTGGTTTCTTGGTGTTTAGAGAGAGTACATTCCTAGCAGGCCTTGTGTCCCCACACATTTTGTGTGACGGGGCACATCCCCATGTACTTTGGAAGGTACACTGGATCGGGAATATGATACACACTGAGTGTCGACTAGAACATGTATTCCATGTGATTTAGAGTGCACTCCATGTACTTCAGAAAGTACTCAGACGCAAATAAAATTCATGGGCACAGCTAGAGTACACGAGCTTGGGTAGACATCACACACTGAGTGTCGACCTGATCTCTACATGTCATGTATCATAAAAGAACACGTCATGTATTAGGTGAAATAAATCCAATGTGATAGAGTAATCCACCAGTAGTGCCATACTCAGAGAGACACATTGTGTTTCCCATGGGCCACATCATGTAATACTTTAATTGAATGTTGGTGTCTTTACTATTATGATACCAATTATGGTATGAGATTGGGTGAGTTCCCTTGAATTGTATTACTATGGATTTTTTCCCTCCTTTCTTGTTTCAGTGTGAGTTTTTTAGTATACCCCATGTGGGTTTTGTGCAGTGTCTACTCTTGAGCATTGGACATAACATCCCCTTTGAATACTAGATCATGTATCCCCCAATAACCTTGGGTGTGATACTCTATCAATATATCGACATTTGTTATATTTCATTAAGTTGTAAGTCTGATCAAGTGAGTATCTCAGATGAGCCCTCTTAGTTTCCTTGGTGCTTCTTCATGGAAAGATCCAATGATAACATCTTCTCATATGAGTATCATCAATATAGCAATCTCCAATGAGTGATTTCTCTCATAAGGATGTTACCTTTTAGACTCTACTATAATACTATGATGGAAGTGGGGACAATACCTCTCCATGAGATTTGGTGTCTACCTTTAATCATATCTGGGTTATCTTGTCTATTTTTTGGCTTTTTTATTTAGATTTGACTCTCTATTTGTTGCTTTTTGTTTGGGGGTTTCTGTGATTTCCTACTTAGTATGTTTTTAGTCACCCATGCATAGGCTCTGCCCACATGTCCCATTTCTTATGAAGATGTTATTTATTGTATTGGAGTCATCGGTGGATAAGGATTAGGTTGAGTTTATTTGTGCTAGATGGACCTTAGATGTATCTAGAGGTTAATTTTGGGAATATTCCCCCTTATTAGTAGTTGTTTGGATTCCTTATAATTTCGGTGGGATTGTATTTAGAACATTTTACTTGCGTCGTACATTTTGATCTACTCTAATGTGGGAGTATGATTTTTTTATCTTTACACATTATACTGATGTATGGACTTGTGTGTGTTTATAGGTGCTTTAGGCTAAGGCCTACAGTTTTTGTGATATGCCTACTCAGTGTTATTCATTATCCCATATCCTATTTAAGGTGTGCTTTGGGTGTCATTCTTGACATACCGCCAACTTGGCAGGCCACGATGGATCGGGTCATGATAGAGGGGTATAAGAGTTGATCATTATAGGAACATAGTTTGGAGATTTTCTAGCTGTGAGGTTTGGTTTAAAAACTAGGTAAACAATAAGTAACATAGATCCATGAATGGGAAGAACCATATTTTATCATCCCTAACAAGAAATTTTTGGTAAAAGCCTCACCTTTATCAGCACTAGTTAAATTCTCCGATAAAGGTCATGTTTATCAGTTCTATTCAAGGTTCTGATAAAATATTTTAATAAAAAAAATATTATTAATATATATAAAATTAGATGGGGGCATGTGGTGCACAGGTGGTGGGTTGGGACAAAGATTGAAATGGTTTGGTGCTCACTTATACCTTGTTACACATATAACATTATTGTAGTTGGGGGTTTACCCGAGTGCTAAAGGCTCCCTGAAATGAAGCATCAGAACCGGGTTGAAATCTGGGTGGGAGAAAATTTATGTAAGCAAGCAGTGAAGTAGGCATTACAGAGGCATGATGCATTCAGGTAGTGACACAGCCATGATGTACGCTTGGGTACATGGGAAGTATGATTTAGTCATGATGATGATCTAAAACTTCGGGATATGTAATGGGTTTCATTCCCGCTGGGGATTCGGGCCACGTACTGAATAAATAAGGATTGATGGGTTGAATATCACTTAGGGGGCTATGGTCTGCCTTCCCGACCTGTCTGTGTGGTTTGTGTGTGTTTAATGTAATTGTACCCCCAAGAACATAATATATACAAACATTAATTAAAAAACAGATGTTTATAATTTATATAAATATGATATATTAATATATATTTTTTAATAATTCAAAAATATATAAATTTTTTTAAAATGTATTAATAATATTATAAATGTAACATACCTCCCATCTCGTTGGCTTGGGAGGGAAGAGAAATTCTATTTGGCCTTAAGCAACATTCCCAAGGTGCAAAAGGCTGGAAATAAATGCCAAGGGCTATGAGAATAAATTTGTGAACGATTTTACGTTGAGATAAAACCAACCAAAAAAGAAATCCATTATCAATAAACTATATGATGTATCTCGACAAAAAAACAAAACCCATATATTACCAAAGGACAACCCAAAAATCCATAACAATCCCACATTCCAAATACACTCAATCCAAATTCATAGTACTGAGTGGAGTACTACAAAAAGACTCCAACAGAACTAGGATTCCATCCATAGCTCCACACCAAGTTCCATTCTCCAAGAACCTCAACATCACTAAAGAATCATGCTGAACCACTAGAAAAATGATATTCCTTACTCTTACCTATGACCTGGAAGAAAAATTCTACAAAATCCCCAAATTTCCAAAGCAGGGGGTGAGTACAAATACTCATTAGGTTTTCCCCAAATGACTTTTCTACACACACCACTAGGATAAAACCATTAGCACATTTATATAAACAAGTTTATATAAAACATTCAGTAGTTCAACAACTTACAATAAGCCAAACATTCCCTTACCAAGGAATGACAAATAAAGGAAATCCACAAACATGTCATAATCCATATCCCCATCACACATTAGCACAAAAAATTCCATCTTTTCAAAGCAACACATAATAAAGAAACCATTACGGTGGGACTTCCTCCAACCATGTTCACCCCATTCTCTACTAGTGGTTCTTTCGACCACTATCCATAACCTTTTATAGTGAGACTTCCCACCCACTTTCAATAATGGTGGTTCTTCTGACCACTATCCACCACCTTTTTTATTAAGACTTTTCGCCCACTTTCACACTACATTTCAACAAGCCACAAACAATCACATAACCCACCAAGCCCACAACAACATGCAAATAACCATTCAATCACATGCCAATCCACTTCAATAAATCACCCACCTATTGAAAACACCCTTTAACCAACATTCCATGCCTATCCACATTTCAATAAAAACATATTTATTGAAAACCATCTTTCACAAAACATTTTATATAATTATCCACTGACGATTTTAAAATCAACATTTTAAAATTAGATAATAAAGCCCCTTTTTCAAAAATAACCCATTTTCTCCAAAATCTCCCATATCATCACCAAATGGATTTCCAAGAAAGATTCTCACAATATTATCATGATTAATTCCAAGAAAAACAAATTAATTTTAACCAAAACCACTAGTTCTAACCACGGGGAGTTAAGAGAGAAGCCACCTACCTTTAGGGTTCTGGTGAAATCGATTCACAGGAAACCTCAACCCAAATCTGGTGAATGCACCATAGAAACTAATCTAGATCCTATTACCTATCATCACAATCCCTAAAATATTCACATTGGCCTATAACAATCCTAGATCTAAATACAACGGATGTAGATCTAGAAAACTAAGAAAGGTAGAAGAGTAGATCAAGAGAAAAAATAGGAATAACCCAAGAGGAGAGACTTACTCAGGAGGAAACACCTTTAAAACTCCTTGCAATCTCTTCCAAAATGAGTGGGAGAGACGCTCCAACCCTTGAGAACTGAAAATCCTAAGTGAGGCTCAAGTTGGATAGAGTTTGGAGTGAAATAGGTCAAGCCCGAGTGAACCCGGATTTAAAAATACCTTCTTTAAGTGACCGTACAGTTAGCCCACACGGTTCGGAAAACCGTGTGCTAACCATGAGCACGCCACTGCCTCAAGAAAAGCCCCCCCCCCCCCCCCCATGGTTTTCTCACGTGGTTTAGAAAACTGTGCGTAGACCGTGTGAGGCCCACTCTCTCCCCCTACATAGTTACTCAGAGAACCCGTACAGTTTTCCCTAACCGTTCTCAAACCGTGCACCCTTAGAGAAGCCTCTAAACTTTTTCAAAACCATTAAAAAATCACCAAAACTCTTCCCAACTCATCCCAAGAATGTTAAACATATAAATAATCATAAAAAGGTACATACCTCAAACCAGGGGGTGAAAATTTCTCCCCATCATTGGACATTCCATCCTCCGAAAGTAAAGAACCGTTGATTTTCCAAAAGAGGTCGGACCATTGCATGGTCATCTCTTTCTCCCACTCCCATTTCTTCTCTTGAATCAGACCTACTTCCACAAAATCCGAACTAAACTGATGCTTTTATCATGAAATACTTTCTCTTATCAATCCACAATTTGCACTGTCATGTGCACCAAGGAAGCATCTGTTTCTAGAAAAACATGATCCTAATGAATCACATGGTCACGATCTGGCTGATACATTTTCAACTATGAAACATGAAACACATTGTGCACCTTTCTAAACTATGGTGTAAAATTCAAATGATAAGACACCTCTCCAATCCACTCAATTATCTCAAAAGGCTCAATATACCTTAGATATAACATACCATTCTTCCAAAATCGAAGATGGACCAACCTAAGGGAGATATTCAAAAACACATGACCACCCACCTCGAACGACAAAGGCCATCGACGATGGTCCGCATAATATTTCTCACAACATTGTGTCATCTCCATCCTCTTCCTGATAAACTTGATCTTCTTTGTAGTCTCTTAGAAAAGGATCTGTCCAATCATCGATGTCTCACCCATTTCCACCCAACATAGTAGAGAATGACACGGACGCCCATACAATTTCTCAAATGGATCCATATGTATTGAAGCCTAATAACTATTATAATATGGTAACTCCACCACTAGTAATTACTCCTCTCATGAACCATAAAAATTCAGCACACAAGACCTTAACATATCCTCCGAGGTTTGTATCATCCTCTTGGATTGACCATCCTTCTGAGGATGATACACCGTGCTCAACTTCAACTGTGTCCCAAGGTCTTGCTATAAGGATTTCTAGAAACGAGACGTAGAACTTGGATCTCTATCTAATAAAATAAAAAATGGAACACCATGCATCTTTACCACCTCTTGGATATAGATTTTTGATAGATCCTCCACCATATGAGATTCACTAATCGGGATGAAATTGGCTGACTTGGGGAGATAATCCACAATCACCCATATGGCATCATGTTTCCTGACCGTTCTCAGATGACCTGTCACAAAATACATCGCTATCTGTTCCATTTCCACACTAGGATAGGTAAATACTACAACATTACTGCTAGCTCCAGATGCTCTTCCTTAACCTACTGACAAGCCAAGCATCTCGAAACAAACACAGCAACATGCCTTTTCATACCATCCCAACAAAACTACACTTTCAATGTCATATAAATATTTTGAAATCTAGGATGGACATCCCACCTAAAATGATGGTAAGACCTTGGAAGTTCCTCCCAACAAGCCACTTGTACTAATATCTAATTCCTAAAACACAAGACTGAATTCCCATTCAGTTCTTATCCCTTAATGATCTCCCCACCATTGAGTTTTGACCTCATCGCCACACATTAGGAATTAGATGCAGGTGCCTATTTAACCAAACCAACCAATTCAGGAACCAAAAAAACTGAAAAGAAGACCGCTCTTCCACCCTGGTCCTCAAATTCCAATTGCATGTTAGCTATGAACAATATCAACTTCCACTGATCTGATTCATGTTTCACCACCCGAGAATATAATTTCCTACTTAATGCATCTGCCACTGAATTTCCCTTAATCGGTGTGTATACTAAGTCGAAATCAAACATCTATAGATATTATATCCATCTATTTAAACTTTGGTTCGAATCACTTTTTGGGAAGTTATGATTTAAGCTCTTATAGTTGGTAAACACTATAAATTTCTCACCAAATAGATAATGACGCCGCATATTTATAGCATAAACCACTGCCGCTAAATCCAAATCATGTGTTGGGTAGTTCTTCTCATTAAACCTCATCTACGGTGATCCATATGCAACCACCTAATCCCCTTACATGAGAACACACCCCAGACCTGATCACAATGCCTCACAATACACCACGTAACCTTTCCCCAGTTCATGAAAAACAAAAATTGGTGCTGATGTATGGAGACCCTTTAACTCTTCATAGAATTTCTGACAGTGATCATCCCATTGAAATGGGATACTCTTCTTTATCAAAGTTGTCATTTGAAAAACAAATTGTGAGAAATCACAAACAAAACATCGATAATACCCTGCTAGACCAAGTAAGTTCTATATCTTTAAAATGTTCATTGGCAGGTTCCATGAGATAACAGCCTCTATCTTTTCCAGAACAGCTGAAAAACACTTCTCAAAAATAACATGCCCATAGAAATGAACCTCCTGTATCTAAATGTCACACTTTGACAATTTGGAATATGACCGATGGTCCCTCATGATCCCCAACATGATCGCCAAGTGCTGATCATGATCTACCCTTTTCCTCAAATACACTAGTATATCATCCAATAATACTAGCAAAAAAGAATCCATATATCTATGAAATATATGATTCATCAATTCCATGAACACCACTGGTGCATTGGTTAGACCAAAGGGTATAACCACATACTCGTAATGTCCATATCTACTTCTGAAAGTTATTTTCAGAATATCCTCCATCCTCACCCGCAATTGGTGATACCCTAACATTAGTTCAATCTTGGAGAACCACTGATCTCCCCTCAACTGGTAAAAAAATCATCAATGTGTGGAAGTGGATATCAGTTCTTTATCTTAACCTAATTAAGTATACTATAATAAAAACAAATTCATATGGTTCCATCTCCCTTTTTAACAAAAAAATAAGCACTACCCATGGAGATTTGCTAGACCAGAATAAATCTTTTTTTCTAAATCTTCCAACTACACCATTAATTCTGGAAATTCTATAGGTTCCATTCGATAAGATGGAAGTGAGATAGGACTAGTCCCTATAAGGATATAAATCAAAAACTCTGATTCTCTCATAGGTGGAAACCCTAATAATTGTCCAGGAAATACATCCTTAAATGGATCAACAACTTCTGCAAGAACAATCTAGTCAAAATTTTCCAATGATTTCAACAACAAAGCCTCTAACTAATCCATGATCGTGCCAACTGCTGGTTCCAATAAGCCCATTGCACCCTACTTCTCACTCTTCTCCCCTCTAAAGAGATGTCTAATTCCATACTCCATCACAAAACTAACTATTTTCACATATAAATCTATGTGGGCCTTCAACATCTCCAACCAATCCATTACTAGGATTATATCATAAGCATCCATCTTAACCATGGATAAATCCCACATCAATTCAATTACATCCACAACAAAACAACAACCTCAACATTGTAAGTGCCGACACTCTCTATGACCTAAAGGAGTTTGTATTTTCAAAATAGAAGGCATCATTTCCATGTGTAAACCCAAATACTCAACGATGATAGAAGTAATAAAATAATGTGAAGCACTTGTACCCAAAAAAGCTTATATCAACATTGAATTTAAAATAACTATACATCAAACTATGGATAGTCCCGAATGATCATCCATCGCCGCCTAATTAGCTCCAAACAACTATTTACATGTCATGATCTGATCTTTATTACCCTGATGAGGAGTCATGGGGTTCCTCAAATCACCATGACTAACTTTATTCTAATTCTAAGGGGTATGTTGCGGCCCCCATCCCATCGAGGCATAAGACCCCTGTGACCCTTGAGGAGTGTAAAAAACACCTGACCTCATATCATTCTGACAATAACGTTGCAGATGACCCCATCTTCTTCCAATTATGACATGCGAGAGGTTGTTTCATACAATCCCATTTGATGTGGCTCATATAAGCACACTAAAAACATCCCAACTTACTCTCAGTCATTGGAGGAAGATTCATCGATCCTGCCATAGGATTCTAAACTATACTCCCACCCTAGAAAAAAATTTCCATCTTTCTCTTGAACCCAGTATTCGAGTTATCACTATTTATGGTGGGTACAAACATACTTCCCCCACTTGTAGCCCCCAAAATATCATGATCAGCTATTGTATCACTATTCACCATTTATTTATAATCATCTATACATAGCAACGCTTTCTTGTAATGAATTTCATTGTTCAACACAGCTTCAAAAATTTGTGCCTTCAATGACGTGCTACCCGCTACCTCAGGTGAAAACCACACAATGTTCATAAACATAGAATCATATTTTGTTACCAACAAGTTCCCTTGCTTCCAACTGAATAAATCCATTGTATGTTTAATTATGAACATATGAGGGTAGAATATTTTATTAAATAATTCATCAAAACCCTCCCATGTCACACTTTGGTCATCCCGGCTTGGACCGATACCTCCCACCACTGAAGGGAAATATCTTCCAACATGTACGTGGATAACTTCACTCTCAACTCTATAGGTGTTTCTAAGAAGTCAAATATCCTATTCATTCTATTCATCCATTATTCATCCCTTTCTGGCTCCGAATCATCCCTAAAGATTGGTGAATTCTACCTTTCAAACTGAATTGCATGATCCACATGCCATGGATCATCCAATTTATTCTCACTTTCCACAACTTGGAAAGATTTCACAATACTCTACACTAGCTACTAGTTCACCTGGGGCTCAGGTGTAACCCCATTTTCAGCAGCTACCATCAGTTGGTCTCTACGTTGCCTACTTAGTGCTATTTCTATCAATACAAAAAACAACCATAAGTCCCACTCCCTTAACATGAAAGGGTATAAAATTTTCAAATTCAATTCCATAACATCTATCATAACTAGTATTTCCTGAAGTTCACATTACCCATGTTTCACTATTCTAAAATAATCCACCATGTTTTGAAAATCAACCCATTTTCAAAAAAACTATGAATTTCCATGGTTCCAACCCTTCCGTTTTGAAACTCAATTCATAATTTTCTAAAATCCATACATTCATAACACACCATAAATCATTATACCCAAATTAAATATGAATCCTAGTGGGAATTCATTTCTACCATGCATGTCATGCTCATCTCATTGGCTACACCCACGACAATGAGATATCCAATGCCTATAAGTGTCTCCAAACACTTATGTACCCAACTCCCTAGTAACGTGAATATCATAATAAAAGGGTTAGATACATTATTTTATTCTATACATTCCATTTTCTGACAATTCTACTCCTTGATACCGTCCCAACTCAAGGAATAGAACAAGAATGAATGTTAACACCAATACCAACAATCAACTCCAAAGGACCGAACAAACTGATACCACTTGTAACATCTAGTCCCATCTCATTGGATTGAGAGGTAAGAGGGATTCTACTTGTCCTTAAGTGATATTCCCAATGTGCCAATGGATAGAAATGAATTCCTACAACTACAAAAATAAATTGGGGAACGATTTTCCCTTGAGATAAAACTAACCAACCAACCAATCTACTATTAACAAACAATGTGATGCATGTCAAGAAAACAACAAACCCATACATTTACAAAATACAACCAACTAATCCATAACAATCTCACATGTCAAATACATCCAATACAAAATAAGAGTACCAAGAAAAAGACTACAACAAGACTCCAACATAACTTGGACACCAACTATATCTCTGTACCAAGCTCCATGATATAAGCACCTCAACATCACCAAAGAATCATGTCGAACCGCTGGAAAAATGAGTTGCCTTACTCTTACCTATGTCCCGAAACACAACATCTTCAAAAGAACCAAATTTAAAAATCAGGGGGTGAGTACAAATACTCAGTATGTTTTCCCCAAATGACTTCCCAACACATGCCACTAGGATAATACCATTATCACATTTATATAAAAAAGTTTATATAAAACATTCATTAGTGAAACAACTTACAACAAGCCATACATACCCTTACCAAGACATGACTAACAAAGGAAATCCACAACCATTCCATAAGCCATATCCCCATCACACATTTTCAAAAAAAAATCTATCTTTGCAAAGAAACACACAACAAAGCAACCATTACGGTGGGACTTCGGCCCATCTCGTTCAACCCATTCTCAACTAGTTGTTCTTCCAACCACTATCCATCACCTTTTATAGTGGGACTTCCCACCCACTTTCCATTATGGTGGTTATTATGACCACTATCCATCACCTTGTTTAGTGATACTTCCCACCCACTTTCACACAACATGTCAACAAGCCACAACCAAGCATATAACCCACCAACGAAACAACAACATGCAAATAACCATTCCGTCACATATCGATCCACTTCAATAAATCTACCACTTATTGAAAACACCCTGTAACCAAATTTCCATGCGCATGAACATTTCAATAAACAAAATATTTATTAAAAACCAACATTCCCAAAAGATTTTTCATAATTAGACACTAACGATTTTAAAATCAACATTTTAAAATCACACAACAAAACCCATTTTGCAATTATAACCATTTTCCAAAAAATCCCCCAAATCATCACCAAATTGATTTCAAATAAGATTCACACATCATTATCACAATTTATTCCAAGTAAAAAAATAATTGTAACCAAAACCACTAGTTCTAACCAAGTGGAGTCGAGAGAAAATCCACCTACCTTTAGGGTTCCAGCAAAATTCACCCACATGCTACCGCACCCCAAATATAGAGAAAACACCACCAAAACCACTATAGAACATCTTCCCTATCATCACAAGCCCTAAAATCATCACTTTGGGCTACAGAAACCTTAGATATATATGCAATAGATGTAGATCTAGAAGCCCAAGAAAGGGAGAACTGTAGATCTAGAAAAAAATGAAGAATAACCCAAGATGATAGACTTACCCCGGAGAAACCACCATCAAACCACCTTGAAATCGCTTCCAAAATGAGTGGGACAGCCCCTCCAAACCTTGAGAACTGAAAATCCCGAGTGAGGCTTGAGTGGGAGTGAGTTTGGAGTAAAATAGGTCAAGCCCGAGTAAACCCAAATTTAAAAATGCCTTCTGCATGGTTAGATCACACGGTTTGGGAAACTATGCACGAACTGTGCGCATGCCACTGCCTCAAGAGGAGGGGTCCTATTCGGTTGTCTCGCATGGTTTGAAAAACTGTGCGCAGACTGTGCGAATCCCACTGTCTCCCCCTACATGATTACCTGGAGAACCTGCATTGGTTTCCCTAACCGTGCACAAACTGTGCACCCTTATAAAACCATCCAAACTTATTCAAAATCATTTTAAACTCTCCAAACCTCTTCCCAACTCATCTCATGCACATTAAACACATAAAAAGACATAAACAAAGGTTACATACTTCAAACTAGGGGTGCTACAATAAATATATATATTTATTTAAATAATTATTGAATTATGATAATATTTAATATAATAAATATATTTATTATATTTGTAATTATATATTTACAATTACATATAATTTTTAAATATATTTATTTATAATTATAATTTTAAATTTATAATTAATATATATTAAAATAAATATATGTCTCCTATGAATTTGGTCAATAATATATATATATATACCGCATGAGATAATGATGACATTTATGGACATAATTGATGTTATTTATATTCATATATTGATGTGTGAGTATAATTGAAGCTATATGATCATAAGTTTATTTTTGTACATGATTGTGGGTTGCAATATTCCAAATGTTGGGATTAGCTATATTCTGATGGCACATGCATATGTAATGTATTCATGACTCAAGAATGTTCATTTATGCATTGACACCTTTATTATTCATTACTTCCATATATTTGATGATTCTTTTTTTATATAAAATTATAATTATAACTATATATATTTATATAATTACAAAATTACAAAAAATACATTTATTATAATTTAATAAATATTTATTCATATATTATGAAATATATTTTTTTATTTATAATTATATACAAATATTTATAAATATGTTTATTTATAATTGTAATTATAAATAAATAAATATATATATATATAATATATTTATTATATATATATATATTAGATGCTTGGTGGTACAATTACATTAAACAAACACACCAGACACACAAGCCAGAAATACAGGTCATAGCCCCCCCCCCCCAGTGTTATCCCACCCATCAAGCCTTATTTATTCAGTGCATGGTCGAAAGGATCAGTGGGGATGAAGCTGATTATATGGCTCAAAGGCCCACAGACTGGTCTGAGGCCTCAGTGCAGCGTCATGCCTCCATCATGTCTGTGTCATCATATATTTGTGTCATTCATGCATCACCATGTGCGTCACCATTTGCGTCACTACCTGCCTGTGTTGTGCCTTTTTCACCGCCTACCAGTGGAAATTCTCCCCCAACCCAGATTTGAACCCCGGGTTTGATGCAGAATTATAGTGAGCTTTTACCACTCGGGTAAGCCCCCAAACTACAATATATTTATTATATATAAATATAGAATTTTAAATATAATAAATATATTTATTATAATTTTATAATTAAAAATAAATATTTATTTAATTGTTGTTATAATTATAAATAAATATTTATTTATGTAAATAATTATCAAAATATAATAATTATATTATATATTAATATATAAATATAATTATATAAATATATTTACTATATTTATAATTATATATTAATAAATATATATTCAAATAAATATTTTTTTAATTATATATAAATAATTTGTAAATATATTTATCTATAATTATAATTTTAAATAAATAAATACGTATTAAAATAATAATAAAATAATAATAAATATATTTATATAATAAATATATTTATTGTATTTATAATTATATATAAATACATTTAAATATATTTATTTAAAATTATAATTATATATATATATATATATATATATAATTATAAAATTATAATGAATATATTTTAATAATAAGTATAGTTGTTATATTTATAATTATCTATATTTATATATTGATATATGTATATGTAATTATATAAATATACCAAAGTAGTGTGGGCATGAGATATTATTATATAAATTTATTTATAATTATATATAATTTTTTAAATATATTAATTTATAATTATAATTTGAAATATATATACATATATATATATATATAATTATAAAATTAAATTAAAAATATATAAATAATATATATATTTAAAATAATTTTATAAATATATAATTTTATGTATTAATAAATATAAATATAATCATATAAATATATTAATATATCTAGGATTATATACAAATATTTATAAAATACTAATAAATATATTTTCTTTATTTATAACTATATAAATATATATAATGATATAAAAATATATATAATTATATAAATATATTTATATAATTAGAATAAATATATTTAAATAAAATATATATTTATTTATTTAGATCCTTAGTAGTGCTTTTTTAGCACTGATAAAGATTCCCTTTAATTAGCGCAAAAAAAGCGCTGATAAAACTAGTCTATATCAATGCTAGAATTTTAGCACTAATAAAGGCAGGTTTTATCATCACATTTTGTGCACCAGTAATTATGTATCCTTATCAGCACTAATAAAGGTCAGTTTTATGAGCACTTTGTTTATTATCACTGATAAAACTGACCTATATCGGTGTTTTTGGGAAAGTGTTGATAAAAGCCTTTGAGGTTTTTATAAATGAACCCTATCAAATTCATAATCTCCTCATTCATTGTTGATTTCACAAAACCATAGTTTTATCGCCTTGTCATCGCTCCTTGCCTTCGTTTTTGCCTTTGTCGTCATTGTCGCTCCCTGCTATCATCATCGCTTTCTACCATCATTGTCTCCATCACTCCCTATTGTCAATTCTCCCTACCAAACCCCGACTGCTCGTCATCAATGAATAATCATCGCTCTAAGGTATGAGACTATTACTTCTCCTCTTTAATCGCTTCTTCCATATAGGTATTTACTCACTCCAACCTCGTTTCATGTTGTTCAGACCAAATTCACCCCCTTAGTTTCTTCCCTATCTCTACACCCATTCATGGCTGAAACCAAGGGTAAGTGTTGACCCTTTTTCTTGTTACTTCTTTTTGTATAAGGAATTTGATTATTTTTTTAAGCTCCTTCCATCCTGTATTTGAATTTATATAAAATTTTCTATTGATTTGTGATAGGTTACCCCGTGTGTTTTCCATTGAATTTGAGGACCATTGTTGTTTTCATGTTTAACTCCATTTTTTATATATCAAATAATAGCATTAAATGTGTTTATGTGTTATGGGAAAGAAAAATAAAGTTTTATGTGATTTTCATTTCAATTTATAGGATTTCTCAATTGCGTAACTAGTTAAAAATATTTTTTTAATACATAATAAACACCATGTGTTTGTGAAAGTGCATGAATTATCTTTATAAAAAATTCTAAGATTTTATATGGTTTTTTGGTCATCAAAGTGAATTCTCAATAGGCATAATATGTTTACTTTTCATTTTAATAAATACTTGAAATTTCAAGCATTGATAAAATATTTCAAGATTTCGTTATAATAAAATATGAGTTTTATCATTTTTTGATGCTATTTGGTTTATTAGATAAGACAATTATGGCAAAGTATTAGTCAATCAAGTGAATTTATAAAGGTAAACTAATTTATAAATTTATTTCAAGGGTGGATTAAGTGTAATATTTCGATAAATTTATTATAAATGATTTCAAATTATTATATGGAAAATTTTCCTCTTTTTGGGTTTCTAAAAGTCCCATTTGGACCTTTTAAATGGTCGTTCCAACATGTGGGTGTGTGAGACCCACTTATTTACCCATATCATTGTCTCCATTTATGGGTGGTGTTCAATGTATGTAGTGATCGGGTTGTAAAATCCCGTCCTTAATCAGGCAAAGAACGTTTTTACTTTATTGTAGTCTAATTAATTAAGCAGACTGGGTCACGTGCCAGAACACCTCGATGAGGGTCACGGGCAGATTTTTATTTAATGTAAATAATTGCACACGTTTCATGAAAAATGTCACATCGCGCTTTGGCGCAGTGTTCGGATTTTAAATAATTAATTAGGTATTGGAAAAGAGTAATAATATATTTAAAGAAGATTTAAAAGAAATCAATAAAGGATAAAGAGAAATTCTGAAATAAAATAAAGAGGGGGTTACCGGAAAAATGAAAATAATTAAAATGGGGGATTCCCGTTTTTAATTATTTTTATTATTTTCCTTTCTATTCTTTTGTTTTATTTTATATTTTTATTTTATTTCCTTTTTTCCTTATCTTTTATATTTCTCTTATTTTTATTTTGTTTTCTTTTTCTTTCTTTTTTCACTTTTCTTTTTTCCTCTCCTCTCTCACTCTCCCACTCAAAATGTCGCAACCCCTCAATCCAGTCACACCAACCAACTGCCCCTTCAGAAAGCAGTTACTCCTTCGTCCGACGTCTGATTCATTTTCTTTCAGGTGTGTAGTAAATCTTAGGGAAATGCTAACGTTGCACAAGTATAATCATTCGATTTCATTGAGTATTTTTTATGTAGTTCGTTGCTAAATATTCTTACCCTATTTTGGGGTTTCTCTAAAGTCCTTAACTTTTATCCGTTTTTGGTCAAATAAAAGTATACCCTGTATCTTAGAGTCTTATACGACTACAAGGTAGGGTTCCTACTCGCTTTCCCTCCATTTTGTTGGGATTTATAAAAAATGAACTGTTGTGTTGTTAGTCAGTGCCTACCGGCTTTATGCAATTTTACCCATTTTAATTACTTTAATGGTTCTTTTTAATTGTTTCACCCTTAATCATCTTAAATTAATTTTTTTTAATGGTTGAAACAAGATCAGAAACCCCTTTGTGTGTGCTGACATAGTCGGCATATTCTTCCGTTAGACGAGTTAATAATTTAAATTGTTGTGTGTATTACACATCCCCTTTTATTTTTTTTAAATTAAATGAATAGTTGTTTGAATTATTGCAACAAAGTTGGACACCCCTTTGGGCATGCTGACATGATCAGTGTATTCTTCTATTAGCTGAGTTTATTTTTTGATTAATTGCATGTGTTGCGAAGCAACTTTTTATTGTAATTAAATTAAATAAATAGTTTCTTGAACATGAACTTCAAATGTTGAATCAATGGAACTTTTTTTCTGAACTATTTATTATTTAAATATGCATTATCTACTAAGGTTGATATGATATGTATATTTCCTTGTAAGTTGTTGTGTTGTACTATTAAATTTATTCCTTGTAATGCACTAGTGTATCTGGTAAGTTTTAAAGTTGCGACCTTATATGCTGATTATGTCATATCTGCTGCAGTGAAAACATTAATTAAATTTAGTGCGGGGAAAGGAGATGGGTCCCATATTAAGGGTCATGATTAGATCATCCGTTCTTGATGGGTTACCTCTATGTGCCTGGGGGCGGTGTCGTTGGCTTTGCCGGACCGAGACTTCTCCGAACTTTCTAATACTTTTTATTGATACTAATTACAAAAGGGCCCATTAAGACAGATCCATTGGCAATGTGGCTAAGCCGGCCCTAGATGACACTCGTCCCCTTTTTGTGAGATCGGGAAGGACTCAGGTTAAATCCATGCCTCAAGCGATACTTGTTCTTTCGAAAGATTTCCTTGGATGGGCTTGGTGGCATTGGATAAATTTATGGATGTTCCATAGCGATACCTTTGGGACGGGCTCAGACTCCAACTCTTAACTTGAACCTTAATAATGATGTACTTTAGGTCTACATTACTGCCATTTGAGTTTCTTGATAATTGAGATATCCTTCTGATATGTGTAAGTGCACTTGATTGAAACTTGACTTAGACCCCATGTCAAAGAACAAGCTTGGGGTATACCTCTTTCTTGTTTACCTTGATTTTATAGGTTTTATATATATGTGTGTTCCTACATTCTGCTGACAGGTACCCTTTTAGACAACCATCTTAGGATGAAGCAGGTGATTAGGCATGGGTGCTGTTTGGGACCCGGGCCGACTTATTTATTTCATTACACTGCAATTAATTTATTTGAAATGGTTATGTAATGGAACACTGCATTTTTATTTTTGCACAAAATGGAAAGGTTTAGAAATCGTGGGTGTCATCCTACTGGGATTTTACCTCATACCCTACTCGGGCGTCGTCGACACCCGAGTAGATTACATGCTCGTAGGTATTGACAAGGGGAAGTGTGCTGCTTCCAATGCTTTATTGTTCATTACTTTTTAGGATGGAGGCTAGGGCAAAGGACTATTCCTTGCTCATGATGCAGTTGCTACTTGTGTATTTTCTTTTATTTGACTGTGTGTTTGAGTTCTGTGTTCTGTACTTTCAGTTTAGACTCATATCATGGCATGACACTCTTTTCTAAGTTTTTGCAATTAGTTTTTTTATTCTTCAGTTTGATTTATTACATTTCTTTTACTGTAGTTTATTTATTCACAAGCTTCTGCTACTTATTATTTGTTTTTTTTTACTTTCTTTGTGATATTATTTGTTACCTATGAGGTCATAGTCTCCCCCATAGACACAAAAAGTGACCTCGCTGCTAGTCGGAACCCTATGAAATTCGGGGAGGTGTGCTTGAGGTTAGGTGACGCACAGGTCTGGTAACCGTCTTTGAGGTGATCCGGGTCAGGACGTTACAAAGTGGTATCAGAGGCTAGTTTTTCCTTTCTTTCATACTGTTTGGGTTAGATAGGAGACTAGGATATAGGAATTTGGGATGTACTCTATGCTTCGATGTAGCTAACCCATGTACATGGGAAAACTCAAATTCCTGGGTTCAGATTGCTGTTATTGATTATGCTAGTTACTGTTGATATGATTTCACCTTGGGTGACTCACTTGTATAGCATTTCTAATTTTCTATTATTATTTAAATAGTGGGTTTACTATTTTAGTCCAATGATACGAGGAAGAAAAACCCATGCATCATGATAAACACTATAGGATTTAAATTCCATTCATATTACCATGCCATATCTACTTTCAGCATGCATTTGGCTGTTGCATGTGAGTGCTATTATACCTAGTGGTAAAATTTTGAATTGTTCGTTTATTGAATATAAGGTTGTGTTATTCTTTTATATGTTATCCTAGCTCAACCTAGGAGTGGGCTGTATAACTGTTTAGTAATCCTTTTTAGTTGTCTCTTCTATATCGAAACCTAGCTCTTGAGGCAGGTTGTCTGTTGTTTAGTGCTTAGAGGCAAGCTATGTACCTATCCTATTTTTCACCCTACATGTTTTCTCACCTTCTTTACTCCTTTTCTAAGGGAGTTTTGGGGTGTCGTAGACAAATTTTGTCGCAACGTCTTCATGATGTGTCTCAGGAGAGTGGAAATGAGCGCATTCCAGAGATAGTGGGTCCTAAACCACTAGTGGTTCTTCTCGTAGAGCCTCCTATGGCACTACCTCCTGTCGATCTTCCAAGGGATCCTAATACTCAGTTCATGGATAGTCTCCTCAGGTTTATGAAATCAGTTAATAATATTCCCAAACATGCCCTGTCAATGGCAGACCTTATGCTGGACTTTCTATAGCAGCACCCTCCAACCATCTTAGTGAGTGGCGGCCCTCATGCTGTAGAATCATGGATAGAAGTTGTAAAGTATATCTTTGACAACCTTAAGACACCTCCAGAGAAAATGTTCAAGCATGTATTCTACATGATTCGTGACACCACCCAACGCTGGTGGGACATAGTTTCTCAGGATAAGTAGGCCAGTGACATGGCTTGGGCCGATTTCCAAGTAGCCTTCTACAATCACTTTTTTTTACAGACTTTGAGATATGATCATGTGTGAGAATTCCTCTATCTTTAGCAGGGCTTTATGACTGTGTTGGAGTATTCTAATTGTTTCACAAAACTTCAACATTTTGCCCCATCTCGGACTGGCGATGCACGGACTACTGCGAGGTGTTTTGAGGACGTACTTGAGTATACTATCTGCTTTTAGGTGAACGTCTTCTGTTTGAAAATGGTTACAGAGATCGTGATTCAAGCTCTGATCTCAAAGTGAAATGTCAGGGAATCTAAACCAGTGAGCCAGGGCGGTTCAGTTCTGAGACAGGGTGATGGTGCTTCTAGCAGCAGGAAACGTCATTTTGAAAGTTCACGTGGGGGAAATCCTAGCCAAGCAGCTTGTCTTGATAGCTCTGTCGCATGTTATTAGTGTGGCATGGATGGTCACAAGAATCCGCAGTGCACGAGAGATCTGAAGGAGTATCGAGCTTGCGGCAGGATGGGTCACCTTCAGCGTTTCTGTCGTTCCTTGTCTTCGGCATCCAATGGTGGAGGATCTGCACCTACACCTCTGTCAAGTATGGGATCTATAACTCCACAACAAGTTGGAAGTTATTTTTCCACCGTTCAATCAGTACGAGGAAATGGTGGAGGTCATGGTCGAGGAAATCAAGTTCCATACTATCAACATCAGTAGAGTGGACCTACTCAGGCCAACCAGGCAGTGTATTAGGGTCGCGGCTCAGGTCCCATGTATGCTGTGCAATCAGCACCAGAGGAGAAGAGTGTAGGGCCATGTACAGTTAGAGGTACTATTATAGTATCCTCTACTTTAGTTTCTGCTCTTTTTGATACCAGCGCATCGCACTCCTTTATATCTTCTGCTGTTATTGAAAGTCTTGGTTTTCCAATTGAGTACCTTTGCGGTGTCATGCCTCTTGACACCCCGCTTGGGGTCAGGACAAAAGTCATACGCCAGTTCCAAGACTACCCCCTCAAGTTTGGTGGGTACCGCTTTGATTGGAATTTCTATATCCTCTATATTTCTAGCAATAAAATCATTCTTGTTATGAACTAGCTTTCTCCTTACCGTGCCCAAGTGGATTTATATCACTGTAGGGTGTCTTTTACATCCCCTGAGGGTGACACATATCTTCACAAAGGAGAATGGGATCTTCAGGTAGACCAAGCTAAGCCTAAATACACTTCGTGGGGTAGACTGACAGATTAGTTGTCAAGTCTCTTCATGTGCGATCAGGGAACGCAACAAGTTTAATTCTCTACAGTGGTGGATCTTTTTAGGGATGTATTCCCAAATGATTTCTCTGGATTACCTCCTATGAGAGACGTGGAGTTCACTATTGAGCTCGTTCCAGGTGCGGCACCAGTGTCTATTCCTCCTTATAGGATGGAACCAACAGAGCTACAGGAACTCAAAAAGCATCTTGAAGACCTTGAGGTTAAGGGTTTCATCAAACCTAGCACATCGTTGTGGGGTTCACCTATCCTTTTTTCCAAGAAGGCAGACGGTACCCTAAGTTTATGTGTGGATTATCGTCGACTCAACCAGCTCACGGTAAAGAATCGATATCCATTGCCTCATATAGATGATCTCTTTCACTAGCTCTGGGGAGAAAATATTTTCTCCAAGATTGATCTGAGTTCAGGATATCACCAGGTGTGTGTGCCACCATCTGACATACCATGTACAACATTCCAATATAGGTATGGCTTTTACGAGTATCTAGTTACACCTTTTAGACTCACCAATTCCCTGGCGGTCTCCACGGCCCTGATGAACCAGGTTTTTCATCTGTATCTTGACTCCTTTGTGGTAGTCTTCGAGGATGACATCTTAGAGTATTCACATTCCAGAAACGACCATGCAACCCATCTTGAGATCGTTTTGAGTACACTGAGAGAGAACTAGCTATACGCTAAGCTTAGTAAATGACACTTCTTGATTGATAAAGTGAACTTCTTGGTTCATATTATATTTGAATCATGGGTATCAGTTGACCCAGAAAAGGTGAGCGTTGTGGTTTCATGGGATTAGCCCAAGAATATCTTCGACATCCGTAGTTTCTTGGGGATTGCTGGCTATTATAGGTGATTCATCCAGGATTTCTCCTACATAGAAGAGTCTCCCACATCCTTTACTAAGAAAGGTGTACAGTTCATCTAGTCATAAGATTGTGAAAAATTATTTTTAGGAGTTGAAAGGAATATTGAACTTAGCGCTGATCCAGATTTTTCCTAAACCTGGTAAGAGCTATACAGTTTATTATGATGCTTCAAGAATTGGACTGGGTGTAGTTTTGATGCAGGGTGATCGAGTCGTGGCTTATGGATCCCACTAGTTGAGACCTCACGAGCAGAACTATCCTACACACGACCTTGAGTTGGCAGCTATGGTTCATGATCTACTTTGTTGGAGACACTATTTGTTGGGTGAGATATTTGTTGTTTACACGGATCATAAAATCTTGAAATATATCTCCACTCAACGAGACTTGAACTTAAGGCAACGCAGGTGGTTTAATACTTGCAGTCATTCAATTTTGAGCTTGTTTGTACCCCTGGTAAGGGTAATGTTGTGGTGGACATTTTGAACCGCAAGATACAGACTCAGGTCGTGCAGGTAGCTAGTAGTGAGTGGAAGATGATGGCCTTGTTTTCATAGATGCATCTAGAGGTTCAGAAAAAGAGTGGAAAACTGGTTCTAGCAGCTCTTATAGTTTCATAATCTCTTCTATAGATTGTCCACAGGAAATATTTGATTGACCCTGAGGGTATTGTTTTGAGGGAAAGTGTTACAGGAGAGAACCCACCTCCTGGTTGGGTTATTGATGGCAGTGAAACTCTCCTTTACCATGGCCATGTATGGGTACCTTCAGGTATACGGGAAGAGATTATGAATGAATCTCACACCTCTGTTTGGGAAGTTCATTCGGGGATGACATAGATGTATAAAGATATGTGTTGACTGTATTGGTGGCCTGGTATGAGAAAGTAGATAGTAGGTTTCATCACTCGGTGCTCCACCTGCCAATAGGTGAAGGCAGAGGACCAACGACCTACTGGAATCCTACCGCCTCTATCCATTCCTGAATGGAAATGGAATGACATCAACATGGATTTTGTTAGAGTCTTTCCAAGACCACCTCGAGGAAGTGATGTAGTATGGGTGGTTGTCGATAGGTTGACCAAGGTTACACACTTCTTTCCTATCTGAGAGACCTTTACGATTGATGTGTTGGGAAGGCTGTATATCTGTGATATTGTGCGACTTCATGGTGTACCACATTCTATTGTCTCGGAAAGGGATGCCAATTTTACTTCACGGTTCTAGCAAGGGTTTCAAACGACATTGGGCTCACAGGTACTTTTGAGTACTGCCTATCACTCCCAAACCGATGGCCAATCCGAGAGAGCTATATGAGTGTTAGAGGATATGTTACGGGATTTTATCCATGATTTTGTAGGTTCCAAGGAGAATAATTTACCTCTTGTAGATTTTACCTATAATAACAACTTCCAGGAGAAAATCCAAATGGCTCCGTATGAGGATCTCTATGGAAGATTGTGCCATTCGCCGTTATGATGGCTCGAACTAGGTGACGTAGCTCTGTTGGGTCCTCATCACATTCAGGAGACTTCTGAGCAAGTTCATCTAATTCATAAGCGTATAACTATAGCTCAGTCTAGGAAAAAGTCTTATACCGATCGTCGCCGCAGACCTCTGGAGTTCGATGTGGGACATCGAGTTTTTTGCGTGTTTCTCCGATGTTGGGTCACAGGCAGATCAGGAGAAAGGGGAATTTATCACTGAGATACGTCAGTCCATTCGAGATAGTGGAGAGAGTTGGGCTGGTAGCCTATTGGTTAATACTACCTCAGAGTTACCATGCCATGCACAAATTTTTCCTTGTATCTCAGCTTCGACAATATCATCCAAACCCGTCTCATTCTTTTGACCCTGATGACATCAAGCTTGATGCTGATGCATCCTTTGCAGAGCATCCAATCTGTATCATCGACCATAGCATGAAAGTCCTCTGAGGCATGTTAGTCCCACTGTTCTAGGGGTTGTGACAACACGGATGCATTCAAGACGATACCTAAGAGCGAGAGACAGATGTACGTGCACAGTTGTCGGAACTCTTCTCAAGTGACATTCCACTACACTTGAAAGGGAAACTTTGGGACGAGTTGTCTTAAGGAGGGGAGGTTGTAACGTCCCATCCATAATCAGGTACATAGAATTTTTTTCTTTATTATAGTCTAATTAATTAATCGACCTGGGGTGTGCGGCTACGCACCTCGCTGCAGGTCCTGTGCAGCTTTTTATTTAATTTAAATAATTGCAGACGTTTCATTAAAAATGTCACGTCGTTCATTGGCGTGGTGTCCGATTTTTAAAAAATTAATTAAGGATTGGAAAAGTTCAATAAGAGATTTAAAGAATATTTAAAAGAAATAAAGGAAGGAAAAAAATAAATTATTAAATAAAATAAAGAGGGGGTTATGGGAAAAATGAAAATAATTAAAATGGGGGATTCCCATTTTTAATTATTTTTATTATTTTCCTTTCCATTATATTGTTTTATTTTATCTTTTTATTTTATTTCCTTTTTTATTATCTTTTATTGTTCTCTTATTTTTCTTTTCTTTTCTTTTTCTTTCTTTTCTTTCTTTTCTTTTTTCCTCTCCTCTCTCCCTCTCCCACTCATCACGTCACACCCTTCAATCTCGTCGCACCAACTAGCATCCCCTTAATATGGTCACTACTCCTCCATTTGACATTCGATTCCTTCTCTGTTAGGTTCTCAATAAACCTTAGAGAAATTATAATGTTGTGAAAGTGGAATCGTTCGATTCCGTACAGTATTATGCATGCAGTTCATCACGGAAAATTCTTACTCTATTTTGGGGGTTTTTTTAAATCCATTATTTTCATCTGTTTTAGGTCAAATAAAAGTCTAACGTGGATCTTAGAGTCATCTACAACTACAAGGTAGGGTGCCTAATCGCTTTACCTTCATTGTGTTGTGATTTATAAAAAAATCATTATTGTGCTGTTAGTCGGTGCCTACCGGCTTTGTGAAATTTTACCCATTTTAATTACTTTAATGGTTCTCTTTAATTGTTTCAGCCTTAATCATCTTAAATTAATTTTTTCGAATGGTTTGAACAAGATCGGACACCCCTTTGGGTGTATCGACATAGTCGGCATATTTTTCTGTTAGTCGGGTTATTAATTTAATTAGTTGCGAGTATTGCATAGAAACTTTTATTGTTTTTAAATTAAATGAATAGTTGTTTGAATTATTGAAACAAATTTGGACACCCCTTTGGGCATGTTGACATGATCGGTGTGTTCTTCCATTAGCCGAGTTTATTGTTTGATTAATTTCATGTATTGCGAAGAAACTTTTTATTGTAATTAAATTAAATAAATAGTTGCTTGAATGTGAACTTCAAATGTTGGATCATTGGAACTTGTTTTACTGAACTGTTTATTATTTAAATATGCATTATCCGATGTGTTTGATATGATATATATATTGACTTGAAATTTTTTGTGTTATACTATTAAATTTATTCCTTGTGATGCACAGGTGTATCTGGTAAGTTTTCAAGATGCGACCTTATATGTTCATTATGTCATATCTACTACTATGAAAACTTTAATTAAATTCAGGGCAGGGAAAGGAGGCGGGCCTTGTATTAAGGGCCACAAATATATCCTCTATTCCTGATGGGTTTCCTCTATGTGTCGGGGGAGGTTTCATTGGATTTACTAGACCGAGTCCTCCCCCGACATTCTAATAATTTTGAGTGATATCGGTTCTAAAAGGGACCATCGGTATGGATCCGTTAGCAATATGGCTAAGCTAGCCTCGGATGACACTCGGACCCTTTTTATGAGATTGGGACGGACTCAGGGTAAAGCCATGCCTTGGGTGATACTTGGTCTTTCCAAATATTTCCTTGGACGGGCTCAGTGGCATTGGATAAATTGACGGATGTTCCGTAGCAATACCTTCAGGACAGGCTCGGACTCCAACTCTCAACTTGAACCTTAATAATGATGCACTTAAGGTCTAAATTAAAACCATTTGAGTTTCTTGAGAATTGATATATCCTTATGATATGTGGACGTGCACCTGACTAACACTTGACTTAGACCCCAAGTCAAAGCACAAACTTGGGGTATACCTCTTTCTTGTTTACCTTGAGTTTTTGGGTTTTAAAGATATATACATGCTTCTGCATTCGACTAACAGGTACCCCTTCAGACTACCAGCTTAGGATGAAGTAGGTGATTAGGCATGGGTGCCATTTGGGACCCGGGCTAACTTATTTATATAATTTCACTGAAAATAATTTATTTGAAATGGTTATGTAATGGCACACTGCATTTTTATTTTTGTACGAAATGGAAACGTTTAGACACTATGCGTGCTGGCCTACTGGGATTTTATCTCAAACCCTGCTCGGGTTCCATCGACACCTGAGTAGATTACATGCTCATAGGTATTGAAAAGAGGAAGTGTGCTACTTCTGATGCTTGACTGTTCATTACTACTTAGGGTGGAGACTGGGGCAGAGGATTGGGCCTTGCTCGCGATGCAGTTGCTGCTTGTGTCTTTTCTTTTAGTTGACTATGTGTTTGAGTTCTGTGTTCCATACTTTTAGTTTAGACTCATATCATGGCATGACACTCTTTTTTTAGTTCCCACACTTGGTTTTTTTATTATTCAGTTGGATTAATTACATTTCTTCAGCTATAGTTTGTTTATTCACATGCTTCTACTACTTATTATTTGTTGTTGTTTACTTATACTGTGATATTATCTGTTACCTATGAGGGAATAGTCTCTCCCATGGACACAAAAAGGGCCCTCGCTGGTAGTCGGCAGCCTCTGGCATTCGGGGAGATGCACTTGAGGTTATGTGAAGCATTGGTCCAACATTTGGGTGTGTGAGACCCACTTATTTACCTTTATGATTGTCTCCATTTTTGGGCGGTGTTCAATGTATGTGGTGATCGGGTGATGGATATAAATATCCTATTTCTTATGAGAGCGTTAGAGGTGTGGGTGAGTTATTATTAATGCTTAACGGTGATTTTTTGGATTATTGATTATTTATCACCATTACTATTACTTTGGTCATGGGAACCAAGTAACTAAGCTGGAAGTATTTATTTTTTCTACACTATATCATTCTACACTTCTTGTTCCCCCTAGTTATGTAGAGGGTTAGTGGAGAATTCCCCTGATTCTAGGATTGATTTGAGCTAGTTAAGTGAATTATGTTATAATTAAACATAAGATTGTAGTTGGTTCCAGTTGAATAAATTCATGGACCATCTCAAATTTAAGCCAATCTTGGATCACATGATATCATTTCATTGGTTTGTGGTTTGGAATAGGTGGTTCTATTGAAATTATTTAGTTCCCATACTTGATTGATGTGCCTGGGACCCTTAAAATATTTCTTTTATTTCCTATTTCCATTTCATTGATGATGTGTGTCTATTCATTTGATCATTTACATGTGTATCATGAGAGGGGTTTCAATATGATTTTAGAAATTTTTTGAAAAGAATGTTTCTTTAAATCCGAGGGTAGATCTTGTGAGACTCACAAGGTAAACCTAGAGTTTTCTTGTTAACCATAAAATCAATATCTATTGTTTAATAAATTGACTAAAATGGAATAATTTTATACTTTTATACTTTCATAAATTTTAATTTTATATATTATAATTTTATACATTTATAAATTATTGAAACTATATACTTCTATAAATTATGTATAATTTTATAATATATATATACTTTTATATAGTTTTATAAATTTATATATATATATATATATAATTTTTAAATTTTATCATAATATATATTATTTTATAAATTCTATATAATTTTATACTTTTATATATGTCTATAATTTTTTATTCTAATATAAATATATATACTTTTTAAATTTATAATTTCATACATGTATACTTTTTTTAATTTATCAATAGTTTAATACTTTTATACATTCATAAATTCAATGTCAGTGTTGAATTTTTTTTTAAAATATAATAATTCCTTTTTTTATTTTGGAAATCGTTATTTTATTTGATTTCTATATCTTCTATTATGAAAAGGGTTTTCAAATAATATATCTTTCATTTTTTTCATTATTACAATCAAGATTAATATTTCATCGGTTTTTTATAATGTAAATGTGATTTTATACTTCATTTATACTCATACAAAAAAGGGTTTTGATCATAAAAAATATGAAGTAAAAATAGTTTTTAATAGTGAAATCACCTCCATTATATTTATGAATTTCCATCAATAGGTTTTTTTATCTTATGGGATGATAAACCAATTTTCAATATTTCTATTTTCTTTCTTGAAATCCATGAGCTCCATCTTCAATTAAACATATTTTGTGTATTTATTTTTTAAAATATTAGTATTACGGAATCAAATATAATGTATGTGAATGGATAATGGATGGATTCCAATCGTATGACAAAAGACTATGAAGATAGGGTGAAATTTTTCATCATGTTTACAAAAGATCATTCATATAACCCTTATCAAATCCTTTATTTGTGTTTACATTATCATTATTCAAGACTAGTTTGTCTAGAGGAGTTGAAATAACACTTGATCTTTCATGTAATTGATCAAAGTTAAAAATGTTGTAATAGACATGGGGAAAATTATATGTAGATAGTGGCTATGATAGAATTGAATTTTATGGATCATCTGATATGATTAAAAGTGTGGAAAATGAATAAGACTTTATAGAGGATGTGATTACATGAGTGAATGATGATGAAGATCATATTGAGGAATTGAAAATTATATTTGAAGATGAACTTATTGGTTGTACAAAATTGTTTGAGAAGTTAATGAGTTTTGCAAAGATTCCATTGTATGGTATTTTCACTAAATATGCATCATTGTCATCCATACTGAATCTGTGTATTTTAAAATATAGAAACATATGGAGGGAAACCAGTTGCACTGAACTACTTTCTCTCTTGAAAGATATTCTCCTAGAATATAATGATCTACCTAGATGAACATATCACTTTAACGAATGTTATATTTGTTGAGTATGATCACTAAATGAATACATTCCCTTCCAAATAACTATACACTATTTCATAGGGACCAAAATCACTTAAATAGTTTCCAATGTGTGGTGATTCTTGATTGAATAAAGATGAATTGGGTCCTATGAAATTTTTATGGAACTTTTAAATCATTTCAAGGATTAAGTTCCCATATATAAGAGATGATACTATAAGGCAATTGATGTGGCATTCATATACAATAAATAAATATGGGAAAATTAATTATTTATCAAACTCTACTTAGTGGAAGATAATTGACCATGAGTATCCCGAATTTGAAAACGATCTGATAAACCTTCATCTTGCACTATCTATAGATGAAGGTAATCCATTTGTTTTTCAAAGAATCACTCACAGTACATGTTCATTTATATTGGTATATTATAACTTTACACCATGATTAAACATGAAATGAAATTACATCATGTCATCTATTCTTCTAGTAGGACCAAAACAAACAAGAGATGATATTAATTTTTATTTGGATCCACTAATTGAGGATTTGAAATTATTGTGGGATTCTGGTGTTATGTTGTATGATGCTTACAGAAATGAATTTTTCATGTTGATATCCATGTTTTACAAGATGATAAATGAATTTCCTTCTTATGTAAAATTTTTAGGATATAACATTATAGTAATTCAATGGTTTCCCATTTGAGATCAAGGTACACAATCAATTTGGGTGAAACATTCATCGAAGGCTGTGTTTCTAGGACATCTTAGATTTCTACCCTGATGACATGAGTACCAATCTTAGATGACATCATTCGATGGAAGTTTAGAATAACATAAAACACTATATCCACTAACTGTAGATCAACTATTTGAGAAAGTAAATGATGTGGACCCTTGTTTTGGTAAACCTTTTTTAAAAAACCTTACAAAAACAGGTTCAAAAAAAGATCATTTTTTTAATTACTTTACATGAACTTTTTGTATGTCATAAATTTCCGTGATGTTATGTGTGTTAAAAAAATGTATGTGATAGTGTCATTGGAATTTTACTAAATGCACCTAGAAAGATAATGTTTGGAATTAAGGCTAGGTTGGACAGGGTTGTCATGGGAATACATGAAGAGTTAGCACCACTAAAGGGTGAAAAATGTACCATTCTTCTTCTAGCTGAACTCTTTCCAAGCTTGAGAGATTTTATTTTTTCAACTTGTTGAATATTTCAATAGTTCTAAAGGGGTATTCATTTAATATCAAGAATATTGTTTCAATTACTAATTAAAAGTTAAAGTTTCAAAAAACACATGAGTGTCATGTTTTTATGCAAGATCTATTCTAGTAGAGTTACATTACATTTTTCACAGGAATTTGCACCATAAAATAAAAAATATTTGATTATTTTAAAAAGGTATATGTAGAAAAGTTATAGACCTGGTGAAATTGAAAACTAATTAAGGGAAATTTTCATAATATTATGTGAATTGGAAATGTTATTCCCTCTAACATTCTTTCATATAATGGTTTACTTGATGGTTCAATTCATCAGAGAGATTTGACTATGTGTTCTTGCACATTATAGATAGATGTACCCCATTAAACGGTAAATGATTATTTTGATTGGGTATGTTAAAAATAAAATTCATCCCTAAGGTTTTATTTTAGAGAAATATATTTTTGAGAAAGTTGTTTAATTCTATAGGGACTACCTATTTGGTGTGGAAAACATTGGTCGACATTAATCTCCCCACACTATGCATCTTGTGGGTGAAAGAATTTATAGAACAGATGTTGTCAAAATCAATATTAAAGATCGAGAGAAGGCCCACCATTATGTTTTTCATAACAATTTTGAATTTTACACACACTTTGAAACCCAAAAATAAATTATTAGTATTTGGATTCCCTCAAGAGAAGAAATACGGATATCAATGAGACATAAAAAATAGTTTATAGGATGGCTTATAGACCAAATTTCTAAGGATTCATATGAAAATCCTCAATCAATTTCATAAAAAAATCGATGTATAGCCAGAGGATCATGTGTGTATGTTTTATATTGTAATGGTTATATAATTAATGGGTATATTTTCAATAATAATTAAAATTATGAAATAAGTAATATAAAAAATAGTGGAGTTACACTTGTGTATTAAGTGATGTATGTTTCTAGAAATAAGGAAAAAAATCCAATTTGGGAGAATATTTCATACTTTGGCATCATCAAAAAAATATGGGTGTTTGATTATAAAACATTACAAGTGTTTATTTTTTAATGAAAGTGGATTGATAATAAGAGTGTTGTCAAAATAGTAGAAAGTGGTTTGATAATAAGAGTGTTGTTAAAAGAGATGAATTGGGATTCATGAAAGTGGATTTCAGTAAGGGTATAAAGATGAACCATTTATAATGGAATCATAGGCAGTACAAGTATTTTATATTCAAGATCTTACAAACCAATAGTGGTTAATTGTTCTGTTATCAACCAAAACTAATGAAGGGTCAAATGAAAATTCAATTGAGGATAGACCTTTCATTGGGACATCACAATCATTTCACTACATTCCCAATATATACATATTTTTTTATGTTAGAGGATACCACATTGAAGGGATTTGGATACTCGATTTAGTGGTTAAATCTCTTCCTCATTTTAAAAAATTGATTTCAATAATCAGGTTATGTAATATGCATTCAGTTACATCAAGTTATTATTTTTTAGCTTCTACATTTATGTAATATTAATTAAATTTTACACCACTTATGAATATAATTACTTCTACATGTGTTAGGGATCCCAATCCTACAGAACAATGGGTTTCTCAACCTACTGCTACTCCCAGTGTAGAGGAACAATGACCTTCTTCATGTGTTAGTGCACCCAATCCTGAAGAACAATAGGTTTCTGAACTTGATGAAGCTCTTAGTGAAGAGGTTCAAAAATATTCTTCACATGTCAATGATTCTAATCTAGATGAAAAATATATTTAAGAAGTTGAATTCAAGGAAATGGTAGGAGATGAAAACCCGATGATGAAAAATAAACAATAGTGTAGCACTGTGACAGTGTCAAGAAAAATTAATAAAGAGAAAATAAAATGAATCAAATCTGTGTTTTGATGAAATTCATAGGGCCAATATGATAATCCCAATAATGTCATGTTAAGTAGTCACATTGGTCTTATACTTAGCAGAACATGATGATTGATGCAGATTCATGGAACAATGTTGTTCTCACTCTTATGAAACTCATTTGGAAAGAGATACGGCAACATTATGATATCCTTTTTCTATTTTAATAAAAAATAATGAAACATTTACTAAGTGTACATTATCCCTTGAAAAGTTAATTTTTATTATATGAATCCCATAAGAAATTTTATTAATGCTTATTGGAAGAATTCATAAATTATTTCGCACAATTATAATGATATTTCATCTTAAAGTTATTTAAGGGAAAATAAACCCACACAAAGAACTTATGTCATTCCAGGTAAATTTTTTATGGTAATGCATTATTTGAAAATTAATGTATTCATCACATTGATTGATAATTTTATATTTATGAAAAATAAACCGAGTGCTAAAAATAGGGAACAGGCAGAAAATCCAAAGTACCCCTACCATAAAGAAAGTACGGGGAATTCTCCCCTTGAATAAAATTGGTACATATTTTAAATATATTGTAATACTTTTATGTGACCTGAAAAAATAGTATAGCAATGTTCTTATATTTATATTAATATTTATGAATCCAAATCCAAATCCACTTCCATCCCATGCCATGTATTATGGAAAGAGGAGCGTGTAAATAAATATGGGATACTAATAGATGAAAACACACAAAATGTGTGTAATTATGACATAATAAACATTTTTTCTAATTAAAATTGATATTATATAACAATTATTACTTATTTTCAAATATATTCTATATGACCCATACACAAGATTCATCAAACCTTATACCAGATGAACACCATCCATCATGTCCTTAAAGTGGCTAGAATAGTATGGTCACGTTTGAGGTGCGGGTTTTTGGGCGACACCCCAAACATATTTTGAGGAAAAAAACACGAGGATAAATATAAATAAATATAATAGACTAAAGAAATATTAACTTACCTTAAATAAATATTTCAATGGCATACTAAGTTACTAGAAACAGTTATAGGGGAGAAAAGAGAAGAAAAAACCCTAGAAAACCCATTACGTGAAGATCCCACCCCATCCTCAATATCTTTGAGGAAAGAAATTCCCCTAAAAGAGATATCTTAGTTGAGTTAATCAATATTCTAATAATTGTTTCTATCAAATTTGAATCATACCAACAGAGAAATATTTCTTGTACTGTTATTCAATAGGGATATAATGATTATGATTTGTATCTATCAACACCCACCCACCACCTTTTTATTAGGGATATCTTGTTCAATATCCAAGATGACAGTCTCTACAATAGACAACTTCTATTTGGTCATGTTAGAGTGGGAATTTCCATATCTCATGAGTTGATCGATGAGTTAACTATTCCAATTTATGATATAGATATTCATACGGTTGATCAAGCTATTGGAACATTCATTTCATGGTCATTAGATATTGTAAAAAAACATTTCGACAATGAGGTATTCATTTACAATTTATTTTTCATGATAAACCTTTAACAATTAACAAAAAATGTTTGAACAGATAAATGTTGTTACGGATAGACAAAGGGAAGGGGGTGAAATAAAAAGGTCAACTCAAAAAATTGAAGGATCAACCAACCAATCAAAAAGACCTTCCAAAACACCTTTACCCCACCCATTTAATATTTTCATTTATTACATTAAAGGTTTATACGGATAAAAGGTTACAAAATGGTATTTTTCACATAGTTTATTTTTAATAAAAATGTTCAAAGAATATTTTGGCGAATAAATTACTCTGGAAAATGTAAATGAAATCCTAAACTATGAATTAATAGTAGGTTTAGTTGTAAATGTATACATGAGTTATGGTTTCATGATTTATTTTTTCAAAATTTCATATACTATGTTAATTATGTATAAATAATTTTTTTATTTATTACAGGTTTATATATCAATACCAATTGAAAGGATTACCCCATAAATATAAATTGGTACTCATTAGTCCTCACATCACTTTTATTGAACAAAAAAATAAAATAGTGACAAAACTAGAAAAATCATTTAAAAGAAACATAAGGATGAAAAACTCTTATTAATATCAATGATGCAGGGGTAAGAATATACAATTTAATAATATCAAATATATTTTTAATTTTTCATTAATTATTCATTTTTGTGTTTTTAAAAAAAATTGTATGCTCATTACCATCAATTTGGATGCCCAAAATATTTGTTTAAGGGATTCACTGAATGGATACACAACAAACCGACCACACGTGATGGTGTTTGTCAATTTTTAATAAAATAAATCCAATGTTTTAGAACTAATATTAAAGTTATATATTTTATATTATGTTTTAATTATAATTAAATTATGATCGAGTGGTGCTTAAATATTATGAAATTCATGTCATGAGGATATTCCAAGCACACAAAGAGCTAGACATGTTCTACATGTGGATAAATATCAGGGTATATATAATAAGATTTAACTATCCAAACACATATCAAAACAACTTACATATTGTTCTAAATTTTTCTATAGTGTATAAAAGATACAAATGAAAAAGATTATGTTTATTATGTTTGTAAATTTATGAGAGAGATCATATTCTATCAACAAACTATCATCCCTGGAGACTTATTTTAGAAGATATTGACTATTTAAATTAAAATATTTATTAATAATTTGTGTAACTATATTTTTCAAGTACTACTATGATTATCGAAAATACACATATTCATAAGAGGATATAGATTTCCCTATAAACGAATGAGCAGCATACCAGATGAAATTATGAACACAAATAGCATGAATATGTGACTTCCATAGAAGAAATTGATTATTTCATATTTATGTTTAATTTATTTCTTATTAGTATTACTCACAAAATAATTTTTTTCTTATAGAGGTGGATTAATTTGTTCAAGTTGGGGTAGTTTTTTCAATGCTAGTCATTCTCATGATAGATTTGACTTTTAGGCTACAATTGAAGTTCAATGATAAGGTAAAAATGTTTTTTAATATACTTTGTTATTCCTCATAATATTATATGTTCTCTACAACATTAACATAATCCAAATTAAATGTTTTACTAATCATGTAGACAATGTATTCTGCACATGATGATGCTACCTATCCCATGGAATAATAAACTATAATGAAGGAAACACTTTGGGAAGATGTAAAGGTAAGGTTATGATATACTTTCTTTTTTACAAAAAAAATAGATAATGAAACATTTATTTTATTTTAATTATTCCTTATCGCTTTCAATTATTTTAGAAAATTTCTATCCATCTTTCATGCCTTTCTCCACCAAAACTTCCATAGACTTCTCCATCAAACCCTTTTCACACTATTAGTGTTGGCATTTATAAATTTCCTTCAAGTTTCCTTTCCTTTGAAGGAAGAGAAATGAAGCTACCTCTACTCAATCATCGAGTTAATATTTCTTTATTTTTAAAATAATATAATTTTCCATATAATTAATATATTATTTCATAATTATGTTTAATTTATTTCTTTTTAGCATTACTCACATAAAAATTGTTTTCTAATATAGGTGGATTATTTTTTTCAATTTGGGGTGGGTTGTTCTAAAATTATCATGCTCATTCATGACTACAACTGAGTTAATAAAAACAAGGAAATGGGTTAATAATATTTAAAACAATCATGAGAATGTGAGTTCCTACTAATTGTTTAATTAATTTTGTCATCATTTTATTTACTTTTGTAAGTTAATTTCCTATCATTTTATCTAATAATTATTTCGTTTTTTTCATAGATCCTTTGGGAAGTCATATTATGCTTTAAACTGTCTATAAAAGGCAATAAAATAGATAATATGTTCATTTTTTCCAATGTCACCATGATTTCCATTGGATATATTTATCGAACTTTAACACTTCATATTGAGTTAATGTTCTTAGTTGAAAAAAGTTGTTCGGCTAAAAATATCAACTCAAAATATAGTGTTGGATGTTCAAAAAATAAATACAATGAAAATCATGGTAATATTTAGATTTGAGATTGTTTTGAGGCTTTGAGACATGTAGGAATCAGTTTCACCTCAATATAACACACGAACTAATCAATATGACACAAAATGCTTCTTTTTATTTAAAATTGGCATTAATTTTAGTAAAAATGACAAATGATATACTCAAAACCAAGAAAACACATTAGTATTACTTTTTAAACTTTATTAAAACAATCCATAAGCCATTTTTGACATGTAAAAATCAACCACGCCTCAATCCAATACATGATGTGTCTGATGCGACTTAAATTGTCCATCATCAGTTTAAAATTTAAATTTTAATACAAAATGTTTCACTCACTTAAAAACGAGTTAATTTTCATGGATTTTCAGGATAATTTAGGAAAAAAATTCATAATTCATTTTTTGATTTGTAGGAATCAGTCTCACATCAATCCAATACATGATGTGACAGATATGACTCAAAGTGCATGATTTTAGTTTTAAGTGACATTTTAGTAAAAAAGAACAGTGACATACTTAAAACAGAGAAAACACATTTAGATTGTTTTGATCTTTTAAGAAAATGATCCATATGTCATTTGGAAAATGTAGGAATCATCCTAACCTCAATATGATTCAGGGTGTAGATGATATTACTCAATGTGTGTCTTTTTCTTTAAAGTTGACATTATTTTTAGTATAAAAGAAAATTGGAAAACATAAAACCAAGAAATTTTTTTATTGTTATGATGATTTATGAAAAAATGACACATAAGTCATTTTTGATGTGTAGGAATCTTCTATATCTCAATATGATTCATGATGTGCCCAGTATGACTCAAATTTTTTGTTATTTGTTTAAAATTGAAGTTTTAGTTTAAAAAGTTTCACTCACTAAAAACCAAGATAATGTTCTCGGATAGTCTTGATAATTTAGTACAATGATTATCAATTCATTAATGATGTTTATGAATCTTTCTCATGTCAAACTGAAACATGTTATGACTAGTATGACTCAATGTGCGTGTTTCCGTTTTAAAAACACATTTTAGTAAAAAAAAATACAAGTGACATACTCAAGACTAAGAAAATGCATTTAGATTACTTCGATACATTAGGAAAATCATCAATAAGTCATTTTGGATGTGTATAAATCAGATTTATAGTGACCTAGTCGTAATATACATGGATATTACAACATTTTAGATGAATACTCGATACATTACAAAGTACCTACCTGAGGACCATAATAGTTTAGTATATTTAGAAACATGGAAACAGAATCTTCTATACCAGTGAAAGACAATAAAAATCTCCCATAAATATCTCCACCTTTAGTACTTCTACCTAAAAAATTTCATCATAACATGGTGAAAGGAAACATAAGAAAGGGGTGAGGTCAGATTCGTAGTAAGGAAAAATAAAGGAAATTTGTAAGCATAACATGAACAAAAGGCCATGGAACTTGAGCATAACATTTGAATATAATACTTGGAATATTAGAGATGATAATAAATATTGGTCGTTGAAAAGACATGAATCATAAGGAAATAAAGAACATAATCCTTGAAATCATAACATATGAATAAAACATAGAATTCTTGTAGACACATAAGTATATAATATGATTTACATAATAGCCAAGGAATCACTACCAACACCATATTAGTAGTACGGTTTCACTCCCCATACAATATTAGTAGTCATGGTTCACTCCCATGGTTATCTTATTAGCATGAATTCACTCCTCAAACCATCTTTGTAGTCATAGTTCACTCCCATGAGCATATTAGTAGTCAAGATTTTCTCTCAAGACCATATTAGTATATATCATTAGATAAAAATAATTACCCATTGTATTGGAGGGAGATATAATTCTCATCTATCTCATAATGAAATCATACATAAATGTTCCTCAAGTTCCTAAATAATCATATCATAACCCATGAAATGAAATGGTTATCATAAACAAGTAATCATATCATAACCTCTGAAAAAAAATAGGTTTCATAATCATTTCATCGAAAGAATAACCCATGAAAGAGAAACATATTTCATAAACATATCACTTTTGAAATGGAAATGAATTTCATAAATACCATGACATTAATCATAACCAATATATAGAAATAATATTAATGTAACCTTTATATTATTTCCAAGAATGGCATGAGTAACATCAACATGTGTCATCTTATATGGAAAATAATTTTGAAATATCATTCAAAACAATTTCTTGAGGAAAATATCATTTCTTCTTTGAAAAATTATTTTTAATTCATAAAACCCTTTGAAATTAATTTTCTTAGAAAATTCCATGAAAAAAAATAAAAATTAATTGAAATCATTTTGAAAAAAAAATTCCTTAAAAACTTAAAAAATAATCTCAAAAATATTTTAGAAACATTTTTTTAAAAAACTATATAAACTTATAAATAATTTGTGAGAATGTTTTGAAAACAATTTCTTCGAAAATTCTTTAAAACATATAAAGAAATATTGAAAATGTTTTGAAAACCTTTTTATTTGATAACATATAAAATATGCTTCAAATTTTTTTGAAAATAATTTCATTGAAAATACTTTGAAATATTGTTTCTTAAAAATTAACCTTTTAAAAAATAAAAGGAATACTCAATGAAATGAATGTGGGTAAATCTGTCATGTGGTGTGAGGTGAAAAGAACACTCCTTTTTCACGGTAAAAATGTTAGAAAATTATTTTCCCTGAAGGTGGAAAGAATATTCATTTGAAAAGACTCGTAAAATAATAAAATGGTAAAAAATTATTTTAACAATCATAGGATATTATTAGAATATTCTTGGAAACCTTTTTTAAAAAAAAGGTTTTAAAGGAACACAGATTTCAGACTGAAGAGATAGAAAATTCAAAATTTCTAAAAATACATTTTCTTGACTATATTATGTATCGAAGAGTGGAATAAATTGTACCAATATATGAATAAATCATGAAAAAAAGGATAATAATATTCATGAATTTTCTTGAGAGATGGATCATTAAATTTCATCAAATGATGCATAGACATAAAAAATCACGAAAAGTGATGAGATTGTTTCAATAAACTCTTATAACTTGGTTACTTGGGATAATACTCTCCATGTAAGAAAATGAATTTACATGAAACATAAAATATCATTAAATTAAGTAAAATAATGATAAAACATTTATCATGGACGTATATAAACTTTGAAATAGAATTTAGGTGCATAACAAAACTTGAGTCTCAAAGAAGGAAAATTGAGACAAAACTATTTCACTAATTTGGTAACTTTTTAAACATAATCCAAAGAAAATAAAATCATTAAATAGATAAGATAATTCCCATAAATTTATGTATAATATACATATAATAAAATCATGGGCAGTATATACACCACACAAAAGGAAAGAGTGGTGAACATAGCATGTATCTCAAGGAAATAAAATGTAAGATGAAATCCCCATACCATGGGTCTTGAATCTCATCATACACATTTAAACAACCTTTATAATAAATATAAATTTATTATAAATATTTTAAAAAATATATTCTTATATATAACACCATATATGGTGTGATTACAACCTTATATTACCTTATTTTTAACCATCCTAGGTAAAGTTTTCACTTCAGATAATATTTTCTTTGTTCTTCGCATGTGTCTTAATTTGATATATCATTGGTACTTATACATATATCATGATTAAATAATTTAAACCATTATATAAATATAATTTATATATATTATATTTTTATTATAATAATTTTTAGAATATACATGTATGAAATGGAATACACCGTTTATGGAGATGATATGTCGTACGTATACCAGAACGTTATTTCTATTTATATTGTCATCTTGAAAGAAGGAAAGATAATTACATATATGTATATATGCATAATATATTATTAAATTATCATTATAATGTTGTATATATAATATAATATTATAAAATCCAAACTAAATACATTCTATGTTGTGTGTGAACGAATCACATCACTTTGAGGGGCGGTAGTCCACACTTCCTCAAACAAAATTATCATATTTACACCAAATGGAAAGTAAAAAAGTATATCTGTTGTAAAATGAAAAAATAAGATTAAATACATAATAAATATAATATATAAAATATATAAACATAGTTTCTATCATAATTTCCACCATGAGGGATGGTAAGGAAAACTGAGCAATCGTCATTTTGTGAGGCGGAAGTTTTTCGTACACATAAACATTATGTTTGTTACCCATAAGATAGATGTGTGTCTAATAGTAGGTTAAAAAAATTATCATAAAAACATCCTAGTATATTTAGGATATTTGTGTTTTTATACTATCATTTAATAAAGATATTGGAGGGTTAGAGAAGGAAAATAAAAGAGAAGGAGCTTAAGAGAAGGCGTTACCTCTTAATCGGGTAACTCCTTTTGGTTATGGCTAAAAGTATTACTTGGAAGACTTTATACCAAAAGGGAGGCTTAAAAGAGGAATGGGGAGATTTTGGGACATGTTTTCAGTATATATTTACCGAACCTATGTTGTTTGAGAGGTGTGACGAAGAAGGAGAGGTGGTGGCCTGTTATAGGGACGGAGGAGTGACACTTTTGTAAATATTTGAAGATAGAATTCCACCCACGTTTTTCATGTTTAAAGTGGATAAAATAATGATACAAAGTATATAAAAGGGATTATACGGTATAAATATTTCCATAAAATGGATTTTGGGCAAGTTTATAGGACATTTTGGGCCTTAAGGTTTTTGTTTAGTCCATTATTAAGCTTAATTTAACCTTAATCATTGTAATTAATTTTAATCACTTTCACTAATATTTTTGGTAAAAAACTAAGTTAAACATATTAGAAATTATAAATTATGATTATTCTAAAAATGGAATACATTTTTCCAAAGTCCAATCATATAATTGGAATAAATTAATTGAAAAATTATCTTTCCCGTGGGATAGCATAATGGGTTTTTAAAGTAAAAAATGATCAAAAGTCTGCTAAATTTTGATATCCAATTTCAATGTGAAATTAGTTACAATGAACTAAATTGGATTAACTGATAAAATTATTATCTAATTAAGCTTTTCAAAAAAATATATAATTTATCCTTATAAATAAATTAGCTAAAAAAGCGGTTTTGAATTAATATCCATTATTTTTAAATATTCATTAAAAAATGAATCCTCAGATAAAAATACCAAACATTTATCCAAACATAGTTTTTATGTTTTTATTTCCAATATTATGTTTATTGTGACATAAAAAATCTATAAAATTTCTAAAAATTGGATATAAAATCGGTTCTCCATTAAAAGGCATTAAAACTATATCTATAAAAAAATATAGGTTTTTATGCATCAAATTAAGTTTGTTCTTTTCTTACGTCTATCCCATCTATTTGATAAGTTAAAAAGTATTTTACTGAACATATTACATATATGTAACATTAGAATTACTCATTAATTTAATTTATTAGTGTAAAATAGCTTTGTGACCATAAAAATATTAATATTTTCTTTTATATTTGATCAATTTTCATATTCATTAATAATTAATTGATAACCTATGAATTCATCTTATATTTGAAGAAATCATATATTTTTAAAAATTATTTAATAATATTAATAACTTCTAATTTAATGGGTAGATTATATATTATTATTTTAAATAATAACATTTTAATGATATACTATTTTTCGGTAAAAATCGGTCATGCATGTTACACAAGCAGTTGAAAAGAGTCATTTTTCCATGTAATAGAAGTTATCCTCGATGTTTCGTGTAATGCAAGATAAAATATGTTCTGTGAAGTGCATGATTAACTTGGTGTTTCATATAATTAAATCCAAACAACATTCTTTAATAAAAAAATTAAATATTTTTAGTGTTTCATGAAATGAGAAATGTTAGAAATATTAAATTAAATCGAAAAAAATTCACAAAATATCCAGTTGTTACATTTTATCCCCCTTAAAATGAATTTATCCCTCAAAATTCGTATTGGTTATCAAAGGTTTAATACTTGAGAGTTTCATTCATAGAAACCCACATCATAAAAATGAATACTAAAACTTCACACAAAAGGGAAGGTTGGAACCATAATGGTTACCCAACGTAATATATAACTGTGTTTCCACATTGTATAACATAGCTTGCAAGTGAAAACATGGACATGGAAGAGAAATATAAGAATCATTTTCTGATGAGTAGTGATATAGAAAAAGGTTAGGATAAATTTAATAATCATAAATCTATAAATCATTAATGAACTAAGGGACAATATGATTAATCTAAAATAGAGGTACCATGATATTATTTTTGGTTTCAAGATCATTTTTCCTAAAGTTAAATAATTTTCATGAAAAAATATAATTTCATTATTTTAGGAAAACCTCAACATTTTTTGTTTCATGACCCCCTTAAACTATTTTTTCCAAAAAGGAAGTTTAATTTTTCATTCCTGTATAACTTTCATATCTTGGGATCAATGATATGCCATCCTATTGGTTATCAATTATCATGAAAACCACGTTTTTATAACAAATTATCCAATATGTATAAATAATTATGTGTTTAGATAATACATTATTCTCAAAACCTTCATCCAAAGTTTAACTTAATCTTTTCATAAGTGTTTAACCATATAACCCTTCTAAAAGATAAAAGTATAAAACTTTGTAAATAATGTCAAGAAATCAACTTAACATTGATTCCCTCATATATCACAAAGTATCTCTTTTTTTGTCACATTCCAAACATGTTAATATCCTAATCATATATTCTATTAAAATATGGTAATAACCTTAATTACCATATATACTTATTGAAAACATGCATGATTCCTTATTCAATATATTATTAGATATATTCCATAAATCCAAGAATTTGTAAACTAAATCCATGATAGAATGAACTACTTATCAACAAGTCCTTAATTAGTTCCAAAGTAATCAGTACCTTTCAATTTACTTATTCATATCACACATATCATTATCCAAACAACAATGTATTAACATAAGGAACATAATAATGGTTATCTTTCCCTTAATCATGTTTTTTCTATGGAGTTCACCTATCCATTAATTTACTTTTCTATTCCATTGAATTAATTGAATCTATTCCTATAAATCTTTAGCGAAAAACATAATATGAACAACCCTTATATATTTCACCTTTAATATACCATACCTATTGTATCCAAATACATAAAATCTTTCATTATTCCACTTCATACTTATTACATTAGTAAGGTTACCTTATCCTATTACACAATACATCTTTCCTTTCACATTTCATTTTTAGAATCTTCATCATCAGCAATGTAACCATTACTCGTATCACCTTGATGATAGTCTTCATGAGTTTTCCTCTTAGGAAATTGTGTTTTATAATGACCATTTATTCCGAACATAAAAAAAATCACATTCATTGATTCCTTATGGAGGACAACATTCTCATCTGTTATGTTAACAAAACTCTTTATTTTTCCCATGCAGTCACTTTTTTGTGTCCTTCTTTACTCGTGTCAAAAAATATTCTTGTTTCTCTAAGTCATTCACTTAGGTGGTTATTTTCACATTATTGACATAAATGAAAACAAACCATATTTCATTCATGGTCTCTATTACCCATACTCTTATAAAACTTCTTTCTCCTTCTTGTTGAATCTGAGAGTTGTTCAAGGTACACGTTGTTAATCATGTTCCCTGAAAACTCATTAGTCATGATAAAAACATCTTCCACTCTAATTATCATCCCACTTTACTTCTCATCAGAAAATAATCCATCACATTCAACATTAATCCATTTCATTACAGTTCTTTCCATTTAATAAAACTAGATGCATAGTGGGACCATTACTTATCATAGCAAAAAACCACATAGTCTTGAAAATAATTACTTAAAGGATATCTAAATCATGAAACCTTACTTAATATATGGCACAATAGGTCCATACAAGGTTATTCATAGCCTACATATATTTAAATCCTTCATGATGTTTTATGAAGAGTTTTTTAATTCCCAAAGCATAGCCCTAGGGAGTATCAAACCAGGTGTGTAGAAAGGCCCATTGTTGACAACCAGATTACCTCGAGTCAGGCCTGGAACATCTTGATAGATTTTTTACCCTTAGGTAAATATGTGCCATATATACATCCACTTGCAGTATCCATACGGGGATATATTTTTAGTAAACAACTCACTCTATCCTTTACTAAAATTCCAGTACATTTTCCTAAATGGTGACTCGTCCTTATACCTATCATTAAAGATATCCCTAGAAATATCATTGGAGATATACATAGGGATCTCACTAAAGTTTTCTCATCCTAGTTTCCATAGGATGAATAAACCTTTTATTTTATACGAACTATAGCTTCCTAGGCTTAACAAACATGGATGTTACATCATTTTAGATGAATACTTAATATATTATAGAATATATGCCCAGGGACCTTAATAGTTTAGTGTCTTTGGAAATATGGAAACAAAATATTTTATAAAAAAGAAATATCTTAAACATCTCCCATAAGGATCAACTCCTTTAGTACTTATACTTACAACCTTTCTTCATAGCCTGTTGAAAGGAAACATAATAAGGTGGTGAGCTTAGTTGCTCAATAATGGTAAATAAAGAAATAGTGTAATCATAACATAAAAAAAGGTATGGAACTTGAGCGGAACATTTGAAGATCATACTCTGAATATTAAAGATCATAATAAATATTGGTAGGTCATAATACATGAATCATAATAAAATACATATCATAATCCATGAAATCATTACATATAAATAAAACATAGAATTGTGGAAGATACATAATCATATAGTAGCCAAGAAATTGCTTCCAAGGTCGTCTTAGTAGTATGGGTTCACTACCCATACCATATTGGTAGTTAGCGTTCACTCACATGGATATCTTAGTAGCATAATTTCACTCCTCATACCATCTTGGTAGTCATGGTTAACTCCCATGGACATATTAGTAGTCAAGGTTTACTCCCAAGACCATCTTATTCTATCTCATGAGATATAAATCTTTACCCAATGCATTGGAGGGAGATATAAGTCCCACCAGTCTCATAATGAAATCATACTTATGTGTTACCCAAGATCATGAATAATCATATCGTAACACATGAAATGAAATGGGTAATATAAACCTGTAATCCTTTCATAACCTATGAAAAAAAGACAGGTTTCATAATAATTTCATCAAAAATATAACCCATGAAAGAGAAACAGATTTCATAAACATATCACCCATGAAATAGAAATGGATTTCATAAATACCGTGATATTAATCATAACCCATTCATAGAACGAATATTAATGAAACCTTTATATCATTTCCAAGAAGGGCATGAATAATATCAGTGGATTTCATCATAGATGAAAAATAATTTTGAAATATCTTTCAAAAATTCTTCTTGAGTAAAATATCCTTTCTTCTTTGAAAATCATAAATAGATGGTTTTAATAAATAAAACTACTTAAAAATCATTTTCTTAATAAATACCTTGAAAACATATAAAAACGACTTGAAATATTTTTTAAAACCTTTTTCCATCATAAATTATGAAATAATATTCAAAATATTTATAAAAAATTATTTGAAAAAACCATATAAATTTATATATAAATCTTAAAGAAAAATTGAAAATCATTTCGTTGAAAATACATTAAAAACTTATAATGAAATCATGAAAATGTTTTTAAAAACATTTTACTTTAAAACATATAAAAAATGCTTTAAATAGTTTTGAAAACCATTTATATGAAAGTAATTTGAAAAACAAAATCTTAACAATTAACCCTTTAAAAATGAAATGTATTCTTCAATGAAATGAAGGTTTTTAAATTCATACATGATTTAGTTGATAAAGAGAACACTCTTTTTTATTGGTAAAATGTTCAGAATGATTCATTATCTAGAAAGTGGTAAGAATATTCCTTTGAAAAGATGGGTCAAAGATAAAAAGGGTAAAAATTTCTTCTAATTATCATAGGATATTATTAGAATATTCTTGTAACCCCTTTTTAGAAAACATCGTTTTAGAGGAATACAGATTTCCGACCAAAAAGAGGGTAAATTTTGGATTTCTAAAAAACACTTTATTGAATGTCTTATAAACCAAATAGTATAAAAAATGGTACCAGTATATTAATAAATCATTAACAAAAAAAGATATATAAAATTAATTAATTTTATTGAGATATCGATCATAAAATTTCATCAAATGAAGAATAAAACTAAAAAATCATGAAAATCGATGAGATTTTTTCATAAAATCATATAACTTACTAACATGGGATGATACTATCCATGTAAGAAAATAAAATTACACGAAACTTAAAATATCATGGAAATAAATAAATTATTGATATAATATGTAAACTAGAATTATATACTCCTCAAAAGATAATTTTGGTGCATAACAAAACAATAAAATAAAGATGGAAAATTGAGACAAAACTATTTCACCGATTTGGTAACTTTTTAAACATTATCCCTATGAAAGGAAGATCATAAAATGGATACGTTAATACCCATAAATTTAAGTATAATATACATATAATACAATCATGGGTAGTATATACAACATACAAAAGGAAATAGTGGAAAACATATCATGTATCTCACAGAAATAAAAAGTGAGATGAAACCCCCTTACCTTGTGTCTTGAATCTCATCGTACTCTTATAAACCTCTTATATAATAAATATAAATTTATTATACATCTTTTACAGAAATAAATTCATATATATAATATAATATATGGTTTTATTATGAAATTATATTATATCCTTGTTAACCATCCTATATTAAGTGTTCACTTTAGATAATATTGGTTTGTTCTTTGCATATATCTTATTTTGTTATTCCATTGGTCCTTATATATATCATGATTCTAGAATATAAACCATGATATAAATATAATTTATATCCATTATATTTTAATTATAAAAATTTATATAATATAGATGTATGGAATTGAATACACCGTTCATGGAGACAGTATGTCGAATGTACGCATGAACGCTGTTTTCATTTTTATTATCATATTGAAAGAAGGAATGAAAATGAAATATAAGTGTATATGTAAATAATATAATTAAATTATAATTATAATGTTATATATATTATATAATTTCACTAATCCCATTCTTAATATATTCCATGTAGTGTTTGAACGAATCACATCGCTTTGAGGGGGTGGTAGTCCACACTTCCTCAAACAAAATTATCGTATTTAAACCAAATGGAAAGTGAAAATGATATGTTTTATAAAAGGAATACATAAGACTAAATAAATAATAAATACAATATATTATTTATATAAACTCAGTTTCCATCATATTTTCCACCATGATAGGTGGTAAGAAAAATTGAACAATCATTAATTTGTGAGGCAGGGGTTCTCCAAACACATAAACAATATGTTTGTTACCCATTATATGGAGGTGTTTGTAGGTGTAGGTTTAAAAATTAGAATAAAAACACCCTATTATATTTATAATACTGGTTTTTTATGTAATCATGTAATAAATAGAGTTTAGGGTATGGAGAAGTAAAATAAAAAAACGATTCTTGAGAGAAGGTGTTACCTCTTAATCAGGTAACTCCTTTTGGTTTTTTCCAAAAGGATTACTTTGAATACTTTTTGTCCAAAGGGAGTAATAAATGAGGAGGTTTTTATTTTATAAAGTTTATTGGGATTATATTTTCATATCCTAAGTGGTTTGTGAGGTTTAAAGAAGAGGGGGAGGTGGTGGCTTTTATAGGGAAGGAGGAGTTTCGTTATTTTAAATATTTGAAGAGAGAATTTCACCCACATTTTACATGTCTCGTGTGGATCCAATAATGATTCAAAGTAGGTAAAAGTTATTATAGGTTATATATACGGTCATATAATGGTTTTTTTAAAATTTTATAGGACGTTTGGGGCCTTAAGGTTATGGTTTAGTCCATTATTAAGCTTAATTTAACCTAAACTAATGAAATTAATTTTAATCACTTACACTAATATGTTTCGTCAAAAATAATTTTACCTTATTATAAATTATAAATTATTCTAATTCCAAATATGGAATCCATTTTTTAAATTCTACTCACAGAAGGGGCATAAATTAATTTAAAAATAATCCCGCTGATGGGACAACACTGTGGGTTTTTAAAGAAAAAAATGATCAAAAATTTGAAACATTTTTATATCAAATTTCCATGTGAAATTGGATCTAATGAAAAAAATTAGATTAATTTATAAAATTATTATCTTATTAAACTTTTATACAAATTGGAAATATAATTTACCCATATAAATAAATTATATTAAAAAGAGGTTTTGGATTAAAATCAAGTATTTTTAACTATTCATTAAAAATGAATCCTTAGACAAAAATACCAAAAATTTATCTTAACTTAAATTTTATTTTTCAATTTAAAAAGATTATTTTTATTGTGAAATATCAAATCTATAAAATTTTCAAAAATTGGATTTAAAATGGGTTCTCCATTAAACGGTGATAGAACTACCTTTATAAAAAATATAGATTTTTTTGCATAAAATTTGGTTTGTTATGTTATTATGTTTATACCATATATTGGATATGTACCAAAAATATTTTATTTAAGATATAACATTTGTATTGCATAAATATTACTCATTAATTATATTTATTAGGGTAAAACAGCTTTGTGACCATAAAAATATTAATACATTCCTAAATATTAAATTTGTTTTTATATTAATTTCTAATTAATTGATAGCCTATGAGTTCATATTATATTTTTGGAAACCATATACTTCAATTAGTTAGTTAATATTGTTCATAACCTATAATTTAATGGATAGGTTATATCTTATTATATTTAATAATAAAATTTTAATGATATATTATTTTTTGTTAAAAATCGGTCATGTGTGTTATGCAAGCCACTGAAGAAAGTCATTATTTCATGTAAAGGAAGATAAAATTAGTGTTCCATGTAGAGAAAGATAGAATTTATGTTGCTTTTAGTTCATGATTAACATGGTGTTTTATATAACACAATTCAAACATTATTCTTTAATATAAAATAAACTATTTTCAGTGTTGCGTGAAATGAAAAATATCAAAAAGATTAAATTAAATACAAAATATCAAGGTGTTACAATCCACACCTAAATCTGACACATGTTGTGACTGGTATGACTCCAAGTGCATCTTATTATTTAAATTTGACATTAATTTTATTAAAAAGGTTATTAAATACTCAAACTTGAGAAAACGCATTCGTATTATTTTGATACTTTTTGAAAATGATTCATAATTCATTTGGGATATGTTAGAATTACCCTCACCTCAATCTGATACATGATGTGTCTTGTATGAATCAAAGTGTCTATTATCATTTTAAAATTTAAATTTTAGTTTAAAAAGTGTCACTGACCAAAAACCAATAAAATTCACTCTGACTGTCTTGATAATTTATTAAAATGATTAATAAGTCGTTTTTGATATGTAGGAATCAGTCTTGTATATAACTAACACACAATGTGACTGGTAAGACTCAAAGTTTGTGTTTTTAGTATCAAATGACATTTTAATAAAAAAATAAGTGATATAATTAAAACCAATAAAACACATTCATATAGATTTGATACTCTAGGAAAATGATCCATAAGTCCTTCGTGACATGTTGGAATCATCCTCACATCAATCTAATGCACAGTGTGATTGTTATAATTCCTTGTGTGTCTATTTATTTAAAATTGACATTAATTTTAGCAGAAAAACAATTTACATACTGAAAACCAAGAAAAAACATTCATATTGTTTTGAAACTTTAGAAAAATGATCCATAAGACATTTTTAAAGTGTAAGAACCAACCACACCTCAACCTGACATATAGTGTGACCAGTATAACTCTAAGTGTGTATTTTTTTTAAAAAAAATTATATTAATTTTATTAAAAAGAAAAAGTTTTATAATTAAAAATTAGAAAACATGTTATCATTGATTAGATACTTTAGGAAAATGATATATAAGTCATTTTGACATGTAGGAATAAACCTCACCACAATATGATGTATGGTGTGATCAGAATAACTCAAAGTGTCGTTTATATTTAAAATTAATATTAATTTTAGTAAAAATAACATGTGACAGGCTGAAAACTGAGAAAACATATTCATATTATTTTGATAATTTAGTGAAATGATCCCTATGTCATTTTTGATGTGTAGGAATCAACTGCAGCTCAATCTTACGCACGACCTGACCAATATGACTCCAAGTATGTCTTTTTATTTTAAATTGACATTAATTTTAGGTAAAAGTACAAGTGACATACTGAAATTCAATAAAAATATTCATATTGTTTTGATGAATTATAAAATTTATCCATGAGTCATTTGTGACATGTAGGAATCACTCACACCTCAATTTGATGCATGGTGTGACCATTATAACTGAAAGATTCTATTACCAGTTTGAAACTTATAATTTAGTTAAAAACTTGTGTCACTCACTGAAAACTGAGAAAACATACTCCTAATGTATTAATACATTAGGACAGAGAATCATAAGTCATTTGTGACAAGTAGGAAGCAGTCTCTTGTCAAACTGACACAGGATGTGGCCGATATGACTCAAAGTGCATTTTTGCAGTTTTAAATGAAATTTTAGTAAAAAAAAATTGACAAACTAAAAACAAATCAAATGCATTCAGATTATTTTGATACTTTATAAAAATTATCCATGAGACATTTTTGACATGTATAAATCAACATCATCTCAATCTAATGCATAGTGTGACCAATATGACTCAAAGTGTGTCATTATATTGAATGGAAATTAATTTTAGTAAAAAGAACAAGTGACATACACAAAACCAATAAAATGAATTCATATTGTTTTTATAATTTAGGAAAACTATTCATAACTCATTTTTTACATGTAGGAATAAACTAAACCTCAATAAGATGCATGGTGTGACTGATATAACTCTAAGTTTTTATTTTTATTAAAAAAATGACATCTTATTAATATATTATTTCATAAAAATGTATAATTTATTTATTTATATTATTACTAACATAATATTTGTTTTCATAAATAAGTGGATCCTTTTCTAGTTTTGAGGTGATATTTTTGGCAAAAGATACTATGGGTGGAATTTTTTTAGAGGGGATCATAGGTTCCAAAGGATGAAACATTAAAGTTTTTAAATATTTTTGGATAGTTGTAAATTTAATTATATAAAACAATTTTTGAATTGTATATAGTAGTTTTTTTATTCATGATGTAAAATTTATTTCAGAAAAAATATATATTTTTCATATGATTTTCATAGGTTTTTTTGGGTGTGAGGTTATAAAAACAACACACTATAGTAGGTTTGGAAATTATCCACACTATTCCTATAACTGATAAAGGTAGGCCTTTATTAGAACTAAACTAGCACTAATAAAGGGGACCCCCCATTAACATTAATGAGTATAGAAACACATTTTATCTCTATTAAAATCATTTTAGTGTGTTTTTAAAGGGAATATCTATATTAGAGAATGTTAAAGTGTCTCAAGTTCATCACTTAGGCTAGAGGACCTAGTGATGATGTTCCAGTAGATTTATCAATTCACTAGGACTCTGATAACCTAATTTTTGACATGGTACATATATCCACTAGTTTCAGGGAAAACATTGGTCCAAGAATCATATAAGAATGATTTTTGGTTTCCATTCCCTTCTTGAGTCGGATCCCCAGATATAATCTTCTAAATGTGTTGTTTCTTAGCTATTTATAGATTCCACAATGATGAAATCCATCTAGGATCCTGCAATAATATTTTAATTTTTATCTGTTTGGCAATGAGGCTTCAGTTTAATCACATGTGCTGGATGCAGTTCCTTCAGGTGGATAACTAACAGTATCTCCACCCATTAAGAGTCATGTTGACCCACCTCATGTGGTTAAAATTGATTCTCCCAATTAGGTTGAGTAGTATTTAGTTCCATTGAAACCAGCTATTGAAGCATCTATCCTGAGCGCTCTTCATAAGATTCAAATTTAGAGACATCCCATGTTTCTTGGTGAGCCAAACCCCCTCCTCAGTTGAAATAGGACTAGATAAAGCCGATGGTGAGAGTGTTACACTTGGTTAGGATCCCTCGTGATGGTTTTCCAAGAATAGATATTTCTAAAGGGAAATAAATGGTGTATATATAGACATGTGTTTGTGATGTTTAGAAATGATTATATCATTAATGTAAGAGGTACACTTCCCCCACTGAGATGTGTACTTGTGACGTGATTTAAAACAGTGTGGGAGTGTCAGTTCCACTCAAATCAAATAGTTTCATGGTGTGGTAGATGATTTTCTTTGAATGGTATTTTTGAGGTCATATTTATTTTTTAAGGTGTCAGAGCAAGGCCCTAGTTTTAGATAATATGTGGATAAGGGGAAGGATAACTTTAGGTAGTAGGAGTATGTGACCTTGAGGTTTTGAGTGTGGTTTGAGTTATGAATTGGTTATTCTCTAATCTAGATTCATTTTAGTAGAAAATCCAAAGACACTTTACCCAAACGCATACTTTATTCAATACCTAGTGATTACAGGGGATACTGTTTGTTTGACCCTTTTTTTCAGAGGCTCCTGAAGAGGTTATTCAGTGATCACACGCTTCTGTTGATAGCGTGACTTGACTCTGGGAGGAGATATTGCCTCTAATGGAATAATTCCATAGTATTGGTTAGTACCTTTTCCATTTTCCTTAATATGGGCTTGTTATATACTATCCATGACTACTTTACTTTTACCAGTGAGGTTTTTGGTGTCTCTGATTTGATGGAATTAAATTTACCTTCTTGGGTGATAAGGAATCCCAATAAAAGTAGGATGAGCTCATATATGGGTGGATACTACCAATTTCTTATCATATGGGTAGCATAACCCTTAGAGTAACATATTATATGAGATCCCTATTTTTATAGTGTTAGAGGATTGTGAGTGAATCTTCTCTAAGGATGTTCTAGACTTACCTACTTATCAAAAAATCAACTTCCGCATCGAACTGCACTCAAGGATGGCCCGATATCTATGCCAGTATATCCAATGAAAATTTAGAGATGTGAGAGATAAAGGTAAAGTTAGAGAATATGAATTTAATGGGGATTTTTTTAGACCCGTTGTATCCCCCTAGGAACGCCAACTATATTTATCTAAGAATTTGGATGTGGGCATGAGGTTATGTGTTGATTGAGGTCTCATGAACCAGATGACTGTCAGGAAGGAGTGTTCACCCATGAGAATCGAAGAATTAAATGACCAGTGGTTCGGGGAAAAGTGGTTCTCATAAATTGACCATGATATGGGATATCACCATATCCGGGTTTGAGAAGAGGATTATCGATGGTGGTTTCTAAATGCCTATATGGTTACTTTGAGTTCTTGGTGATAACTTTCGGTGTGTTGAATGATTTAGTAGTGTTTGTGAGACTTATGTACTAAATAGTTCAACCATTCCAAGACCAGTTCATGGTATTATTCTTCTATGACACCATTTTATAATCGATGTCATATGTGGAGTACATGAGAAACATAAAGTAGGTTATAGACATGCTTCAAGGAACCTCCTTTATGGGATACTCTTGAAGTGTTAGTTATGGATTCAAGAGGTCCAATTATTGAGAAATGTATTCTCATATTTTTTAGCGATAGTAGAACTAGTAAATGTTGAGGAAATGTTAGTTTGAAAGCCACCAAATAGTGTGGTCATGGAATAGGATGATCATGATATGGTTTTTCATCCTCTGTTGTTGGTTGAGGTGACAGAGAAGTTGATCACTTTGTAGTTGGCCCTTAAGGGCAAGGACAGTGTATCATACCTCCAGTCATTAGTTTTCACCCCTCTACCTATTTAGTGTGTCAGGGAGACATAACTTGGGGATATCGATTCTGAGATATTGGATGACTTGATACCAACTGGACATGTTCGTGATGGGTTTTTTTGAGTTTGGGATCATGAAATCTTTATTCAATGATTAAAAATGACACAATTCTAACTGTGAGAGGAGGTTATGTGGAGGTTTCATGCTTTCCCTAACTGTCCATTAAAGATAGGTGCAGACGTATTGGGATCCATTAGCATTAGGATATGTGTCCAAGGATGTAGTTTCATGTTTCTGAGTTTAATTATTGATGTGTCACCTAAAAAGAGGTAAATCTAAAGGTTCCAAGATAGAAGTGGAAATCAGATGGTGTTTTTTTGGATTTTAGGATAGTACATTCATGATAACAGAGAGTTCATGATTCCATTTTGGTGATCGTGGACTAACTCAGTAATTCATCCCACTTCCTAACCATCTGATAGTAGACATTAGTGGAATTTTTGGGATGCCTATGCAAACATAAGGTAGTATAGGATTCAGGGAGTTTCATCAATGATAATTTTAGACTGTATTACCTTCTTCACATCACAATTATGGAGAGGATGCAGGAGTCCCTTAGGACTAAGTTGCGGTTGATTGTGGCTTTTCCACCACCAGATATACGGTTAGGAAAATTGTACCATTCATGTTTTTGGAGAAAATTATCTGAGTTTTCATGTTAGTTTTGGGCCATAGCTAGGAGGATCATCTACCATTAGTGGAGTTTTATGAATAATGACAGTTATAACCTCGTCATTATTGTATAGCCATTTTATTCTCTGCATGGGAGACCCTGCAGGTCACTATAGTATTTTTTGGGGCTAGGGGAATGGAATTTCTGGGCCCAGAGTCGGTGCAAGTGATGGTAATGAAGGTACGGTTCATCTAGGGGTAGATGAGGACTTCCCGAAGATGTCAGGATTCCTTTATGGACCAGTGATGAAGGAATTTAGAGTTCAGAGAGGGTTACTAAATATTATTAAAGGTATCACCTCGGTGAGGATTGAAATTATTTTTCTAGGGAAGAATATTATATAAGATATTCTTTATCCCTTCTCATATACTGCATAGGGTTGGTGAGGTGGAATACCACTTATCCCTACCACTATTGTTTGGCCATTCACGTGATGTATTCTTTGAGTCATATGTGAGGATATATGTTTAGTACCCATTGAACATTGTCGACTGAGGATAGTTTTCCATTATGGGTGGAGTTACCTTTTCGAGGTTCCCAGTGGAATTTGAGAATCGGTAGGTGAAGACCCTTTATGGGAAAGTGTTTTCTTTGGGAATATGTTTTTTGTAAATAGGGCAACTTCTAGGACAGATTGAAGGAATGGGAGATCTAGATGCAGTCATAGTATCCTCACTTATCTGAGAAGGTTTTTACTTTTCAGGACGAAAAACATAGTAGGTGGGGTGAATGTAATGAAAATGAAATTTCTGTTTGAAACTTTGGAATATTTTAAAGAATATTTTTGGAGTTGGGCATACAGTCGGCACAGAATTTTGGGACCCAGAGATCCTTTCTGTGGATATATTAAAAACACTAAATATAATAGATCAAGTACATGTAGTTTTATAGAAATAATGGAATACCTCCCAAAAGATGTCTCATATGGGAATATTAAGACCAACACTAAATCCAAAACATGGGTTTTAACCTAATCATGACATAAGTGTAACAACCCAAGATTTCATAGTATGTTATTTCTTCAAAGTAATTCAATAACTTTCACTACACGTAACACCGAGTTCTAGTGCACCATGACTTACCAAACAAGCCGTTCAAAAGAGGTTATGAATAGTATTAACTGAAATTTGAACTTTATATAACCCTTATAATTTTATAATACATATTATGAGTTTCTAATACATAATGTAAAAACAAATACATTTTTTTCAGATAAAAGAAGTATTTTTAAAAAAATTCAATTTTACTGCCTTTTAATGGCGAACCCTTTTTAAATCCAATATGTGAAACTTTTATATATTCAATTTGAAAATATAAACATCTTCTTTAGAATCGTGAAATAAGAATTTAGTTTCAATAAAGTTTTGGTGTTTTTCTGATAACTTTCATATTTGGGTGAATAGTGAAAAATACTATATTTTAACTGAAAACAACTTTTTAAATCAAAATAATTTATATTGTTAAATTATATATTTTAATTTTTTATAAGTATAAATAGATTATATTTTTACCATTTAATCCAATGATGGTTATTTTAAGTAATTTCACTTTGAAATTGGACATAAACAAGTGTCAAACTTTTGATGGTTATTATTTCTTAAAAATACGCCTTTTTGTTTTGACAACAGGAATTAATTTTAAATAAATAAATGAAACTTATATGTTTTGAATTTGGTAAAATATACTTCATTATTTAATTTTTAATATCAAAATTAGCTTAGGGTGAATTTTTGGTATTTTTCGGAAAACTTTTAATATTTGATGAATAGTGAAAACCCCTGACTTATAATATAAAACCGAATTTTTATTTAAATAATTATTTATTTTAATTAAATTTATTTTAGGTCAAAATAGATAAAAAATACCTATATAAGTACAATGTAATTCATTGGAGTCAGTTTATAAAAATTTTAGATATATAAAAATTTCATTGAACTTTTCACCGCCTTTTACCCACCTCCTCGGAGAATTTGTAAATTCAAATAAAACTCAATTTTACCACTTCTGTGAGTTCAATTTCTAAAATATGAGAGACACGGTTAATATCAAGGAGTAAAATTTGGTTCAATAAGATAAAAATAATTGTTGGTGAATAGTAACTTTTTACTTTTATTTACCACGGTTAAAAGTAAATAGGGTAATTAAGGGTAAAAATGATATTATTATTACCCTAAAACATGTCCTAATTCTATTGGATAATTTTAATTCTAAAAAAAACAACCTTAGTAATAAAATATTCCTTTAGGTCCACTTCGATTAGATTCGGACATTTATTATTATTTAATTTAAAGAAGTGTTAAAAGTGCTAAATTCAAAGTTTATTAACTAAACCATTTTTAATACAGGGTTATACATAAGATAAATTCGACTATAAATATTAATTAGAAAGATAAAAATATTTCCAATATCATGGTATTTTATTCATAATTTTTAAACATTAAATAATTAAATTTATTTATGATACAATGATTATACAGTAATTACCTTATTAATGAAAGAATCAAATAAATGGTATTATAAATATTAAAATAAATATAATTTCAAAATTTTTATGACATACACGAATTTTCAAGGTTAATATGGCATGTTATATCTGATTCAATGTATCTTTTTCGAAGTAATCAAGTTTTTATGACTTTCAAAAAAACAAAATACCAAATAGTGTCAAAATTGACATAAATTAATATTTAAAACAAATATTATATTATTAATTTATATAATATTCTTAAAAATATGAAGTTCGTCCAAAAGACTTATATGATGATAGTTATGTCATTAATGAACCATTTGGGGTTTTCTTGGTAGTTTATTGTAATTTTATTAACCATATTATATACAAATACAAAGAGACATGGTAAATGTCAAACTATTTAACTAAGTGTTAAATCTAAAAGATAAGGGTAAAATAGTGACCCAAACATTTATAAAACCTATTGTTTGAGTGGTTTTCGACCCATAATCACCTTATAATTTAGATAATCCAGTTTTTAGCCATTAGAAACCGAATATGGATTTATTATAAAATAATACTTTATGTTTTTCCTAAAGAGCCCCTCCTCCCCCTTATAAAAGGACACCACTTCTAACCAATTCTTCATACCTTCAATGCTTTTTTGTTCAGACAAACTCGACCCAAATATCCTCTAAACTTCCCTAAATTCAACTTAGAGGCCTTAGTTTGATCATAAAGCCAACCTAAGGAACCCTTTCGATCAAATCAAAAGGAAGAACCTGAAGAAAAGGTAATGATTTCACCACCCTCTTTCAAGTTCCTTTCTTCTTCCACTTTTTCTTTCTTTGTTATTTCCATTATAAAATAATAAATCCAGTATCCTATATATAATTTTATGTTATTATAAATATTTCACAACTATATTCATTATTCTATCCATATTATGAATGATAATGTCACCATACGTGCGTACGTACGACTTACCGTCTCCACGTCGTGGTGTAAGTTGTTATTCAAAACTATATTATTTGTATGGATATAATGTTGAGTAATATCTATATAAATAATAAAAAAACATGATAATGTCTCAGTAAAATTAATAATCCATCAAATTCTACACCTTTAATGAAATTATATTGTCGCTCGTGCGTATGTATGGATTACCGTCTCCACGACGTGATGAGATTCATTTCCACGATCACCATTCATCAACGATTATAAAAATATATATTACTAATATGTTTTTAATATATGAAATAATAATTATAATGGAGATATATATATATTTATATATATATATTTACTTACATATTTTTTATTCACTTAGTTCCGTTCAATACGTTATAAAAACAGAAACAACGTTTATGCGAACGTACGGACTACCGTCTCCATAAACGGTGTTTTCCATTTCATATATATATCTATTATAAATATTTATATTCTAAATATATATGATATATAAATCATGTTTTTGATTCTATAAGTATTTAAATCATGATCTAAGTGATACAATCAATAGTAACAAGTTAAAACATGTACGATAAAGAAAGCGATTATTACCCGAAATGTTAATTTAACATGGAAATTACTATTAAATGGGTAGTATATAGTCATAAATGAATAATTTATGATATCATAAATATTAATATTGTTCTTTTATACTTTAATAACATACTACGGTATTCATACAGAAGGTTAAACGTACCCTCGACTAAAGGAAAGTGCAAGGTAAGGGGTTTTCATCTCACTCCTTATTCTCGTGTGATTCGTGCCATATTGCCACAATTACCTTTTGTGTGGTGTATGTACTGCCCATAATTGTATTATTTGTGTAATAAAATTTAATTTATGTGTATTTTCATATTCATTGTATGATAGCTCTTTCATCGGTTGTATGTTTCTTAAGTTATCAAATTGGTAAGTGTTAATTTCACAATCTCATCATTATACGAGGTTGTTTATACATGATTATCTATTGGGTCTTCTTTATAATTCACATCTATGTTTCTTAAAAATTTATTTCAAAACATTCTTACTATTTTATAGACTGTGGGTTAATTTCATTTATACCCTTTTTTGACTTTTTATAAGATTTTTATAAAGGAATCTTTTCGTCGTTTTCCAAACAAGTTCCTTTTTAACCTTTTCGACAAATTAAGGTAAGAATGTCTTTTTTTAACTTATACGGTGGGTGAGGCTATTTTCCACCATTTTAAAATCATTGAATCTTCCCTTAAAAGATTATAAGAATATTTTCATAGTTAATGTTTTATTTTATAATTATGTGACTTTTAAATGATTTCAAAAAAAGATATATTTCTCTCAAATAGTTTTGATTTCATATATGTCAACATCCTTTGATGGATTTTAAGCTTATTTGAAGTTGATTTTTAATGATACAAAACTTCCATATTGTATTGAATGTTTTGTGATATGTTTGACTGTGGATGTGTTATTTTTATACCATTCATGGTTTATGGAGAAAGTATTTACATTTCGTATGCTAGTTTTAATATAAATGTTTATGTTATGTTTAAACCTGTTCATATGAGGAATGCATTGGACTTAGTAAGTGACAGGTGGAGCCTGCTATAGCTCCTAGATGCATCGGTAGGTATCATGAGAAAAACTAGTTTCTTGGCATGAGGCCTTGAAAAAATCATATTTTTAGTCTTGCCACAAGGCCTTGGCTACGTGGTTATGATAGTTTGGCATTATGCATTCCATCATTATGAAATTGGTTATTGATATTGCATTTGATTATTCGACTAGTAGAATATCCATGTGAATAATTAAATGGAATTATTTCATTATATTTCTACCATATTATTCTGAATTTCAAGTTTAAAAGGTTTTTGTTTCAGTTATACATTGCCTTAAATGTTTATGCTTATTTATGAAAGTTTCCGCTATATTGTTATCCTTACTAGGCATATGAGCTCACCCCTTTCTATGTTTTATTTTTTCCAGGATGTGGAGAAATATTTTATGAATGACCTACAGGGATAGTATAAGTGGATATGAGTGTGGAGACAAAATTTTGATGTAGTTTTCACTTTATGATGTAATGTAAAATTTATGAATGTATCTAGTGTTTCCAAGGCTACTAAACTAATTGGTCTTTCGAGACTTGATCTTTTGTGATCATGCCAATGTTATGAAATAATACACCAACTCTGGGTAACTGGGTTCGGGGCATTAGAGTTGGTATTAGAGGAATTTTAGTACAAACCTTGGAAGCTAGATTTAGATAAACTCTGATTAGAGGACTTGGACCTAAGATGGACTTTGAGGATTAGTATAGAAGAACTTCCTAGAATTTTGGTATTGTAGAGATTTTTTGAGTTTTCTGAGAAATAAATCCCTATCTGGATATGAGTAGGTAGAGGTGGCTCTATCATAGATGTAGCTAGGGGTAAAACCTAAAAACAACACTTTGAGCTAGACTCGAACGGGAACTAGTGCACGACAACAGGCCTTGCTGCACTCTTGGTTATGAAACTCCCGAGGGATATGCTTTGGATAATTCTCATTTTATTTACAAATCATTATCAAGGGTTTATGAGTATATACTCCCTCAATGAAATCATATTTATGATTATGGATTATATCTATAAACTGTTCAATTTACGTTAGGTATTTTACAAGTTTGGAATTATTCAATGCAATTCATAAACTGACCTATTTTATGTTATTGTATAGAAATGGCACCTAATAGAAGGAATGTGAACTACAGCAATACGTATGACCCAAAAAGTAAAAAGGATCATATCATTCATGGTATTATGACAAAATTTATTAGGGAAATATTCTCCCTTGTATTCTCAACAAATGAAGAAATAGTATCATGTGTTAATAAGATATGTAAAGAATTCTCTGATACCTATGGCTTTGAAGGGAAGCAAGAGATGAAATGGATGGAAGAGAGAAATATGGATAAAGGTAAGAGGGAAAAGGATAATTTTCCCATATGTGATAACTGTGGGAAGAAACACCCTGGAACTTGCCTGAAGGGAATGGGAGTTTGTTATAAGTGTGGAGAAAAAGGACACCATGTGCGTGACTGCAAGGGTAAGAAAATGGGTTCAAATGTACAATGATTTATCTGCAAGGAGTTGGGACACTACGCGAACCAATGTCAAAATCATCAGAGTATGCCCCAAATGATGCTATTGGATAATAATCAAGTTATGATACTACCACATATGAGGAGGAATGATTAGAGTTCTTATGTTGTTATTATAGAATTGTGTCATTTGAGTGTTGTATCAACAATGTACTGGTTATAATAATTATGGTGTATATAAGGATTGTACTGTAGTACTATTTCATTAAGGACTTGGGATTGAGTGGAACCAAGAAAAGTGACTCAATAGAAGGTTAAATTTTTGGAAAATATATGGTTGAGAGAAAGATAAACCATAATATGGTTCTGATACCGAGGTAGCTATTTTGGAATAATACATGATTGATTTGGATAAATTATATTGGATATTCGTGACTAACTTGAAACTGATTAATGATTTGTATATTCCCTCATTTTTTGAGTTTACAACATTTTTGGATAGAAGGAGTATATTCAGTATTCTATAAGTAATAAGGGATCATGAATGTAATCAATAAGGTTTTATGCTAATTCAGGATGTTGCAGTGTTTTAAAAGAATACATGATGAAGGTGTTCACATGTAATTACGTGGAAAAAAGAATATTCATTTTGTATACCTTCCTTATAAATTTTGGACTATGAGTTTGGATATAAGTGTTTTGGATAATTCTGGTTTGAGATTATTTTTGGACTGCTATAAAAGGACAACCTGGAGGTTGGGCGGCAACCTGTCGCGTCCGGCAAGGCCGCGAGACTTGAACCCGCAACTGAAGGGTGACAAGGGTGTATCACCAACCATTGGCCCACGTGATGTCCTGGATTGAATAATGTGGTATTTTTTTTAAAAATTCCGGTAGATGAATTATAAATTCATTCTTTTGAACCTTATGCGAATATGATAAATAGAATATTAATTTTAAGCTCTATTATCTTTTAGAGTGAAAGATGAGTTTGTTGTAGAAATTAGTTAAAAGATGGGATTCTACTTCTCAAGTATATATTTTTCTTCTTCTCTTATTCTATGAAGTAATTAATTCTTATACTTTACTGAAGGGTTCTTAAAACAAAAATTGTGTTATCCTAATACCATAGGTTTTGTTGAACCATCGTAGATTGATGAATTTAGGCCCTCAATTTTACACTTGTTTGTGATTGATGACCTCAATCACTACCTATAAATATTTATGTTTTTCCTCCAATTATATGTATCTAATTGCCACAAATGTTCTCCTAATCGAGATCATAATTTGGTGGTGACCCTTTCATTTCCCTTCTCCTCTTATTAAGACTAAATTTTATTAACCTAATTTTCATTGTGGGTTTTCCCAAAGGTATTTTCTACTTTCAACATTTTAGTTCTGAAAAATATTTTCAAATTGCGAGGATGCAATTTATTGAAGGAGGGAATAATTTAATACCTCAAGATTTCATAGTACGTTATTTCTTCAAAGTAATTCAATAACATGCACTACCTACAACTCCAAGTTCTAGCGCACCATGACTTACCAAACAAGCCGTTCAAAAGTGGTTATGAATAGTATTAACTGAATTTTGAACTTTATATAATCCTTATAATTTTAGAATCCATATTATGAGTTTCTTAGACATAATCTAATAACAAATACATTTTTTAGATAAAAGAAGTATTTTTCAAAAAATGCAATTTTACCGCCTTTTAATGGCGAATCCTTTTTAAATCCAATATTGGAAACTCATATATATTCAATTTGACAATATATACTTCTTCTTTAGAATTGTGACATAAGAATTTAGTTCCAATAAAGTTTTGGTGTTTTCTGATAACTTTCATATTTGGGTGAATAATGAAAAATACTATATTTTAATTGAAAAAAAAACTTTTTAAATCAAAATAATTTATATTGTTAAATTATACATTTTAATGGTTTGGAAGTATGAATAGATTATATTTTTACCATTTAATCCAATTATGGTCATTTTAAGTAATTTCACTTTGAAATTGGACATAAATAAGTGTCAAACTTTTGATAGTTATTATTTCTTAAAAATACGTCTTTTTTTACAGCGGGAATTAATTTTAAATTAATAAATGCAACTTCTATGTTTTGAATTTGGTAAAATATACTTCATTATTGAATTATTAATATCAAAATTATCTTAGGGATAATTTTTGGTATTTTTTGAAAAACTTTTAATTTTTGATGAATAGTGAAAAACACTAAGTTACAGTATAAAACCGAAATTTTATTTAAATAATTATTTATTTTATTTAAATTTATTATAGGTAAAAATAGATAAATAACACCTATATAAGTTCAATGTAATTCATTGGAGTCAGTTTATAATAATTTTAGATATATAAAAATTTTATTGAACATTTCACCGTCTTTTACCCACCTCCTATGAGAATTTGTAAATTCACATAAAACTTAATTTTACCACTTATGTGAGTTCAATTTAGAAAATCCGAGAGAAATGGTTAATATCAAGGAGTAAAATGTGGTTCAATAAGATAAAAATAATTTTTGGTGAATAGTAACTTTTTACTTTTAATTTCCACGGTTAAAAGTAAATAGGGTAATTAAGGGTAAAAATGATATTAATATTATCCTAAAACATGTCCTAATTCTAATGGATATGTTTAATTCGACCAAAAACAACCTTAGGAATTAAATATGACCCTTTAGGTCAACTTCTATTCAATTAGGACATTTATTATTATTTAATTTAAAGAAGAGTTAAAAGTGTTAAATTCAAAGTTTATTTACTAAACCATTTTTAATATAGGGTTATACATAAGATAAATTCAACTATAAATATTTATTAGAAAGATAAAAATATTTCCTACATCATGGTATTTTATCCATAATTTTTAAACATTAAATAATTAAATTTATTTATGACACAATGATGATGCAGTAATTACCTTATTAATGAAAGAATCAAATAAGTGGTATTATAATTATTAAAATAAATATAATTTCAAAGTTTTTATGACATCCACAAATTTTCTAGGTGAATATGACATGTTAGTGCTGATTCAATGTATCTTTTTCTAAGTAATCAAGTTGTGATGACTTTCACAAAAACAAATTACCAAATACTGTCAAAATTGACATAAATTAATATTTAAAACAAATATTATATTATTAATTGATATAATATTTTTTAAAATCTAACGTTCAGAAAAAGGACTTATATGATGATAGGTATGTGAGTAATGAACCACTTTGGGTTCTCTTGGCAGTTTATAGTATGTTTATTAACCATATAATATAAAAATACAAAGAGACATGGTAAATGTCAAACTATTTAACTAAGAGGTAAATCTAAACGATAAGGGTAAAATAGTGTTCCAAACTTTTATAAAACCTATTTTTTGAGTGGTGTTAGACCCATACCCACCTTATACTTTAAAAAATCCAGTTTGGAGCCATTAGAAACCGAATATGAATTTATTATAAAATAATACTTTAAGTTTTTCTTAAAGAGCCCCTCCTCCCCCTTATAAAAGGACACCACTTATAACCAATTCTTCAAACCTCCAATGACTTTTTTTCGGAAAAACCCTGCCCAAATATCCTCTCAACTTCCCTCAATTTATCCTAGAATCTTTAGTTTGATCAGAAAGAAAACCTAAGGATCCCTTTTGATCAAATCAAAAGGAAGAACCCAAAGAAGAGGTAATGATTTCACCACCCTCTTTCAAGTTCCTTTCTTCTTCCACTTCTTCTTTCATTGTTATTTCTATTATAAAATAATAAATCCAGTATCTTATATATACTGTGATGTTATTATAAATATTGTACAACTATATTCATTATTTTATCTGTTTTATGAATGATAATGTCACAATGTGTGCATACGTACGGTTTACCGTCTCCACGTCGTGGTGTAATTTGTTATTCAAAACTATATTATTTGGATGGATATAATGATGAGTATTATGTATATAAATAATTAAAATAACATTATAATGTCTCTGTAAAATTAATATACCTTCCAATTCCACAACTTAAGGAAATTATAATGTCGGTCGTGCGTACGTACGGATTACCATCTCCACGACGTGATAAGATTCATTTCCACGATCACCATTCATCGACGATTATAAAAATATATATTACTAATATGTTTTTAATATATGAAATAATAATTCTAATGTATATATATATATTTATATATATATATATGTACTTACATATATTTTATTCACTTAGTTCTGTTCAATACGTTATGAAAACAGAAGCAATGTTTATGCGTATGTACGGACTACCGTCTCCATAAACGGTGTTTTCCATTTCATATATATGTATGTTATAAATATTAATATTCTATATATATATAATATATAAATCATGTTTTATATTCTGTAAGTATTTAAATCATGATCTAAGTGATACAATCAAGAGTAACAAGTTAAAACACGTACGATAAAGAAAGAGATTATTACCCGTAATGTTAATTTAACTTGGAAATTATAAATAAATGGGTAGTATAAAGTCATAAATGAATAATTTATGATATCATAAATATTAATATGGTTATTTTATAATTTAATAACATACTACGGTCTTTATACAAGAGGTTAAAAATACCCACGACTAAAGGAAGGTGCAAGTTAAGGGGTTTTCATCTCACTCCTCATTCCCGTGAGATTTGTGCCATATTGACACTATTACCTTTTGTGTGGTGTATGTACTGCCCATAATTGTATTATTTGTGTAATAAACTTCCATTTATGTGTATTTACATATTCATTGTATGGTACCTCTTTCATCGGGTGTATGTTTCGTAAGTTACCAAATTGGTAAGGGTTAATTTCACAATCTCTTCATTATCTGAGGTTGTTTATACGTGATTATCTACTGGGACTTCTTTATAATTCACATCCATATTTCTTAAAAATATATTTCAAAACATTCTTACTATTTTATAGACTATGTTTTAAATTTATTTATACCATTTTTTGTCTTTTTATAATATTTTTATAAAGGAATCTTTTCATCGTTTTCCAAACAAGGTCCTTTTTAACCTTTTCGACAAATTAAGGTAAGAATGTCTTTTTTTTAACTTATATGGTGGGTGTGGCTATTTTCCACTGTTGTAAAATCTTTGAAACTTCCCTTACAATCTTATAAGAATATTTTCAAAGTAAATTTTATATTTTATAATTATGTGACTTTTAAATGATTTCAAAAAAAGAGATTTTTCTCTCAAATAGTTTTCATTTCATCTTTGTCAAAATCCTTTGATGGATTTTAAGCTTATTTGAAGTTGATTTATTATGATACAAAATTTCCATATTTTATTGAAGGTTTCATGATATTTTTGACTGTGGGTGTGTTATTTTTATACCATTCATGGTTTATGGTGAATGTATTTACATTTCGTATGCTAGTTTTAATACGAATATTTATGTTATGTTTAAACCTGTTAATATGAGGAATGTATTGGACTTAGTAAGTGACGGGTGGAGCCCACTATAGCTCATAGATGCATCAGTGGGTCTCATGAGACAAACTAGTGTCTTTTAACGAGGCCGTGACAAAATTTTATTTGTAGTATTGGCGGGAGGCCTTGGCTACGTCATTATGATAGTCTGACATTATGCATTCCATCATTATGAAAGTGGTTATTGATATTGCATGTGATTATTCGACTAGTAGAATATCCATGTGAATAAGTAAATTCCATTTTTCCATTTAATTTCTACCATATTATGCTTAAGTTCAACTTTAAAAGGCTTTTTTTAGTTATACATTTCCTTAAATGTTTATGCTTATTTATGAATGTTTTCGCTATATTGTTATCCTTACTGGGCATCTGAGCTCACCCCTTTTTATGTTTTTTTTTCCCAGGATGTGAAGAAGTATTTTATGAATGAACTGAAGGGATAGTATAAGGGGATATGAGTGTGGATACAATATTTTGATGTAGCTTTCACTTTATGATTTAATGTTAAATTTATGAATGTATCTTGTGTTTCAAATGCTACTAAACTAATCGGTCTTTCGAGACTTGATCTTTTGTGATCATGCCAATGTTATGTAATAATGCATCGAATATGGGTAACTGGGGTCGGGGCATTACAGTTGGTATCAGAGGAAGTTTAGTACAAACCTTGGAAGATATATTTAGATAAACTCTGATTAGAGCACATGGACCTAAGATGGACTTTGAGGAATAGTATAGAAGAACTTCCTAGAATTTTGGTATTGTAGAGATTTTGTGAGTTTTCTGAGCAATACATCCCTATCTGGATACGAGCACATAGAGGCAGCTCTGGTACAGATGTACGTAGGGGTAAAACCCTAAAACACCGCTTTGAGCTAGACTTGAATGGGAACTGGTGCACGACAACGGGCCTTGATGCACTCTTGGTTACGACACTCCTGGGGGATATGCTTAGGATAATTATCATTTTATTTACAAATAATTATGAAGGGTTTATTATTATATACTTCCTCAATGAAATCATCTTTATTATTATGTATTATATCCATAAACCGTTCAATTTACGTTAGGTATTTTACAAGTTTGGAATTGTTCATTACAATTCATAAACTGACCAAGTTTATGCTATTGTATAAAAATGGAGCCATGTAAAAGGAATGTGAACTCTAGCAATATGTATGACCCAAAGAGTAAAAAGGATCATATCATTCATGGTATTAAGACAACATTTATAAGGGAAATATTCTCCCATGTATTCTCAACATATGAAGAAATAGTATCATGTTTTAATAAGATAAGTAAAGAATTCTCTGAGTCTTATGGCTTTGAAGGAAAGCAAGAGATGAAAAGGATGTAAGAGAGAAAGATGGATAAAGGGAAGAGGGAAAAGAATAATTTCCCCATATGTGATAACTGTGGGAAGAAACACCCTGGAACTTTCCCGAAAGGAATGAGAGTTTTTTATAAGAGTGGAGAAAAAGGACACCATGTACGTGCCTGCAAGGGTAAGAAAAAGGTTTCAAATGTACAATGATTTATCTTCAAGGAGTGGGGACACTACGCGAACCAATGTCCAAATAATCAGATTATGCCCCAAATGATGCTATTGGATAATAATCAAGTTATGATACTACCACAGATGAGGAGGAATGATTAGAGTTCTTATGTTGTTATTAGATAATCATGTCATTTGATTGTTGTATCAACAATATACTGGTTATAATAATTATGGTGTATATAAGGATTGTACTGCAGTACTATTACATTAAGGACTTGAGATTGTGTGGAACCAAGAAAAGTTACTCAATAACAGGTTAAATTTTTGGAAATTATATGGTTGAGAGAAAGATAAACCATAATATGGTTCTGATACAGAGGTTAAGATTTTGGAATAATACATGATTTATTTGGATAAATTATATTGGATATTCATGAATACCTTGAAACTGATTAAGGATTTGTATATTCCATCATTGTTGGAGTTTACAACATTTTTGGATAGAAGGAGTATATCCAGTATTCTATAAGTAATAAGAGATCATGAATGTAATCAATAAGGTTTTATGGTAATTCAGGATGTTACAGTGTTTTAAAAAAATACATGATGAAGGTGTTCACATGTTATTACGCCGCAAAAAGGATATTCATTCTCTTTACATTCGTTATAAATTTTGGACTGTGAGTTTGTATAGATGTGTTTTGGGTAATTCTAGATTGAGATTATTTTTGGACTGCCATAAAAGGACAACCTGGAGGTCGGGCGGCAACCTGTCGCGTCCAGCAAGGCCGTGAGACTTGAACCCGCAACCGAAGGGCGACAAGGGTGTATCACCAACCACTAGCCCACGTGATGTCCCGGATTGAATAATGTAGTCTTTTTTAAAAAAATCTGGTAGATGAATTATAAATTCATTTTTTTAACCCGGTACGAATAGGATAAATAGAATATTATTTTTAAGTTCTATTATCTTTTAGAGTGAAAGATGAGTTTGTGGTTGAAATTAGTTAAATTATGGGACTCTGCTTGTCAAGTATATATTTTTCTTCTTCTATTATTCTATGAATAAATTAATTCTTATACTTTAGTGAAGGGTTCTTAAAACAAAAAATGTGTTATCCTAATACCATATGTTTTGTTGAACCATCATAGATTGATGAATTTAAGGCCCTCAATTTTACACTTGTTTGTGATTGGTGACCTCAATCACTACCTATAACTATTTACATTTTTACTCCAAGTATATGTCTCTAATTGCCACAAATTTTCTCCTAATCGAGATCATAATTTGTTGGTGACCCTTTCATTTCCCTTTTCCTCTTATTAAGACTAAATTTTATTAACCTAATTTCCAATGTGGGTTTTCCGAAAGGTATTTTCTATTTTCAACCTTTTATTTTAGAAAATTAATTTCAAATTGTGAGGACGCAATTTATTGAAGGAGTGAATATTGTAACACCCCAATATTTCATCATACGTTATTTCTTCAAAGTAATTCAATAACATGCACTACCCACAACTCCGAGTTCTAATGCACCATGACTTACCAAACAAGCCGTTCAAAAGCAGTTATGAATTATATTAAATAAATTTTGAAATTTATATAATCCTTATAATTTTAGAATCCATATTATGAGTTTCTTAGACATAATGTAAGAACAACCACATTTTTTAGATAAAAGATGTATTTTTCAAAAAATGCAATTTTACCGCCTTTTAATGGAGAAGCCTTTTTAAATCCAATATTTGACACTTTTATATATTCAATTTTACAATATAAACTTCTTATTTAGAATCGTGACATAAGAATTTAGTTTCAATAAAGTTTTGGTGTTTTTCTGATAACTTTCATATTTGGGTGAATAGTGAAAATACTATATTTTAACTGAAAACAACTTTTTAAATCAAAATAATTTGTATTGATAAATTATAAATTTTAATGGTTTGGAAATATAAATAGATTATATTTTTACCATTTAATCCATTGTTGGTTATTGTAAGTAATTTTACTTTGAAATTGGACATAAACAAATGTCAAACTTTTGATAATTATTATTTCTAAAAAATAAGCGTTTTTCTGACAGCGGGAATTAATTTTAAATTAATAAATGCAACATATATGTTCTAAATTTCATAAAATATACTTTATTATTGAATTCGTAATATCAAAATTATCTTAGGGTGAATTTTTGGTATTCATCGGAAAACTTTTAATTTTTGATGAATAGTGAAAAACACTGAGTTATAGTATAAACCCGAATTTTTATTTAAATAATTATTTATTTTGTTTAAATTTATTTTAGGTCAAAATAGATACATAATACCTATATAAGTTCAATGTAATTCATTGGAGTGAGTTTATAATAAATTTTTATATATAAAAATTTTATTGAACTTTTCACCGTCTTTTACCCACCTCCTAGGATAATTTATAAATTCACATAAAACATAATTTTACCACTTCTGTGAGTTGAATTTCTAAAATCCAAGAGACATGGTTAATATCAAGGAGTAAAATGTGGTTCAATAAGATAAAAATAATTTTTGGTGAATAGTAACTTTTTACTTTTCTTTACCACGGTTAAAAGTAAATTGGGTAATTAAGGGTAAAAATGATATTAATATTACCCTAACACATGTCCTAATTCTATTGGATAAGTGTAATTCGACCAAAAAAACCTTATGAATAAAATATGACCCTTTAGGTCCACTTGGATTAGAATAAGACATTTAATATTATTTAATTTAAATAAGAGTTAAAAGTGTTAAATTCAAAGTTTATTAACTAAACCATTTTTAATATAGTTGTATACATAATATAAATTAGACTATAAATATTCATTAGAAATATAAAAAGATTTCCTACATCATGGTATTTTATTCATAATTTTTAGACATTAAATAATTAATTTTTTTTACGACACAATGATGATGCATTAATTTCCTTATTAATGAAATAATCAAATAAATGGTATTATAATTATTAAAATAAATATAATTTCAACGTTTTTATGGCATACTAGAATTTTCTAGGTGACTATGACATGTTATGGATGATTAAATGTATCTTGTTCGAAGTAATCAAGTTTCTATGACTTTCACAAAAACAAAATACCAAATAGTGTTAAAATTGAAATAAATTAATATTTAAAACAAATATTATTTTATTAATTGATATAATATTCTGAAAAATATAAGGTTCAGCCAAAGGACTTATTTGATGATAGGTATGCCATTAATGAACCACCTGGGGTTCTATTGGTAGTTTATCATAATTTTATTAATCATATAATATAAAAATACAAAGAGACATGGTAAATGTCAAACTATTTAACTAGGAGTTAAATCTAAAAGATAAGGGAAAAATAGTGACACAAACTTTTATAAAAGCTATTGGTTGAGTGGTTTTCGGCCCATTCCCAACTTATACTTTAAATAATCTAGTTTGGAGCCATTATAAACCAAATATGAATTTATTATAAAATAATACTTTAAGTTTTTCTTAAAGAGCCCCTCCTCCCCCTTATAAAAGGACACCAATTCTAACCAATTATTCATACATTAAATGCCTTTTGGATCGGCCAAACCCTACCCAAATATCATCTCAACTAACCTCAATTCAACCTAGAGTCCTTAGTTTGATCATAAAGCCAACATAAGAAGCCCTTTTGATCAAATCAAAAGGAAAAACCCGAAGAAGAGGTAATTATTCTATCCGTCTAATGAATGATAATGTCACCTTGCGTGAATACGTACGGCTTACCGTCTCCACGTCGTGGTGTAATTTGTTATTCAACACTATATAATTTGGATGGATATAATGATGAGTAATATGTATATAAATAATGAAAATAACATTCTAATGTCTCTATAAAATTAATATACTATCCAATTCCACACCTTTAAGTAAATTATATTTTTGCTCGTGCGTATGTACGGATTACCGTCTCCACGACACGATAAGATTCATTTACACGATCACCATTCATCGAAGATTATAAAAATATATATTACTAATATGTTTTTAATATATGAAATAATAATTCTACTGGAGATTTATATATTTATATATATATATATATGTACTTATATATATTTTATTCACCTAGTTCCATTCAATAGGTTATGAAAATAGAAACAACATTTATGCGTACGTACGTAATACTGTCTCCATAAACGGTGTTTTCCATTTTATATATATGACTATTATACAGATTTATATTCTAAATATATATGATATATAAATCATTTTTTATATTCTGGAAGTATTTAAATCATAATCTAAGTGATACAATCAAGAGTAACAAGTTAAAACACATACGATAAAGAAAGGGATTATTACCCATAATGTTAATTTAACATGGAAATTATTATTAAATGGGTAGTATAAAGTCATAAATGAATAATGTATGATATCTTAAATATTAATATGGTTATGTTATAGTTTAATAAGATACTATGGTCTTCATACAAGAGTTTAAATGTACCCTCGACTAAAGGAAGGTGCAAGGTAAGGGGTTTTCATCTCACTCCTTATTCCCGTGAGATTCGTGCCATTTTTCCACTATTGCCTTTTGTGTGGTGTATGTACTGCCCATAATTGTATTATTTGTGTAATAAACTTCCATTTATGTGTATTTACATATTCATTTTATGATACCTCTTTCATTGGGTGTATGTTTCGTAAGTTACCAAATTGGTAAGGGTTAATTTCACAATCTCTTCATTATCCGAGGTTGTTTATATGTGATTATCTGCTGGGACTTCTTTATAATTAACATACATGTTTCTTAAAAATGAATTTCAAAACATTCTTACTATTTTATAGACTATGGGTTAAATTCATTTATACCCTTTTTTGACTTTTTATAAGATGTTTATAAAGTAATCTTTCCGTCATTTTCCAAACAAGGTCCCTTTTAACCTTTTCGACAAATTAAGGTAAGAATGTCTTTTTTTTAACATATACGGTGTGTGCGGATATTTTCCACTATTGTAAAATCTTTGAAGATTTCCTTAAAATCTTATAAGAATATTTTCAAAGTAAATGTTTTATTTTATAATTATGTGACTTTTAAATGATTTCAAAAAAAGAGATATTTCTCTCAAATAGTTTTGATTTCATCTATGTCAACTTCCTTTGAAGGATTTTAAGCTTATTTGAATTTGATTTATTATGATACAAAACTTCCATATTGTATTGAAGGTTTTTTGGTATGTGTGACTGTGGATGTGTTATTTTTATACCATTTATGGTTTATGGAGAAAGTATTTACATTTTGTATGCTAGTTTTAATACGAATGTTTATGTTATGTTTAAACTTGTTCATATGTGGAATGCATTGGACTTAGTAAGTGACGGGTGGATCCATCAATAGCTTCTAGATGCATCGGTAGGTATCATGAGACAAACTAGTTTCTTGGCACGAGGCCTTGAAAAATGTTTTTTGTAGTCGTGATACGAGGCCTCGGCTACATGGTTATGATAGTCTGACATTATGTTTTCCATCATTATGAAAGTGGTTATTGATATCGCATGTGATTATTCGACTAGGAGAATATCCATGTGAATAAGTAAATGGAATTATTTCATTTCATTTCTACCATATTATGCTAAAGTTAAAGTTTAAAATGCTTTTGTTTTAGTTATACATTGACTTAAATGTTTATTCTTATTTATGAAAGTTTCCGCTATATTGTTATCCTTACTGGGAATCTGAGCTCACCCCTTTCTATGCTTTATTTTTTCCCAAGATGTGAAGAAGTATTTTATGAATGACCTGCAGGGATAGTATAAGGGGGTATGAGTGTGGAGACAAAATGTTGATGTAGTTTTCACTTTATGATGTAATGTAAAATTTATGAATGTATCTAGTGTTTCCAAGGCTACTAAACTAATCGGTCTTTCGAGACTTGATATTTTGTGATCATGACAATGTTATGTAATAATGCACTGACTCTGGGTAACTGGGGTCGGGGCATTACATACGTGTTGTCAGCATCATGTTCTTTGATATAGTGATGTCATCAGTGAATTAAATAGATTAAATTAATTAATTAATTTAATTTTAATTTATTTGGAAACCCCTAATAACACCCCCATTATAATATCCTCTATTAAGAGTTTCCTAGGGTTATCCACATAACCCTTGAAGGAAGGATATGATAGAGAGCTATGGTGGATAGCATGTTGGGAGATGATCATGGGATAGATGGTCGAAGAACCATAGGGATTATCATCAATTATGAAATTCTTGAATCTCACCAATGAAAATTAAAAAAATCAGTCTTCATCAGTGACCTATCAAAACCTCAGTTAGTATTTTTTTTAATATCTATTTATTATTTGCGACAAACAAGACTTAATTTCCTCCTAAATTAATTCGCAAATCATTCTTCATTAGTTTTTCAAATGTTTTTTTTCTCTTCCTAGGTCTAGTAATTTTTTATTTATTCTTTCTTGGGTTTTATTCTAATAATACACTTGTTCTTTAGATTATAATGATGTAATACCCGATCATCAATTATATTTTGATTTTATTTAAAAAAAATACAGTAAGATAATACCAATAGTTTTCTTCAAGAATGTGAGTAAAACCTAAATTCAAAAAATTTATAAATTTAATTTTGATAAATTAATTTTATTTTTGTACTAAAAATATCAAAATTAACATAGGGTGAAATTTTTGGATTTTCTTAAATGATTGATTTTTTAGTCAATAGAGAAAAAGAACAATTTTTCAAATGTTGTCATTTTTTCATTAATTCATGTAATAGAAAGGTCCCAATATATTTTTGATTATTTTCTTAAAGTAAAATATTATGTATTTTATTTACAATAATATTATTTTAGTCAAAAAATATTTAATTTTTATATAGGTTTTTTTATTCTAAAAATATTATTTTCTATGAACTCTTTTTTGTTGTGTTCAACACATTTATATTAAAATTAATTTCTACCACTTCTATAAAATGAATCATGAAAGAATGGACACCATATTTTGAATCCTAATCATAAAATCTGGAGAATATATCTCTTTTATTTTTAGGTATTATGAATAATAAAAATGGTAAAATTTATCACATCGCTAAAGGGTAAATCTGTTAATTAAGGTTAAACATAATGTGATAAGTCATTAAAAATCAACCTAGAACATTCCTTTATTTCATTGTATGAGATTAATTTTTCCATTTTTATCCCAAATTATAATAAATGTCATTTTCGAGCCATTTGACCTTGTAAATGAAATTTATATTATTTTAAGAAAATAATATTCCAAAATTTCCTACACTTGCATTTATTTTTTTATATGCTCAAGTAATGAAAATAATATGTTATGGATAAATCTAAATTATTTCTTTGAACAAAATTTATTTATTTTAATCATTTAAATTTATTCTTATTTTTTACATGTTGAATAATTAGATTAATGTTTATGCAACACTGGTAGAATATTTAATCAATTAACAGAAAAATAAAATAAATGATTTAAAAATATTAAAATTAAAACAATGTGACTAAATTATTATTTCTAGGTAATTTTATATATATTCATAACATATTCAGTATGTTTTAAAGTTCTTTTTTAATTCCTTTTCTGTCACATTGTTTTGAAAGTCAAATTAAATTAATAGTTCCAAAAATGACATTTATGCTATTTTATAATAATAAAAAATTTATTAAATGATTTAAAATTTATAAAAAAAATTATCTTTTTCCAATTGGATTTAATATGATTCAAAATATTAATAATGGTCCATTTAGGAGTCTATTTTCCTTATATAGTAACATTCTTAACCCAAAATGGGTAGAAAACTTTTATATTGTGTAAATTTTCAAATGGGTTAACTGGGGGTGTATTTAAGAACCCTTTTTTTGTTGTGAAAGACTTTGGAAAATTCTTGATGATATTATAGAGCAACGCCTTCAGACGGCGTGCGATTCCGAGCCCCGGTGTGGCTGGAATTAAATTTTCAGTACATTCACACTGGGAACGCCAAATAAATGGGATAAATCCTAAACAGTTCATCGGATCAAAGATCCAAGTGTACGGATGGGTCTGTAATGGGGTTTTTACCCTAGGAACGACATAAAACTTGTCAGCGCGGGATGTTTGGACCCCTCTCTCGCTATCGGAGCGTGGAACGAATAAATTAAATAATTAATTTATTTGTTTAATGGATTAACTCAAGTATCTCTTAAACGGTGGCTCGGATTGGAAACCCGGGGGCACCATTGAGTTCAGAGCGCGCCGTTTACCCTAATAGGGCTATAAGTTTCGCGGGCACGGGTTGTCTGTGAAAAATGGCCCCGGGGGCGTTTTTGTAATTTGGAGACCCCAAGTGTCAAGTTTAGTAAATTATGAACAGAGCCTCGTATTAAAATTATGAGACCGCCGTGGTGCTCGGGACGTGTTTTTTACCCTAGGGGAGGCTTAACCTCGACCATCTCAGGAGTTTCGGATGCGGGAAAATTTTGAGGTTTTAAATTAATTAAGAATTTAATTAATTAATTTTCATTAAATACGCCCTCACCCCACACTTCTCCCTTGTTCATCTCTGGAGGAAGGACCCAAGAAACCATTATCTTCTCCCTCCCATCTCCTCTCCTCCTCCTCCGAAGGCAGTTGCAGATCCGGCCGGTGGATCATTGCGAAGCGTCGGGCGAAGCCCTCGAGGTAGGATCTTGTTCGTTTTTGTTTTCCCGCACCCTTTCGCCCAAAGTTTTGATTTTCTAAATGCTGAGTTAATTTAGAGAAAATCCCATAACCTAGTAGTTCATATTTTTAGCTTTTCGTTTCATTTTATGGATTCGAAATCCGAGTTACGAGAGAACCGCAATCGATTGTCGAAGATCAGGTGTTGAAGGGGGTTTCTGGCGGTTTTGGGGCAGCCCGGCTCGGCGGAGGTGGCGCGCTGCTCGGTCAAGGTGGCTCGGTCAAGGCGGTTCGGTCGGGTGTTGGCCAGTGGGAGTGAGCGGCAGGGGAGCACCCGCGGGGGTGTGCGGTAGGGGCAGGTGCTGAGGCCGGGGGTATCCATCGGGCGCCGCGCGAGGCGCGGCACGCGGGCAATGAGGTAGCCGGCCCTCCTGGCCGGGTTGACGTGGCGATGACAGGGGGGGTCCTCAGGACCCCGCGGCAGGCAAGTCCCACCCTCAGTGGGTCATTGTGGATAATGACAAGCCGGACCGGGTTGCTACCGGTCCGGGCATGGGAGGTCGGCCCGCGACCGCGGGCCGTTTCAGGAGAGTGGGCAGGCCGAACCGGCCTGGCCCACTAATGTTCGTTTTTTTAATTTTGAACGACTGTAAAAGTCAGTTCGGGTGTCAGATTTGCGCGCTGTCAGTGGCGACGCGTTCCTTGGAATGAAGATAATATTTTGAGATGGTTTCAGGGAATTTTAATTCCCGAAACGAGGGGCTCGGAGGCGCGACACGTCTTTAAGTGAATTGACATTTTCTTCGAGGGGATCTTGTTTCGGACGGTGCGGATGCATCCGACATCTGTTTCGAGCGTTGTTAGTGGCGTCGGGACACTGGTGCCGAGGCGGAGTTTTCCAGTGTGGTTTTGGGCATCGAAACTGGAGTTGAGGTGTAGGCCCCACAACCCGTCTTTTGAGCTGCGTGCAGTGTTTTGTAACTTTTTCATCGGACATCTGTTCGGGGCGTGCGAGCAGTCGATGTTGGGTGGTTTTTCGAGGGAATCTCTTGGGTGTAGTCTGCCCGCTTTAATTCTGCACGCTAGTATGGTCCACACGAGGGTCGTTTCGGGAGTTGACGGTGATTTCCATCTTTATCACTGGGTGTCCGTTTTGGGCAAGTGAATAGTCCATCTTGTGTGCTTTCTCGAGAGGATCGCAACGGTGCAATCCGTTCGTTGTGTTTCACGACTGGATTGCAGGTCCCACGAAGCACCGCTCGTGTGCAGTGCGTCGGAATGCATCTTTTTCTCCGGATATCCATTGCGCTCAAGTGAGCAGTCTTTTTGACATGTTTTCCCGAGGGGATCGCAATGGTGCGATGCGCCCGACTGTTTTTGGGGCCGAGGCTCGGTATCACGGGACGTCGTTCGGGCATGAGGCGATGTTGGTGACTTTTCCGTCGGATATCCATTTGAGGTGAGTAACTAGTCTATCTCACATGTTTTTCTTCCAATATTACAATGGTGTAATCTGTTCAGGCGAGCGGAGCCACTTACGCGATCTTATTAAATGTGGAATGTGAATGTGCCCCAGTGGTGGTTCTTCCGACGGTGTTTGCTGAGAACCCTTGGCGTGTGATCTCATGCACTCTCTTGTGAGTGAAGTAATGCTTAACGAGATTTGGTTGGCTGTGCCATAGCCTTTGAGGTGGCAGGTTGCAGTTGTTACGTCACACCTTCGCGTTGACGTTGGGTTCCAGGTGCACGTTAGTCTTTGGGCTGAAGACGTGGTATACTCTGGGAGTATACGAGAGCGCTGGGAGGTACATGTGGATGTTGGTACCTGAGAATGTTTGTGCGCTTGGTCGGTGTTGACTTGGGGCCACAAATCGTGTGGGCCCCATGTTTGTGTCGTGTTCTTCTTTACGTACTTTTGACCTCTCGTGACGTATAGGTTTCCTCTGTTCTTGTTTGTTGACCAGCATGGTTGAGTTTTTCCCTGGTCTTGTTCTCGCTTGTTGACCAGCAGGGTTGAGTTTTCCCCCTAGTTATGTTCTCATTTGGCCGGAAGAGATGGTTTGGTTCCTCTGTTTCTTTGACTGTGAGGGGTTTCAGTACCGTGCCCTTTCACCAGACTGCGGCACCATTTGTGACTACGTGTGCTCGTACAGCGTGGGTGTTTTCCCACTTTCTGGGATGAGTTGTCTTAGTCCGCTTCGATAGTGACTCAGCGGATTGGAGCGTGATCGCCTTGAGAGGCTTAGAGATTTTCTCTCGTTGCTTTGTGTTCCCTAGTAGAGTTCTTGTAGATTCGGTGTGACCAACACTTTACGCGGGCACCGACCCTCTACCCAGGAGGTTGTTTCCAGCAGGGCTGAGGTTGTTACCAGTAGGGCTGAGGTTGTTTCGAGTAGGGCTCGCCTGTGGGTTACCATCCAGCAGGGGTGGCCAGTACAACAGTGTTCACCTAGCAGTACCAACCAGGAGGGATGGCCAGAGCAGTTCCGGGTTTACCTCCAGTGGGGTTGGGCAGTGGTCCCCGATGTCGGGCTTACCTCCAGTGGGTCTGGGCAGTGGTCTCTGATGCGGGGCTTACCTCCAGCTAGGATGGGCAGTGGTCCCTGATGCCGGGCTTACCTCCAACTGGTCTGGGCAGTGGTCCCCGATGCCGGGATTACCTCCAGCTGGGTTGGGCAGTGGTCCCCGATGTTGGGTTACCTTCACCTGGGCTGGGCAGTGGTACCGTCACTGACTTTAGCCAGGTCTCCCTCCAGTGGATTACCCTTTTACGGGACTGGGCAGTGTGGCACCCGTCGACTCTTTCCGGGTCTCCCTATAGTGGGAACCCGTCGACTTCCAGGGACCCTCCAGCAGGGCTGGGCAGGGGGTCACCTGTCGACTTTGAGCAGACCTCTCGACTGCGGGGTAGTGACATGGTGTGGTTTGACGTTCCCCCAAAACTCTCAAGTACGAGGGGAATTTTCCCCACTGAGACGCATCCTTGAGACGCTACCTAAAACCGTGCGGGCAAGTCAGTGTCGCCCAAAGCGAATAGTTTCGAAGTGCGGTGATTTGACCCCCTTGACTTGCAGTTCAGGGAAGATGTGCGGGATGCTGGGCATCGATGGGGTTTACTTCTGGGACTGTTGGCTACTCACTTTCTTAGGCTGATCTACGGGATGGAGGTCCCCTTATGACCTTGTTCGGGCTTCTTGTTGGGCATATGTATATTTATATACATCGTTCTAGAACCCACTTCTTGGGTTTGGTTACTCTCCTTCCAGGTGAGGCGAAGATGCGCAGGGTATGCCACGTGCTTTCCGTGTCTAGCTTCTCATGGTTGGACGAGTCTACTCTCCTACTATAGGTAGCTAAGACTCGATGGGAAGTTCATCTTCTCACCGTTTCCAGCTCCTTGTGTCTGGACGAGTCTACTTCCTTCCTCTTGTTGGGTTGAGCTGGACTCTTTACTATACTTTTTACTGCACTCTCGATTGTACTCCTTGAATTTCCCATGTTTGATCTACTGCTCACCCTTCGGTATCTCCTTTGTTGCTCCCTCGAGCCTTTGCGGTATCCTACTGAGTATTTTTATACTCACCCCTGCTTGGGATTTTCCCGCACTTGGTGTGCCCTTGTAGACGACAGACAGGTTGGCCGTGACTTCAGTGGAGCTTAGGAGTTCAGGAGCTTGGACCGCGTGCGGTGGTCGTGGTTAGGTCCCAGGTGGGGGACCATTCCAGCTGTTTGCTTTTGTTTACCTATTTCCAGGTTGTGGCACTTTTCTGGTTGGGCGTGTGTTTTACCCCTTTTCTTTTCAGTTCACTTCAAGCACTTTATTTGTACTATTTATAGGTTGATGCACTTTTTGTGGTTTATTTATAGCAATTTCCCTTTACTTTACTTCTCTTTTCTCTTTTACTCTGCACGTTTTCATTGAGTGTGTTGTGTATGTGTGTACAGGTACTCAGGAAAAAGCCTCCCCGAGTTGTTTAGCCTTTGGCGCTTGTCGCCATCCCCTGGCCTATGGAGGTGGTCTTGGGGTAGTTGCGGCTCGAGCCTTTGAAGGGTCGGGTCATGAAAAAGTGGTATCAAAGTTGGTTCGTTCATTGGGATGTTGTACGGATGTCCCTAAAGTAAAAAAGGAATTGGTTGTGATTTAGGGCAATAGTGTTAATGTGTCTCGAGAGCGGCTCTTAGGCCAGGGAGTCCATTGATGGTGTGGTGGCCGACGTATCCATTCACTAGGAACCTGATAAACCGCTTGTCGACTCGGCATGTTGAGGCACTTGTTGCCTGGAAAATTGGTTTGTGCATCACATAGGTTTGAGTCTTTGACTGTCCTTCTTGAGTCAGCTCCCCATCATTGATATTGGTATATACATATATGCTCATCTGACCACGACACTCCTTGATAATATTCAGGACGTCCCCGCGAAGACAGCCTGCCAGGATACCAGCTTTGGTTCGTAACGATGACCATGTGAGATACGAGGCCACAGTCCAGGACCCATCATGCGAGCCCCTTTCTCCGGGTGGGCTGGTAGTAGCACCCCCACCTGTTGAGCAGCAGACAGCTTCAGCGGGGCTTGATCGTAGGTTGAGCGCACTCTGTGAGTTCCAGCGGTAGAGACCGCTGAGGTTCAGTGGTGAGACAGACCCTCAGGCAGCAGAGCTTTGGCTAAAGATAGTGGTTCACCTTTTCAGGCTTGTGCAAACGCCGACAGATCAGAGAGTGGCTTTGGCAGCCTACCTTTTTTGGGGAGAAGCTTGGCATTGGTGGAGTCTGGTGACTCAGTTTCTAGACGAGTCGTCGCTTTCATGGGGTGACTTTCAGTTGTTGTTCTGTGAGGATTTTTTCCCCTCCTGTTTGCGCTCCATTCGGATTCAGGAGCTCCTGCAGTTTCAGCAGAGAGGGATGACGGTGGCCAAGTACACGGCTAGTTTCGCAGACCGTGCACGCTTTTACCCGGACTTGGTCCATGAGGACAACATCTGAGAGTGGATGTTTGAGAAGGGTCTCCACCGAGAGATTTGTGCTATCATAGTACCCTGGGAATTTCCACATATGTCGGGCTGCTAGAGCAGGCACTGGTGACAGAGAGCTTCCTATCACGTTCTAGAGTTGGTGGTGGCAGCAAACGCGTCGAATCTGAGATGTATGCCGCAGCTAGAGAGCGTCGGCAAGCAGAACCACGACGCTGGTGGCTTTCTGACAATCAGGCTCAGGGGCGTGGTCGTGCACCACAGTGGCGCCGGAGGGCACCAGTGCGGCCCGAAGAGAGTCGGTGCTATGCTTGCTATGGGTAAGGTCACCTGGCACAAGACTGCCCGACCAGGCATGCAAAGAGCTTCAGGCAGGCAGCAGGTGCACCACCACGACGGAGACAGTTCCATGATCGGAGTAGTACCCAGAGGGGTGGTTCTAGCTTAGGGGCGGGAGGAGCTGGTAGTGGGGGACTGCTTTACGAGGACTTCTCATTACCACTAGGCAGTCCATGACAGGCTCTGGGAGCTGAAAGTTGGGACCACGGACAGCCGCGAGCTTTTAATTTCTACGATCTTGCAGAGCATGAGGTGATAAGAGGTACGCTCTACAGCTCTTCTACTTCTTGCAGAAGAATTTTTAGACTCTGTGTGTGGAATGATTTCCTCCCTGCTCTTTGCTTGAAGTGTTACCAGGGTGGCACGGGGCGTTGGTGTAACCCTGTGTTGGTATGATAAAAGGTATGGGACCTTTTTCTTTAGTCTATGGTGTTGACTCCATCACTTTCTGAGCGTGTAAGTGAGTCTTCGTTGCGAGACATCGACTATGAAATCTTGCGTGACCAGATATCCTTGGGTGTTTCACCATATGGATATTTTGAAGGTGGGAATCACCGGGCCTTGTTCGTGTTGCGAACGGTGATTCCAGTCACGGCGTGTGATGTGGAGGTTTGGTCAGGGAGTTATGCTACCCCTGAGAGCCTTCGGGCCATTTGAGACCGTGCAAAGGGATGGCGAGATTCCCTACCGCATTGTCCTAACCCAAAAGTCTGGAGTGGGTGCACGATGTCTCCCACATGGTTTACCTAAAGAGAAGTGTGCGTGCTATTATGCACGACATCGGAGAGGGAAGACCTCGCGTGAACAGATCAAATCCTTTGGTCAGTGTGCGGTTGCGCAGACCTGTGCAAGAGTTCTCCTGGGTACGGAAGAGCCAAGTGTGGGCTTAGTACCCTGAGTTGTTCCCTGGTTTTACTTTTCGTGGAAAAAAGCCTTGAAGGATGGAATGATTTAAGAAATCGGTTTTTTCTGTGAAATGCATTAGAAAATTCTTGGTGATATTCCAGAGCAGCACCTTCAGACGGCGTGCGATTCCGAGCCCCGGTGTTTCCGGAATTAAATTTTTAGTGCGTTCACACTGGGAACACCAAATAAATAGGATAACTACTAAATGGTGCTTCGGATCATAGATCTGAGTGTACAGATGGGTCCGCAATGGGGTGTTTACCCTAGGAATGACATAAAACTTGTCGGCGTGGGACCTTTGGACCCCTCGCTCGCTCTCGGAGCGTGGAACGAATAAATTAAATAAATAATTTATTTGTTTAACGTCTTAACTTAAGTATATCTTAAACGGTGGCTCGGATTGGAAAAATGAGGGCATCGTTGAGTTTAGAGTGTGATTTTTACCCTAGGAGGGGTATACGTTTCATGGGCTCGGGCCTTCTTTGAAAAATGGCCCCGGGGGCGTTTTCGTAATTTGGCGGCCCCAGGTGTCAAGTTTAATAACTTATGAACGGGGACTCAGATTGAAATTATGAGACTGCCATTGTTCTCTGGAGGTGGTGTTTAATCTAGGGGAGGCTTAACCTCGACCCTGTCGAGAGTTTCAGATGCGGGCAAATTTTGAGGTTTTAAATTAATTAAGAATTTAATTAATTAGTTTTTATTAAATAAGCCATCACCCCACCCTTCTCCCTTGTTCATATCTAGAGGAAGGACCCAAGAAACTCTGAGTTTCTACCTCCCATATCCTCTCCTCCTCCTCCGAAGGCGGTTGCAGATCCGGCCGGCAGATCGTTGCGAAGCGTCGGGCGAAGCCCTCGAGGTAGGATCTTGTTCGTTTTTGTTTTCCAGCACCCTTTCGCCCAAAGTTTTGATTGTCTAAATACTGATTTAATTTTGAGAAAATCCCATAACCTGGTAGTTCATATTTTAATCATTCCATCACATTTTACGGATTCGAAATCTGAGTTACGAGCGAACCGCAATCGATCGTCGAAGATCGGGTGTTGAAGGGGGTTTCTGGCGGTTTTGGGGCGGCCCAGCTCGGCAGAGGCGGCAACACAGCTCGGTCAAGGTGGCTCGGTCAAGGTGGTTTGGTCGGGTGTCAGACAGTGGGATCGAGCGGTAGGGGAGCACCCATGGGCGCACGCGGTGGGGGCAGGTACTGAGGCCGGGGGTATCCAGCGGGCGCCGGTGAGGCGCGGCACGCGGGCGACGAGGCGGCCGGCCCTCCTGGCCGGGTTGACGCGGCGACGACAGGGGGGGTCCTCGGGACCCCATGGCAGGAAAGACCCACCCTCAGTGGGACTTTGTGGAAAAAGACAAGCTGGACCGGATTGCTTTCGGTCCGGGTGTGGAAGGCCGGCCCGCGACCACGGGCCGGTTCAGGAGAGTGGGCCGGCCGAACCGGCCTGGCCCACTAAAGTTCATTTTTTTTAAAATTTTAAACGGTTGTAAAAGTCATTTCGGGTGTCGGATTCATGCGCTGTTAGCGGCGATGCATTACTTGGGAAGAAGAGAATATTTTGATATGGTTTCGAGGAATTTTAATTCCCAAAATGAGGGGCTCAGTGGCATGACATGTCTTTAAGTGAATTGACGTTTTCTTCGGGGGATCTTGTTTTGGACAGCGCGGACGCGTCTGACGTCCATTTCAAGCGTCGTCAGTGGCGTTGGGACCCTGGTGCCGAGGTGGAGTTTTCCAGTGTGGTTTCGGGTGTCGAAATAGGAGTTGAGGGATGGCCCCCATGACCTGTCTTTTGAGCTGCGTGCAGCGTTTTGTAACTTTTTCATCAAACGTCTGTTCGGGGCATGCGAGCAGTCGATGTTGTGTGTTTTTCTGAGGGCATCGTTTTGGCGAAGTCTACCTGCTTTAATTCTGCATGCTAGTGCGGGCCCCACGAGGGCCATTTTGGGAGTTGACGGTGATTTCCATCTTTATCACCGGGTGTCCGTTTTGGACAAGTGAATAGTCCATCTTGTGTGCTTTCTCGAGAGGATCGCAATGGTGTGATCCATTCATTGTGTTTTGGAACCGGGTTGCGGGTACCATGAAGCACCGCTCATGTGCGGTGCTCCAGAATGCATCTTTTTCTCCGGATATCTGTTGCGCTCAAGTGAGCAGTCTTTTTGACGTGTTTTCCTGAGGGATCACAATGGTGTGATTCGCCCAACTTTTTTCAGGGCCAAGGCTCGGGATCACAGGACGTCGTTCGAGCGTGAGGCAATGTTGGTGAATTTTCTATCGGATATCTGTTTGAGGCGAGTAAGTAGTCTATCTCACAAGTTTTTCTACGAGGATTACAACGGTGTAATTTTTTCAGGCGAGCGGAGCCTCTTACACGATCTTATTAAATGTGGAATGTGAAGGTGCCCCAGTGGTGGTTCTCCCTGCGGTGTTTGCATAGAACCCTTGGTGTGTGATCACATGCACTCTCGTGTGAGTGAAGTTATGCTTAACGAGATGTGGTTGGTTGTGCCTCAACCGTTGAGGTGGCAAGTTGGAGTTGTTATGTCACTCCTTCGCGTTGACGTTGGGTGTCGGGTGCACATTAGCCTTTGGGCTGGAGACATGGTATACTCTGGGTGTATACGGGAGTGCTGGGAGGAACATGTGGATGTTGGTACCTGAGAATATTTGTGCGCTTGGTCGGGGTTTACATGGGGCCACACGTCGTGTAGGACCCATGTGCGTGTCGTGTTCTGCTTTACGAACTTTTTACCTCTCGCGACGTAGACGGTTCCTCTGTTCATGTTTGTTGACCAGCAGGGTTGAGTTTTCCCCTGGTCCTGTTCTCTCTTATTGACCAATAGGGTTGAGGTTTCCCCCTGGTTCTGTTCTCGTTTGGCCGGCAGAGATGGTTTGGTTCCTCTGTTTCTTCAGCTGTGAGGGGTTTCAGTACCGTGCCCTTTCACCGGGATGCGACACCATTTGCAACTATGTGTGCTCGTACAGCGTGGGTGTTTTCCCACTTTCTGGGATGAGTTGTCTCCGTCCTCTTCGACAGTGACTCATCATATTGGAGCACGATCGCCTTGAGAGGCTTGGGGAGTTTCTCCCATTACTTTGTGTTCCCTGGTAGAGTTCTTGTGGATTCGGTGTGACAAACACTTTACGCAGGCACCAATCCTCTACCCAGAAGATTGTTTCCAGCAGGTCTAATGTTGTCACCAGTAGGGCTGAGGTTGTTTTGAGTAGGGCTCTCCAGTGGGTTACCATCCAGCAGGGGTGTCCAGTACAACAGTGTTCGCCTAGAGTACCATCTAGCAGGGATGGCTAAAGTAGTTCTGGGTTTACCTCCAGCGGGGCTAGGCAGTGGTCCCCGATGGCGGGCTTACCTCCAGTGGGGCTGGGAAGTGGTCCCTGAGGCTGGTCTTACCTCCATCGGGGCTAGGCAGTGGTCCCTGATGTTGGGCTTACCTCTAGCTGGGTTGGGCAGTGGTCCCCGATGTCGGGCTTACCTCCAGCTGGGCTTGGCAGTGGTCCCCGATGCTGGGTTACCTCTAACTGGGCTGGGAAGTGGTCCCATCACCGACTTTAGCCGAGTTTCCCTCTAGTGGATTACCCTTTTACGGGACTGGGCATTGTGGCACCCGTCAACTCTTGTCGGGTCTCGCTATAGTGGGAACCCGTCGACTTCCAGGGACCCTCCAGCGGGGCTGGGCAGGGGGTCATCTGTCGACTTTGAGCAGACCTCTCGACTGCGGGGCAGTGACTTGGTGTGGTTTGACATTCCCCCAGAACTCTCAAGTACGAGGGGAATTTTACCCACTGAGACACGTCTTTGAGACGCGACCCAAAACCGTGTGGGCAATTCAGTGCCGCCCAAAGTGGATAGTTTCGAGGTGTGGTGATTTGACCCCCTTGAATTGCAGTTCGGGGCAGACGTGCGGGATGCTGGGCATTGATGGGGTTTACTTTTGGGACTGTTGTCTACTCACTTTCTTTGGATGAGCTACAGTATGGAGATCCCCTTAAGACCTTGTTCGGGCTTCTTGTTGGGCATATGTATATGTATATACCTCATTCTAGAACCCACTTCTTGGGTTTGGTTACTCTCTTTCCAGGTGAGGCGAAGATGCATGGGGTATGACACGTGCTTTCTGTGTCTAGCTTCTCGTGGTTGGACAAGTATACTCTCCTGATATAGGTAGCGAAGGCTCGATGGGAATTTCATCTTCTCACCATTTCCATCTCCTTGTGGCTGGACGAGTCTACTTCCTTCCTCTTGTTGGGTTGATCTAGACTCTTTATTGTACTCTTTACTTCACTCTCGGTTGTACTCCTTGACTTTCCCATGTTCGATCTGCTGGTCACCCTTCGGTACCTCCTTTTTTGCTCCCTCGATCCTTTGGGGTATCCTACTGAGTATTTTTATACTCACCCCTGCTTGGGCTTTGCCCGCACTTGGTGTTACCTTGCAGACGACATACAGGTTGGTCGTGAATTTAGTGGGGCTTAGTAGTTCAGGATCTTGGACCACGTGCGGTGGTCGTGGTCGGGTCCCAGGTGAGGGACCCTTCCAGCTGTTTGATATTGTTTACCTGTTGTCGGGTTGTGGCACTTTTCTGGTTGGGCGCGTGTTTTTCCCCTTTTCTTTTCAGTTCACTTCCAGCACTTGCTTTTTACTGTTTAGAGGTTGATTCACTTTTGTGGTTTATTTATAGCAGTTTTCCTTTACTTTACTTGTCTTTTCTCTTTTACTCTGCACTTTTGCATTGAGTGTGATGTGTGTGTGTACATAAACTCAGGAAAAGGCCACCCCGAGTTGTTTAGACTTCGGTGCTTATCGCCAGCCCCAGGCCTATTGAGGCGGGCTTGGGGTAGTTGCGTCTCGAGCCCGGGTAGTGTCGGGTCGTGAAAATTTAAACTAAGAGATAAGGGTGAAAACATAACCAAAACTTGCCCAAATTTTATTATATGAGAGGATTTAATATCTTAATAATATTATCTTCGAATTATATCAATTTAGATCCATTTTTTATGAAAATAAATTTACATTAATTTTATATTTTAAGTAATTTCAAGAGTTCCTCTCCCCTCACTTATTAATGGAGGCTAATTCTCTCATTTATTTACACAAAATTGAGAAACATATCTCAACCAAACAAAGGAAATTTCCCTTCTAAAAATCCTGATAAAAGTTCTAGAGGTTCTTGTATTTTAAAAAGACCAACCCTATGTCCCTTAAAAGTATATCTAAAGGAAGTCTAACAAGGAAGAGGTAATTGTCTTCATTGAATCTTTCAAATATATTTCTTATTATAATTATTCTATGTATATTGTACCTAATTTAAAATAGTGAATCCAATATCATAAATATACTTATATGTTATTATAATTTTTATACTACCATTTTCAACCACTTTTTCATCCTACGGAAAATGAAAACATCGCTCGTGCATACATATGACTTACCATCTCAACATAGTAGTGTAATTTGTTTTCCATCACCATTTTACATGGATTCTTAAAAATTTGAAAATAATTATTATGGTAATTTTGACATAATTATTATTATTTAATTATAATATAATATCTACTATCTTACCTTCCAAACCATTGGAAAATGATAATGTCATTCGTCTGTACGTGTAGACTATCACCTGCACGAAGCGATGTGATCTATTTTTCATTTTCAATTTACATGGATGGTAATAAGGATAGATTTAATCAGTATATATGATATTATACCATTATTTAAATTATAAATAAGATAGAACCTGTAATGCCCCGACCCCATTTACCCAGAATCGGTGCATTATTATATAACATTGGCATGATCACAAAAGATCAAGTCCCGAAGGACTGATCGGTTTAACAGGCTTGGAAAATAGATTACATACATGAATGTTACATTACACTTTATAAGATACAAAACAACATAAATAATCCTTTACAAATGCCATTATTCCCTTGGCCTAACCTTGCATATAAATCACTACACACTTCTTGAAATCCTAGGAAAAATAAAACATAGAAAGGGGTGAGCTCAGATGCTCAGTAAGGATAACAATACACCAGAAACTTTTATCAATAAGCATAAACATTTAAGGCAATGTATAACTAAAACAAAAGCCTTTTAAACTTGAACTTCAGCATAATATGGAAAAAATAAAATGAACTAATTCCATTTTCTTATTCACATGGATATTCTACTAGTCAAATAATCACATGAAATATCACTAACCACTTTCATAATGATGGAATGCATAATGCCAGACTATCATAACCACATATTCAAGGCCTTGTGCCAAGACTACAAATATGATTTTGTCAAGGCCTTGTGCCAAGACACTAGTTTGTCTCATGAGACATACTGATGTATCGAGGAGCTATAGTGGGCTCTACCCGTCACTTATTAAGTCCAATGCATTCCTCATATGAATAGGTTTAAACATAACATAAACATTCATATTAAAACTAGCATACGAAATGTCAATACTTTCTCTATAAACCATGAATGGTATAAAAATAACACATCCACAGTCAAACATATCACAAAACCTTCAATACAATATGGATGTTTTGTATCATAATAAATCAACTTAAAATAAGCTTAAAATCCATCAAATGATATTGACATAGATGAAATCAAAACTATTTGAGAGAAATATCTCTTTTTTTAAATCATTTAAAAGTAACATAATTATAAAATAAAACATTTTATTTGACTATATTATTATAATATTTTAAGGGAAGCTTCAAAGATTTTACAACAGTGGAAAATAGCTGCACCTGCCGTATAAGTTAAAAAAAAGACATTCTTACCTTAATTTTGTCGAAAAGGTTAAAAAGGACCTTGTTTGGAAAATGACGTAAAGATTCCTTTATAAAATTCTTATAAAAAGTCAAACAAGGGTATAAATGAATTTAACCCATATTCTGTAAAATAGTAAGAATGATTTGAAATACATTTTTAAGAAACATGGATGTAGATGATAAAGAGATCCTAGTAGATAATTATGTATAAACAACCTCGGATAATGTAGAGATTGAGAAATAAACCCTTACCTTGTACTTTTATTTGGTTGAGGGTCGGTTAACCTCATGGATAATGGTGAAATAATTGTTATTAAATTATAAAAGAATCACATACATTAATATGATATCATATATGATTTTTTTAATATTGCTTTGTTAATAATATCTTAGTATTATCGTCGTTTCGGGTGTTAACTTACTCGTTTTCTTTTATATGTTTTTTTACATAAGCTGTGTTTGTTATGGATAGGTTATATATTATTCATATTAATAATGATTTAAAGTCCTTAAACATTATTTTTATTCATAAAATGAGAATTAGACTTGAATGGATACGATGGGAAATGAATCTCATCGTGTTCGTGGAGACGGTAGTCCGTACGTATGCACGAGCGACAATATCATTATTTTGATATGAAAATTATATATAATTGGATGGTATATCATATATAAAGAATCATTATGATGTTATATTTATTATTTATATGAATTACACATCATTATTATAACCATCCAAATAATAATGTTTTGAATAACAATTACACCACGACGTGGAGACGGTAGGTCGTACGTACGTACGTATGGCGACATGTCATTCAAAGGATGGATAGAATACTTAATATGGTTGTACCATATTTATAATAACATCACAGTATATATAAGATATTGGAGTTATTATTTTAGAGTGGAAATAAGAAATAAAGAATAAGTTGAAGAAGAAAGGAACATGAATGAGGGTGGTGAAAACATTACCTCTTCATCGGGTTCTTACTTTTGATTTGATCAAAAGGGCTCCTTAGGTTGAATTTATGATCAAAATAAGGCCTCTAGGTTGAATTGAGGGAATTTTAGAGAATAATTGGGTAGGGTTTGGCCAAACAAAAAGGCTTTGAAGGTGTAAATAATTGGTTAGAAGTGGTGTCCTTTTATAAGGGGGAGGAGGGGCTCTTTAGGGTAAACTTAAATTATTATTTTATAATAAATTCATATTCGGTTTATAATGGCTCAAAAGTGGATTATTCAAAGTCTAAGGTGTTTATGGGTCGAAATCCTTTCAACCAATAGATTTTGGACAGGTTTGTGTCATTATATTAACCTTATCTTTCAGTTTTAACTCTTAGTTAATTAGTTTGACATTTACCATGTCACTTTGTATTTTTATATTATATAGTTAATAAACTTACTATATACATCCAAGAGGCCCCCAAGTGGTCCATTAAGGATGAAAATATCATTATATAAGTCATTTTCCCGAACCTTAGATTTTTAGGAATATAATATCAATTAATAATATAATATTTGTTTTAAAAACTCTTTAATGTCAATTTTGACACTATTGGGTATTTTGTTTTTGATAATTTCATAACAGCATTATTACTTCGAACAAAATTTATATAACAAATAATAATATGTCATATTAATCTATAAAATTATTTTAATTCATAAAAAGTCTCAGATTACATTTATTTTGATATTTATAATACCAATTTTAATATTTCCTTAATTAGGTAATTACTACATCACCATTGTGTCATAAATAAATTAAATATTTAATTTCTAAAATTTATAAATAAAATATCATTATGTAGGAAATATTTGTATACTTCTAATTAATATTTATAATCAAATTTATCTTATGTATAACCCTATATTAAAAATGTTTTAGTTATTAAACTTTGATTTTAACTCTTTTAACTCTTCTTTGAATTAAATAATAATAAATGTCCTAATCTAATCCAAGTGGACCTAAATGATAATATTTTATTCCTAAGGTTTTTTTTTGGTCGAGATAAACTTGTCCAATAGAATTAGGACATGTGTTAGGGTAATATTAATTTCATTTTTACACTTAATTACCCTATTTACTTTTAACCGTGGTAAATAAAAGTAAAAAGTTATGATTCACCAAAAATTATTTTCATCTCATTGAACCACATTTTACTCCTTGATATTAACCGTTTCTCTCGTATTTTCTAAATTCCACTCATAGAAGTGGTAAAATTAATTTTTATGTGAATTTCAAAATTCTCTTAGGAGGTGGGTAAAAGACGGTGAAAAGTTCAATAAAATTTTTATATATCTAAAATTATTCTGAACTAACTACAGTAAATTACACTGAACTTATATAGGTATTATGTATCTATTTTGACCTTAATTAAATTTAAATAAAAAAAAGAATTATTTAAATAAAAATTCGGTTTTAAACTATAACTCAGTGTTTTTTCACTATTCATCAAAAATTAAAAGTTTTCATAAAAATACCAAAAATTTACCCTAAGATAATTTTGATATTCTGAATTCAATAATGAAGTATATTTTACCAAATTAAAAATATATAAGTTTTATTTATTAATTTAAAATTAATTCCCGCTGTCAAAACCAAAAGGCGTATTTTTAAGAAATAATAACTACCAAAAGTTTGACACTTGTTTATGTCCAATTTCAAAGTGAAATCACTTACAATGACCATCATTGGATTAAATGGTAAAAATATAATCTATTTATACTTCAAAACCATTAAAATGTATAATTTAACAATATAAATTATTTTGATTTAAAAAGTTGTTTTCAGTTAAAATATAGTATTTTTCACTATTCACCCAAATACGAAAGTTATCAGAAAAAAACCAAAAATTTATTGAAACTAAATTATTATGTCCCGATTCTAAAGAAGAAATTTATTTTGTAAAATTTAAAATATAAAAGTTTCAAATATTAGATTTAAAAATCTTCTCCATTGAAAGTTGGTAAAATTTCATTTTTGAAAAATACTTATTTTATCTGAAAAAATATATTTGTTCTTACATTATGTCTAAGAAACTCATAATATGGATTCTAAAATTATAAGGATTATATAAAGTTCAAAATTTAGTAAATAATATTCATAACCACTTTTGAACGGCTTGTTTGGTAAGTCATGGTGCACTAGAACTCGGTGTTTCATTTAGTGAAAGTTATTGAATTACTTTGAAGAAATAACATACTAAGAAATCTTGGGGTGTTTCATTCTTCCCTCCTTCAATAAATTGCATCCTCGCAATTTGAAATTATTTTTTGAAAATAAAAGGTTGCAAATAGAAAAAACCTTTGGGAAAACCCACATTCGGAAATTAGGTTAATAAAATTCAGTCTTAATAAGAGGAAAAGGGAAATGAAAGGGTGACCAACAAATTATGATCTTGATTAGGAGAAATTTTTTGGAAATTAGAGACATATAATTGAAGGAAAAATGTAAATATTTATTGTTAGTGATTGAGGTCATCAATCAAAAACAAGTGTAAAATTGAGGGCCTTAAATTCATCAATCTATGATGATTTAAAATACCATCGGTTCAACCAAATATATGGTATTAGGATAACACATTTTTGGTTTTAAGATCCCTTCAATAAAGTTTAAGAATTAATTTCTTCATAGAATAAGATACGAAGAAAAATTTATACTTGATAAGTAGAGTCCCATCCTTTAACTAATTTCTACCAAAAACTCATCTTTCACTCTAAAAGATAATAGAACTTAAAAATAATATTCTATTTATCCTATTCGTATAGGGTTCAAAAAAATGAATTTATAATTCATCTACCAGAATTTTTTTAAAAAAAATTCTACATTATTCAATCCAGGATAACACGTGGGCCAGTGGTAGGTGATACACCCTTGTCGCCCTTCGGTTGCGGGTTCAAGTCTCGTGGCCTTGCCGGACATGACGGGTTGTCGTCCGACCTCCGGGTATTACTTTTATAGCAATCCAAGAATAATCTCAAACTAGAATTATCCAAAATAATTATGTCCAAACTCACAGTCCAAAATTTATAAGGAAGGTAAATACAATGAAGATCATTTTTTCCAAGTAATAACATGTGAAAACCTTCATCATGTATTATTTTAAAACACTACAACATCCTGAATTACCATAAAAACTTATTGATTACATTCATGATCCCTTATTCCTTATAGAATACTGGATATACTCCTTCTATCAAAAAATGTTGTAAACTCCAACAATGATAGAATATACAAATCATTAATCAGTTTCTAGGTAGTGAAGAATATCCAATATAATTTATCCAAACCAATCATGTATTATTCCAAAATCACTACCTTGGTATCAGAACCATATTATGGTATATCTTTCTCTCAACCATATATTTTCCAAAAATTTAACCTGCTATTGATTTACTTTTCTTGGTTCCACACAATCTCAAGTCCTTAATGAAATGGTACTACAGTACAATCCTTATATACTCCATAATTATTATAACTAGTACATTGTTGATACAACACTCAAATGACATAATTCTTTAATAACAACATAAGAACTCTAATCATTCCTCCTCACATGTGATAGTATCATAATTTGATTATTATCCAATAGCATCATTTGGGGAATACTCTGATTATTTGGACATTAGTTCATGTAGTGTCCCAACTCCTTGCAAATGAAGCATTGTACATCTGAAACCTTTTTCTTACCCTTTAAGTCACGTACATGGTGTCCTTTTCCTCCACACTTATAACAAACTCCAATTCCCTTTAGGAAAGTTCCAGGGTGTTTCTTCCCACAGTTATCACATATGGGAAAATTCTTCTTTTCCCTCTTCCCTTTATCCATCTTTCTCTATTCCATCCTTCTCTTCTCTTGCTTCCCTTCAAAGCCATAGGACTAAGAGAATTCTTTACTTATCTTTTTAACACATGATACTATTTTTTCATATATTGAGAATACATGGGATAGAATTTCCATTCTAAATTCTGGATTAATACCATGAAAGATATGATCCTTCTTACTCTTTGGATCATACGTATTTTTGGAGTTCGCATTCCTTCTACTGGGCGCCATTTCTATACAATATCATAAACTAGGTTAGTTTATGAATTGCAATGAATAATTCAAAACTTGTAAAATACTAACATAAATTGAACGGTTTATGGATATAATCCATAATCATAAATACATTTTCATTGAGGAAGTCTATACTCATAAACACTTCATAATTGTTTGTAAAGAAAATGAGAATTATCCTAAGTGTATCCCCTAGGAGTGTTGTAACCAAGAGTGCAGCAAGGCCCATTTTCGTGCACCAGTTCTCGTTCGATTCTAGCTCAAAGTGGTGTTTTCAGGTTTCACCCCTAGGTACTTCTATGCCAGAGCCGCCTCTACCATCTCATATCCAGACAGGGATGTATTGCTCGTAAAACTCACAAAATATCTACAATACCAAAATTCTAGGAAGTTATTCTATACTAATCCTCACAGTCCATCTTAGGTCTATGTGCTCTAATCAGAGTTTTTCTAAATCTAACTTCCAAGGTTTGTACTAAACTTCCTATGATACTAACTGTAATGCCCCACCCCAGTTACCCAGAGTCGGTGCATTATTACATAACATTTCCATGATCAAAAAATATCAAGTCCCGAAGGACCAATCAGTTTAGCAGTCTTGAAAAATAGATTACATACATGAATGTTACATTACACTTTATAACATACAAAACAACATAAATAATCCTTTATGAACACCATTATTCCCTTGGCTTAACCTTGCATATCAATCACAATACACTTCTTGAAATCCTGGGAAAAAGAAAACATAGAAATGGGTGAGCTCAGATGCTCAGTAAGGATAACAATACAACAAAAACTTTCATAAATAAGCATAAACAATTAAGGTAATGTATAACTAAAACAAAAGCCTTTTAAACTTTAACATCAGCATAATATGGAAAAAAGAAAATGAAGTAATTCCATTTACTTATTCACATGGATATTCTACTAGTCTAATAATCACATGCAATATCACTAACCACTTTCATAATGATGGAATGCATAATTCCAGACTATCATAACCACATAGTCAAGGCCTTGTGCCAAGACTAAAAATATGATTTTTTCAAGGCCTTGTGGTAAGACACTATATTGTCTCATGAGACCTACCGATGCATCGAGGAGCTATAGCGAGCTCCACCCGTCACTTATTAAGTCCAATGCATTCCTCAGAAGAATAGGTTTAAACATAACATAAACATTCATATTAAAAATAGCGTACGAAATGTCAATACTTTTTCATAAACCATGAATGGTATAAAAATAACACATCCAAAGTCAAACATATCACAAAACCTTAAATACAATATGGATGTTTTTTATCATAATAAATCAACTTCAAATAAGCTTTAAATCCATCAAATGATGTTGACATAGATGAAATCAAAACTATTTGAGAGAAATATCTCTTTTCTTAAATCATTTAAAATTCACATAATTATAAAATAAAACATCTACATTGAAAATATTCTTACAAGCTTGTAAGGGAGTATTAGAAGATTTTACAATAGTGGAAAATAGCTGCACCCGCCGTATAAGTTAAAAAAATACATTCTTACCTTAATTTTGTTGAAAAGGTTAAAAAGGACCTTGTTTGGAAAATGACCTAAAGATTACTTTATAAACATCTTATAAAAAGTCAAAAAAGGGTATAAATGACTTTAACCCATATACTTTAAAATAGTAAGAATGATTTGAAATAAATTTTTAAGAAACATGCATGTGGATGATAAAGAGGTCCCAGTAGATAATTACGTATAAACAGCCTTAGATAATGAAGAGATTGTGAAATAAACCCTTACCTTGTACTTTTCCTTGGTTTAGGGTAGGTTAACCACCAGTATAATGGTTAAATAATTGTTATTAAATTATACAAGAATAATATACATTAATATGAGATCATATATTATCTTTTTAACATTTCTTTGTTAATAATATCTTAGTATTATCATCGTTTCGGGTGTTAACTTACTCATTTTCTTTTATATGCTTTTTTTACATAAGACGTGTTTGTTATGGATAGGTTGTATCTTATTCATATTCAGAATCATATCAAGTCCTTAAACATTATTTTTATTCGTAAAATGAGAATTAGACTTGAATGGATATGATGGGGAAGGAATCTCATCGCGTTCGTGGAGACGGTACTCCGTACGTACTCACGAGCGACAATATCATTATTTTGATATGAAAATTATATATAATTGGATGGTATATCATATATAAAGAATCATTATGATTTTATATTTATTATTTACATGAATTACACATCATTATTATAACCATCCAAATAATAATGTATTGAATAACAATTACACCACGACGTGGAGACGGTAGGCCGTACGTATGCATGTATGGTGACATGTCATTCAAAGGATGGATAGAATATTGAATATGGTTGTAAAATATTTATAATAAAATCATAGTATACATAAGATACTGGATTTATTATTTTATAATTTAAATAACAAAGAAAGAAGAAGTTGAAGAAGAAAGGAACTTGAAAGAGGGTGGTGAAAACATTACCTCTTCTTCAGGTTCTTCCGTTTGATTTGATCAAAAGGTCTCCTTAGGTTGGATTTATGATCAAACTAAGGCCTCTAGGTTAAAGTGATGGAAGTTTATAGAATAATTGGGTAGGTTTTGGCCGAACTAAAAGTCTTTGAAGGTGTGAAGAATTGGTTAGAAGTGGTGTCCTTTTATAAGGGGGAGGAGGGGCTCTTTAGGAAAAACATAAATTATTATTTTATAATAAATTCATATTTGGTTTCTAATGGCTCCAAAGTAGATTATTTAAAGTCTAAGGTGGGTATGGGTCGAAATACTTTCAACCAAAAGATTTTAGACCGGTTTTTGTCATTATATTAACCTTATCTTTTAGTTCTAACTCTTAGTTAGTTAGTTTGACATTTACCATGTCACTTTGTATTTTTATATTATATAGTTAATAAACAAACTATATACATCCAAGAGACCCCCAAGTGGTCTATTAATGATAAAAATATCATTATATAATTACCTTTGCCGAACCTTAGATTTTTAGGAATAGAATATCAATTAATAATATAATATTTGTTTTAAAAACTCTTTTTTGTCAATTTTGACACTATTGGGTTTTTTTTTATAATTTCATAATAGTATTATTACTTCGAACAAAATTTATATAACCAATAATAATATGTCATATTAATCTATAAAATTAGTGGAATTCATAAAAATTATCAAATTACATTTATTTTGATATTTATAATATCAATTTAAATATTTCATTAATTAGGTAATTACTGCATCACCATTATGTCATAAATAAATTAAATTATTTAATGTCTAAAAATTAAAAATAAAATATCATTATGTATGAAATATTTCTATCTTTCTAATTAATATTTATAATTGAATTTTTCTTATGTATAACCCTATGTTAATAATGTTTTAGTTATTAAACATTGATTTTAACTCTTTTAACTCTTCTTTGAATTAAATAATAATAAATGTCCTAATCTAATCCATGTGGACATAAATGATAATATTTTATTCTTAAGGTTTTTTTGGTCGATATACACTTCTCCAATAGAATTAAGACATGTGTTAGTGTAATATTAATATCATTTTTACCCTTAATTACCCTATTTACTTTTAACTGTGGTAAATAAAAGTAAAAAGTTTCTATTCACCAAAAGTTATTTTCATCTCATTGAACCAAATTTTACTCCTTGATATTAACCATTTCTCTCGGATTTTCAAAATTCCACTCACAGAAGCGGTAAAATTAAGTTTTATGTGCAGTTCCAAATTCTCCTAGGAGGTGGGTAAAAGACAGTGAAAAGTTCAATAAAATTTTTATATATCTAAAATTATTCTGAACAAACTCTGATGAATTACATTGAACATATATAGGTATTATTTATCTATTTTGACATTAATTAGATTTAAATAAAATAAATAAGTATTTAAATAAAAATTTGGTTTTAAACTATAACTCAGTGTTTTTTCACTATTCATCAAAAATTAAAAGTTTTCAGAAAAAGACCAAAAAATTACCTTAAGCTAATTTTTATATTCATAATTCTATAATGAAGTCTATTTTAGAAAATTAAAAATATAGAAGTTGCATTTATTAATTTAAAATTAATTCTCGCTGTCAAAACCAAAAGGCGTATTTTTATGAAATAATAACTACCAAAAGTTTGACACTTGTTTATGTTCAATTTCAAAGTGAAATTACCTATAATGAACATCATTGGATTAAATGGTAAAAATATAATCTATTCATACTTCCAAACCATTAAAATATATAATTTAACAATATAAATTATTTTGATTTAAAAAGTTGTTTTCAGTTAAAATATAGTATTTTTCACTATTCACCCAAATATGAAAGTTATCAGAAAAACACCAAAACATTATTGAAACTAAATTCTTATGTCCAAATTCTAAATAAGAAGTGTATTTTTTCAAATTTAATATAAAAAAGTTTCAAATATTGGATTTAAAAAGGCTTCTCCATTAAAAGACGGTAAAATTGCATTTTTGAAAAATACTTCTTTTATCTGAAAAATGTATTTGTTCTTACATTATTTCTAAGAAACTCATAATATTAATTCTAAAATTGTAAGGATTATATAAAGTTCAAAATTTAGTTAATAATATTCATACCTGCTTTTGAACGGCTTATTTGGTAAGTCATGGTACACTAGAACTCGGTGTTGCGTGTAGTGCGAGTTATTGAATTACTTTGAAGAAATAACGTACTATGAAATCTTGGGGTATTACAGAACCACAATCAAAGTAAAATAAATTTAACTTCTATGATAAAACATGTGTGAGAAAATTAAGTATATAACACCTGAAACAATGATAATAATGAAATATTATTAAATAAAAAATGATAAACTTTTACAATAGGATCATATATGAAATTATAAATATTAATATGGTTCTGTTATAAATTTATAACGTGTTTAAAATAATTATTCATGAGGTTAAATCATATTCAACTAATGGGAAATGTGAGGTAAATAATTTCATCTTAGTTTCCACTCTATTCACACACATTTAGTATCATGCACTAATAAAATTGGTGTATGTACAGATCCTTTGATGTATTTAACATGAATATATATTTATTTATTGTGATTAATGATCAAATTCAAGTCACTATTTTTATGGATTTTAATTTAAAAGTTACCAAAGTGGTAAGGATTTGTTTTACAATCTCATTTTGAGTATTGGAATTATTTTCATTGAAGGTTTATTATAATATATCCATTATAGACTTCATTTATTTTCCTTATCCTCTATATATTTTAAGATATTCCATATTTTCTTCCCAATTTTTATTACTTTGGTACTTAACTCAAGAAAATAAATGTTAGAAATAAAATTATCTCTTATTTCTTTTTTATCGGGAATATTTTTCTTCCATTTCTATATTTTTCAAAATTGTTTTACAAAATTCATTTTTATTTAGTCAAGGTAAATATTAAGTTATAATTTAATATTTAAATGTTTTGAAATCAATAGTTCTTATGTTTTTCGAAAGGTTGTTTTTTGGAGTTTCTTTTCAAAAACTCAGAACAAATGTTTTTAACGTATACAGCATTAACAGATTTTCCATCCTCAATAATCGCTTTATTCTATTAGATTCATCTACATGTTTTCAATGGTTTTATAAATATAACTATTTATTGAAATACAATTTTAATATTTTATTTATATTTTATTTATTTCTCCAATGGAAATAATTTTATTAAAAAACCAAAATTTCTAATTAATTTATGATCATCTTTTATCTATTATTAATTTTATAGTTATTAAATTTCCCTTGAGACATTAACTTTATTATGATTATTGGACATCACATTTCTCTTAAATATTCTTATTTTATTAATCTTGGATATTATTACTACATAAATCATATTAAATTTCTACATATAGTGTTTTACTTTGAATGTTATTGGATTTACTAAGAAAATGTTGATAGTCCATATTCTTTATTCAATACAGACATTTATTAACTGTTCATATTATTTATGAATTAAATTGAGAGTTTAATATATGAGGAACACATTAGACATGTAGTGATTACAAGGCCTAGAACTACTTAGACACTTGATACATCGATAGGTCTCATGAGACAAACTAGTTGGGTAGCCTTATTAAATGGGTTTTTTATGTGTGCCAAACCATAGTATAAACTGTCTTAGAATAGGGAATGGGAAGAAAATATATCCTAATATCAGATCTAATGATGTAAAAAATTATACAATTACTTCATTCAGAATTTATTTATTATTTTTTATGAGATTATTTCATTTGAAATTATCCATGAATTCATTTCGTTCTCAATTTATTGACTAAATGAAAATCATTTCCAGTTATTTACCTTTCCACATTAATTTTTCCTTATTTACTCATGATCGTTTCTTTTGTAAATAAACCTTAATAATAATTTTATCTCACCCTTTATTTTATTTCATTTCACCAAGATATTAAGAAGAAATATTTGAGTGATTTTATATGATATTTAACATTTTATTTTGGTATGTTTTATATTTTATTTCTAATGTAATATTGGAATCATGTATATATCTAGTTCTTCAAGACTAGTGAGGGATAGGATACCATGTATCTTATTCCAATGCAATAAATTATAAAACTTCTCTAGGTTACTGGATTTGGTGTTTTTAAAGTTTATATTTTAGACATGTTTAATAGAAATATTTGGATCTAACTTATAAATGAACGTAACTAACATGAGAATTATGGAAATACCTTATGGTATTTTGGGACTTTTTCCATTAGAGAGATTTTTATTTTATAGATCCATATTCATATTGATTATGAGATAACCCATTGTGTTTAATTATTTAGTGAGGGTTCCTAATGTAATAATGTGAATCAACACCTATAGTAAATATAGGGATTTCCTGACTGATAAAGATAATAAAAATGGTGTTGGAGTAGAGAAGATCATGGCCATATTAGAGAATTTAACCTATTTTATTTTAAAAAAATGTTCACATATGGATTAACATGATGTTCCATGTTATGATAAACCTATATTGGATCATCTAAAATGATATAAGCCAACATATTTTAGTGTAACTACTAATCCAGCAGTAGTTGAACAATATATTATGTATCTTGAAATTATATTTATGGATTTAGGATGAAATGAAAGATAAAAGGTTATGATGATTGTTAATTGTCTTAGATACCATGTTTATAACTGTAGTTCATTGATCTAGAATATTAGAGATGATGAATAAATAGGAAATATGAAATGATGAGTTTTTAAGAAACATTCCTTGATAAATATTATCCTTCTGACCAATGAACTGAAATGAAGAGAAAGTTCCTCATATTAATGAAAAAGGAAAAAGAAAGTAATTTTGAGTATGGGTATACCTTTATAAGACCATCCATGTATGTTATAGATTACATATTTGATCCATAGAGAAAGATTTTCTATTTCCTTAATGGACTTAAGAAAAACCTCAAAAGGGAACTAGTTTCTAAAACTTTTTCATCATTTAATGAAATTTTATTATGTTCCATAAAAATATAGAAGGAATTTAATAGATCCAAAATATTCAAGGGAAATCAAGAGAATAAGTGATGGTCTAAGAACCAAAAAAAGGTAAAATGTCAAAGAAAAACAATGGAATGAATCAATTTCCATCATATAAAAACTATAGAAATAAAAATATTGTAAAATGCATGAAGCATCTATAAGTTTGTTATAAGGTCATAGATAAGGGTCATATAGCTAATTAATGAAAGGGTAATAATTAAAAAAATTTGTTCAATCCTTCAACTATAGAGAAATGGGGAATTATTCACACCAATGTCCCAAGAATCTAGGAAACCTACCACAAAAGGGGATGAGGGGAGAAGGATAGGTTTATGCGATCACTACAAATGAGGTTAAATTTCCTAAAAATGTGGTGGTATGTACTTTAATAAAAGAATCAAATTAATCTAATGATTTATTTGATTATGTATATTTGAAAACTTTTATATCATCTATATTTTCCAATAAAATTAGATATGTCCCAAACACCTTAATAAGGGACTTATCAATCAAAACTGGAAGTTAAAATCTCACTATAACAAGGATGTTTCAATCAGTTCCTATTAGGACACGTAAATATTCCCTATTTGTAGAAATTATTATTATACATATGGTTGATTTTGATATAATCCTTATTCGGGAATGTATTTTAAAATATAATGAAAAAATTTATTACCAAGAGAAGGAAATTATGATTCATGATGAATATGTAGTATTCCTTTTCATTAGAGGGGATACATCATCATATGATTCATGTCTAGATCTGCCCCTAGTAACTCTTATAAATTAGATTCTTGGGGAAGAAGAGAAGACACAATCTACATATGTAAAGGGTAATATTCAAATTGAGTATGTGCTTATTATATATGAAACATTCATGTATTACTGAAGGAATTTCTTGGATATCCAAAAGAATGTGAAGTTAATATTTCCATTAATTTAATCCTTGATGTGAGACCTATATCCATGATTCCCTATAGAATGACCACTATGGAATTAGTGGATTTGAAAAAACAACTACATGAGATTTGTGATAAGAAATATAAACACCCAAGTGCTTTACATTTGGAATCCCCTATTCTTTTAATTAATTATAAAGATGGATCTATGTGTTTTTGCACTGATTATAGGGAAATCAATGTAACTAAAATAATGAACAAGTATCATCTTCCTCGCATTGATTAATTGTTCAGCCCACTTTATGAATCCCTATATTTTTCAAAAGTTTTGACTTTGTTCTGGGTACCATCAATTGTGAGTAAAGTTGTGAGATATTTTGAAGATAGCATTTTATACGAGGTATAGACATCACAAGTTTACAATAATTCCATTTGGATTGACGAATTCATCCTTCTTTATGGATCTAATGAACAGATCATTCATGGTATATCTTGATAATTGAATTTGGTATTTATTGATGATATCTTGTTGTAATTTAATATCTATGAGGAAAATGATAATCACTTATAGATCACACTTGAGTAACTTAGAGAAAAAGTGTTATATGGTAAATTTATTCAGTGTGAATTAAGGGTTAGATGGTTTCTTTTCACTCCTATACTTTCTCTGAGGATGGAATCTTAGGTGATCCTAAAAATACAAATGCGGTCAAAAAATGTCCTACAACAAAAAACATAATCAAGTAATTTAGTTTCATTGGATTGGTAGGATTATATCAGTGATTTTTTCAAAAAAATTCCTTATTGGATAACTCATTAACTAAAGTTACATATAAAGGGTATAAGTTCACATGGGAAAAGGAATGTAAATAATTTTTTGAAGAATTGAAGAGGATATTGGTGAATGCACTGATTTTGACTCTATCATTAGGAAATGATGGATTTGTGATATATAGTGATACATAAAATAAGAGAATTTTTTTTTCCATATGTCAAAGGAAATTGTTATTCCCTATGCATCAAGGTCGTTAAAGGCTCATAAAAATAATTATCTAAGTTTTGATCTTGAGTTGGAAACTATAATATTTTCATTAAATATATGAATACATTATCTCAATGGTGGTATATGTGAGATATGCCCAAACTATAAGATCCTAAAATATATCTTTTCATAGAAATATCTCAATGTGAGGTAAAAATTAAGACTCTAATTACTCGATGATTATGATTATTCAATACACTACCACCAAGGGAAGGAAAATAAGGTAGAAGATGCATTAAGCCTAAAAGATGATAGAATCTAGGGAAAAATAAGGATTAAAAGGGATCCAACAGTCAAGGATTTAGTGATTTTGGATCTGGTAATTATTAAGGAAGCGAAAACATCACTCATTTTTCAAATTATTTCCAAATAATATTTTTTGGGAAAGACAAAATGTTCTCAACCTCATGATAAGAATTTTCCAAAAAAATAAATCCATGATCAATGGGAAATTGGCGAACCCCATGTATGGATATGGTATTATGAAATTTGTAAAGAGGATACATCTTCCATATATACCTGATATGAAAAGGTAATTATTAGAAGATTCTCATAGATTGAATTTATCTATACACCCTGGTAGCACCAAGATGTATAGAGATTTTAAGGAAAATTTTTATTGGATAATATAAAGTGATAAATTTATTATTATTTTTCAAGATATTTGGTTTTTTAATAGTAAAAGGCTGAGATACAATAAACTAGATGATTCATGAAACGTCTAAATATTCCTATGGGGATATGGGATAACATTTCTATGGTATTTTTCATTGGATTTCTAAATACCCCTAGAAAGAATGATTCCATATAGGGAATTTTTGATCACCTTACAAAATATATATATTTTCTTTGTATAAGATAATATTTACCTATTCATAACCTTTCATGGCTCTATATTAATTATTTTTAAATACATAATAGTGTGCCATTTTCAATTGTGTCTGATTGTGATCAATGATTTAGATAGAAATTCTGGAAAAGTCTTTATAAGCATCTAAATATAAAGCTTCTTTGAGAACTGGATATCACTCTAAAATTGATGGATAGACTTAAAGGGCTATTAAACCTTTAGAAGACATATTTAGGTCATTCTCAATTGACTTTCAAGGTATGTATGATCATAATTTTCCTATGGTTGAGTTTTCATATAATAATAGCTTTTATTCACGTATTCAAATGAAAATGTATAAAAAATTATGTGGGAAGATATGTTTTACTCCAACATGTTAGGATTATATTAGTAAAATAAATATTATAGTCACATACCTTTTTGAGTATATAATAGTGAAGTTGAAGACTATTCAAATGCATATTAATGTAGATCAAAGAAGGAAAAAAGATCTATGATGATAATCGAAGGAACGATTTGGAGTTTCAATTGGGAGATCATGTTTTGTTGAAAATATATCCATGGAAGTTTGTTATAAGGTTTTGTAATAATATTAGACATATCCCCATGTATATTGGAACTTTTAGAATTTTGAAAGAATTTGAGTTATGGCTTATCATTAGGTAATGAAACTAAGCCTCTCTAAAGTACATGATGTGTTATATGCCTCATTGTTGAGAAAGTACATTCCAAATCCAATGCATGTGCTCACCTCTTAGGAAAAAAGAATTGGTACATTATTATTCTTACTTTGAAGATCATATCCATATTTTAGACACTATAGAATAAGTGTTGAGGAATTAGACTACCCGACTGGTAAAGGTACTTTGACGAAATCATATGATATAAGATATAAGGTGGGAACCTAAAGAAATTATAATTAATAACTACCCAAATTGGTTCAAGAGTTCAAATTATAGAAATTTTGAGGTTGAGATTTTTTAATGAGGGAATAATTTGATGCTTGATCTTCAATTATAGTAAGATTTTCGTTTTAAAGACACAATGGCCGAGTACACATATTTTTATTCAAGAATGTGATTAAAAACAAAATTTAAAATTTTATATATTTTATTTTATTTAATTAATTGATATTTTTAAATAAATATATCAAATTTAAATTAGAGTGATATTTTGGGATTTTTCTCAAATGACTAATTTTTTTGTGAATAGTGAAAAATACAGATTTTTCATATACTATAATTTATTTTCATTAAATAATGAAATTTAAAAGTAAATATAGGTTTTTTATTTTTTTCCTAAAGTGACATGTGATCCATATTATTACTAATTTTATAATTTTAATCAAAAATATTCATTATTTTTATATAATTTAATTTCTGTGCACAAAAATGGATTTTTCTAAAAATTGTTTTTCATTGCATTTAATGAATTTATATAAACATTAGTTTATTTAACTTATAGAGAATGAATATTTAAAATTTATAGCATATTTTTAATCATTATATTCAAAATTTTTAAATTTTTGCCTTTTATTTTTATACATTATTAATAGTAACTGTCGTAGAATTTATCACATCGGTAAACGGCAAATCAGTTAGTTGAGGTTAAAAATAATGTGGCAAGGCATTAAAAATCAACACAAAATAGTCCTTTATTTATTTCCATTTGATATATTAATATATATACATCAAAAATTTTAATATATGACATTCAGGTACCATTTTACCTTAGTAATGACATTTATAATATTTTATGTAATGAAAGTTTCAAATTGTACATCGCTTGTTTTTTATTTCTTTTATATGTTCACTTAAAGATAATAATTTTTTATGGATGAATATAAAAGATTATTTTGAACATAATTAATTTAAATCTATAATTATAATTTAATTTTAATATTTAGTGATTGAATAATTATATTAAATTCTTAGGCAATTCCAATACAGTGTTTATTCGATTAATAGAAAAATAAAATTAATGACTTAAAAAATATTAAAAGTAATACAATTAGGTTGAATTACTGTGTCACAAGAATTTTATAGATAATTATAAAATATAAATTACATTTTAATGTTTTATATTCTAACTCATTTACTATGATGTTGTTTTCAAAGTCAAAATCAATTAACGGTTCCAAAAATGACTTTAATGATATTTTTTAATAAATAATACATTATTATATGATTTAAAATTGATAAAAAATATTAAATTCAGAAAATTTAATGGTATATAGTTTAAAATATCAAAAATATTCCATTTAATGGTATATTTTCTTTTTAGGGTAACATACTTGACCCTTAATGGGTAGAAACCATTTATATTATAGTAATTGTCAAAAGGGTTAACAAAGGTTTAAAACTAAAAAATAAGGGTGAAAATATAACCAAAACAAGTAAAAAGTGTATAGTATGATATTATTTCCAAAATTAATCATAAATTATTTGAATTATATCAATTTGGATCCATTTTTTTGATGAAAATTAATTAATATTAATTTAATACTTTAAGTAATTCCAAGAGTGCCACTCCCCTCGCTTATAAAAGGACACTCATTCTCTATTTTATTCACACCACATTGAAAAATTAGATCAATATAACCCTACCAATTTCGCATCTAAACATCCTTATACATGTTATATATGTACTTTTATTTCAAAAATACCAAACTTATGTCCCTTAAAATGATATCTAATGGAATTCTACCAAGGAAGAGGTAATCGTCTTTACGAACTCTTTCAAATTTATTTCTTCTTCAATTTACTCTAAATATATTTAATAAATTATAAAATAATTAATATAGTATCATAAATATCTTGATATGTTGTTATAATTATGTTATAACCATTTCCTCTTTTTTTCTATCCCACAAAAAGAGAAAATGCCACTCATATGTATGTATAACTTACCATCTCCGCATAGAGTTGTAATTCATTTTTCAACACCACATTACTTGGATGGTTGTAAATATTGAAATAATTTTTATAAATTTTATTTATGGCATAATTATTCTTTTATAATTATAATTTCATATCTACCTTCTTACATTTCAATCCATTGGAAGACGATAATGGTGCTCATGCGTACATATGGACTACCACCTCCATGAAACGATGTGATACATTTTTCATTTCCAATTTACATGAATGGAAGTAAGGATATATTTAGTGAATATATATTATATTTATATCACTATTAACATTTTGGATATTATGGAACCATAATCAAATTACAAGTACATGAACTTCGATGAAAAAACTTCCATGATAAAATAAAGTAGTTCACACCTGAAATAATGATAATAATGAAATATTATTAAAGAAATGGTGATAAGATGTTATTAAGAGGATAATATATGATATTATAAATATTAATATGGTTATAGTTATAATTAATAATGGGTTTAAAACCATTATGTATGAGATTAAATCTTTTTCCACAAAGGGGAAACATGAGGTACAAGGTTTCATCTCAATTTCCACTCCATTGAGACACATTTGGTGTTATACACCTATATACTTTTATGTGGTGTATATAATACCCATTTGATGTATTTAACATTAGTATCTACTTATTTATGATGATTAATAATTAAATTAAAGTTAATCTTTCAATTTTTTTCAATTTAAATTTTACCAGTGGTAAGGATATATTTTCCAATCTCATTTTTAGGATTTCCTTTATATTAATTAAAGGAATATTATAATATATACTTTATAAAATTCATATATGTTCCCTATCCTCTAAATATTTTATGATTTTACATATTTTCTTCTATATTTTTATTTTTTTGGTACTTAACTCAAGCAAATAAATTTTTCAAAGAAAATTCACTCTTATTTATTTTTAATGGGGTATATTTTAATGTCATGCCCATATTTTTCAAAATTGTTTTACAAAAGTAATTTTTATTTAATCAAAGTAAATTTTAAGTTATCCTAAATTTTTAAAAGTTTTTAAAGGAATATTTTTAATTTTTTTAAAAGTTTCATTTTCTACTTTATTTACAAAAAATAAAAAAGGATTTCTAATATATATAGAGCTAAAATACATTACCTCTACCATAAATATTTTACAATAATATCTTATTATATATGTATTAAATGGTTTAACATAGAAATTTTTTTAATGAAATAATATTTTTATATATAAATTTTATTTTATTTATTTCTCCAAATGACATTAATTTATTACAAAACCTACATTTTTGATGGATTGATGGTAATATTTTATCTCTTATTAATTTTGTGGTCATCAACCTTCACATAAAACATTCACATTCATGTGATAATTGGAAATCACATTTCTCTAAAATAATCATATTCCTTTTATCATGTATATGGTAATTTCCTAAACCATATACAATTTCTATTTATGGTTTTTTAATTTCAATGTTATTTGATTAACTGATATCTCATATTATTTATTTAATATAGACATTTATTGATAATTTATATTGTTTATGAATTAAATTGATTATTAAATATGTGAGGAATGAATTGGTCATAAAATAATTGGTGGTGATTAAAATTATATACTCCCTTGACTCCTCAACAGGTCTCATGAGACAACCCAGTTGGCTATCCATATTAAATGGGTTTTTGATGCATGATTACCCATCATTTAAGATTTCTTGGTGTAAGACATTAGCAGCAAATATAACATGATTTTTTAGATCATGATGTCCAACATCATGTATATCCTTTATTGATAATTTAGTTATTACTATCCATGAGATTTTTATATTTGAAATTATCTGTGGATGCATTTCGTAATCAATTTATTGATTAAATGGAATGTTTTTTGCAGTTATTTACCTTTCCATATTGATGATACCTTATTTTAATCATGATATTTTTGGTTGTACAAAACATATACATAGTTTTTTATATCATCCTTTATTTTCATTACTTTCTACAGTATATGAATAATAAATCTTTGATTGAGTTTCAAGTATGATGAAAATTATCTTTTGTTGTGTTTTATATTTTATTTCCAATGTAAAATGGAAATCATGACTATATATAGTTCTTCAAAACTACTAAACTTATTGGTCATATGATATGAGTTCCCTTGTACCTTATTCTAATTTAATAAAGTAGATACTAGATCTAGGTTACTATAGTTTATATTATTATAGATGATGATGTCCAAAAGAACACAACCATAGATCAAAGCTCACTTTTTGTTATGTGCCTTTCTCCATCAATTATCTGATGTTCATCAATGGGATTTTGGATTTCTAATGATTCAATGAATCTAGAGAGGACTAATGATTGTGATTTTTTTATTTGGCACAACATGCTCTGGTCAGAGGATTTATTTTGGGTTTTAGGGATGAAAATTAGTCATGGAAGCAATGATAGGAATCCAGTGATGGTTTGAGATATAGTGGATCTCTGAGCTGGATTGAGTGAATCTCTTATACAGTGTGATGACAGGTGTTTCTATGATATGGGTTTCTTTAATCCAGCATTCGATGATGATGGAGACCCAATTTTGGTGTATAGAGTAGAGTTCCCATTAGTTGGGTTGTGTGGTGGTTTGGGACAGCAACAATGATCATTTTTATAGTGAATAATTGAATGAATTTGACTTTTGGATAGCCATTTATGTTGGTAAAATCTATTAGAGGGGTTTCGATTAATTTTTCTAGAAAATCCAAAGGTTGTGGTGGTGTTCATATTGATACTTGTGAACAGGCTGTAATTTTTGTGAAATTATAAACTATATAGTGTGTAGTTCAAAGGAACACGCATGGTGTGGACACCTTTGTGCAGTGGGTAGGGTTTATGAGTTGAGTTAAATATCGCACACTATGTGATTTACTCCCACATTATGTGAGCCTTTTCCATCCATCTCAGTGATTATAAAGATTTCTCACCCCAAAGTCCATGTAACCCTATACTCCATGTGGTGGGATCACACACTATATAACCCTTTGACAGAACACTTGATATTTATAAGGACCACACGAATAGGAGACCATGTGACACCACACACCATGTGTGACAGGGCACACCCCATATGCTTCACAAGGTAAACGGGCATGGGATGACTGCACACTCTGAGTTTTTCTTGGACCCTACACATCCTATAATTTAGGGTGCACCCCGTTCACTTTATAAAGTACCTAAACATTTCCAGTTTCCATATAGATGGCTAGAGTGCATGGGCTATGGAAGATGGAAAATGATGATTTCCACCCCAACCTTCATACACTATGTATCGTAAATGAACATGTCGTGTATTTGGAGAATGACATTTCGTGTCATATAGATGGACATGGGTAGTGCCAGACTCATGGATACATGTCATGTACCCTATAGGAAATGCCTTGTACTTCTTTATGAACATGTTGGATCCCTTTATCTTCTCATTGAAACTATGATATGACATTGGGTTTGTTCCCTTGAATGGTATCAGTGTGGATGCGTTCCCTACTTTTATAATTCGAGAGTGAATTCTATTAGTCCTCCTCCATGAGGGTTTAATTTGGTATCTAGCCTTGATCATTAGAAATAAGATCCCCTCAATGGACCATATCAGTTATCACTTCATGAGGGTCGGGGTTTAGACCCTTATTCACATATTACTCCCAAGGTAGGGCGCAAGTATAACATGAACAACATACTGGGGTATTTGATCCCCAACCTAGAGGGTTAATCCATTCAATGTCTAGTGTCACCCATTAGACTTATGTGTGACCTTATATATATATATATATTTAACTTTATTGCCTTCATGTAAGTTTTAATTCTAATTGAGTGAGTATCTCAGATGATTATTCTCGTTTTCCTTAGTGATTCTTCATGGAAATACTCGAATAGTACATCCTCTCAGATGAGTGAAATCGGTATAGAGGGCCCGAGTGGTGTGGAAGATGGTTTTTTAATTCACCAGGACTCTAATACTCTAATTTTAGACTCTTGTCATATAGGTATAGGTTGTAAGGTAAAAATTGGGGAATTTATCATTGTCGGCGCTCCTTTTTGTCACAGATTCTAATGAATGAAAAAGGGGAATACCTTAAGCACAAAGAGATTCATCCTTTGAAGAAACATCAAAAATTGACAGAGGCATGAACAAGGATTTCTTTAAGCATGGGTCGTGCAAGTTTCACCATGGTCACGCAAGTATACTTGCGCACCACATATTGGTCATGCAGGTGACTTGTGTGCCCTATTTTATTTTCTCCCAAGGTCCTCAATGGTCTATAAATACCCCTTGTGGGCCCCCCATTTCGAGGACGAAAAATCCAAAAGTCAGATTTAAGCCCTCGGCACCCTAGTCTCTGCTTGAAGTCTTCCGAACACTTATAAGGTAATTTCTTACCTAGAATAGAAGATCTAAAGAGAGGGAACAAGGCCTAAGTGTTTAAATTCATCAACACTTGTGTGCCTAAAGGTCCAACCCTTAAGTTAAATGCCCATACTTGCGCGCCACCTTATCCCTTCAACAGAACTTGCACGCCACCCTTTTGGAATCCTTTAGGGACAATACTAAGGGTTTGAGCCAAGTCCCTCCCAAGTATTACCCTATGGGTTAACCTTTACCCAAGTATACCCATGTCGCGCAAGTATACTTGCGCGACAAGGACTTGTGCGCCCAAACAGGACTTGCGCGCCTGCCTCTTTTTGGTTGTCACTTCTTCCTATTCAACTATTTTCTTCAAATCCACCTTTCCTCTTCAAGATTTAGCCTTCAAAACCCTCTTTAAAACCATTTATGGCATGGTTCCTTTGTGGGATTCATTATCTGAAAGGAATTATGTGGAACATATCCCAAAACCACATTATTTACATAACTTTATATCACTAAGGTTAGAGATTTCTTTCATTCAACTTCATCCGTTAAGATGAGAAGTTCTCTAATCTGGGCATCCTCTTTAGAAGTAATCCCCAATCATGATTTCTCTTAACCTGGGCCTCCTTTTTAGGAGTAAGCCCTAATCACAAGTTCCCTAATCTGGGAATCCTCCTTAGGAGTATGCCCCAATCATAATTTCTCTTAACTTGGGCCTCCTTTACAGGATTAATCCCCAGATCTCAAGTCCCCTCAACCTAGGCCTCCTTTTCAGGAGCAAGCCCCAGGCTTAATTTCTTTTGACTTGGGCTTACTTCTCAGGAATAAAACCCAATCATAAGTCCCCCATAAGTTGGGAATCCTCCTCAGGAGTAAGCCCCAAGTTAGAGTATCCAAATCTCTATACAACACGAATATCTTTATGGACCTTGCTCTTGGTATTCATTCCTAAACTAAGTCCTGATCTTTATTTACTTGGGCAGTCACACATACATAAGCCCCATATCATTCCTTGTGACCACATATTTCATGGAAAAAATCATCAGGTTTACCAATTCCTCTTGTTTCTCACACCAAGCATGACTCAAGTGATCTTAGAGTGTAAAAGTAACCACGACACATCCCTTTGGGTCGTTAATCATAGGTAATCCCCACAATTATTAATTGAAATACGTGGACTTGGATCTCTATCTTAAATGTAGAGTACATAGGAATCCTTTCTAAGGTTCAATATCATCACCCATTATTCTCATCCGTCCCATATGACATTAAAATATATCTTAATTCCTGAACCACATGGGTTTTGATTCCTTTTATAACAAGGATACGTAGGTAGCCCATCTGCGGGTACGATCCCAACTCTAAAATAATCCATGTCCTTCTGAATGACAATAAACTTCATGTGCCCCGCAGAGTAGCTTTAAAACCGGTATGGTTATTATAATGACCAAGAGATTTCTATATAATGTATTGAAGGATACCATTGACTAAGAATCTCCAATACATACAGTTGATTCTCTATCTATGAAGAACTTCGAATACATATAAAAGATTCTCTAAATCTCATACACGTCAATCATTGATTTCCAAATCAAAAGGAAGACTCATTTTCATGCTTGGTAAATTAATTAGGATTCACAAACATAGCTCAAATATATAAAGAGAGTCTCGGAGTAGACAATAATTCCCCCCAAAAAGGTGTGATGAGTCTGATCTCCCATCCTCTCGACCAATGAAAATTCTTAAGCCTCATCGGTCTACAACTAGTGAGCACCTAACTTTGGAAAGTAGGTCCAAATGGATATAGAATCATTGGATGTTTCCGGTTCTACGAATAAACCCGTTAGAAACCGATTGGAATGTTTGGTCTTTAACAAATAAGGTCATCCCCATTTCCAAAAGAAACAAAAAATGGTGAACCCGAATTGAATCCTTAACCAAGTTAAATGATGTTTTACTTATTTGTTAGGCCCCTATTTAACTCAATGTGAGGGACAACAAAGCAATCAATAACATATGTGCTCATCTAAAAGATGTAGTGGATGAACTTATCTTGATTATGTCTATTATATCAAACAGGCACTCTTTTCCAAGATCTCTCTGCGATTTAGAAATGGATTCTCTAAAGTTCACATCTGTGAATGCCTCTCCTGCTACTCCTGCTGGATCCTCATCCGCTCCAAGGATGACATCACCTACTTAGTGTCTTCAATGCTGGGTCTCAAATGCACAGGTTAAGGAATACCATCAACATGGTACCATTCCTACTCTGGAGGCTGCTCGACAGTCCCTCCAAGTCAATAATTCACCATGGTTGTCCGGATAGCGACGACCAGTGATCAAGAAACAGGTGGTTCCAACCACCGTGTCCAACCGTTTCGGGTTGTTATCCCCAGAACTCAATCACCAGTCCTTCCCATATTATGGGAAGGTGAATGAGAAGGTCACTCAAGGCCTTAATTCAAGGATACATGAGTCCTTATCGAGGGCTCCCATCAACAACTGCCGTCAGATTCATGCGGCAGTGTTCCCTCAACATGATGAGGGTATCACCTTTGGAGCATCGGCTCAGGTCCCTTAGACCCGAGTCTACAAGACGAACCACCAGAGGCAAAATCTGGTCAACAGGGAGTAGTTTCCTACTTCTTCCCCCTCCGGATAAGTCCATCAAGCCAACTTGATTGCAAGCAACAAGCGAGCACATACACCCTTCCGTTCTAATTCCGCTCTCCAGCAGACTCTTCTGGAAGCAACCCACCAATCCTTCCAGGAAATTTTGGTGGAGTATTATAGGTAGGTATATACACCTGTTTATAACTCATCAACTAGTCAGCAGGTTCATCTGACTACAACCAAAGAAGCTCGCCAGTCTAATATGGTGGCAACTGATAAGCAGGCACAAACACCTATTTACAATCAACAATTCTGTCAGCAGTCTCGTCTTCCAGTGTTGAAGGAAATTTGTCAACCATACTTGATGAAGAATACACAGCAGGCACATTCACATGCCAATGTTCATCATGCCTACCAATAGTCTCATTTGGTAGCACTCGGAGAATTCAGTCGGAAAGCTCCGACGACAAATTTGGAGCAGACTCAATTCTATGCCCCCACACATGAGTACTGTCAGAATTCACTTATGGTAAAAGGAGGATAAGAAAAGGCACATACACCTACTTTTGACACAGAATGGACGTATATTCCCGTTCCAGCAGCTGAAGTCACCAAGCACATTCTGACAATGGTGAAAGAGCTGAAGAAAATCCCTGCCCATATTCTGGATGCCTGTCAGAATATTATAACAACTTCAGCAGCATCATAGGGAAAGAAACATAAATCTATCCCTACCAGTGGAGTGACTCATCATCATGTCACTCCGGAGTAGATACACACCTCGGTTCCAGTCCAGGAGGGTCATGGGGCATACTCCCCCATGTCATGCGGACAATCAAGTCAGTCACATAAACCCAATTTGAATGGAGGTAATCAGCCTAACTTGACTACTTCTCTGGATCAGGCACATACACCTACCCATAATAACCACTTTTGTCAACAATTGGTTCCAAAAGTGAGTAACAAGGCGTCTAATAAAAATACTCGTTCAGCATAGTCGAGAAATCTAGAGCCAATCGGTAATAATGCCTTACTCGATGTTGGATTTCTTGATGCACTCAAACAATTGTCTGTTGCAACTCAAGATTCTACTCTCTCATTTCCCAACAGTGGGAACAATAATTCTGAAAGTCTTCATCAGACACTTCCTCATGAAGGCTTGCTTCAGGACAGTTCAGTCAATCTCGAAGTATCATCTTCAGATGACAGCCACGATAACCCTCAATGTGGCCAGAAGACCAAGGAGCAAGTGGTTCCATATTTTGTTGTAACCCACCATGGTGGTCCTCCCCATGATGATGAATTTAGCTGCGAAATTCCTCTCCACAGTTGTAATTCGCATTGCCTGGAAAAATTTTCAAAGGACAATACAGTAACGAGAAAGCCCTCTTATCTTGAGGCACCTTCAAATGTGAAGCCAGTCATGTTTGATGCTTTACCTCTAGCAGGTGAAATACTTTCTCAATCATAAGATAGCCTGGGATGTAGGTCATTCTCCGAACCACCCCTGGGTCATTCGTCTTCTAGTTTGATAAATGAATTCTCTACCAATCTTGTTGAATCTGATGAAGCCACAAAGAAGCATGAGCTTTGTTCTAATCAGGTAGAAGAACCTTCATCGAATGATAAGGAGGAAGTGCTGAATATGAGAAAAAAACTGGCGAAAGGTGAAGTACCAGTCATGTTTTGGCCTTTGGATGACTCTCAGTATGATATTCGAGAAATGTTGACAGAAGATTGTATTCATGATATTCGCCTCAACATGTGGCAAAATATTTGTCAATTGAAAAAGAAAATATTATCTTATGATGAATATGAAAATCATGTCAAGATAATAGAAGGGTTAAAACACCAAATTGATTTTGCATCTCTATCAGTTTCCCGATATCCAAAGGTTGAAAATCATCAGAGAGCCCTTCAGCGTTCATTCCTTGGCGCACTAAAACGATTGCGCCATTTAAGTGTCAATGCCCCATCTGGTATTCAAATCAGGGGATGGGGTGTTCGTGGAGAACTGCATTTCACTATACTCTCCAGTCAACAAAGCCCTCCAAAAATGGTCTCATGCAATTTTATTGACCATTTCCAGCCACAGCCAATTGGTTTTGTTAGTAATCAAAGGCTTGCTCAAGAAAAGACATCAACTAGTCATTCCCAAAGTCAGGCATACAAAGAACAAGTTACCGAATTACTCTTGCATTAGAAAAATGAGAATATCGAACAGGCTTCTCATTTAGAGGGTGCGCATCATCAGGTGATGGAAGTGTTAGAAATCATCCAGTGGTCATTTGAGCCATGTGATTTGAGTGCATGTAGGTTGATGCATCCGGCTAATTTTCGTACTAAAGTCCACAAAATCAGAAGAGCTTTTACGAAAGTCTCAGATGTAGAATCTCAAGAACCACCCCAGCTTGCCATACTGGGGGCCCTTTTAGCTCAACCCTCGGAATCAACAAATAGGATTTGAGGAATTGAGCAGGAACAGTAGGAACAGCCCCAGTCCACTAGACTGGGGACTTTTTCAAATCCTCAATGTCTTCCTCAGTGAAAGTCAGTCTTCTCTTGATTATTAAAGAATCCATAAGAGGAACGCAATGCTAAATTATCATGAGATTCTCTCCAAATTACGGTTCATCAGGAATTTCCTGAGGGGTCAACTCAACAAAAGGAAATGTCTCATCAAGGACATGGAAGAAGATAATATCAAAAAAATGCCAATAGAAGGGATGCAATGCGTTTTGCATCAACAAATGTCATCAATGACATTGTTGTTGATCCTCCAGAACATGAGGCTAACTCAGAGGGATCTGATTAAGAAGTTCCTTCTCAAGAGGCTGTACACACATAGGCAAATGAAGAAGGTGTACGTACATGAAATCAAAGGCTTACCCAGAATCTAGTTATTCCTTCAAATAACCAACTTCCCCCTCTTCGAAAGGCATCAAAAAAGGGGAAAGGAAAAAAATCCAGGTTACCCCTACCTCTGGATAAGGACAATCACTCTCATTAGAGGAAAGTTTCGCACAAAAAGAGGCGGAAATGAAGAAGTTAAGGAGGTTTAATGTAGAACTACTTCATAGTAGTCTTCCTCCTAAGCATGTTGGAGTCAGTCAGTCAAGGGAATTTGTTGTAGCTACTGAGATGGATCAAGAATATCCTCTTTTACTAGTACACCCTCTTAGGTCTAATCCTATGGGTCATGTGCAACAACAACCGGTAGTGCTACCATCATTTGCAGTACCATCCACCATACCTGCCCAAGCTCCAGTTCTTGCACCTGCATAGTTCCAAGATCAACTAGATGTTTCTAAAAAATTAATGACTACTATTGATTCATTAATAGCTTGGTTGGAAGCTATGGAAGGAAAACGTGCACAAATTCAACCAGAAAATAGATCTTACCATTAATGGTTTGATTCAATTCCTCCCCCATCAAATTTTAAAAGTACTAAATTCCCAATTTTTAATGGTTCGGGAGACCCAGAAAAACACTTAACTCATTTTGTTTCTTGTTGTGATCCTATGATGGGAACTCCTCAATAACAAGAAGAAGTTAAGCTCAGGTGTTTTGTACAGTCATTACAAGGACCTGCCTTTGTCTGGTATACAATCTTGCAATCCTGGTCAATTACAAGGTGGGAGGATCTTCGTCAAAAATTCCTTCTTCAATTTAGCTCAATATTTCCAACGACAACAGTTTTTTATCTTAAAAATTGTAAGAAAATGGAGAATGAAAGAGTTTCGGATTTCATTTCTCACTGGAAGGGATTAACATACTCCTTAAGCTTAGCACTCCCTCGAGAATAATTATTTCCAATCTATGTGGCAAATTTGCGAGATTAATTATGCACACCGTTGATCTCTGTGAAATACACAGGAGGGTTTCGAGACCTTACTTTGATCGATCAGTAGATTGAAGACTATCTTATAAAGACTAAGGATAAAACTCGTGTAATTCCATCAGCTCTAGGAAGGAGAATGGGTAAAGCAGAGACTACTATAGTTACACTTAAACAAGCACCTGTACCTACTTCCACTTCAAAACCTTCATCTTATCGAAGGGCTCTGCCTCCTGAGCATCAACAACAGAGGTTGTTTCATCAAGATGATCAAAGAGATCAAATATGGAAACAATTTGAGCAGTTAATGAACAAAGTCCATTCTTTTCGAAATAAAAAAGTTCTTGGTTACTTCATTTCAGCTCTGGAAAATAATTTGGTTCCATTTCCAAGTCCTAAAAGGCCTAACAAAGAAGAATATGAAGACCATCCCAATTATTGCCCATTTCATTAGATGTTGGGGCATCCCATTTAGGAGTGTTTTGTCTTCAAAGACCTCATACAAAAGATGGTGGACTCGGGACAAGTCAAACTAAAAGGTTCTTCAGCCTAGGTAGCATGTGTTACTGCTACCGATCCAGAGGAAGAAGGTGAGTGGAAACAAGTCAAAAGAAAAAATTCACAGAAATATGATGATTGGATGGTCAAGAAAATGATCAACCAAACTCATGGCTTTTTACAAACGCAATTGAAGAAACCAATTGTGTCTTTTTCTATGAATTCCACAGCAAAACACTCTTTATCAGAGGGAAAATCCTCAAATAAGAGGCATAATTCCAAGAAAGAAGAATAGTTAGAAAAAGATGAGTTTGTGTCTAAGCCTAAATTGTCTTTGACTTTGGCAGATTTTATGCCATCTGCCTCAAAAGTATGGGCAACGTCCAAAAAAACGGCATAGCCTAAACTAGCTAATCAGGCAGAGTCTTCATCAGATGAAGATTTGATCTTTGGTTCTATTAATATGATTCATTTAACATATCCATATTCCAATCACAATTTTGATCTTGATGAGCCTGAGTTATATGTGTCAAATAGAGTAATTAGATGGAGTTCCAGAATTCTAGGATACAGAGGAAGATGTGGATATTCTAGAAGCCACTATTTCAATCCTACCCCTGCTAGAACTGTATATGCAGTAGAAACTCGTGGCAGAGCCCTTCAGCGGGCTCAAAAAGAACCAGCAAGTTCTTCCACACATGGAAGATTCAGTCCTGGCATAGTTATTTTAGAAGATAGGTTAGAGTTTACACCTTCTTCCTCTAAAAAAATAAATAGACCTTGTTGGTCTAATTTCCAAAGCCAGGAGTATTTTCAACTCCTACCCTGATACCAGATGCATCTACTTCCAAGGCATCAACTTCTAAGGCACCTATGAATCCACATGTTCATGTTGGGAAACACATACCTTTGGACCAAAAGTACGATGTCCTGAAACCTTGGCCCAAGTACCAACCAAGTTATCAATTTTGGATGCCTTGAACCTATCAAAGGATCTTCAGGAGGCACTCATTGATGATTTTTCAAGTCCTCAGAAATTTGAAACTTAAATTGCTACGGCTGAAGTCTACCATATATAGAATGGTCCTACAGAATGTCATGCAGTGATATCTTTTACAGATGAAGATGAAGATGATGTTGTGCATGGACATATTAGACCTTTGTATTTATCTGGAAAGTTCAATGATGTATACATTTGACAAGCTTTCATTTATATTGGCTCAAGAGTCAATCTCATCCCTATTCGTAAACTTCGTCGATTGGGCCTCACCGAATCTATTTTATCTTTTTCTACTTTGATGTTGCAAGGATATGATGAAAATGAACAAGAACCTCTGGGAGAGATTACACTAAGAACTTAGTTTGGAGACCTTGTATCCAATTCAGATTTCATGGTTGTTCTTCCTGGTAAAGCTTTCAACATTTTTCTTGGAAGACCGTGGCTACATCAAAATGAAGTCGTACCTTCGTCATACCATCAGTGTCTCAAATATTGTTTCAATGGTCAAATTGGGACATTGTATGGTGATAAATCCCCATTTAAAACATGTGAATCTCAATAAATTGAGGCAAAATTCTATCACATGGAAGGGAATGAGAAATCTAAGATGAAGGAGGTCACTAAAATTAATGCTCCATATGGTTTGGAAAAGATTCCAGTAAACCCATTCCTACATGTGAGTACAAATTATGTGCTGCCTATCAGTAAAATTGATAGGATAGACCCAAATCCAAATACTTTTATGGAAACTTCCACAATTTCAATTACGAAAATTAAGCCAGACATCATGGGAGAAATTGGTGATTTACCAAGCAATGATGAAAGATCAAATGGAGATGTCTTCATTTCTTCCGCTAAAATCCAGCAATTCTATACTTAATCAACTAGGCCAGAAGAAGTTATAGCAATGTCAGAGATAAATGATGATGTTGATTATCAATCCATCATCTCCCCTTTATTACCCAATGAAGACCCTTCATCATAAATAGGGTCAAAATAGTGGCCTCTTCTTCAAGATGTTCAAATTTTAACATCTCTCTTGATCATGGAAATTATGCTTCATCATCTACCATGTAAGTAGAAACAGAAGAAATTACACGTGTTGAAGAAGAAGAGGAAGATCTCAGGGATTCTCCTCCATCATTTGAAGAGGTTATCTCTACCACTGTGGATGAACTCAGAGAAATAAATCTGGGTACAAAAGAAGATCCACGCCCCACTTTAATTAGTGCGGTCATGACTCTTCAAGAGTAAGAAATGTATACTTCCTTTCTAAAGAAAAATGGACATATATTTGCTTGGAATTATAAATAAATGCTAGGTATTGATCCCAATGTTTCCACTAATCATTTGGGTTTTCTAGAAGATCATCGAGGATTCAAACAAGTCACAAGAAGAACACACCCAACTTATGCTTCCAAAATTGAAGTTGAATTGGATAAGATTATCAAAGCTAACTTTGTCAGAGAAGTTCAATATCCCAAATGGTTGGCTAATATTGTCCATGTGAAAAATAAGAATGTAAAAATTAGAGTTTGCATTGATTTTAGAGATCTTAACTGGAATTGTCCCAAGGATGATTTTCCAGTTCCGATCACAGAACTCTTAATTGATGCAACAGCTGGATATGAAGCACTTTACTTCATGGATGGATATTCTGGGTATAATCAAATATGAATGGCTCTAGAAGATGAAGAATCTATAGCCTTCAAAGCCCCTCAGGCTGTGTTTTTTTAATGGGTAATGCCCTTTGGCCTGAAAAATACAGTCACAACATATCAACGTGCCATGAATCGTATCTTCAAACCCTTTTTAGGGAAATTTGTTGAAGGTTATGTGGACGAGTTGGTGGTTAAATCCAGACAACGTTCTAATCACTTGGATGATTTGGAAATCTTATTCCACAAACATTGATAATACAATTTGAAGATGAAACCTTTGAAATGTGATTTTGGGGTAACCTCAGGAAAATTTCTCGGCTTTGTTTTACGCTATCGTGTTGTAGAAGTTGATCCCAAGAAGACAAAATCAATACTTTGTATGTCCCCTCCTTGGAATTTGAAATAATTGAGGGGACTTCAAGTAAACTTGGCCTATATTCGGCGTTTCATCGCCAATTTTTCAGTAAAATGTTTACCCTTCACCAAATTGATGAAGAAAGGATTCACTTACCAGTGGACTGAAGAATGTCAAGAATCATTCAATATTCTCAAGAAATATCTCTTGATTACACTGGTATTAATTCCACCTGTTGAAGGAAGACCACTTATTCTTTATGTGACAGCTTTAGAGCAATCATTGGGTGCCTTCCTTGCCCAAAAGAATGATAATGGGAATGAAAACAGCCTTTACTATCTTAGTCAGACTATGCTTGAAGATGAAACCTGATATTCAAGTGTTGAAAAGTGCTTCCTAGCATTAATCTTTGCAGTTCAAAAATTGAGACACTACCTACAACATCATGAGGTCCACTTGGTATCTCTCAATAACCCGCTCAAATTCATCCTTAGTCATCCAATGCTTACAAGACGTCTAGCAAGGTGGGAAGTTATTTTGCAGTAGTTTGATATCCAGTATGTGTCTCAAAAGGCAATAAAGGGCCAAGCTCTAGATGATTTCCTTGTTGAACACCCTTTAGTAGAAGATACATCTTTAGATACTGAACATCCTGATGAGGAAGTCTTCTCATATTCAAGATAATCTTCAAACATGGGAAATGTACTTTGATGGTGCTTCCAAAAGTCCAACAGGGAAGAAAATGGAAGATCTTAAATTCAACAAAGTTGGGTTGGAAATTGTACTTATTTCCCCAGAAAAGGTAGTGCTATCCTATTCCTTCTTATTTTGGGAAGGCAGTACAAATAATGAAGCAGAATTTCAATCTCTCATCACAAGATTAGAGTTGGCGCTTCAAGCACAAGTGAATCTCTTAAAGGTGAAAGGTTATTTAGACCTGGTAATCAAACAAGTCCATGGGGATTATGACATTAGAAAAGAAGAGTTAATCCCTTTGTATGATTACTTCAGAGATTTAATGGCGGAATTTCCTTCGGAACCGACATTTTCTTATGTCCCACGATCACAAAATGATCAAGATGATGCATTGGCTAATGTAGCCACAGCTCTGGAAGATCCAAATCGGTATGAAACAATCATCAGTATTGCCCATCGTCATGTAGTTTCACCTTATTTTCAAATCAGAACAGAGGAAATCAATGAAATCAGTCCCATTTCTGAACCATATGGTCATACTACATGATGGATGCCACCTATCAGGGAATACCTTCAAAATAGAACACTCCCACCTGATAGAGATGAGAAATAACAAATCCGGCAACGTGTGGTCAATTTTACTCTTTATGATAGCCCAGACCATCTAGAAAAAATTCTCTACAAGCGATGTTTTGATGGAATTCTCTTCAGATGCATTGATGGTGAAGAGACAATGGTTGTCATGAAAGAAGTACATGTAGGATTATGTGGTGCCCACCAGTCTAAACATAGACTATCTAATCAAATTCAAAGTCTTGGATACTTTTTACCTTCAATGATACAAGATTGTGTTGATTTCACTAAGAAGTGTCATTATTTCCAAGTATGTTCCAACTTCATTCATTAACCCCCAGAGTTGCTTCATACATCTAAATAATCATGGCCATTTGCCACATGGGGAATGGATGTAGTGGGACCTTACCCTTCGGCTACATCCAAGTAGTTTAAGTATATTCTTACTGCTACTGACTTCTTTTAAAAATAGTCATAGCCAATACCTCTCAAATAAGTCAGTTCTGAAAGCATTTTTAGCTTCATAAAGTCTAACATCATTACCCGATTTGGTGTCCCTCATACCATATTGACGGACAATGGCACCAACTTCTGTTCATCTGAGATAAGGAAGTTGTATCAAGAATACAACATCAAATCCAACCATTCATCTCGGTATCATGCAGCGGCCAATGGCCAAATAGAGGCCTTTAATAAGACTCTTTCAAATATACTGCAAAAGATGGTGGATAAATATAAGAAATCATGGCCTGATAAACTTTTTCATGCTTTATGGGCTTATCGAACCACCACCGGAACTGCTACGCGGTCAACTCCATATTCATTGGTATATGGTATAGAAGCAGTCTTTCCCATTGAGGTTCAATTACCTTCACTCAGAGTATCCATTTGTGATCATTCATCTACAGATAAACAATCTCAAAAGAGATTACATGAATTGGAACGATTAGATGAACAAATATTGTCCACCTTCCACTACTTTGAAGTCTATCATAATCGAATAGCACGGGCTTTCAACAAAAAAGTTCATCTTCATTCATTCATTCAAGGAGAATTGGTATTAGTCCTCAGAACTCCAATGATACCAGCAAAGAAGCCTCCAAAGCTTGAGCCAGAGTGGGAAGGACCTTACTCAATACACAAGGTCTACTCCAATCGAGCATATTCTTTAATCTCAATGGATGGAGAACTCATCACGACTCCAACCAATGCCAGATTCTTGAAAAATTATTTTGTGTAACACAAATACTCACATCCAGCAAGACGTTAAACTGCATAACCATCATCTTGGATACACAACGTTGAACTGTACAACCCAATGTCCTATATGACGTAAAACGGTATTGTCCTACATGACATTAAACTGTTCACATATTCGTCCTACATGATGTAAAACTGAAAAAAGTCCCTTAATATGTCCTACATGATGTTAAACTGTATTTTGTCCCTACTACATGACACTAAACTATGAATCACCAATAGTCCTCACTGAAATTCTTTAAACTGCATAGTCACCTCTATCGTCCAACATGACGTTAAACTATTCATCTGATCAGCAAGAAATTAAACTGTCAAGCACCCCATGTCTGTGAAAAAGGTCATTTAAACTGTGAAGTAGTTTCTTATGTGTCCTACATGACGTTAAACTATGAATATTTAGGGTTGTTGTTACCTCTTGTTTCTCACACCGAGTATGACTCACGTGAGCTTAGAGTAAACTTCAACCATAACACCCTCTCTGGGAAACTAACTATGTGTAAGTCCCAACACCATTTTTAGGTTGTTGTCCTCAAATAAAACGTGATCACTAATTCATTATTAATTGAAATACGCGGACTTTGATCCTTTCATTATAGGTTGCGTACATAGGAAACCTTCCGAGGTTCAGGCCCAAAACCAATCTCTTCACGTCGGGTTCACCATTTTTGTTTCTTCTAGAAATGGGGATGACCTTGTTTGTTTAAGGTTCAAACATTCTAATCGATTTCTAACGGGTTTATTCATAGACCTAGAAACATCAAATGATTCTATATCTATTAGGACCAACTTTCCAAAGGCAGGTGCTCATTAGTTGTGGACCGATGAGGCTTAAGAATTTTTATTGGTCGAGAGGATGGGAGGTCGGACTCATCACACATTTTTAGGGTGGATTATTGTCTACTTCGGGACTCTCCTTATAGATTTGAGTTATGTTCATGAATCCTTATTAATTTACCAAGCATAAAAATGATTCTTCCTTTAGATTTGGAAATCAATGATTGAAATGTATGAGATTTAAAGAATCTTTTATATGTATTTGAGGTTCTTCATCGATAGAGAATTATCTGTATGTATTGGAGATTCTTAGTCAATGGTATCCTTCAATACATTATATAGAAATATCTTGGTCATTTTGATAACCATATTAGTTTTAAAGCCAATCAGCAGGGCACTTGAAGTTTATTTTCATTCAGAAGGACATGGATTATTTTAGAGTTGGGATCGTACCCGTAGATGGACTACCTACGTATCCTTGTTATAAAAGGAATCAGAACCCACATAGTTTGGGAATTAAGATATAGTTTAACATCATATGGGACGGATGAAAATAATGGGTTATGAGATTTAACCTTAGAAAGTCTTCCTACGTACTCTACTTTTAAGGTGGAGATCAATGTCCACATAGTTCAATTAAGAATTATGGGGCTTACGTATGATTAATGGCCCAAAGGGATGTGTTGCGATTACTTTTACAATTTAAGATCACTTAAGTCGTGTTTGGTGTGAGAAAAAAGAGGTATTGGTAAACCAAATGATTTCTTCCATGAAATATGTGGTTACAAGGAAGGATATGGGGCTTATGTATGTGTGACTGGCCAAGTAAATAAAGATCAGGACTTAGTTTAGGAAAGAAGCCCTAAAGCAAGGTCCATAAAGATATTCATTCTTTATGGAGATTTGGATACTCTAACTTGGGGCTTACTCCTGAGGAGGATTCCCAAATTAGGGGGGATTTATGATTGGGTTTTATTCCTGAGAAGGAATCCCAAGTCAAAAGAAATTAATCTTGGGGCATACTTCTGAAAAGGAGGCATAGGTTGAGGGGACTTGAGATATGAGGCTTACTCCTGAAAAGGAGGCCCATGTTAACAGAAATTATGATTCGGGCTTACTCCTAAATAGGATTCCCAGATTAAGGAACATGTGATTGGGGTTACTCCTGAAAAGGAGGCCTAGTTTAAGGGAAATTATGATTGGGGCTTACTCCTAAGGAGGATGCCCAGATTAGAGAACTTCTCATCTTAAAGGATGAAGTTGAATGAATGAAGTCTATAACCTTAGTGACATAAAGTTCTGTAAATCACGAGGTTTTGGGAGATGTTCCACATAATTCTTTTCAGATAAGGAATCCAACAAAGGAACCATGACATAAATGTATTTGAAGAGGGTTTTTAAGGATAAATGTTGAAGATGAAAGTGTTTTTCATTGATGCATAAGAGATAGAAGGACATCCAAAGACTGGAGTCTCTTCTATTTTTCAAGAATTACAAGAGGCTTTCAACGTAACTCTTTATTTGATTTACAACATCCCGAGATTCATCAGCAGCCACTTTAAGTTCATACACTCGACCAGCTTCACTCTTTTCATCTTGATGGAGTGCTTTCTTGGCATCTACAATGGCTTTCATACCATTTCTTTGAAATCCTTCCAGTGAATTGTTAAGCTGGTCAAGTTCCCCAGTAACAGAATCTAACTGTTTCTGAAGGTGCATCTGCTAGACAACTTTCTCCTTGATATTATATTTCATCTCCTTCAATTTCGCAGCATGATCAGCCTCAGCTCGGGACACCACAGTCTAAAAACTTTGGACAGCAGCACCTGCGCGAATGAGAACCCACTTGCGCGATGAGAGCATAGTGCTTTGAAATTCGGGTTATTTGCGCGATAGTGGAACCCGTATTTATAGGCAAGGCCGCACCTCTGTTTGCGGAACCCTATGTGTCTTGCAACTATGCGCCGCTATCTACACGCTCAACACCAGCTCGCCCAAATTTCCTTGGTTTTATCCTTTACCTCAGAGTCAAATACTCTTTCCTTTTTCAGATCCAACTCTGAGGGGGGACTTTTGTTGACACTCCATTCCATCACAGAGTCTAATGAATGAAAAATTGGAATACCTTAAGCACAAAGAGATTCATCCTTTGAAGAAACATCAAAAATTGACAAAGGCATGAACGAGGATTTCTTTAAGCATGGGTCGCACAAGTTTCACCATGGTCGCACAAGTATACTTGTGCGCCACATATTGGTCACCCAGGTGACTTGAGCGGCCTATTTTATTTTCACCCAAGGTCCTCAATGGCCTATAAATAACCCTTGTGGGACCCCCATTTCAAGGAAGAAAAATCCAAAAGTCGGATTTAATCTCTCGGTGCCCTGGTCTCTGTTTGATGTCTTTCGAACACTTTTATGGTAATTTCTTACCTAGAATAGAAGATCTAAAGAGAGGGAACAAGGCCTAAGTGTTGAAATTCATTAATGATTGAATTCCTAAAGGTCTAACCCTTAAGTTAAATGGATACACTTGCGTGCCACCTTATCCCTTCAACAGAACTTGTGCGCCAACCTTTTGGAAGCCTTTAGGGATAATACTAAGGGCTTGAGCCAAGTCTCGCCCAAGTATTACCCTATGGGTTAACCGTCGCCCAGGTATACCCATGCCGTGCAAGTATACTTGTGCCACCAGGACTTGCGCGCCTAAATAGGACTTGCGTTCCTTCCTCTTTTTGGGTGTCACTTCTGCCTATTCAACTCTTTTCTTTAAATTCACCTTTCCTCTTCAAGATTTAGCCTTCAAAACCCTCTTCAAATACATTTATGGCATGGCTCCTTTGGTGGATTACTTATCTGAAAGTAATTCTAGGGAACATCTCCCAAAATCTCATGATTTACATAACTTTATGTCACTAAGGTTAGAGATTCCATTCATTCAACTTCATCCTTTAAGATGAGAAGTTCTCTGATCTGGGCATCCTCCATATGAGTAAGCCCTAATCATAATTTCTCTTAACCTAGGTCTCATTTTCAAGAGTAATACCCAATCACAAGTTTCCTAATCTGGGCATCCTTTTTAAGAGTAATCCCCACTCATAATTTCTCTTAACCTGGGCCTCCTTTTTAGGATTAAGCCCCAGATCTCAAGTCCCCTCAACCTGAGCCTCCTTTTTATGATTAAGCCCCAAGCTTAATTTATTTTTACTTTGGCTTACTTCTCAGGAATAAAACCCAATCATAAGTCCCCCCCTAATTTGGGCATCCTCCTCAAGAGTAATCCCTAAGTAAGATTATCCAAATCTTGATAAAGCACGAATATCTTTATGGACCTTGCTCCTTGGATTCTTTCCTAAATTAATTCCGGATATTTATTTACTTGGGTATTCACACATACATAAGCCCCATATCATTCCTTGTGACCACATATTTCATGGCACAAATCATCAGGTTTACCAATATCTCTTGTTTCTTACACCGAGCATGACTCAAGTGAGCTTAGAGTGTTAAAGTAACCACAACACATCCCTTTGGGCCATTAATCATACGTAAGCCCCACAATTCTTAATTGAACTACATGGAATTTGATCTCTACCTTAAAAGTAGAGTACGTAGGAAGCCTTTCTAAGGTTCAAGATCATCACCCATTATTCTCATCCGTCCCATATGACGTTATACTATATCTTAATTCCCAAACTATGTTGGTTCTGATTCCTTTTCTAACAAGGATATGTAGGTATCCCATCTGCGGGTACGATCCCAACTCTAAAATAATCCATGTCCTTCTGAATGACCATAAACTTCAAGTGCCTCGCTGAGTGTCTTTAAAACCAGTATGGTTATCATAATGACCAAGAGATTTATATATATTGTATTGAAGGATTCCATTGACTAAGAATCTCCAACACATATGGATGATTCTCTATCAATGAAGAACCTAAAATACATATAAAATATTCTCTAAATCTCATACATATCAATCATTCATTTTCAAATCTAAAGGAAGACCCATTTTCATGCTTGGTAAATTAATATGGATTCATGAACATAACTCAAATCTATAAAGAGAGTCCTGGAGTAGACAATAATTCCCCCCAAAAAGGTGTGATGAGTCCGACCTCTCATCCTCTCGACCAATGAAAATTCTTAAGCCTCATCGGTCCACAACTAATGAGCACCTACCTTTGGAAAGTAGGTCTAAATGGATATAGAAGCATTGGATGTTTCCGATTCTATGAATAAACCCATTAGAAATCGATTGGAATGTTTGAACCTTAAACAAACAAGGTCATCACCATTTCTAGAAGAAACAATCATATATGAATGGGTTGTGGTTTCCATGTCCTTCTTGAGTCAACTCCCCAGATATTCTCTTCTGATCATAGTGTGTCTTTGAAATTACTAGATGCCTCCATGATGACATCCATCTAGGATCCAATATCGAGATCATGATTATGATGCACTTAGATAATAGGATTTATTTTATGGACTAGTGTAATAGATGACACTTATGGGTGTATAAAGAGCAGTGTCTCTGATCATTGTGAAAAATACTAACCCACCTTCAGTAGTTCATGTGAATGCTCCTAGTCTGGTTCATCAATAGTTATTTCTAGAAGTATCGAAAATGACACACATATCCTGAGTGAACATTGTGATTTTTATAGATAGAAACCACCCATGTTTTTTGGTGAGACAACCCCCCCCCCCCTCCTTGGGGGTAAGGGAACTAGATCAAGCCTATGGTGTGAGTATTATTCTTAAAAAGGACCCCTCATTATGGTGGTCCTGGTGAAAATACTTCTCTAGGGTGATGTAGGACATCATTAGAGCCCTTTTTCGGTGATGTTTGATGTGGATTCAAGCCCAAAAGGAATGGGGACACTTCTCACACCAAGACATGTTCTTGTGATGCAATTAAAAACCATGTAGGAGAGATAGTATTACCTAAAGAGGCTAGTTTTGTGATATTGGGGATTCAATCCTCTAGATTATATATTTGAAGTTGTTTTTATGTTTTTATTATTGGAGTGAGTCCTTGGTTGAAGAAAATTGGTGGATAAGGGTAAAGATAGCTTCAGCCAGTTCGATCTAGTGAACTAAAGTATTAAAATGTCGTTCAATGTATGACACCTATCTTCTTGACTATAGATATAGTTTAATCTCAGAGTTACAAGAAAAATTTCCCAAATCACATCCCTTGTTCGAGACTTAGTTATTCTAGGGTATACTTTTAGCTCAAACCATGAGTTTGTAGGTTCCTACAAAGAGGATTCATTGATCACACACTTCTTCTGATTGTGTGGCCAAACTATGGGAGGAGAGAGAGAATCACATGGAATATTTAGGTAGTGGTTGTAAGAACATGGATGTTCTTTTTAGGTATGGATCTTGTTTTTTGCTTGTTTTTTAGGAAAAAGGAAGAAATGTGGATTTTATTAGTACACGTCGTGTACTTCCATGTACACGCCCTGTACCCAGTAGTCGCGAACAACCACGTACTGACTGTGTAATGGCTGAGTATATGGTTGTGTAATGACCTAGAAGACCGCTTATATTGGGGGTTGGTTGAGGCTAATATACGGCGGGTACTGTTAATGAAATCACTGTTTATTTTTATTTTTATTTGATATATCTGAGTGGTGTTGCGTCTCATGTCTGGAAACACCTTTTCTTTCCTTATTTCATAAAGGAGCACTCCAGAATGAAAAATGAAGATCATAACCCTTATTCTCTATCTGAGCTCTGATATAGACACTATTGGGTGTGTTGGAATCCCACCAGTGAGTTCTCAAATCCTATAGAGACTTTATTCTTAATTCATCCTCTATCATGGATTATTCAAGGTTGATTGTTTTTCACCTTTTTATTGATCTATACTATTTTAGGCTGATTCAAGGGATTTTGTTCAGGTATATCAATTGTACGACATTGAGGTAGGTGGTTTGTGCATTTCATTATGTTTCCTTGGTTTATATTTTCTAAAAATTTTGCATACCCATGACTGGGGTATTGTTTTATTTCAAATTTAACCATGTTTATCCCCTTCTATGGTTTGATTGATTAATAAAGGGTGGTTTTTTAGGTGTAAGGATGAATACCTTGTTTATGGTACACCCCATGGGTGTGTTTCCCTTGATTGATTGTTTATGGTTGTTTGGTCTAGGTTTCCATTTTCCATGCCTTGAATTTATTAGGATTTAGTTTGATTGATTATATGAAATGACTATAATATTCATTGTGAATGCTAGCCATGTAGTAATTATAAATTAAATGAGATACTTTCATATGTTATACGCACAATGTTTCCAATGGACCGTGAGAGACTTGGACCCAGAAAACTCTGGGGTCTTCCATGTTTATTTATATAGGACCATCATATCCTAGGTGTAGATGATTGACCCAGGGGTATTGACCATGAGAGCTACCCAGGAGGTCATTTATAATTATTTTAAACTATGTTGAACTTGGGGTATTTACTGTGAGAGATACCTAGGAGGTCGTTCATAATTTTTTAATTCTATGTTGACCCAGGGGTATTGACTGTGAGAGTTGTTCAGGTGGTCATTTGTAAAGGACTCGTGTTATGTTAGACCAAAGGGGTTAGACCGTGAGAGTTTCTCTGAGGTTCCTTATTTAATGAATTAGTGTTGTGTTAAACCAAATGGTTTAGACCATGATATCTTCCTAGAGGGTTTTTTATGAATGATTGAATGATTGCGACAAGTCTTCCAATCCATAGCACAAGATTGGACTTAGTCTTACTTGATTGTTTAGATGGTATTCTAAGACATCTGTTTTGTTACTATTATACAAGGGGATATAGATATTAGGCTAGATATTTTGATTAAATTAATTAAAAGATGAATAATAAATTTAAATTAATGTAATTGAAAACTGTAGTATTGTTTACTTTTGAGTACTTCCTAATTTATTGCTTCATTTCTGCAGATTACCTGCTATATACATTCACTAACAGTTAGGCATGGATCTTTTGGTGGTTGTCTACTAGGATTAGTCTCACACCATATTTTGGTCATTATTTTGGACCCAAATAGATTATATGGTTGTAGGTATAGATAAGGTCACACACCCTTCCTCATGAGGTACTTAATTGTTCTTGGAGCTTGAGAGCATGGGACCAAGCTAAGGCTTGAGATGCTTCTGGAGTTTACATGTTTCTTTTGTACTTTGGTTTCTATATTTCTTTCCAGATTTTTGACTTGTTTTTTTGTTTTATTAGATAAATATTCCATGAATCATATATATATATATATATATATATATATATTGTGGATTCTATTGGATTTACTTCCAGTTGTTTAGTTTTCTTCTATTTACTTCTGTTATATGGTATTAATGCTTAAACTATTGTTTAATATTTGTTTCCCATTGTGTATAATCTACCAATGAGGGCATAGTTTTCCCTTTATCATACATTGTCCCTTGAGGCTAGTTGATAGTCTCTGGCATTTGGAGAAATGTGCTTGAGGTTATGTGACTAACCAGGTACGGGGCACCCATTGGGTGGCACCTGGATCTGGGACATTACAAAGTGGTATCAGATGAGTTCGTTCTACTTTTCCTTACTATTGTGATCCAATATACTAGGATAACAAGCAATAGATAGTTGGTAATAAACTTTTCCTGGGAGTAGCTAACCCATGTACATAGAAAATCCAAGTTACCTTAAATATTTCAATTTTTCGGGTTTTTCAACTGTTACAGTTGATTTGATTTCACTAATGGGGGATTCACTTGTTTTGTGTTGTTAGGATTGATATCATTGGGGTTTTATTTCTATTTAAACCTGATTATATGAGGGTATTTCATCTCATGCATCATATGGGCACTTACTAGAGATCACATGTCATGCATTCTTGTCATGCCACTTAGGGTGCATTACTGATTGCATGCCATTGTAATAGATGTTGTAATAGATATGAATGTTTTTGTAATATATGTCATGATAAAAATACCTACTATTTTGATAGAGTATTGGTAAATGTAAAGTTTCATTGGTATGGATTCCAAAACTTTGGTCCCTAAGGTGTTATGGGCCCTCTTGGATCGGAATTTAGTGGATCATGTTTGAACATTAATTTAATTTGGTTAAGATATGATATGAATAAGGATGCCAAACATTGATTCACGATGAGTATAGGCTCTCACGGATCAGAACACGGTATGCCTTGGCCAAACTTTTTTGATTTTGGGGGTTCTGGAGAAGTTTTAGAGGCTTACTGTCTGGACCCCCAAACAACACGTTGTGTGATGTTATGAACACACGCCATGTATTCTTATTGTAATGACCCAAACATTAATTAATTAAATTTCCTATTGATCTAATTAAATGTCTTAGTATGGTTATATAAAATGTGAACTTCATTGGTTTTATGTTTCTAGATTTTAAAATAATGTTATGAATTGTGATCGTTGCTAATATAGTCATTGAACAACGATCACTTGATTAGTATAAATATAGGGAATTAACAAATCCAATTTACTCAGACAAAGGAAGTGATGGCCTCATCTAGTAGACTTTCCACATACGAAGCCCATTTTTCAGAGCTCAGAAAGGAGGTGGCATCATTGGGCTTCACTCTTCACCAAGTCCAAGCTGAGCTTGAACACATTAAGCTTGCGCGGAACTGACTACGGGAGAAGTAGAAGTAAATAGAGATTACCACTCGATCAACGTTATCTGATCCACCCCAAGAGTCTGTCAACATCGCACACCTTACCCTTTGGTCTTATGCGGGTATTATAAGGGGTTATGTAAAAAGACCCCAGCACTATGACTATGTAAATTATTTTTGTATAAATAATGTGCATTCATTTTATTATTGTTACTTTGTAAATAGTTTTTAAAGCGCAAATAGTATGTTTAGTTAATATTCAACTAAGAAATATATTTTGATGAATTAATGGATTTTTGAATTAAATAATATTTTAATAAAGTATTTTTATTATTATTATCAAATTAATTTTTATTAAATATAAATTATCGTATAATTTTATGAATGCAATTGTAATTTTTATTATGGTTTGAAATCTATTTTTGTTAAAACCCATGAATTTTCGATAAATGTCAGTTTTTACTTTAAAAGTAAAAATTCACATAATTATAAAATTATTTAGATAAAATGAATATTATTTTTGGAATCCTGACATCGAAATTATCCAATGGTTAATTTTTCATAATTTTCTGAGACAATCGAATTTTTGGGTGAAAATTAAATACTATTTAAATATATAATGTGTTTTATGACATCATAATGACCCAACAGTGATGTAATAAAATACAATAAACATTATTTTCGGCCAATATATGTTCTATCATTAAAATAATTTGATTTTATATTTGTTTTATTTATTTTACAAAGCTATTGTGGACCCTCCAAGACTTATAAAACATTTTGTCTTTTTAAATTGTTTTCCTTGAGAGTGTGACTCACCTCCGCATAAGCTAACCTATTAATTTAAGATGTTCTAACATTGTCCTTATAAAATATTTTTTTTCCAATCCCCTTTGTTAAAAATCATGGGCAAAAATCGTGGGCTGGTTTGTGGCATTGATTAGTTTAATGTGAGGTGTCCCAAACCTAAATAATAACGAATTCCCTCTCATTTCCTATATAAACCCACCCAAGATCCCACTTACTATTCACTAAAAGACTTTGGAGTTAGACCAACCCATTCCCTCCTCCCTCTATAATCCTCACAAGGTTCCCCAAGCTCCCAAGAAGCCTCTCTCAATCCTCTCCCAAGCCTTTGAGATCACACTTTCAATTAATTGATTTCTTCCTTTCTCATTTTTGTCCAATTTTCTTTAAGTTGTTATGCCCTTTTGTTTTCAATTAAAAATGTTGGGGTATGATTTTTCACCTCCCCCATACTTACATATTTATGTTTGGATTATGGTAGATCCCTTTTTATCTCATTAATTCCTCCCATGTACACCTGTTACTATGCTGAAATTCCATGAGGAATTTCTCTCTCCTCTTTTACATCCAAGTAATTATTTTGTATTATGAATCTAAATTCCATTAAGTTTGTTGGGAAATGTATCTATATGAACCGCTTACTTCCCATTTCATGTACATATGATGATTCACCCTTTTCTCTCTCATCAATAATTTTTATTAATCCTTATGTCACGTCATTATGCTGCTGAAATTGCATCGCGTTTTTCCAAGCCAATATCATTGTGTAGTGAATGCCATACCCATGTCTCTATCAAGGGTATTCAACTTTATGCATGTCTAAATATTTAATGGTACTTTCATTTATTTATTACATATTACTTAATTGTATAATAAATTATGATGTTGATTGATTCCATGTTATATGATCCATGTGGCACACTTATGCATGAAATGAAATGTTTAAGAAGGGTGTGCCCTGATAGCGCTCCAATACATTGGATAAAGTATAGTATCATGATAAATCATGTGAAATGGGTGTTTACTCATGCTAATTCAATTGAAACAAGGTTTTACTCATGCTTCATATGAAATGAGGGTTTACTCCTGCTCCATGTGCAATGAGCCTTGGCTCATGGTAATTCTATGTTAAGTATTGTTGCCACATTTCCATGTTATGATTATCATGCTTTATCATGCCTGTATGTTCATATTTCTCTTATGCTCCATTGATATACCTATTGTCTAATATGTATTGTATTACTCAAGTTATTCCATGTTTATTCCCTTACTGGTATTTATAGCTCACCCTTTTCTTGTGCATGCCCTCAGGTTATCCCATGCAATGCGAAGTACGAGGGAATGTAGTGGTTATGTAAAGGAAGTTTTCAATAAAGAATTTCTGTGTTTTATGTTCTAAGATATTATGTAATGTTCCTAAGACACAAAGACACTATACCTCTTCATCTTCAATGTTTAATCAAGTGAAGATTTTATGTAATAAATCAAGTTTAAGTTTGTAATAAAAGAGGAGGGTTGTCATAGTTGGTAACAAAGGATACGTTGCGTTATTTTTGGGATTAGGATTAAAAAACCCTATTGAAGACTTAGAGACAAGAATATTTATAATAAAAACATACCTAAGTATTTTTGAGTATTGATTAAGTGGTTTATCAAAAAAATACACCCCTTTCTGGATACGTGCTGGTAGAGGCGGCTCTGGCACAGATGTATCCTAGGGGTAAAACCCGAAAACACCGCTTTGAGCTAGACTCGAATGGGAACTGGTGCATGATAACGGGCCTTGCTGCACTCTTTTTTATGACACTCCTAGGGGATATTATTTGGTAAATTCAAAATCTTAGTATGAACCCTTGTAAAGGGAATTAAAAAAAAATCCCTTAAGAAAATATGTTAGAAATTTGATCATGAATGGCATAGATTGAAGCCTATGGATTCATAAGTTAAGGAAAAACATTATTTATAAATCATAAGTTTTTTCCTTGGATTACCCTTTATGTGTTATCCCTAACCTTCCTTTCATTAAGGAATAATAAATCTTTAGACTTCAAGTAGTTTTATATCACAATTTTATCATGTATAGAGGAAAACTCAGAATTTGATATGTTTCGTCCGTAGGATAAAGGATAGTTTCGAGATGGAAGGGGAAGAACCTCATACAACACTCTTCTCCCTTCTTGAGGACTTACTAGCTATAATTATTGTTAATTCAAGGTCACATAGTATTGAAACCTTTTCCAATGTCCAACTTTCTTGCAAGACGCTCTACGACATATCAAACACCTCCTCCATACCACAGAATCATCAAGGATCATGGATCACTTGTGATCAAATCTTAAGCTCCCAACTCTCTCACCTTTCTTGGAAAGGGAGGTACTATAGGGTTATTTTCAAATACTTCACCCTATCTAGAGATTATTATCCACTATTTTATTTTTGGATAACTACCGAAGAGGGATACCTCTGAGTAGCCTATATGTATATAGTCTTGGTTTCCGATCTTTTTAGAAATTTAGGCTATATATTAGAAGAACCATATTTTGAAAATTTCTAAGCTGAATCTGTTAGAATATTTTACAAAAAACTGGTACATGGTGATTTTTTGAAAATATATGTTAGAAATAATTATTTTCTAAAAGTGAATCATATTTTCCATTAGTACAATCCAAGTTTCATAGACAGTGTCTGGATTAAGGAAGTGGAAGAATTCGAAAGTGTATTGAGGTATTCTTGCACTAGGTGAACCCTCGCTCTCTATGATCGATGTGATAATGAGGGTTGGGGAATGCTTAATGGTGGTGGGTAAGCAACCCTAAAGGTGTGTTTAAATTTCAGAGTTCTTTTTGAACGTAATCAAATTGCGAGGACACAATTTTTTTAAGGGGGGAAGATTGTAACGAACCAAAATTTCATTAATGAAAATTCCTCTGGATCTAATTAAATATATTATTATGGTTATATAAAATTTGAACTACAATGGTTTCATGTTTCTAGATTTTAAAATACCATTATGAATTGTGACCATTTATAATATAGTCGTTGAACAGTGATCACTTGATTAGTATAAATATAGGGCATTAACAAATCCAATTTACTCAGACAAAGGAAGTGATGGCCTCATCCAGTAGACATGACCTATACGAAGCCCATTTGTCGGAGCATGAAAAGAAGTTGTTGTCATTGAGCTTCTCTCTTCACCAAGCCCAAGCCGAGCTTGAACACGTTAAGTTTGAGTGGAATAGACTACGGGAGAAGTGGAAGTAAATAGATATTACCACCCGAGCAATGTTATCCGAGCCACCCCAAGAGTGGGTCGTCATCGCACACCTTACCCTTTGGTATTATGTGAGTATTATAAGGGGTTATGAAACAAGACCCTAGAACTGTGACTATGTGCATTATTTTTGTATAAATAATGTGCATTCATTTTATTATTGTTACTTTATAAATAGTTTTTAAAGAACAAATAGTATTTTTAGTTAATATTTAACTAAGAAATCTATTTTGATGAATTAATGGACTTTTGAATTAAATAATATTTTAATAAAATATTATTATTATTATTATTATCAAAATTAGATTTTATTAAATATAAATTATCATATAATTTTATGAATTCAACTGTAATTTTTATTATGGTTTGAAAGTTATTTTTGTCAAAACCCATGAATTTTCGATAAATATCAGTTTTTATTTTAAAAGTAAAAAATTCAAATATTTAAAAAATTATTTAGATAAGAATAATATTATTTATTTAATCAGGACATCTAAATTATCCAATGGTTAATTTTTCATAATTTTCTTAGACAGTCGAATGTTTTGTTAAAATTTAAATACCATTAAAATATGTAATGTGTTTAATGACATCATAATGACCCAATAGTGATGTAATAAAATATTATAAACATTATGTTCGGCCAATATATGTTTAATAATTAAAATAATGTGATTTTAGATTTGTTTTATATATTTTAAAAAGCTTTTGTGGACCCTCCAATACTTATAAAAAATTTTGTCTTTTTAAATTGTTTTCCTTGAGAGTGTGACTCAACTCCACCTAAGCTACCCTATTATTTTAATAATTTAGACCACTGGACTTATAAAATATTGTCTTTCACTCCCCTTTGGAAAAAACCATGGGCAAAAACCAGGGGATGGTTTGGGGTATTGATTAGTTTAATGTGAGGTGTCCTAAACCAAAATAATAAAGAATTCCCTCTCCTTTCATATATAAACTCACTCAAGCTCCCACTTCCTCTTCATGCAAAGAATTTGGAGTTCAACCAACCCCTAACCTCTACTCTCTATAATCCTCCCAAGGTTCCCCAAGCTCCCAATAATCCTCTCTCAATCCTCTTCCAAGCCTTTGAGATCACACTTCCAAGTAAGGGATTTCTTCCTTTCTCATTTTTTTCCAATTTTCTTTAAGTTGTTATGTCCTTTTGTTTTCAATTAAAAATGATGGGGTATGATTATAAACCTCACCCATTCTTCCATATTTATTTTTGGATGATGGGAGACCCATTTCTCTCCAATTATTGCCACCCATGTACACCTGTTACCATGCCGAAATTCTATGAGGAATTTCTCTCTCCTCTATTACATCCAAGTAATTATTTTGTATTATACATCTAAATTCCATTAAGTTTGTTGGGACATGTATCTATATTACCCCATTACTGTCCATTTCATTTACATATTATGAGACACCATTTTCTCCCTCATCAATCATTTTCATTAATTCTTATGTCACGTCGTTATGCTGCCAAAATTGCACTGCGTTTTTCCAAGCCAAGATCATTGTGTAGTGAATTCCATACCCATGTCTCTATCAAGGGTATTCACCTTTATGCACATCTACATATTGAATGTTAATTTCATGTATTTGTTCCACATTACTTAATCATGGAATACCTTATGATGTTGATTGATTCCATGTTATATGATCCATGTTGCACACTTATGCATGAAATGAAATGTTTAAGAAGGGTGTGCCCTGATAGCGCTCCATTGAATTGGGTAAAGTATAGTATCATGATACATCATGTGAAATGGGTGTTTACTCATAATAATTTAAGTGAAAAGAGGTTTTACTTGTGCTTCATGTGCAATGATGGTTTACTCATGTTCCACGTGCAATCAGCCTTGGCTCATGCTAATTCCATGTTAAGTGCTGTTGCCACATTTCCATGTTATGATTATCAGGCTTTATCAAGCCTTTATGTTCATGTTTCTCTTGTGATCCATTGATATGCCTATTTTCTAACATGTATTGTATTCCTCATGTTATTCCATGTTTATTCCCTTACTGGGCTTTATAGCTCACCATTTTCTTATGCATGTCCTCATGTTATCCCATGCAATGCTAAGTATGAGGGAATGTAGTGGTCATGTAAAGGAAGTTTTCAATAAAGATGTAGTGTGTTTTAGGTTATAATTTGTTATGTAATTTTCCTAATACCCTAAGACATTATACCTCTCGATCTTACATGTTGTATCAAGTGAAGAGTTTATGTAATAAATCAAGTTTAAGTTTGTAATAAAATAGCAAGGTTGTCATACTTCTGTTCTGGAAGAATTGACTTTTCTTGAGTAAATGTCATGTACCATATGTACATGTTGTGTATTTATTGACCATATGACTGACTATGTGAGCATAGACACGGGGTTGGTAAAATTTTTGTAGAACATTCCATGTATTGGGAGTACACGCCATACTGTATTTGACAGAGTATTAGGCCATGTGACTAACGACATCGGTAGATGAAACATAATCAGTACACATCGTGCCTTGGTTGAACACACCATGTAGTGTTATACCATAAAAACCATGTAGTTCAATCCATGTATAATTAATTGGGTATAAGGTAACATTCAAGCACATGTCATGTCTTAGGACGAACACATCGTGTTTATGGGGTGTTACACGACCAGGTTGGCAGGGATATACACCCATGATAAAGATTAAGGGAACACATCAGGTAGTGGTTCTACATGCCATGTAACCCTCTTTTTTAAAACTTTAATTCTTTCCTTCTCCTATTACATTCTTTTATTTATAAGTTTTTTTCCTTGATAATCTGGAACGGATGTGTGTGCTTGACCTTGCAAAGTCATGCCACCAAGATGTCCTCCAGTTGTATGCCAGGTAAATGGAAATGATTAGACATAAAAAATGGTAGATCAAGGATTACTTGTATATCCTCTTGTCATTCTCGTCTTGGCACCATCGGTTATACTAGACGCAGGTGCTGATTCATAGTTCCAAGAAGGCTTTATGAGGATGATGCAGACTTTTTAGGGAGCACCAAATTATGCCTCATTTATGATAAAGTTTATGTGGGTGTTATAGTAGTAGAATCCTCCCACTTTCTCAGGGGATATAAGACCATAGGCTACATAGTCATGGTTGGAGTCCATTCTTTATATCTTCGAGCATTTGGATATGCCTTTAGAGAGGAGGGTGAATCTCACGACTTACATGCTACATGATTCCGTCAAGAGATGGTGGGATGTTATCTCACAGGCGTGGTTTCATTGGTATATGGCTTGGGAAGCATTTCATAGGACCTATTATGATTAATTATACCCTAAGACATTGAGGGACGACCGAGTCCAGGAGTTTATGAATTTGGAGCAGGGAACTCTTTTAGTGATTTATTACACTTCTCTCATTATGGAGCTTCAGCCATTTGCACCTATTTTGGGAGATGATGAGTTATAACTAGCTAGGTGATTTGAGGATGGCCTCAGGTATGAAATCCATTCATAGGTGAATGTTTTCTGGTCGACTTCAGTTACTAAAATAATAAACCAAGAAGTTATTATAGAGCACATTCTAAGGGATTTTGGAGTTACGATCCAGGGTGGTTCAGCATCTAGGGTTGATACTCCTTTGACTAATATCTGGAAGTGCTTCATAGAGTTTACACATAGTGGTTCTTCTAGTAGCAGGTATGTTTCTTCAGGTAGCCATGTGGTGTTCTACCAGTGTAGGAATAATGGCCATACGAGACCAGTGTTCTCAAGAGACCCATTAGAGTTCCAATCTAGAGGAAAGATGGGTCATCTTTAGCATTTTTTCATGGTGTTCTCACAAGAAGTGAGTGAGATGGATTCTGTTATAACTCGACATTCAAGAGCAGAACCACCAGTTTCTCATCAGACAGGGAACTGGAGTTCTTCAGGTTTTTTATGTTGAGTTTGTGGTTGTGTTCATGGTACTCAAATGAAAGGTTTTCAGCAGTAGTAGGGTGGATCAACTCAAGGTAGCCAGGTAGGGTCATAGGGCTGCAGTGCAGGTCAGAATGTTTTGATGGAACGGACCCAATAAGAGTAGGATCCCAAACCCTATACAGTTTGTGGTAAAATTCTAGTTTCCTTAGTTTTAACTTCTTCTCTTTTTTATATAGGGGATACCAATTATTTTATATTAGTTGTCATTGTGGAGATCCTTGGGCTCAGTATCAGTACTTCTGATGATGTTATAACATTAGACACTCTGTTGGGGATTAGGACAGTTAGTGTATGTAATTGTAAGGACTTACATCTTAAGGTTAGTGGGTTTCACTTTTTATGGGACCTCTATGTCTTAGATATGATAGGATTCGATGTCATTCAAAGAATGGACTGGTTGGTCTCCTTTCAGGCCTTTTGTGACTGCTATCACTATAGGGTGAGTTTCATATCACCAGAGGGAGGATCTTTTCTACACAATAGTAAATGGGATGTCTATATGATCATAGTTGGACCCAAGCATCATGGGTTGGGAGGAATTACATCCCATATTTCTATTTTATATCTAGATGACCAGGGGAATTCACATATGGAATTTCTTCCAGTGATGGATCATTTCAGAGATGTCTTTCCAGTCGACTTTTCAGGTTTACCTCTAGAGTGAGAGGTGGATTTCCCTATTTTTATTATGCCAAGAGTGACATTGATGTACATTCCTCTATATAGGATAGCTACACCAGAGTTACAGGAACTCAAGAAGCAGTTATAGGAGTTTCTGGCAAAGGGTTTTAGCCAAACCAGTACTTCTCCTTGGGGTACGCCTCTCCTTTTTGTGAAGAAGGCGGACAATACCCTCAAAATTTTTTTGGATTATTGGAAATTGAACCAGTTGACAGTTAAGAACTGATATCCCTTGTTGTGGATTGATGATCTCTTTTGTCAGCTTTTAGGAGCCCGGGTGTTCTTGAAGATTGACTTGAGGTCTGGTTATCATCAGTTTCACCTTAGGCCATCAGATATACCTCTTACAGCCTTTTAGAGTAAGTATAGTCTGTACAATAATTTGGTTATATCATTTGGTCTCACAAATGCGCTGACAGTTGTCATAGGACTGATGAAACTAGGGTTCCATCTTTACCTAGATTCTTTAGTGGTAGTCTTTTTGGACGATATCTTGGTCTACTCTCACACTCAACACAACCATGTCATCCATATTGGGATTATATTGAGTACATTGTGATATCATTAGTTATATAATAAGCTCTCAAAGTGCCACTTTTGGATGGACTAGATTCATTCCTTGGGTCATGTTATCTTAGATATAGGAGTATCTGTACACCCAAAGAAAGTGAGTCTAGATTGTCCTACGTGTAGCCGAACAATGTCTTTGAGGTATGGAGTTTTCTGGGGTAGGACGGTTACTACAGACACTTTATTCATGACTTTTCACATGTAGAAGTTCCAATGATGGACCTGACTAAGAAGGGTGAAATGTACATGTGGATAGATTCTTTTGATTCAGTCATTCAGGAGCTGAAAGGGAGATTGACTTCAGCACTTATACTAATTTTGTTAGATCTGGGAAAGAGTTACACCGTTTACTACGACCCATTGGGTATCAGGATAGGAGCAATGCTTATGCATGGGTAAAGAGTCATTGTATATGGGTCTCAGCAGTTGAGGCAAAATGAGAGGAAATACCATATGCATAATCTTGACATGATTGTAGTTGTGCATTCCACGCACTGTTGGAGAAATTATCTTTTTGGAGATAGTTTTGTTTTATACACTAACCAAAAACGTCTCAAGTATATCTTTACTCAACGTGATCTAAATTTTTGACATTGAATGTGGGTTGAGTACCTTCAGTCTTTCAACCTTGAGATTTCCTACATGCCTTGAAAAGGCAAGGTAGTGGCTGATGCGTTGAGTTTGAGGACTCAGATATAGGCATTTGAAGAGGGAAGTAGTGATTGGTATCTTATGGATTTGTTCTCAAAGATTCATTTGGAGGTGCACGAAAAACATAGAAAGATGTTTCTTCTTCTATAGTTGTCTCCTCTACTCTACTGGATCGAGTGCAAATGAGGCTACTATCAGATTTCTAAGGCTTAGTCCTATGGAATAGTGTGTTAGGTGAGGACCCTTCTCCTGGGTGGACCTTAGGCGAGGATGTGGTTTTGTGTTTTCATGGGAATGTATGGGGCTCAGAAGATATATGCGAAGAGTTGTTGTGATATTTTCATGCCTCTGTATGGGAAGTTCATACTGGTGTCACCATGATGTATCGAGATCTACAACATTAGTATTGGTGGCAAGGCATGAAGAGGGATGTAGCTGGTTTTGTTTATGAGTTGTTCCACCTATCAGCAGGTGAAGGAGGAGCATTAGCAACTGACAGGGATTTTACAGCAGTTACACATTCGTGAGTGGAAGTGGAATGATGTCGTGATGGATTTCGTGACGGTTTTACCAAGGTCTCCATGAAGAAATGATGTTGTATGGGTTATTGATGATAGAATCCCGAAGGATTCAAATTTCCTACTGATCAAGGAAACCTTTAGTGTTGATTATCTTGGAAAGTTGTACATCTGAGAGATTGTATGTTTATATGGGGTTCCTCACTCTATCATTTCAAACAGGGATGCATGGTTTACATCTCGTTCCTGGAGGGGACTACAGAGGGATTTGGGTACATAGGTACTTTTGAGTAAAGCTTAGCATCCCCATACAGATGGATATTCCAAGGACACGATTCAATTTCTAAAGGAAATTCTTCTAGCATGCGTCCGAGAATTTGGTGGATCTTGGGAGACCCACATACCCCTAGTGGAGTTTTCCTATAATAATAGTTTTCAGGAAACAATCTAGATGGAACCATATGAGGATTTGTATGGTAGGCAATCCCGATCACCTCTATATTTGTTGGAGGTAGGCGAGGCAGCTATACTAGGACCTCGTCTTGTCCATGAGACCACCGAATAGGTGGAGTGGATTTGGAAGAGGATGGGTATTGCACAGTCTCGATAGAAATATTATGTTGATCGATGGAGATGACCTCTGGTGTTTGAGGTCAGAAATCAAGTTTTTTTACATATCACACTAAGGATAGGACATAGAAGGATTAGTATATAGGGTAATATTTCACCGAGATATGTCAAGCCATTTGTGGTTTTAGAGAGAGTCAGTCTGGTTGCATATCGATTACAGTTGCCTCAGAGATACCAGGCTATGCACAATGTCTTTCATTTTTCTCAGCTATGACATTACTTTTCATAACCGTATCATGTTTTTCAACCCAAGGAGGTTGAGTTGGAGGTGGATTCATCCTTTGAGGATCACTCTATTCGGATTTTGGATTTTAGAACAAAGGTTCTCTATGGATGTCTAAGGCTAATACAAAACTTTTACTATTAATGAACACGCTGTGTACTTTTATTTTTATTTGATATATTGGAACAGTGTTGTGTCTCATGTCTGGAAACACATTCTTCTTCTTATGTTTCATGCATGAGTGCTTCAGAATGATGAACGAATATTTAACCCTCGATTCTCAGTCTGAGCTCCGATAGAGACATCATCATGTGCATTGGAATCCCACTGGTGAGTTCTAAAATCCTTTAGATCATTTCTTCCTGATTCATTCCCTCTCATGGGTTATTCAAGGTTGAGAGATTTTCACCTTTTTTAGATCTATGTCATTTTATACTGATTCAAGGGCTGATGTTCAAGTATATCGACTGTAAGACATCGAGGTAGGTGGTTTTTTCTTTTAGTTGTGTTGTCTTGGTTTATATATACTAAAATTACTGCATACCCATGATTGGGGTATTGTTTGATTTGTAATTTTACCATTTTTATCACCTTATATGGTCATATTGATTAATAAATGGTTGTTTCTTAAGCTTAAGGTTGAATACCTTTTTTATGGGACATCCCAGGGGCGATTTTCCCTTGATTGATTGTTTATGGTCGTTTGGTCTTGGTTTCCATTTTCCATGCCTTGAATTGATTAAGAAAGAGTTTTATTGATTGCGTTAAATGCTTATGATATTCATTCTGAATGTTTTCCATTTAGTAGTTATAGATTACATGAGATTCTTTGATATGTTATATGCGCTATGTTTCCAATGGACCATGAGAGCCTTGGACTAGGAAAACAGTGGGGGTTTCCATGTGTATTTACATAGGTGCATGAGAGCATTGGTATAGATGATTGACCCAGGGGTATTGACTGTGAGAGCTATCCAGTAGGTAATTTATAATTACTTTATGCTATATTGACCCAGGGGTATTTATTGTGAGATATTACCAAGTGGTCGTTCATAATTTTTTAATTCCATGTTGACCTAGGTGTATTGACCCTAAGATCTACCCAGGTGGTCATTCGTAAATGATTAGTTATATGTTAGAGAAAAGGGGTTAGACCGTGAGATCTTCCCGGACTTTCATTATTAAATGAATTTGTATTGTGTTAAACCAGAGGGGATAGACCATGAGAGCTTCCCAGCGGGTTATTTATGAATGATTGAATGATTGTGACTAGTCTTCCAATCCAAATCACAAGCTTGGACTCAATCTAACTTGATTGTTTATATGGTCTTATGAGACATCTATTTTGTTACAATTACATAGGGGGTATAGATATTTGGTCATATCCCAAGATTACATGATTAAAGGGTGAATAATAAATGTAAATTAATGTAATTAAAAACTGTAGGATTTTTTACATTTGAGTACTTCCTAGTTTATTGCTTCATTTCTTCATATTACCTACTATATATATTCACTGATTGTTAGGTATAGAAATTTTGGTGGTTTCCTACTAAGATTCATCTCACACCCTATTTGGGTCATTATTTTTTACCCAAATAGATTATATGGTTTTATTTATTGATAAGGGAAATCACCCTTCTTCATCAGGTACTTGATTGTTGTTAGAGCTGGAGAGCATGGGACTAATCTGAGGCATGTGATGTTGTTGGAGTTTACTTGATTATTTTGTACTTTGTTTTTGTATTGCATTCCAGCATTGTTACTTGTTTGGATATTTTATTAGATTTATATTCCATGAATCATATATATATATATATATATATATATATATATTATGTCTTCTGATGGGTTTACTTCTAGTTGTTTAGTTTTCCACTATTTAATTCTATTATATGGTATTACTGCTTCTACTATAGTTTAATATTTGTTTTCTGTTGTGTATACTCTACCAAAGAGGGAATAATTTACCCATTATCAGACCTTGTTCCGCACTTCTATTCAGAATCCTCTGGTGTTTGGGGAAATGATCTTGAGTTCATGTGACCAATCGGGTATGGTGCACCCTTGGGTGTCACTTGGATCTAGGATATTACAGTGGTGATGAGTCCCTATAATTTTTTCCTCAGTATGGACTAGTTTCATATGATACATGCCTATTTTACTATTACCAGTGAGTTTTTTTTTGTGTCTAAGTTAATGGGAAAATATTTTCCTTGTTGTGTGAGAAGGAATCCTAGGTAGAGAAGGATGTGCTAATATTGGATATGATACAACACAAATCTTATCATATGGCTAGTATAACCCTTGGAGTAGTATATTCCATGTGATTATAGTTTTATGTGGCATTGGAAGGGTGTGAGGATGTATTATCTAAGGATATTATAGACTTACCTCACCATAGAAAGATTTAATTATTCAAATACCTTCCCCCAGGGATGGCCCGATACCAATGTCAACATATCAGATGACCCCATAGAGCTGTGAGAGATAATGTTGTGGTTAGAGAATCTATATAAGAGGTGGATTTGTAAGACCCAATTTTTCCCCTTGGGTATCCCCATTATAGTTTTCCAAGAAGGTGGATAATTGAGGTCACATGAACTAGGTGACTATGAGGAAAGAGTTTCCACCCCTAAGAATGGATGACTTCTTTAACAAATGGTTTGGGAGATAGTGTTTCTTGAAAATTCACCTGAGGATAGGTTATCACCAACTCTAGGTTTTAGGACAATATGTAAAAAAGGTATCTTCCTAAATCCTCTATGGTTACATTGAGATATTGGTGATAATTTTCCACATGTTGAATTCTTCTATAGTGTTTTCAGACTTATGAACCAAATATTTTAACCCTTATTAAAAGATTTTTTGGTAGGCTTCATCGATGAAACCCTTGTGTACATGGCTTCAGAGGTGCAACATGAAAGATTCTTAAGGATGGTTCTAGACATGATCTAATATATCCATCTTTATTTGAAGCTCTCGGAATGTCAATTCTATATTCAGGAGGTCCAGTTCTTAAGATATATCTTCTCATACATGGGATTGATAGTTGATCGAGTAAAGGTTTATGTAGTGTTATCTTGGGTGCCACCCAAGATGATGATTATGGGAGTGTATTCTCAAAATAAGGTTTTCAATCTACTTATATTGAGAAAGTTGTTGGATTTGTTAACCACTTTTCAGATTACCCTTAAGGACAAGGATGGGGCATCGTTCCTCTGGTCAACAGTTATCACCCCTATTTTCATCACCATGTCAATGAGGAACAACTTGGGGATATCAATTCTGATATGTTGTATGACCATATATCCATTGGGCATGTTCTTGATATACTTTCTAAAGGCGGATAACATTTCATCATTATTTAAGGATGGACGATGATACTATTCATGCTACAAGAGGAGGTTCTAAGGAAGTTTCATGCTTTTCCATCATATTAAATATTGGATAGGTAAGGATGTATCAATATCCTTTAGCATTAGGATAAGTTTCCAAGAGTTTAGTAGGATGTTTCTAAGTTTAACACGTGATGTATCACCTACTAATAGGTGAATTTTGATCTTCCCAAATAGAAGTGAAAATGGTAAGGAATATTTGTGGATTTCATGATGGGACTTCCATGGTAAGTGAGAGGCATTAAACCATATAGATGATCATAGACCGACTAAACAAGTCATGCTACTTCATATCCATATATGAGAAGTGTATAGCTGAGGATTTGGGATGCCTTTGCATGTAGGATGTATTCCAGCTTCATGGATTTCCTCGATTATAATTTCAGACCATTATTCCTGCTTCATGTCATTATAAAGATGATAAAGAAGGATTTCAAGACTCAATTGTGGTTGGGAATGAATTTTATTCCCCAAAAAAAGATAGGTATGAAAATCATACTAATCAGGTTCTATAGAACAAGCTTAAGGTTTATAGAGACAAATTCTTTTCCTTATAATACTTTGAAATATTTCTATATATATATTTATAGATTTAGAACGGATACACTATGTGATTCTGAGGCCCGGTGTTCCCAAAATTAATTTTTCAAAAATATTATATATTTTTTATATTGCGTGTGCATGGTATCTCAAATAAAATGGGATAACACTTAACTAGTACCTTATATCATAAATATGAGATCGTTGTTGAGTCTAGAACGTGGTTTTTCCCTTAGTTGCAACACAAAATGGGTTGATGTGGGGCATTAGGACTCCTCATTCATTGGTGGTATGTTAATTGGATTAATAAATTAATTTATTCATTCATTTATTCATTTATTCATTTCAGAAGAATGGATAATTATATAAGAATAAGGTTAGGCTTAATCCTGTAGGGTTATACACATAAACACAAGGATAATTCCATAGATCAATCTTCCTACTCTGTTGGAGGATCATGTTAGACGATGATGAAACTCTATATTAGAACATATTAAGAAGAAGAAAATGTAATAGCCTCTCTCAATCATTGGTGTAAATTTTATTCATCAAATAATTATCCATAATCGAGTTAAGAATCTTCATTTGATTTTTTACACCATTTTATTAAATATTTGAGCATATTGATTGTTTCTCTTTTTTATGCATCCTTTTTCAGCCTTTTCTTGCACCCATGTATAGAAATTAAATTTTTTTAAATTATTTTCTAACCCTGGGATCTCCGTTCTAGAACAATTGGCCAATAACTTTCAGAATAGATCATTTAACCTTTGTTCTGTTACTTTTCTCCATTTTTTCTTATCATTCATCAATGATTGGACCTTGGCGTCCCAGTTTGACAATTTTAGGGTGGTACCAAGCCTGATCGGACCACCAAATTTGTAGTAGTTCTGAAAACAAGGAGACTATCAATGAACCTGAATATATCTAGGAAGCTTATGGGGAACAGTTAAAAAAATTTGGTGGTTTGAGATCATAAATCAAAGGTGGTGAGGTGTGGTGGTTTGCATAACGTACAATGAAATAATGACACTTCTCTAGTGGCCATTTTCTAGAAAACGGAAATCGATAATGATAAACCATGACTAGATATGTCATTTTGTGGTGTATTGGAGGAGAAAATTGAAGTAGATGGATATATTTCAGGCATGGAAATGATATCTTAAGATTCTTTTGAAAACTTGACTACAAACTATGTTCAAGGATGAACACATGGTGTTTATCCCCCTCAATGAAAATGGCTAGGGTTTTAGAAAATTTAAGGGCGACATGGTGTGTAATCCAACCACACACCGTATACCCCTTCCGTAGATGGGAACCCATGTGAAGGATCACGTGGGTAGAAAGTTGTGTTGAAGTAAATGACTAGGCACATGATCGTGTACTTCAGTACACAAACACGGGGTCTGGTACAAGGACAAGGGGTCCAGTACACAAACATGGCGAGCATGACACATCCAAGTCCCTGTTATCTTAGAAACACCATGTACTCTACCAACACAGTTTGTAATACTACATGGGATGGATCCATGTGTCATTTAGGGACATGGTCAGGTAATGGACTAGGACTACACACCGTGTGAGTCCCCTCACACATAGTGTACCACTAGTTACTTTTTTAGGGAACTTCAGTCATTTGTATCTACTTTGTTTAACCTCTTATTTTGTCCCTTGAGTAGCCTATCATGTGTATTTTCCACATAGAACTTGATGGTTCCCTCAGTTTCAGATTTGGAGATACGACGTGAAATTTTATGGGCACGACATCCGATAAAGAAATGCTCGATGAAGAAAGTGACTTGGGGGGATCACCAGAGGCTTCTTCCAAGTGGAACCCTCGATGGAATAGGGCATGGTTCCTTGTATATAATATTGGAATTCCCCTTTCACACCAGGGTGTTTGACCACTAGAGTGGAAACATCCATCACTGTGGGCATGAGTCTTCTACAGCTACCTTCTGAGTGGAACCCCCCCACAATAATGGGCGCAGGTCCTCAATAACCTAGAGTGAAACCACCTGTTATACCAAGGCGTGGGTCCTTGACATCTAGGTGGAACCCCCATCATAATCGACATGGGTACTTAATGAACTAGAGTGGAACCCCCCTATGGTACCAAGGTGTAGACCCTCTACCTTTATATTGGAACCCCCCTATGGTACCAGGGTACAGGTCTCCAACCTTTAGAGTGGAATACCCCCATTGACATGGTCAGAGGTCCTCTACATATTCATATAGAGTGTAACACCCCTATTTTAATAGGGTTTAGGTCCTATAATTTGAGTCTGTGACCCCTCGACTGTGCAGAATAGTGACAAGGAATTTCTTGACCTAGATAGTTACCTTATAGGAAGATGCATAAGATGTTTAGCATCATTGATAGACCTTTGGAACTTTTGGTTACTCTTATTTTTTGGCAGATATGTGAGATAAAGATCCCCTTACTCTCTCATTTGATAGTATTTGACAATATATATATATATACTTCTATATACATACCATGGATTTGGTTATTATCCTTTTAGGAGAGGTGAATATGCGTGGAGCATGTCATAGGATTTATATGTCTATATTCTTAGGGTTGGATGAGTCTACTCTCTTGCTATAGGTGTATAAGACTCAACGAGTAGTTCATATAATCTCCGTGTTTATCCCCTTGTGTTTGGATGAGCTTTCATTCACTCTTGGTTTGGGTTGAGATATTATCTTTTACTATATCCTGAATCAATCATCTTCCTTTCCTATTGTATCTCTCATTACTCCCCTTCAGTTTTTGAGATTTCCTACTGGGTATGTATATACTCACCCCTTCATGGGATTTTCATACACATGTCATTTCTTATTTATATGAGGGATGGGTCGACCTGACTATAGGGGGGCTTTGGGATACTAGGTTCTTGGACCACGAATGGTGGTCATAGCTTGGGATTCAGGATCTGGGATCTCTTTCATGAATTTTACTTTTCTAGTTTTTTCAGGTTGGGACATACTTCTGGTTGGGTGTGTATTTTTTCCCTTTACTTTTCATTTTACACAACTGTACTTTTTTATTGTCCAAATGTTCATTCATGTTTGGTTTACATTATAGAAGTATTGAATCTTCTAATCTTTCCCTCTTTAATTTTTCATCGATATGGATATGGCTGTGTATACATGTACTTAGTCAAATGCCTCACCATGATAGTTATTCCTTTGGTGCTTGTTTCCAGCTTGTGGCCTATGGAGGAGAGCTTAGGGTCATTGTGGCTTGAGTAATAACATGGGTCGTGTTGTGACAGATTGGTTTCAGAGGTGGTTTGATCCATGGGATACTGTTCATACTAGTACCCTTACAAGGATTTCTTTTGGTTTAGGGAAAATTTTTGAAGTATCTTGATTTTGGCTCTCATAATAAGGAATCCAGTGATAGTGTGGTGGCTGACGTATCTATTCTATAGGACCCTAACTACCTATTTTTCGATACTCCATGCCAAGAAATTTATTGAAGTGACCAATGATACATGAATAATATAGGATTGAGACTTCAACAATCCTTTTTTAGTCATATTTTCATTGTTCTCAATATATATATATTATCATCTTAACATGGTATGTATTGATAAATCACATGATGCCTCCATGACGATAGTCATCCCAAATACAAGTTTTGGTTAGTGATGATGATCTAATGAGCAATGAGGCCTCTTTTCGGGGTCCATCCAACGATCCCAATACTCTAGGTGGGTAAGTAGTAGCACCTATACCAGTCGAGCAACATATCATTTCAATATAGTAAACTGAGTATGTGTATTTGATTAGCATGCTCTGTGAGTTCCATCACCAGAGGTTGCTGATGTTTCGTGGTGAGTTAGATCCTCAGGAAGTAAAGGATTGGATAGAGTCAGTGCTCTGTATCTTCAGGCTTGTTTTGACCCTGAAGAATCATGTGGTTGTGCTAGAAACTACCCTCTTCCAAGGAGTATATGGGCGTTTTTTTAGCCTCATTACAAAGATGGACTATGTGTCTAAACTCTCTAGGGATAACTTCGAGAAGTTGTTTTGTGAGGAGTATTAACCCTCTTCCTTGCACTCAGTATAGATCTAAGATATTTTTGAACTGCATCATGGAGGGATGAAAGTGGTTGAGTACACATTTAGGTTCACAGACCTTATGTGGTACTCTCTTGACATGATTTGGGATGGCTACTTCCGAGCACATAATTTTGAGCAGGGACTCCGCAGAGAGATCCAAGACAGCATTGTTCCCTCATACATCTACACATATGCTGGGGTATTTGAGAAGTCACTTGTGACAGTGAGAATTCCTTTATAGGTATTTGTAAAGACCCGCAAATTTCAAGGAAATTTTTTTTCTTAATTTTCTTTGGAATTTTACAAGAGCGCAGCTTCAGACGGCACCTGATTCCGAGGCCCGGTGTGCCCGGAATCAATTTCCGAAGTTTGGCTCGGGTACGTTCAGTGAACGGACGAGCGGGTTTTTCTATCTTTTGAACCGGTGCCCGGAATCGAATTCTGAGGGCACCGATGAAATCGCAGCGCCGGTATTTGCTTAGAAATGCCTCTTCCGGAGTTGCGTTTGCTCAGACGTGGTTTTTAGATTTTGTGGCTTTAAGTCAGAAATAAAATAAAGTTTGTGCGACAACTTTATTTTATTTCACTTAAGCTGCTTGGAAGCCACTCGAAGTCACTTTAAGACGGCTTGAACTGAGTTGAACTGGATAGGATGATATCCAGAAATATCCTACCCCCTTGGTAGGATATTTGTGCGGTGGGGCCCGCACGAGCCCCGCCGTTTCTTTCGCTAAGTAACGCACCCGCGAAAACCCGTCAAAGTAACTGAAAAGTCAACCGACGCGTTTTCTTTAATTCTTAACAGACCATTTAATTGGGCGGTTTATTTCGTGAATTAAATGGACTGTTTCTTCGTGAATTAAATGGGTCGTTTCTTTCGTTGAATTAATTCAACGAATTGATGGATCGTTTCTTAACCGGTTTCGTGTTGGCATGTTTATAAAATAAGACCAACCTAAAAATCCTTGGAAAGGATTTGAAAGAATCTTCGTTCCTCCACCCTCTCCGCGAAGAACGCGAAGAACGCGAAGAACGCGAAGAACGCCGGCGACCGGAATTCGACGACGCACACCAAGATCTGCGACGTCGACGAGATCTACCCGCGACGTTCTTCGGCGACGCCTCTTCTTCCGCGGCCGACCCTCGTTCGGCAACAAAGGTGAGAATCAGATCTTTTCTTCTCCCTTTTTAATTTCAATATCAACGGATTTAAACTAATTAAATCCGTTGATCTTGATCCGGAGATTGGCGACGCGACGAGCGATTCCGCGACGACGCGGCGATCTCCATCTTCCGCGACGAGCAATTCCGCGACGACCCCTCATCCGACGACGACGATAAGGTAAGGGTTGATTGGAATATTTTCCTTCCCGTGATTTATTTCTTTTAAAGTAAAGAAGCATGATCTTCGAACAATTTTAACATTTAAAATTGTTTTTGATTGTTTTATTGTTCCTCCCGTGGATTATGACTAACGCGGGGGGTGCGGGTCTAACGAACAAGACCCGGCAACCCTCCGCCGATCTATTTTGGTTGTGCGGATTTGGCGGACGTCGACAAACCGTGCGGCAAGGGCAATTTGTTGGCTCCGCAGTGAAGATCGTCCCCCGGGAGGAGCATCGGCGCAGACGGGAAAGAAATCGGGCCACCGGAGCATCTCCGGCGGCCCGCGGAAGGAGGCGGCGGCGCGGGTCGCCGGCGCGGCGGCGCCGGCGACCGGAGGCGGCGGCGCCAGGCGCGCCGCCGTGGAAACCTTCCGCCGCGGCTGAAGCCGCGGCGGCGGCGGCAGCCGGTTCCGCGGCCGCGCGGAACCAGGACGGACGCGGCGGCCCGGCCGCGTCCGCGTGACAGGCGGCCCCCCGCGGGGCCGCGGTTTCTCTCAAGCCGCGGGTTCAACCCCGCGGCGGCGGCTCTTCGGCCGCTCGGCCGAAGACCGAGCCGGCCGGTCCGGTCGGCCGGGCCGCGCCCAGGCCGGACCGGACCCGGCCGAGCCGGTTCGGGCCGGGTCGGGCCGACCCGGTTCGGCCGACCCCAGGGGGGGTTCGGGCCGGGTCGCCCCGGGCCCAGTACCCCCCGTTTCGGGCCCTCTACGGTCTTTCGCCCATATCTTGGGCCTGGGACCTCCGATTGACGAACCGTCAGCGGCTACGCGATCCTTGGATCGAGACGGTCGTTTCGGTATATTATACTCAAGGTTTCGGAAGACTTTGGGTTCGGCCGGGTTGGTTCGTACACGAAACCAACCGGGCCCTCGGAGCGGAAACGCTCATAACTTGAGCTACGGACGTCCGAACGACGTACCGTCAGCTGTGGTAGTTTCCTCTAAGTGAGACGGAACTTTTGGCATACTCCGCCCGAGGATCGGATACAGGCGGAGTACGGTCGGGTTGGTTTTGCCCTAAAAAACCAACCGGGCCCCTGGGACGAAAATGCCAATAACTCTCAGACCGGGCGTCCGATTGACGCGCCGTCTGTCGCGTTGAGATCCTGTTGTCGATACGGAACTTTTGGATACATCAACTTCGGACTACGTGTCAGTTGATGTATCAGCCCCTCGGCTCGTGGAGCGGACCCTCCTAAACGAGCTCGCTACGTGCGGGAACCCTAGCGCTGGCTGTGACCTCGACGACAGAGCAGAGATCCTCCGTGGACTGCGACGACGGCAGAGCAGAGATCCTCCGTGGACTGCGACGACGGCAGAGCAGAGATCCTCCGTGGACTGCGACGACGGCAGAGCAGAGATCCTTCGTGGACTGCGGCGACGACTGTGCAGAGATCCTCAGTGGACTGCGTCGACTACTGCACTCAGCGATCCTACGCGGATCAGTGCCCGATCCTTTGTGGGTCCTACTACCGGTTCTGTGTGAGCCACTGCCTACCGGTTCTGTGTGAGCCACTGCCTACAGGTTCTGTGTGAGCCCGATCCTGTGTGGGTCTTCTGCGGGGGTTAGTACCTATCGATCCTTCGTGGGTCCGACGACTTAGATGGATCAGTGATCATCTTTGACGTCATCTGAAAAAGTATACCTGGTTGAGCTGAATCTTATGTTACTCTCCTTTGTGGATTGTGTTGAACTATCCTATGTGGATTTACTATTTACTCTCCTTTGTGGATTGTGTTGAACTATCCTTTGTGGATTTACTGTTTACTCTCCTTGTGGATTTGAGTCTTGCTTTCCTTTGTGGATTGAGTTGTTCTTGAGCTCGTGAGCAGAGCTAGAAGTGGGGACTTAGGTATATGTATGGGCATATACCTAAGTCGGGTCAGATGTTACTTCGTGATTGCATCTTTCTTTTGTGCTATATCCTTTGTGGATTTCGGGAGACCTTCGGGGGTCTCGGGGTCCTTACTGAGTAGTTGTACTCACCCCTGCACGGGCTATGCCCGCACCTTGTTGTGTTGGTTGCAGACGACGGACAGCGCTGATCACGGTTGGGGCGTGGAGCAGGACGGTACCTGGAGGTGGACCACTGGTCGGGACGTGCTCGGAGCGGACGTGGGACCCGAGGAGCCTGGAGGCTATCTGTACCCACCCTTCAGGTGGGATTGCCAGTGGACGACACGAGGCCGCCGTCTTTTCTTCAGTTGCTGTTTTTCTTTTCAGTTGTACTTTACAGTTGGGCTTGTATTTCCGGCCCCCTTTACTTTCTGCACTTTACTTTCCGCTTGCTAACTCTGTGTGGTTGTTACTTATAAAGGCAATGTCTTCCCTGTTTACTGGGATTTTACGCCTTGGTGCTAGTCGCCAGCCCCTGGCCTATGGAAGGCGGGCTTGGGGTAGTCACGGCACGGGCCCCGAGGACGGGTCGTGACAAATTGGTATCAGAGGCGGTCGGTTCTACCGCAGACTCTGATCGTCCTTTCTTTCTATGTGAAGCAATAGTGTTTAGTGTATTGAGTGTGGTTATCAGTTCAGGGAGCCCAGTGTTGGTGCGGCGGCCGACGTATCCATACACCAGGACCCTGACTCCTGATTTCCGACTTAATGCATGAAAACATTGATTGCGTGTACGTTTCAAGTTTTCTTTGTGATTACTTATGTCAGCTCACCGGGTATACTGATCTGCTTTATGAAAGTCTCAAGTTTTCCTTGTGATTACTTGTGCCAGCTCACCAGGTATACTGTTCTGACTGTGGTGCTCTTGTTCTCCTTTTCAGGATGGCCCCGCGACGACTGCCAGCTAGGGTTCCGAGTGTAGGGCGCGACGGCAGCCCACCGAGCGACGAGGCCTCGGTGCAGGGCCCTTTGCCAGCAGTGGCACCGGCGGTAGCCTTACCCGCCGAGCCACCGATGCTTCCAGTACCAGACGCCGACGATGCACGTCGCCTCAGGGCACTGCACGAGTTCCAGAGCCAGCGACCGCCCAGGTTTCGCGGTGAGGCGGACCCCCAGGCCGCCGAGGACTGGCTAGAGGCGGTGGTACGGATCTTCAGGCTAGTGAGGACACCAGCGGATCTCATGGTGATCCTCGCAGCGAGCCTCCTGCAGGCGGCGGCAGGACGATGGTGGAGCCTGATGCTCCAGGTTCACGATGAGGCATCCTTGCTCTGGGCGGACTTCGAGAGCCTCTTCCGCTCTGAGTTCGTCCCAGCCACCCTCCGAGCGGTGCGCATCCAGGAGCTTCTCCAGCTGCGCCATGGAAGCATGACGGTCGCTCAGTACGCGGCGAGGTTCACGGACCTATCTCGCTACTCGACCGACATGGTACGGGACCCCTTCTTCCGGGCCCGGACCTTCGAGCAGGGCTTGCGACAGGAGATTCGTGCGTCGCTGATCTCCCTCAGCATTCCGACCCAGGCGGGAGTGCTGGAGCGAGCCCTCCTGATCGAGAGCTTCCTGGCAGAGCCTTCTTCAGCGGCGAGACCTAGCGCAGGGCGGCAGGTAGCTGAGTCATCGGCAGCTGGTAGCCGACGGATGACTCACGGGTCCAGGCAGACCAGACCCCCTCGCAGACGGCCTCAGGACACCGGCTCAGCGGTGCAGGGCACACAGCGGAGTGCCAGCCTTTCGAGAGGCAGGCTGTGCTACTCTTGCGGCGGGCAGGGTCACATGGCTCGTGACTGCCCGACTCGCCGACCAGAGGAGCAGCAGACGGTGGAGGGGCCACCCAGGCAGAGGCAGAGGGTCGACCGTGGCGGTCCGCAGGGAGGAGGCGGACGAGGCAGAGGAGCTGGCCGAGCAGCGGGTGGTGGGCGACGCTTCCAGGCTCTACCCCCACCACCACCAGGAGGGCCACCTCGACCACAGGGAGCTGGCGGGCAGAGACAGGCCCAGCTCCAGGCAGTGGAGGCCTACGACCCCGACATGCCAGAGATGATTCGAGGTACGATCTGTGTCTATTCCACCCTTGCTGCAGTACTTATAGACACAGGAGCGAGTCACTCTTTCATAGCCTCTGCCCTTGTTCGGAGCTCGGAGATTCCGACTGAGCCGTTGGCTCGATCCTTACGGCTAGAGACTCCTACGGGAGCGGACTCGACGATTACACACTGGTGCCGGCAGTGTGAGCTTACTCTAGGAGGCGAGAGCTTCGGCTGGGATCTCCTTGTAGCGGCGTCGAGGCCTTACGACGTCATCTTGGGCATGGATTGGCTATCCACGGTTCATGCCCAGATCGACTGTTTTAGGCGCAAGGTGCGATGTGTTCGTACCGACGGGAGCAGGTTTACCTTCACCGGCGAGAAGGGAACCTTTGCAGCACAGGATGGACTTCCGCGGAGGAGAGTGCAGCCCATCTCACATCAGTTGGCTAGCCTCATCCTAGGAGCAGTGGACGTGCGGAGTCCGGCTTTTCCTGCAGTGGTGGACCAGTACGTGGACGTCTTTCCCGACGACGTTCCAGGGCTACCTCCTCGTAGAGAGGTAGACTTTTACATCGACTTGTACCCCGGGACAGCCCCGATATCTACTCCAGCATATCGGATGGCCCCCGCCGAGCTTCGAGAGCTGCGGGCACAGTTGGAGGACTTGCAGAGCAAGGGGTTTATCCGACCCAGTGTTTCACCCTGGGCTTCCCCGATTTTGTTCGCCAAGAAGGCGGACGGGAGCTTGCGACTATGTGTCGACTATCGTCGCCTGAACCAGGTGACAGTGAGGAACAAGTATCCGCTGCCACGGATTGATGACCTCTTCGATCAGCTCAAGGGAGCGCGGTGGTTCTCGAAGATAGACCTCCGGTCAGGCTATCATCAGCTCAGAGTTCGAGACGAGGACGTGCAGAAGACGGCCTTCAGGTGTCGGTATGGCCATTATGAGTTCTTGGTTATGCCGTTCGGCGTAACCAATGCTCCAGCAGTGTTCATGAGCCTCATGAACAGGATCTTCCAGCCATACCTCGACCGATTTGTCGTTGTCTTCATTGACGACATTTTGGTATACTCGACGACTGAGGAGGAGCATGCCTACCACCTGCGAGTTGTGCTAGACACACTCCGAGAGCACCAGCTTTATGGCAAGCTCTCAAAATGCCAGTTCTGGTTGCGTGAGGTCCATTTCTTGGGGCACGTCATTTCTGAGGCGGGAGTTGCAGTGGATCCCGCGAAGATCGAGGCAGTGCTAGCTTGGGAGCCACCCAGGAGCGTGACAGAGGTGCGGAGCTTCTTGGGCCTAGCGGGATACTATCGGAGATTCGTGCCAGACTTCTCCAGAGTTGCAGCACCACTCTCAGCCTTGACGAAGAAGGGGAAACCCTTCGTGTGGTCAGACAGATGTCAGCAGAGCTTCCAGGAGCTGAGACAGAGATTGACCAGCGCACCTATCTTGAGGTTGCCTGAGGAGGGAGTTGGATACGTAGTTTACTGCGACGCATCAGGGACTGGACTCGGGTGCGTCCTGATGCAGGAGCGGGCCGTGATCGCCTACGGATCACGTCAGTTGAGGCCGCATGAGCAGAACTACGCCACTCATGACCTGGAGTTAGCAGCAGTGGTCTTCGCTCTGAAGACGTGGCGGCACTATCTGATGGGCGAGCGCTTCACAGTCTTTTCTGACCACCAGAGTCTCAGGTATATCTTCTCTCAGAAGGACCTGAACCTGAGACAGCGGAGATGGCTTGAGTTCCTCCAGGACTATGACTTTGAGATAGTCTATACTCCTGGGAAGGGGAACGTGGTGGCCGATGCCCTCAGCAGGAGGACGGGCATTCAGCTACTTGAGGAGGCGACGGAGCAGCTAGCCTCCTTGCAGATGTCCTTCGTGGATAGAGACGGAGCAGCCTTTCTTCAGTCTCTCACAGTCTCTCCTCCACTTCTGCAGCGGGTCAGAGAGGCTCAGCGTGAGGACGCTGACTGTGAGACCCGGCGTGCACTGATATCCTCAGGTCAGGCGCCTGATGGTTTCTCCCTTGGAGCAGAGCACGACATCCTTTTCAGAGGGCGTACCTTCGTACCAGTTGCTTTACGAGAGGAGGTGCTGAGAGAGTTTCACACTTCTCCCTTGGCGGTACATCCCGGAGTGGCGAAGATGTACCAGGATCTCAGGCGACAGCACTGGTGGCCGGGCATGAAGAAAGTTGTGGCAGAGTTCGTTTCACGATGCCTCACCTGCCAGCAGGTGAAGGCAGAGCACCAGGTACCAGCAGGCTTGGTACAGCCCTTGGAGGTCCCGGAGTGGAAGTGGGATAGCATATCTATGGACTTCGTGACTGGACTTCCACGCACTTCCAGAGGTCACGACTCCATTTGGGTGATTGTCGACCGACTCACCAAGTCGGCACACTTCTTACCCATCAGAGAGCAGGGCTCAGTAGAGGGCTTGGGACGTCTTTACGTCCAGGAGATCGTACGGCTTCACGGTGTGCCATCGTCTATCGTCTCCGATCGAGATGCTCGTTTCACTTCCAGGCTTTGGAAGGGGTTGCAGGAGGCGTTCGGGACGCGGCTCCATCTGAGCACAGCCTTCCACCCTCAGACGGATGGACAGACGGAGAGGACCATACAGACACTTGAGGACATGCTCTGTGCATGTGTTCTCGACTTTGGTCGCAGCTGGGAGGACCACCTACCCTTGGTGGAGTTCGCGTACAACAACAGCTACCACTCCACCATCGGGATGGCACCATACGAGGCGTTGTACGGCAGACCCTGCAGATCACCGTTGTGCTGGACAGACCCTGGGGAGTCAGCACTCGTGGGACCAGAGATGGTCCGAGCCACGACAGAGAAGGTCCAGATCATCCAGGAGAGGATGAGGACAGCTCAGAGCCGGCAGAAGTCATATGCTGACAGGAGGCGGAGGCCACTGGAGTTCGAGGATGGCGACCACGTCTTTTTGCGTGTCTCACCTCGACGTGGTTTACGGAGATTTGGCCGAGGCGGCAAGTTGTCTCCACGCTTCATCGGGCCTTTCCAGGTCCTCAGCAGGATAGGAGAGGTGGCTTATCGCCTGGATCTACCACCTCAGTTGCACCGGGTGCACGACGTCTTCCACGTGTCTCAGCTGAGGAGATACGTGCACGACCCGACGCACATCATCGACTTTGGGGAGCTGGATGTGGACGATGGGGCGACTTTTGCAGAGGTCCCAGTGGAGATCGAGGATCGACAGGAGCGGGTCCTACGTGGGCGGTCGATTCCTCTTGTGCGCATCAGATGGCAGCACGGGAACCTCCAGGAGAGCACTTGGGAGCGGGAGGCTCAGATGCGTGCTCAGTACCCCCATTTGTTTCCCTAGTTTTTGATGTATCTTTACGGGGACGTAAAGCCCTGAGGTGGGAGTAATGTAAAGACCCGCAAATTTCAAGGAAATTTTTTTTCTTAATTTTCTTTGGAATTTTACAAGAGCGCAGCTTCAGACGGCACCTGATTCCGAGGCCCGGTGTGCCCGGAATCAATTTCCGAAGTTTGGCTCGGGTACGTTCAGTGAACGGACGAGCGGGTTTTTCTATCTTTTGAACCGGTGCCCGGAATCGAATTCTGAGGGCACCGATGAAATCGCAGCGCCGGTATTTGCTTAGAAATGCCTCTTCCGGAGTTGCGTTTGCTCAGACGTGGTTTTTAGATTTTGTGGCTTTAAGTCAGAAATAAAATAAAGTTTGTGCGACAACTTTATTTTATTTCACTTAAGCTGCTTGGAAGCCACTCGAAGTCACTTTAAGACGGCTTGAACTGAGTTGAACTGGATAGGATGATATCCAGAAATATCCTACCCCCTTGGTAGGATATTTGTGCGGTGGGGCCCGCACGAGCCCCGCCGTTTCTTTCGCTAAGTAACGCACCCGCGAAAACCCGTCAAAGTAACTGAAAAGTCAACCGACGCGTTTTCTTTAATTCTTAACAGACCATTTAATTGGGCGGTTTATTTCGTGAATTAAATGGACTGTTTCTTCGTGAATTAAATGGGTCGTTTCTTTCGTTGAATTAATTCAACGAATTGATGGATCGTTTCTTAACCGGTTTCGTGTTGGCATGTTTATAAAATAAGACCAACCTAAAAATCCTTGGAAAGGATTTGAAAGAATCTTCGTTCCTCCACCCTCTCCGCGAAGAACGCGAAGAACGCGAAGAACGCGAAGAACGCCGGCGACCGGAATTCGACGACGCACACCAAGATCTGCGACGTCGACGAGATCTACCCGCGACGTTCTTCGGCGACGCCTCTTCTTCCGCGGCCGACCCTCGTTCGGCAACAAAGGTGAGAATCAGATCTTTTCTTCTCCCTTTTTAATTTCAATATCAACGGATTTAAACTAATTAAATCCGTTGATCTTGATCCGGAGATTGGCGACGCGACGAGCGATTCCGCGACGACGCGGCGATCTCCATCTTCCGCGACGAGCAATTCCGCGACGACCCCTCATCCGACGACGACGATAAGGTAAGGGTTGATTGGAATATTTTCCTTCCCGTGATTTATTTCTTTTAAAGTAAAGAAGCATGATCTTCGAACAATTTTAACATTTAAAATTGTTTTTGATTGTTTTATTGTTCCTCCCGTGGATTATGACTAACGCGGGGGGTGCGGGTCTAACGAACAAGACCCGGCAACCCTCCGCCGATCTATTTTGGTTGTGCGGATTTGGCGGACGTCGACAAACCGTGCGGCAAGGGCAATTTGTTGGCTCCGCAGTGAAGATCGTCCCCCGGGAGGAGCATCGGCGCAGACGGGAAAGAAATCGGGCCACCGGAGCATCTCCGGCGGCCCGCGGAAGGAGGCGGCGGCGCGGGTCGCCGGCGCGGCGGCGCCGGCGACCGGAGGCGGCGGCGCCAGGCGCGCCGCCGTGGAAACCTTCCGCCGCGGCTGAAGCCGCGGCGGCGGCGGCAGCCGGTTCCGCGGCCGCGCGGAACCGGGACGGACGCGGCGGCCCGGCCGCGTCCGCGTGACAGGCGGCCCCCCGCGGGGCCGCGGTTTCTCTCAAGCCGCGGGTTCAACCCCGCGGCGGCGGCTCTTCGGCCGCTCGGCCGAAGACCGAGCCGGCCGGTCCGGTCGGCCGGGCCGCGCCCAGGCCGGACCGGACCCGGCCGAGCCGGTTCGGGCCGGGTCGGGCCGACCCGGTTCGGGCCGACCCGGTTCGGCCGACCCCAGGGGGGGTTCGGGCCGGGTCGCCCCGGGCCCAGTACCCCCCGTTTCGGGCCCTCTACGGTCTTTCGCCCATATCTTGGGCCTGGGACCTCCGATTGACGAACCGTCAGCGGCTACGCGATCCTTGGATCGAGACGGTCGTTTCGGTATATTATACTCAAGGTTTCGGAAGACTTTGGGTTCGGCCGGGTTGGTTCGTACACGAAACCAACCGGGCCCTCGGAGCGGAAACGCTCATAACTTGAGCTACGGACGTCCGAACGACGTACCGTCAGCTGTGGTAGTTTCCTCTAAGTGAGACGGAACTTTTGGCATACTCCGCCCGAGGATCGGATACAGGCGGAGTACGGTCGGGTTGGTTTTGCCCTAAAAAACCAACCGGGCCCCTGGGACGAAAATGCCAATAACTCTCAGACCGGGCGTCCGATTGACGCGCCGTCTGTCGCGTTGAGATCCTGTTGTCGATACGGAACTTTTGGATACATCAACTTCGGACTACGTGTCAGTTGATGTATCAGCCCCTCGGCTCGTGGAGCGGACCCTCCTAAACGAGCTCGCTACGTGCGGGAACCCTAGCGCTGGCTGTGACCTCGACGACAGAGCAGAGATCCTCCGTGGACTGCGACGACGGCAGAGCAGAGATCCTCCGTGGACTGCGACGACGGCAGAGCAGAGATCCTCCGTGGACTGCGACGACGGCAGAGCAGAGATCCTTCGTGGACTGCGGCGACGACTGTGCAGAGATCCTCAGTGGACTGCGTCGACTACTGCACTCAGCGATCCTACGCGGATCAGTGCCCGATCCTTTGTGGGTCCTACTACCGGTTCTGTGTGAGCCACTGCCTACCGGTTCTGTGTGAGCCACTGCCTACAGGTTCTGTGTGAGCCCGATCCTGTGTGGGTCTTCTGCGGGGGTTAGTACCTATCGATCCTTCGTGGGTCCGACGACTTAGATGGATCAGTGATCATCTTTGACGTCATCTGAAAAAGTATACCTGGTTGAGCTGAATCTTATGTTACTCTCCTTTGTGGATTGTGTTGAACTATCCTATGTGGATTTACTATTTACTCTCCTTTGTGGATTGTGTTGAACTATCCTTTGTGGATTTACTGTTTACTCTCCTTGTGGATTTGAGTCTTGCTTTCCTTTGTGGATTGAGTTGTTCTTGAGCTCGTGAGCAGAGCTAGAAGTGGGGACTTAGGTATATGTATGGGCATATACCTAAGTCGGGTCAGATGTTACTTCGTGATTGCATCTTTCTTTTGTGCTATATCCTTTGTGGATTTCAGGAGACCTTCGGGGGTCTCGGGGTCCTTACTGAGTAGTTGTACTCACCCCTGCACGGGCTATGCCCGCACCTTGTTGTGTTGGTTGCAGACGACGGACAGCGCTGATCACGGTTGGGGCGTGGAGCAGGACGGTACCTGGAGGTGGACCACTGGTCGGGACGTGCTCGGAGCGGACGTGGGACCCGAGGAGCCTGGAGGCTATCTGTACCCACCCTTCAGGTGGGATTGCCAGTGGACGACACGAGGCCGCCGTCTTTTCTTCAGTTGCTGTTTTTCTTTTCAGTTGTACTTTACAGTTGGGCTTGTATTTCCGGCCCCCTTTACTTTCTGCACTTTACTTTCCGCTTGCTGACTCTGTGTGGTTGTTACTTATAAAGGCAATGCCTTCCCTGTTTACTGGGATTTTACGCCTTGGTGCTAGTCGCCAGCCCCTGGCCTATGGAAGGCGGGCTTGGGGTAGTCACGGCACGGGCCCCGAGGACGGGTCGTGACAGTATTCCTTGAATTTGGAGCTGGAAGTCGGTGATAGAGAGTTCAGTCATCTGTAACCGCTAGTATATTCCAAGAACCAGGATATCAGCATAGGAAACCTCTCCATGTTAATGCTTAAAAACATGGTCATGGGTATCATAGATGACCAGGGAATCCTAGATATGGGTGGTGATTTACTTTTTATATTATATTTCACATATAAAAATACTTCCCAACCAGACATGTTGAGCAGCATAGACAGATAACTGATGGACGGCCACAAAAAAGGCAGTGTTGTGATTAGGGATCTCCCAAGCGAGGATAGGGTGATCCCCATAGAGGAGAATTTGTAATATTGGATGTATAATATATGTGTTGTGTAAGATGTTATGAGATCCTTCCACCACCACCAGGTGGTCCACATTAGGCTTAGGGATATGGATTTGTTCCGTGGACAGTTGTAGACTTTAGAGGTTTATGATCCTATAGCATATGAGAAGATAAAAGAAATGATCTCTGTGTTTTCTATAATCTCTTTAGTGTTTGTAGATATAGTTTCCATTTATTCCTTTATCTTTATATTCTTGGTGGAAGAGATAGAGATCCATGTTGAGGTGTTATCCCAGTATCTTTGTGTTGAGGTTCTTATAGGGAACACTTCTTCTGTATCTTTTATCTACTAATAGTGCGAGCTATAACTTGTTGGAGAGGGGTTTAGGTGGGACCTTTTGTTCATCACAGTATAACCCTATAACATAATCTTGGATATTGATTGGATATCCAGGGTTTGAGCCCAGATCGATAGCTACTATAGACAAGTTAGATTCCTTCATGATGATGGGATGAGATTCTCTATTTCCGGTGAAAGAGATCTCATTGCAAGGAAAGTGGGTTCTATGATTAGGAGGTTTCATCCCATCACTAATCATTTTGAGAGTGTATCCCTAAGTGTAATAGGCTCTTAATGCATCTGGATTCCTTCATTTGTGGAGGATTATATGGACGTATTTTTTGAGGAAATTTTTAGACTACCTCTGAAGAGGGAGATGGATTTTTTCATTGACTTGGATCCCAATACTACTTTGATATCTTCATTTGAATATCAGATGTCCTCTACCGAGCTTTGGGGGTTGGGTTATAATTCAAGATACTTTGGGAGAAATTCTTCATTATACCCAGTGTGTACCTTGGGGTAGATCTAGTCTTATTCATCAAAATGGTATATGGGAGCTTGCGTATTGGAATGGATTATTATCACCTAAACTAGGACATGATAAATAAAAAGTACCCCTTATCAAGAATTAATGACCACTTTGACTAGTTATGAGGTTAGAGATGGTTCTAAAAATTGATATCAAGTCTGTCTACCTCCAATTGATGTTTATCTAGGTTGATATTCCAATGTTGGAATTCTGACATAATTATAGACAACATGATTTCTTATTGATTACCTTTGGGGTGAAAAATTCCCCCTTTTTGTTTATGGATTTGATGAACTAGGTATTCTAGTCGTACATCAACTTGTTTTTTATTCTCTTAATAAATTACATACTTATCTACTCAAAAACTAAGGAGGATCGTGTAGAGAACTTGGGGATGTTCCTAGACTTTCTTCGAGAGAACCAGCTTTACTGAATGCTCTCAAAGTTCTAGTTCTATATTCATGAGGTTTACTTTTTGGGGAATGTGATTTCTAATCATGGTTTAACTATGGATTGAGAAATGATCTAAGTAGTACTCGCTTGGGATCCACCCTAGATTGTGTCATAGGTGTGGAGCTTTCTTGATTGGTGGGGTACTATAGGAGTTTTTTGGAAGACATCAATAGAATCACAACCCCTTTCACTGTCCTGACGTAAAAAGGGTAGTAAATAACCTAGTCTAAGAATTAATAGAGGGACTTTGAGAAGTTGAGGATGAGGTTGATGAGTGATCTCATGTTGATACTACCATAAGAATGTGTGGAGTTATTGTGTATTGTGATGCCTCGAGAGCTGGGCTCACCTTCATGTGTTGTAGTGGTAGGTAATTATCACATATGGGTCGAGGTAATTGAGACCCCATGAGAAAAACTATGAAACTCATGTCCTAGAGATGAAAGTGTTTGTATTCTCCCTAAGTATGTGTAGGTACTACCTTCTGATGGATCACTTTTTGGTTTACTCAGACCACCAGAGGCTTAGGTACATCTTCGCACAGAGGCATGAACTAGAGATAGTGATACTGGTTGGAATTCATGTAAGAATATGACTTCGAGATATTCTATACTACTAGGAAGGGAAACATTTTAGAATATTACCTTATCAAGAAGTCCCAGGCTCACTTAGTACAAGAGGCATTTGAGTTGTTGGTCCCCTTGCAGTTGAACCTAGTGGAGAATGAGGGTACATTTGTTCTATAGTTGATGGTGTTGAATCCTTCACTCCTCAAGTGTGTGTGAGAGTGTCTCAGTAAGGTGATATTGATTGTGAGGTATTATGTGATCATATATCCACTAGAGACTCACCAGATGGATATTCTGACTAAGGTAATCATGTCATCTTATTCCAGGTGCTAACATTTGTTCTAGTCATGATGAGAGAGGAGGCGATGCATGGGTTCCAAACTTCTGACCTAGCTGTACATCCCAATGTGAGGAAGATGTATAGAGACCTTCAGTGTAGTTTTGGTGGTCTGTCATGAGATGAAGTAAATTTGAGTTCTTCTCTTGGTGCCTCACCTATCAGTAGATGAAAGTTGTGCACCACGTTCTAGAAGGTTTGTTGTAACCCCTTGAGATCCCATAGTGGAAATGGGAAGTAATATCTATGGACATTGTCATAGGGATTCCACACATAGTGAAGGGATAGGAATCCCTCTAGGTGATAGTCGACTGACTCACAAAGTTGGCACACTTCCTTGCTATCAACGAGCAGAGTTCAATAGATAGTTTGGGGAAGCTATATGTAAGTGATATCATTATCCTTTTTGGGGTTCTATTAACAATTTTCTATCATCATGACACTCGGGTTACATCATGATTATAGAGAGGACTGCAGGAGGCATTTGGGATCCAGATGAGGATTATTATATCCTTTCACCCCCCAGATTGATGGGTAGACCAAGTGCACTATCATGTGTTGTAGGATATGTTCAGGGCATTCATGTTAGACATAATATAGAGCAGGTAGGATCATATCCCATTTGTAGAGTTTGTGTACAACAATATTTATCACTCTACCATTGAATTGGAACCTTTTGAGGCCCTATACAGGAGACCATGAAGGTCACCTTTGTGTTGGAAAAAGGTCGGGGAGATATCTCTTGTGGTATCAGAGATGATGTAGGTGATAATGGAGAAATCCTAGGTCATCCATGAGTGGATGAAGATGGCCCAATGTAGACAAAAATATTTTGTAGATCACAGTCATAAGCCCTTGGGGTTTGAGAATAGAGACCAATTTTTCCTAAGAGTCTCCCTATAATGAGGATTGTGAGGGTTCAGATGGGGAGGCAACCTATCCCAAAAGGTTCATTGGTCCATTTGAGATCATGATGATGGTTGGAAAGGTTTCTTACCATGTTTACCTACCCTCATAGCTAGAGTTGGTGCACGACGTCTTCCATGTGTTTCACCTGAGGTGGTACAAGCATGAATCTATTCTCATTCTTGATTGGGGAAAGATAGACATCATAGATGGAGCTATATTTATGGAGAACCCAATGGAAACTGAGGATTGGTAGAAGAGTACCCTACATGGATGGACCATCCACTTGGTTCTCTTGTTGTGGAAATAAGAAAACATGAAAGAGAGTTCCTAGGAATAGGAGCGACAATTGCTGGCTGAGTATCTCTAGTTTTTTTCTTTGTTTTTTATTTTCAAGGATGAAATTATAGGAGGGAATAATGTAGAGACCCATAATTTTCCTTGTAATACTATGAAATATTTCTATATATATCTCTAAATCTAGGCACTAAGATGGCGTATGATTCTGAGGCCTAGTATGACCATAATTATTTTTATTAAAATATTATATATTTTTTATATTATGATCACATGATACCTCAAAGAAAACGAGATAACTCTTAACCAGTAGATCAGAACATGACCATAGTTGGGTCTAGAATGTAGTGTTTACCCTAAACACAACATAAAATAGATCAGCATGGGGTTTTCAGACTCCTCACTCGTTGGCGATACGTTAAATGGATTAATTAGTTATTAAATTCATTCATTAATTCACTCATTTAAGTATAATGGATAATTCTATAACAATATCACTAGGATGAATTATCCAGGGTAATCCACATAAACCCTTGGATAATTCTAGAGCTCTCTCTTCCTACTCAATTGGAGGATCACATAGAAAGATGACAAAACTCTCTATCAGAGCAGAATAAGATGGAGTGAACACAATGGCTTCTCTCAATTATTGGAGAATTAATTTTTCATCAACGAACAGTCCACAGTATAGGTAGGACTCTTCATTTGGTGTTTTTATTCTCCTTGATTAAATAGGTGATCAGGTTGAATATTGTTCTTTGATTTTCATCCCTTTTCTTCCTTTTCATGCATTCATGTATAGAAATTAAATTTTTTTCATTTTTTCTCTAACCCTAGGATCCATGTTCTTGATTGATTGGAAAAGAAATCTTGGAATCGATCATTGAACTGTTGTTATTGTGATTTTTTCACTTGTTTCTTTGCGTACAGAACTGATTGGATGCCATGGTTCTGGTTCGACAATTTATGGTTGGTACGAAGCCTGTTCAGACCCCCAAATTCATATTGGTTCTATGAATACTGAGTGAATCAATGAACCGAGCATAGATTTGGGATTATTATGTGGAACAGATGAACATTTTGGTGATTTAAGATCAAAAATTTAATTTGGTGAGTTGTATAAGCATGAAGAATTTTCATTGAAACCCTAAAACTTCACCCGAGGTCATTTTCTAGTGAACGACGATCGATAAGTGAAAACTGCATTAAGATCCTCCATTTTTAGGTGGATTGGAGACCAAAATCAAAGAAGATGGAGGGATTTTAGGCATTTAAATAATATCTGAATATTATATAAAAAACATGACTACACATTATGTTCAAGGCTGAACACATGGAGTGTATCCCCTTAGTGGAGGTGGAGGCTAGGGTTTCAGTCCTATATGTCGTGTACCCCTTCCACGGATGAGAACATGTGTGAAGGATCACAGGGAAGGAAATTCATGTAGAAGTACATGGATAGGAACACACCTGTGTACTTGAGTACATGAACATGGGTTCTGGTATATGGACACGAGGTCCAGTGCATGGAAACGATGAGGAAATAGCCCAGTCCCTGTCAGCCTAAACACACCATGTATACCACCTACATGATATTTACTACTACATGGGATGGATTCATGTACTGGCCAGGGATATGACAAGGAGGTGGATCATGACCAGACATCATGTGGGTCACCTCACACACAATGTACCCCAAGTTCATTTTTGAGGAAACTTAAATCATCTGTATCTCCTTTAAAACTCATATTTTTTCCCATGACTAGGCTTTCGTGATATTTTTCCACATAGAAAGTGATGGTTCCGACTGTTTCAGATTTGGAGATACAATGTGAAATGTCTTAGATAAGGATCCAGATAAGGCAATTCCCAATGATGGTAGTGATTAGGTAAGATATCTAGAGGCTTATTCTAAGTGGAACACCCCTATCAAATAAGGTGTGGTTTCTCAATGATCATAGTGGAAAATTTTTGTCACATAATGGTGTGGGTCCTTCACCACTATAGTGGACCCCCCCCCCCATCGGAATGGGTGTGTGTCCTCTATAGATTCCTTTAGAGTGTAACCCCCCATAAGCATGGGTGTGGTTCCTCGATGACCAAGATTTGAACCCTCATGTTGTACCTGGTCATAGGTCCTCAACTTCTGAGAGGAACCCCCCAAAATCAAGGGTGTAGATCCTTGATGAACTAGAGTGGACCCCCCCCCCCCATGGTACCAGGTTGAGGGTCCTCAAACCTTTTAGTGGAACCACCCATCATCATGGGCGTAGTTTCTCTACAAATACTTATAGAGTGGAACCCCCTGACACACTAGGTTGTGGGTACCATACTTTGAGTTTATGACCACTTGACTGTGTGGCATAGTGATGAGGCATTTCTTGAATTAGATGGTTACCATATGGGTAGATGCATTAGATGTTGGGCATCATGGATGAACCTTTGGAACTATTGGATATGGTTATTCTTGGGATGACCTACGAGATATAGATCCTTTTACTATCTATTTTTGGATTCTTTGACTGAGCTTATATATATATCCTTCTATATCCAAACATTGTATTTGGTTACTCTCTTTCTAGGAGAGGTAAATATGCATAGTGTATTCCATGTTTTTTCATGTATATCTTATCATGCTTGGATGAGTCTAATCTCTTACTATATGTAGTGAAGACTTTATGAGTATTTCATCTTCTCACTGTGTTAATCCCCCTATGTTTGGATAAGATTACTTTCACTCTTGGTTTGGGTTGAGCTATTCTCTTTGACTGTATCATGCATCTACTATCTTTTTTACCTGGTGTATCTCATACTTCTCCCCCTTCAAATTTTGGGGTGTCCGTCAGGGTATATATATACTCACCCTTTCATGGGCCTTTCCTACATGTGTCATGTCATGTGAAGATGATGGAAATCTTGACCTTGACTATAGAGGTGGTTAGGGATACTGGGTGCTTGGACCGTGTGTGATGGTCATAACTTGGGATTCTGGAGCTGATCTCTCTTTCATATATTTTATATTTCTACTTTTGTTGGGTTGGGACATATTTGTATTTGGGTGTGTATTTTTTCCCCTTACTTTTCGGTGTATACTTATATACTTTTATCCTTTCTAGAGGATCATGCCTGATTGGTTTAAATTATATCAATGTTGCATATTGTAACTTTCCCTCTTCAATTTTTTACCATGATGGCTATGTGTGTCTGTACTTGTACTTCGTAAATGGCATCCATATGTTAATTATTCCTTTGTTGATGGTCGTCATCCCCTGGCATATGGATGTGGGCTTGGGGTAGTTGGAACTCAAGCCCCGGCTTGGTTCGGGTCATGAAAGGGTTTACATGTCAGTTTTGGGCCATAACTTGTAGGATCATCTACCAGTAGTAGAGTTTTCATATAAAAACATTTTCCAACCCACCATTAGTGTATCACCATTTGATTCCATGCATGGGAGACCCTACAAGTCACCACTATACTGGTTTGGGCTGGGGGAGTTGTGTTTATGGGCCCAGAATTGTGTGAATGATGGTAGTGAAGATTCAGTTCATCCAGGGGTAGATAAAGAAGACCCAAAGACATGAAAAGTTCTATGAAGACTGATAATAGATGTATTTTGAGTTAAATGAGGGATACCATGTGTTCTAGAATGTATCACCCTGGTAAAATTTTAAGTATTTGGCGAAGGTGACAAGTTATCTCTAACATTCATTTCCCCTTTCTAGATACTGTTTAGGGTTATTGAGGTTGAATACCAATTATTCCTACCATTTTGGTAAGGTCAGATGCATAATTTATTCGATGTCTCACATATGGGGAGATATGTGGATGACTCGTTGCACATTCTCATCCAAGGTGAGTTGGATATTGAAGGTGCAGTTACCTTTTCAATGTTCCAAATGGTGTTTGAGAATCGATAAGAGAATAACCTTTGTGGGAAATTTTATTCTTTGGGAATATGTTTAATGGAATCACAATAACCTCTAGGAGAGATTGATGGAATGGTAGATCCCAAGGAAAGTTGCATATCCTCACCTTTCTGACTAGGTTTTCAATTTTTGGGACAAAAATCCTTGAAGGTGGGTAGAATTTAAGGACTTTAAAAATTATTTTTTACACTTTTTAATATTTTAATGAAATTTTTTGGAGTTCAGTACTGTGTTGTCATAGATTTTTGGGACATGAAGAGCCTCAGTGAGGATATATTAAAATTATAATATATAAAATATCATGCACACTTATTTTTTAGAAATAATGTAATTTCTCCCAAACGGTGTCTCATATGGGAGAACCTAGACTGTAATAACATTCATATCATGGGTTTTACCCTAGGTTATATATATATATATATATATATATGTGTGTGTGTGTGTGTGTGTGTGTGTGTGTGTGTGTGTGTGTGTGTGTGTGTGTGTGCCTTTTTGATTTCGGGTGATTGGATAGATTGTTTTCATGAGATAATTAAATGGATTAAATTAATTAATTAATTTAATGGTCATTTATTTCAAAAACCCTAAAACCCCATTTATACTCTTATCTATGAAGAATTATGTAGGGTTATCCACATAACCCTGTCGGGAATGAGAGTATGGGGATCTTGGGTGGAGTGTGCATTGGTGGATGATCATGGCATCGAGGAACCGAGTACCACGAGGATTTTTATCATCGATGGAGTTCTTGAATATACCCAATGAAAAAAATGTATAATTTTTCTTCATGAGTTTTCAATATCAATCTGAGGTAGGATATTTTTTAATCCATATTTATTATTTTAGATAAATTTTAATTAATTTCCTCTAAAATTAATTCATGGATTGTTCATCAATGGTTTTTCCAATGCTTATTTTCTCCTCTTATCTAGGAATTTAAGATTTATTCTTCATTTAGTTATTATTGATCATATAATCCACCACTTATTTTTAATTCTATTATTATGGAATAATAAACTTGTCCATCAATCGAAGGTCACTTTTTTTGTACCTTTCTCCCTCCATTCTTTGTTGTTCGTGAATGAAATTTCGATTAGACGATATTTAGACAACACCCAAGAGCACTGATTTTTGTGAATTAATTATTTATAGAAATGGATTATGGTCATGTGTTTGGTTTTGGGTTTTAGATATGTGATGGAGGCATGTCAGTGAAAATGGGAATCCAATGATGGTTTGGGTGACAGAGGATCTGTGAGCCAAATTGAGTGGATCTCTCATGTGGTGTGATGATGGGTGTTTTCGAGCTATAGGTGGCAAACATCTAACCACCAAAGATGATAGTGACCTAGTGTTGGTGAAGATAGTGGTATTCCAATGATTTGGGTTATTTTTTTCTTCAATAAGGCTACAACAATTTCTTTTATGGTGAAGAATGGTGAAATCAAACTTCTGATCGGTCGTCTATGTCAGTCAACTTAATTATGGGAGTTATGGATGAGTTTTGTGGAAAATTTTATGGTATCTATGGAATTAAGGTGGAGACACATGAGCAGTCTAAATTTTATAAAAAAAATTACAAACTACATAGTGATTAGTTCAAAGGAACACAAACCATGTGGACCACTACATACGGAGTCTAGGGGTTACGTGTTGAGTTAAATACCACACATTGTGTGACCCTTATCATATTTTCTAAGTGTATGAAAGGATTAAAAACCTATTAGTATATGTGAACCCATATTGCAAATTATGGTCTCACACTTTGTGTAACCCTGTGACATACCACTCATCATGTACAAGGAGTACACGCCTAGGTGGCCTTGTTCCCTAGACGCCATGTGTGATTTGGAACATCCCATGTACTTGAGAAGGTACCCGAGTTTGAGAAGATGGAAGACATGAGTTCTACACCATCCCCTATATTTATTGTTATGTATATTACATATCATGTACTTTTTAAATTTATCATACATGGATAGTGTATATGGGCACAACAAGAGTAAATGGGCCCGGTTAGATGGTGCATACTAAGTGTCGTCCAAACATCTCCACATTGTGTGTCATAAGAGAAATTAATTTCTATTCATAGAATGAAATTTCATGTGATACATTAAGAAAATGGTAGTTCCAGACTCAAATTGACATGTTTTTTACTCCATGGGACATGTTGTGTACTCGATTAAGGGAAAGGTGGATACCTTTATCTTATTAAACTAGCTACAACATGATATTGGGTGAGTTCCCTTGAACCATATTAGTGTGGGTGTAGTTACTAATTTTGTTATTATAGAGTGATTTTTCTCAATCTCCCTCCATGAGGGTTCAATATTGTATCTTGTCCTGATAATTGGATGTAAGATCACCTCATTAGATTAGATTAGGCATCCCTCTGTGAGGCATAATGGTTAGATCCTAATTCATATCTTCCTCCCTAGGTATTTTTTGGTTATCACATGACCTATGTATTAGGATGTTCTATCCCCTACCAAGTGGGTTAATCCAGTTATTTTCATGTGTCTCCCATTATACCTGGGTGTGATCCCCTATCAATGTATCAACATTTATTGTCTTTCGATAAGTTGTAGGTCTGATCAAGTGAGTATCTCGGATGATCTCTATTATTTTACTTAGTGATTATTTATGGAAAGACCCTGTGATCACATCCTCTCAGATAAATTTCATCAGTTTAGATAGACCTTATGAGTGAATCCTCTAATAAGGATATTTATTTTGAGCTTCTAGTAGAATCCTAGTTAGGTAATGAGGATGTGACCTCTCCTTGAGACTTGGTTCCTACCTTTGATCATATATATGTTATTTTTTATATTCTATTGACTTTTTTATTTAGAGATAACTCTCTCTCTCTCTCTGATGCTTTCTATTTGGATGTTTCAGGTTTCCTACAGGGTATTCTTATACTCACACCAACATTGGATCTATCCGAACATGCCATGTCTTAAACAGATGTTAGTCCATTCACTGTAGTCATAGGTGGACTAGGAGTATATGGATATTAGTTGTTCTAGACGAACATTTTATGGGTATAGAGTTTTTTTGGGTAGTTTCCACCTTATTGTCAATAGGTTGGGTTTTTTTCAGTATTGGTGGGCTTATATTTTGATCTTTTCTACTTTTGTAATACTTCCTGATGTACTATGATGTGGGATAATTGTTATACTGGAATTAATAGTATTAGTTGTTTATCTTTCTACATTATACTAGTGTTTTGAGATGTGTACATGTGTACAGGTGATTTAAGAAAAGGCCTCCATGTGATCTTGGATTCTCGGCTTACCACCAGTTAGGAGGGCCTTGGTGAGTTTGGTCATGACATATAAACCTTTCCCCCACAACCAATTATAATATCTCACATCCTTACATTTCCAATACAACTCATCCTCTTCACACCATGGAACAATTTCCTCCCCCAATCTTATACCATTGTATATAATGAAAAAATACCATGAGTAGGGTTGTGAGGATGAATTTTCATTTAATTTGGATTCCTTAACAATTTAATCCATGGATTCTACATACTAAAAATAAATATTAAATGTAAATTTATATATCAAAGGTAGAAATGTATCAAATAAAAAAATAATCAATCATCTTAATGTGAATTTTTTCTTTCATATATTCAAAAAGATATCAACTCATTTTTCAGTATTGACTATTCCCCAATTACCTCTCATGAAATATAGTATAATAAAAAGATAACGAAATGTATTAGAATCCACAAAGGAATGAGAAATATAAAAAATCAGAAAATAACTCAATGCATGAATAATAATAACATATTAATTAACATAAAATTCATAAAATAAAAGCATTAAAATGTTGGAGTAATTTAATTTACCTGAATAAACTAGTCTTACCAAATAATGATTCATAAAATTAATACTGGAAAATGGGGCTATCCCTAGGAAGATATACCCATGGTTTAAAAAATTGTGGGTATATAATTTCTGGAGTGCGTCTATACTGATGGTTTATGTAAACCATGGGTACAACTAATCTATCCAAATGGTTTTTAAAAAAATATATTGATAGAGTCCAATATTTTTCCACCCCTCCACTAATCGTGGCATATCATCCCTTCTTCGGTCGAGTCATGTTCATCCCTCATCCAAGTGATGACGAATGGCTCTCTTACTCAATCATTCTCCCCAAATTCAGGGATTTCTTGATTCAAACCTTCATTGATAGTGACTTCCAAATCCTTGTTCCTTTCTGATGACTATTGTTTTCATTTTTATCTATGTATGAAATCCTAACCATGATAAAGTTAAGTCATGATTATTCTGGATTATTTGAAATAAGGTTCTTTGTGAGTGATGTATTATTTTGGGGATTTTAGTTTAATGATTGTAATTTGTATGAGCCTTTATGATTCCGTTTTTGAATATTTGTGGTTGATGTTTTATTTTTAATTTTAAATCCATGATGGGTGTACCTGTATATTAATAACCACCATATAAAGATGGTTATCTAATTTTTAAACCATCCATTAGTTGGTAAATGAACTAACCTGATTTTATGTACAATATTTCCACTCCTACTCCACATGTTATTATATATTTTTATATATTGGTGTTTATATTGATAAATTATTATAGATATATTGAATTTATAACATTGAGTTTGTTATCGTACATTAGACATTAGGTATGTGGGTACTAGTTGGTGGGAGTTATTTCTCAAAGGTCAATCTATTATTTGATGTTTTATGTTAAAATAAACATACATATCTATTGGGTGTGTGATTATTATGGTGAACAAAGAAAACATAATACTTTATTGAATGGTAATTATGATCTATAATTTGTATACTATTGGAATAAACTAGGATCATTTGTAACATTATATGATGCATGTGGATGAGATAGTTCACTGAAATTTGTTTCACCTAGTCTACCAATGGGTGGAATTTGTTGTTAATTTAAGTAATAATTATTATGATTTTACTTTTTCATTATTATAAATATATGGTGTTGACATGGGTATTTTCCATTTGGGTATTTCCTACTATTTATGTTGATATTCTCAAGAATATATACACCCTTTTTTCTCGATATTTAAATTGAATTTTATTAAGGCAATAGGAAATTCAATCGAGGTGATTATAATTGCATATGATCTAGAAAAAGGAGTTTTAAGCGAATCATTTAAAAAATGTTCATCATTGATTTTTTTGTAGGTAAGATGTTTGCTAAATTATTGAAGGGATTTTTTTTAATATGGGTTGAAATTTTACACTGATTAATTAATGAAAATTATGGATTGTGTTAAATTTGATTTATAGAGGTTATAAGAAGTAATTTTCATGGTTTTAATTTGGATATTGTTGTTGTTAGTTTCTAGAGATTATTCATTTGGAATCCATTGAACATAAAAATTGATTTATTCATTGTATGAGGATCATTTATTATTATCAATTCTTGAGGATCTCGTCGATAGATTTTATTAGTAGGTAGTCTCTTCCATACATGTCATTTCTTAGATTATTCCTATGATGTCACTATACTAGATTTCTATTATACAATAAATAGTTAAATGATTATATTTGAAAATAAGAATGTGGATTTTTTTCTAGGTTTTTTTATATCTAATAAAATGTTTTTAATGGGAAGAAATTTTGAAATAAAAAATATTTTATGTTTTATAATTATTTTTCTTACTCATTGTTATGTAGTTTTGTGACCCTTTACTATTTTTAAATAATGTTTCCAATGTTTTTTATGAGTATTTAGATAAGTTATTTATATTTTTTATTTCTTTTTTTGTATTAAAATGAATCAATTAATATATAACTATTTTCATTGAACATGATCTTTCCATTATTCAAGTAATATGGTTATAGAATTTATTCCTTTCATGAAATCCCTTAAATATTATAATTACATTTGTTATTAGAAATGAATAATTTCCAAATATAGATGAGTAATTTTTAATAAAAATTTTGTATTTCATTTAATATATCATAGAACTTCAGGATTACCTTTCCTTTATTACATTTTGGATATATTCTTGTTAATTAAAAATATTAGTTTATTTGATGACTTTCATGTTGAAAATTGTTGTGATGAATTTTTTAATTATGGTTGATATTGTTGATTGGAACATAACTATTTTTCTCCTGTAATATAATTGATAGAATATGGATATATCATACTAATCATATTTCAATCGAGTTTAAAAATAATTTGGATATTTGTTTAGATTATTCATTTAACATGATTCAGATGGATGCTATATATAGTGTCCATGTTATAATTATGTTTGAATACCATGGTTAAAATGAGAATAACTTAGCTACCATATAAAAAAATTTCTATTTCAAACAAACTATTATGTTTGGTTTTACAATGGAGAGATGAGACGATCTTCAATTATTTGTGAATGGAAAGAAAGAATTGCTATAGAGAATTTGATATTTGATCATTTTTTATTCATGCATCATCATGAGAGATATAATATGATAGTAAAATAAGGCAATTATATCAATACACACGTGGAATATATAGAAGATTATGATATTTAGAGAGTGAAAAAAATAATGGATGATGCCAGAACTCTTGTATATCAAAAATTTATTAAAACAACAAAGTTTGAATTTTTAATGTGGTTATATCATGGAAAACCCATGTATGGATTTTTTAGTACCTCCATTTATTATATTATTACCTTTTTAAGTACTTTATTCATGATGATGTAGATATTCCCTCAAATCATTATAAGGAATGAAATTTAATTAAGCAGCTCATATTTTTTGTTAATAAAATTCATCCTTGTCAAAAAAAATCAATTTTTTGGGAGGAAATAGTAGACCTTAATGACTGTAAATATTATGGTAAATCTCAATGGAATGAAAATGTAGATGTAACAACATCTCATGTTCCACATAAATTCATTCCCTTAGAAAATATATTCAAAATCTATTGATTCCTATGATTCAAAATCTATTCATGTCTATAAAAATATTAACCAATATGTTATTGAAAGATATTGAGATAATTAAAGGTATTGTTTTATTGGATCATCTTGTATATGGATTATCATGGTAGGAATTTTATGCACAAAATCCTGATTTTTCATCTGAGGTGTGTAATGTTAAGTTGGATCTATCATGTGATGGTTTTAATCCAATTGGTCAGATGCTTACTACTCGCAATATGTGGCCAGTTTTTATTCACATTTTTAATCTCACTTTGTGGGTGCGTATGAAAAAAACATTCAATTTATTGAATATTCTAATATTATGGTCTTATAATCCTAGAAATTATATATACATCTTCATGTAACCCTTAATAAGAGAGTTGAAGTGGCTTTGGGATATGGGTGTGCACACATTCAATTCTTCTTCAAAAATATATTTTAGATTTTTGCTCCCATTCTATGGACTATAAATGATTTCTATGCTTATGAAATAGTTTTTAGTTGAACCAAAAATGAAAATTAGCATGTATTATTTGTATGAGGAATACATAATCTATAAGGCTTAAATATTATCATAGTTTCAATTTCATGGGTCAATGACGATTCTTTCTAATCGATCGTCAATACAGGAAGAATCATCAGAGGCTTGGTAATAATGTTGACACTGAATAGCCACCTCAACATATATTGGGAACTGATGTACATAATGAATTGAAATATTTCAATTTTTCATTACAGGAAGTTCATATGAAATATAAAATGATAAATAAAATTGACAATCAATCCACTTACAATTATAAAATGAAAAGTATCTTTTTTGAGTTTCCATATTGGTCTACTAATTTGTTACATCATTTTTTAGAAATAATGATCATTAAAAAAATATACATTATTTTTTGTTTTTAGTTCTTCTAAATATTAATGGGAATACCAAATATGACTTTTGATCATTCTAGCAATTTTTGGATTGGGGGATTCGACCAGAACAGTATCTGGTGTGTATCTGGGAAACCGAATGGAAAGTTCTATATTCTTCTTATGTGATGACACATTTGGAGAAAAATAAATTTCCGTAAAAGTTAGATAATATCAATGTTTCTGATGTCTAATAAAAAAATAGATCTAAATGAGTTAACAAAAGGGATTTGAAACTAAAATCCCCAAAAAACACATGATTATCACATCCTTATTTAGGAATTGATTCCAATAGTAACTCTTACATTACTATAAAATAATTTTAAGGGTGATGGTGATTCTCTTTTTCCATTTTTTATAGTCCTTTTTGATAAAAGGTTATCCAAGTCTTTCTTGATAAAAATGCAACAGTAGGTTACATTTAATTTGGTATGAGTTGGAAAAAAATTCCCCCCTCATTTTTCACTTGCATGTTGGATTTAAAAGTTCACCTTCCAAAAAAATCACTTATTTTTCACCCTGTTTCATTTCAATGGATGTATCCTACTTAACAAAATATTTTCATAATGAAATATTATATCTGAGATAATAATCATCTTGAATTTTCCATTGTGAGAGGTTATCTGTCTTAACAATGTATGGATCTTTTTTCAATGTATTTGTCTGATGTGAGCACTAGACATGACTATACAATGAGAAATGAAGATTATTAGTATGGTGAAATTGATCCCTAATTTCCATATCTTCCTAAAATAAGAGAAATTAATGGGTCATATACATTGAGTGCATTGATCCTTGGAGAGCGGGATGTGGCACATTGCATAGTCTAGTTTAACTATGGTTTTTTAGGACAGTATCAAGTATTTAATTTGAATATTTATACGTTATATCATACTATGTAATTTCACATATACCTTAAAATTTTATAGTTATTTTATATAGGGAACACGGAAAAATTATAATAAGAATTAATCAATCTTTTCCTTTGAGAAAGAGAGATTCTTTGCATAGAAAACAGTTTCCTTCTTGGTTAAAATAAAAGTTATGATCATTAAATTAATTAAATAAAAATAATTATATTAATTTAATTATATTATTCATATATATTTCAGGTATTCAGTTTACCTTTTGATTCTTTTTCTTAAGAAATAATTTTTCTGTCTTTTGGTCCTAATTCTTTGGTTCGTGAATGAAAATATTTAATAATTAATATATAAAAGTTTGTGACCACAAATTGAGTGGTGAAAATAGGAGCATGGAATGATGGAATTATGTTAACTTTTACAAAATACTATTATGTCAGTTCATCATATAGTAGGCCTTGATATGAAAATGTGTCTTATTATGGAATTTTTGAGAAAATATTTTTATTGGATTACTACTCTCATGGTCAATTCACTATGATGAAATGTAAATGATTTGATTCAAGGATGTGACATGGTACATTTATTGATGACTATGGATTTATATTTATTTACATGGGTTAATTCTTGGAAACCAATGAACCATAAATTTTGGAATCAATGGAAAGACAATTGTTTTATGTGCATGTTCATCTAAGACCTGATTACGGTGTTATTATTGAAGTAATACCAATAAATATTTTTCATGATGGTGGGAAATAAATTGACACCATTGATTCCCCTATTGTTTTTAATCAAAATATTGAATTTTATGACTCAAATTTTCCCATTTTTAGAGTTGATGTTGATCCTAAAGTAGGGGTGGGTAATATATAGAATCAACCATAAATGTTCACAGTTCATTCATTTTACCATGGAATGGGTTTATCAAGTTGGTTCTATTGTAATTTCTTTAATTTAGTTTAAGTTTTGAATGATATTTTTGTTTTAGTATTTTTATTTTGGTTTAATTTAATTAAATTTATTTCAATTTATAATGCTAAGTTGAAAATGGGGTTTTTTAAAAATGTATAACCTGGTTTTAAATTATAGTTACTATAACATGTTATGGAATTATTTTACTTTACTTTTTAGTTGTATGGATTATTTTTAAAAACTATTTATAAAAATTTTAAATTTCATTCTTATTCATATTATGAAAGATATTGAATAATTTTGAATGAATAGATTATTTGATAATGACCAATTGATGTGTGAGGTCGGGTTGCCTCCTCTAGTTACCTTAGTGAGTATAATAATTGTAATATTTTTCTTCTAAATTACAAATAATTTCATGTTATTATTCTTTAAAAAAAATATTTAGGGTCATTCATTTGAACCATAGTTGAGTCTTACTTAGCCTACTATTATGGTTTTGATATGAGGTAATCCTTGTGCAAGATGGAGCACCCTTCATACCCATTCACACCCTAACCAGTAAGTGGGAACCCCAACTGCCACACCTTTCCATCCTCCACTTGAGTCTCCAGGGATGTTCCCACCCATTCCTCCATCATCATATCATTTATCCTCTTCATCTCATACCATGTCTATGCCGCCTACAGGGATGTACAACCATTACCATATTTATATCCTTTGATTTATCCCCAAACCTACTGCCTATATCCTCCCATGTATACACCACCTCCATTTCCTACTATCCATTAAGGATCTGATGATTCTGTTCATTCATCTTCCACTCTTGTGCAAGAAGATTTCCCAATGAAAGCATTGGAACAGGATCATCCTTTAGAGGCTACTGATGTAGGATATCCCACTGATCCATCAAAGCCTAATGAGAATCCTTCATCATGTTTTTTTATTATAAGTGTGTCAAATTATATCACATCATTTTTTCTTGTTGTACAATTAATTAATTCTTCGTTTTCCCTTTTAATCTTATTCAGTGGGATATTCTGGTATGTTATGTGGGTGTACCCATATGCATGAAGATTGGAATCACCAAACATAGATAATGGTGGACTACAATGAAGACAATAAAATGATAAGAAAAAATTCCAAGAAGTATAGAAGTTTCATGGGAACATTAGACATGTATGATATAATTATGGTGTAACCAGTATCATGGTGTAATATCAGTAATGAAATAAATTATAAATCATGGGTGGATATATGGGTAAGAAACATTGTTAAATTTATATCTATATTATTATTCAATTTATTTGAATTAACATTTTTATTGTAGTGACATTTTAACTTTCCCAATGGTGAAGCTACTAAGGTTGCAACATTTATGGATCTTGGGGTGTTTTGGAGATCATATAAGCACGAGTTATATGTTGGTTGGAATAATAGAGTTGATTCTAATTTAGAGGGTGTACCAATATTCCTCGACTTCCCAAAAACATAATATCAAGAAATTATCACATATTGGAAGTGATATGGGTTTTAGTAATTCAATATCTTTGATGGTTTTCAAAGAAAATTTAATTCTTAATAATTTTATTGAATTTTTTTTTGGATGATTCAGGAAAAAAAATAAAAAACATTCAATGAAAATTTCCACACTTTGGGGCGCACTACAATACTCAATCATGAGAGTCGTTAGGTACTTTAATATGAATAGAAATAATATCTATATTTATATTGTAACTTAGTAATATTTTCATGATGAAATTTAATTTTTCTTGTCATTAATACCTTTAATATAAGGCTTTAAATTCCCCTTTCAAATGGAAAAATGGCCAAATGCCCAAATTCCCAAATTGAGTAATCGTCTATTAGAAAATTGAACAAATAGCCTAATGGCCCAATGGCCTAATTGGTTAATGTCCTAATGGCATAACGGCCGAATGGCCTAATGGATTAATTTTCAAATTTCCTAATTGGATTAAATGGCCAAATTGGTCTAAATTGACTTAAATTTGCCTAATTGGTCTAATTAGCCTAAATTGGCCAAATAAACGACCTAAATTGGCCTAAATTTTCTAATTGGACCAAATGAAATAAATGGAATAATGGTTAAATTGTCCAAAATGGCCTAATTGTCCTAAATAGACTAATTTTCCTAAATGAACTAATTAGAAAAATGGTCAAATGACCAATAGTCTGAATGGAGAAATGGTCAAATTGCCTAATGACCAATTGGCCTAATGGCCTAATGGAAAAAATGTCCTAAGAGGCCTAAAATACTAAATGGGATAAAGGCCTAAATGTCCCAATGGACTAAGGGCTAAATGACCTAATGGCCTAATGGCCTAACAGCCTAAATGACTTAATCCCATAATGGATTAATGGCCAAATGGCCTAACATCCAAATGAAAAATTTCCCTAATGCCCTAATGGATAAAATTTCCTAATGGGTAAAAGGGCCTAAATGTCCTAACAAAAAAAGGTCCTAATGGAATAAATGGAATAATGTCGTAACGTAAAATTTCTTTAAATTTCCATATGGTCTAATGGGCTAAAGGGACTAACAGCCTAAATATCCTAAATGGCCTAATCGCCTAATGACCTAATGACCAATTGGCCTAACATCCTAACAACTAATTGGAATAATGGTCCAATTCCATAATGGATAAAATGGCCTAATGGAAAAAATTTCCTAAATATTCTAACAACATAAAGGGCCTAAGAGCCTAATTGGCCTAAGGAACTAGGGTCCTAATGACCTAATGGCTTAAAGGGAATAATAGCCTAATGGCCTAACGGGCCTAATGGCCTAAATGTTATAACGGCCTAAATGGCCTATTTAACTAATATGATAATGGACTAATGGATAATTAGCCTAAATATATTATATTTCCTAAATGGCCTAATGTATTAATGGCCAATTGGCCTAATGGCTTGAAGGTCCTAACATCATAACGACCTAAAGGGCATAACGGCCTAAAGGCCTTAACAGCCTAAATGGAATAAATGAGCTAAATGCCCAAATTAGCTAATGGTCTAATGGGAAATTTTCTTCATGTACAATTGGCCTAATGACCTAACGGTCTAAAGTCCTAAAGGACCTAAATATAATAAATGACCTAATGGCCTAATGGCCTAATTGGCTAATTGCCTAATATCCAAATGGAATAATGGCCTAATGGCCTAATTGCCTAAGAGTCTAATGGACTAATGGCCTAATGTCCTAAAGTCCTAATGGCCTAATGTAATAATGTCATAATGTCCTAATGTACAAATGGCCAAATGAAAAAATTGCTTAATGACCTAATGTACTAATGGAAAAATGAAAAAATGGCCTAGTGGCCAAATGCACAAATTGCCAAATGGCATAATGGCCTAATGGCCAAATGGACTGTTGTCCTAATGCCCTAATTGACTAATGGACTAATGGACTAATGTCCTAGTGGAATAATGGACTAATTTCTTAATGGCCTAAGTGGACTAAATGGCTTAATTAACCAAATTAGCTTAATTGGCCTAATTAGCCAAATCGCCTAATGGTCTATTTGGCCAAATGGCTTAATGGCCTAATGGAAAAATGGACTAATTGAAAAAATTTCCTAATGGACTAATGTCCTAATGGCATAATGGAATAATTTCCTAATGGACCAATGTCCTAATGGCCTAAATCCCTAATGGTCTAATGGCTTAATGGTCTATTGTACTAATGGACTAATGGCCTTATGGACTAATGGACTAAAGGCCTAAATTGATTATTTTTTCTAATTGGTCTAATTGGACTAATTAAACTAAATGGAATAAATATACCAAATGGACTAAATGGGATAATTGGACTAAATAGACTAAATTGGCCTAATTGGGATAAATTGGCCTAATTTTTCATATTGGCTTGAATGGCCTAATTAGGCTAATCAGCGTAATTTCACTAATTCTAATAATTCTACAAATTGGACTAATTGGAATAATTGGCCTAAATGGACTAAATGACCTAATTGGCCTAAATAACCTAATTATCCCAAATGACCAAATTTTCCTAAATAGACAAATTAGACTAAATTTTCCTGAATTTTTCAAATAAGTGGCCCAATTGACCTAAATGGCCTAATTGGCCTAATTGGCCCAATTGGCCTAAATTGGCATAAATTGGTCTACATTGGCCTAAATTGGCCAAAATGGATTAATTGGAATGAATTGGCCTAAATGGAATACATTGGCCAAACAAATGGCCTAATTAGCCTAATGGTCCTAAATGGACTAATTGGACTAAATGGTCAAAATTACCTTATTGGACTAATTTTTCTAATTTTCCTAAATGGACTCATTGGCATAATTGGACTAATTGGCCTAATTGGAATAAATAGACTAATTTGAAAAATGGCCAAATGGCTAAATGGCCAAATTACTAAACAACCTAACCAAAAAATGAACCTAATTTCCAAATGATAAAAATTAATCATTTTATGAATAACCAAATAGCGTAACACAAATAGAATTGAACCGAAATGAAAATTTTAGAGCAATAATAGCATACCCATGACAATAATGCTAATTATTATGTATTTTTTTGTTATTCAACTAGTATTAAATTTCTAATTAAATGTATATTTAGATGCTGCTTCATTTTATGGATTTCTTCAATAGCTATAATTTTAATTCATTCTAGGTTTATCACTTTCACATTATTCAATAATGTAGTATTATACTAATCAATTTCATTTTCCCCAGGAGGAATTAGGCATTTAAGTTCATCTTCCTTGACCAAAATTATATTGCTCGAGTAGGAAGAAAAAGTATAAATGTTATGTAAATGAAAAAACATAATAAAATATTGTATTTTTTTATTGATATTTCATATTTTGATACATAATTAATAATTAAATATCTTTTTTATATTTTAAATAGTGTGCCCAGGAGTGCCTCGATGGGAAATAAGAAGAAAAATTTGGTCCAAATGATCATTTAAGACATGTATTAGGTGAGGATCACCAGGGGAGATTCCGATGTAGATTCGGGAAGAACATTGTCTCCATTAGGTATTATCCCTCATCAAGCGCCTCTTAGACCTCTCAGACCACCGAGATGAAAAATACTCATGAATAAGTATGTGAGGCCAAAAAATAGTTTTACAGGAGTTTGAATAAAGTAAAATGATCACCAAACACTTCCTAAAAGCTATATTAGTTATAAGTATGTCACTCCCATCAGAGGATTCTACTAATTTTGATTCACGCATGGAATAAATTCACTCTTTATATAATTATTTGAGTGATTTAATTGTGGTTATTAGTGGAAGTAAATATGATGGTGGAGGTAGTGATAATGATGATGATGTTGGTGCTCCATATGATGTTTTTAGTGACGGTGGCGATGAGGATATTGCTGATGGTGATGAGGATGAGGATGTTAGTAATATAGGAGATATTGATCCCATCAATTTTTGTGTTATCAATAAAAATATGTGTGGATGTTTTTTAATGACTTGAATTTATTTGTTTAATGGATGTATATGTGTGTTATAATATTGTAAATGGTTTGAAAATTATTACAAGTAGTTGGATGAATGCTAAATATATAATATATGTGTTTCATTAAAAGTGTACTATGGTTTCTATTTTTTTATAGGTTCAGGATGGGTTAGAAGGTTTGTTTCTTCCAAATTTGGATAGGTAGCTATACCCACTATTCAATGAACCATGGGTATATTCTTTCAACCAGGATAAGCTATATCCCTGATTCTCCTAATCTTGGTTATAGATATATACCAACAGTTTAACTAAAATTATGGGAATGATGGAAATATCATAGACTATACCCATGGTTATTATAGAAACTATGGGTATAGATCTATACCAATGGCTCCATCAGCCTTAGTTCATAGAACTTTGGTTATAAATTACATCAACATTTTTATGGGTTATAACCATGATTCTAAATCATGGTTATATTCTATGTTTCCAATAGTGAATTAATATTATTTTTCTTATCTTTACTCTTTTATACCTAATTTTAATCCTTTAATCAATATCAAAAATGATATATAAAACAATTAATAATGAGATTCATAAATAATTTTTTTCATCATAGATCTAAAATAAAACAAAATGACATAGCGTGGAATGAAAATTCTCTTAAACTCAGAAATATTATGACAAAAAATATTGGTAGGGTAAGGAAAATAAAATATTCAATGCAATACTCCCTTATCCAATGAATATCTTCCATTTCTTTTTTTCTTCTTCTTATGTTTTCCTTTACCATAATGAACCTAAAAAATTAAAACAAGCAAGATAAATTACAATATCCATTACTTATATGATAAAAAACTTAAGTTTGACTGAGTCTACATCCTAATTAGATTCCTAAAAATACCTTAAAATAATTCTAAGAAATCATAAAAAACTTGGTTTTTCTCATATAATGGGATATTTTTCAATGACATTAATCTGAGATTTATCCCATGTATCATGTAACAGAAGTATGAATAGAACTTACCTGGTCTGGATGTAACCATGAATGCAATTTTTGCACATTTAGAGTGATACTTATCCTCCTCAATATTGAATATGTCTTGATACTTTTTTAGGGAAATAAAAAGAGTTTGGAAAGTCATTATTAATGAAGAAAAATATAATGGTATATCAAAAACTTATGATACCACATTTAATAACTTCTTTTTACTACTCTTCATCAAAATTATTCATGTTCTTGGTAGCTTTCACCTCCACTTATTTCTTAACATATTCTTAAATTAAGTATTTTTCCTCCTATTAATCCTCAAATTAAGAAATTGTGATGGTTTCTTCCCTATATTATGTCTCATATTCACTTTTATCATTCAAATTCACATTGGATTCAACCTCAATCTCAACATCACCATTGGATTTATCATCATGTTTTTACTTGAATTTGGCATCCTTTTGGGTACTTCATTCAATTAATAATATTCATTTCCCATTATTTCTTAGTCTATAAACCCATATTTGAATACTTAATCCAATATATAGAGGATTACATCATCAGAACATAGGTATATTTTTGGGAAAAATCCTCCTTATCCTTGGTTATTATACTTGATTTTACCAACTTGATGTGAAAGATATGAGATTTTTATGGGAAAGAATATGTGTTCACTGATGATATAATCCATACCTTCCATTACAACTCCAAAACACCCAAATGAATAAAAATGATATAAAATATTACCTAAACAAATATTAACATATTTTTCCAAATTTATCAAATTAGAATCTCCTGCTAAGTTCAAGTCCTAGAATATGGTGTCAAGAACCTTAACAGCCCATAGGGTGTCATTAACTCTTCCCATGGTGTCACCTCACACGAAGACCCTTGATCTCTATAGTTAGACCCAACATTATGGACCTCTTCTCTTTCCTAGAATTGGCCTATGATGGTATGTTCTACTCAATGGACTTTTGTGAAAGTTTATTAATTAAGTGAAAAGGCCACATTTTCCTCTACATTAGAATTTATTTTCCCCTTTTATTTACTTCTTTTCCATTAAATTCTAATAAGAATATTTCCTAGCATTAAAAAATAAAAAATAATACCTAAATATCTATTTAAATATTAAAATCAATAAACTTAATAATAAATATAGATGCAAGAAAATAAATTATCATGAACCAAGGATCTGATTCCAATTGTTAGGATCACATAAATGGATAACCAATACAAAGAATGGATGAATCAATGTTTTTAAAATTTTATTTTAAAATCAAAACTGATACCATTATTATTTGGAAACACATTCTCATACCTAAAACAATAGAAATTAAATAGATTACATAGAATGTTTCTAAAAAGGTTCACTACATATATGGATGGCTACATCCTCAGTGTATTGTGGTTGTTATCTCACCCACACACACTCAGCTTCCCTTTTATTATCAAGATAAAGCTACAAGAAAGGATATATCCTTGAAATGATTACAATTTTAACACCAACTGATCTTAAGAAAAACCAAATTTTTACACAAAATCATAATATAAATATTAATTAATAATGATCACCAGGTAAAGAACAATTCTCTAATGCAATAAAAAAATATTATATTCCTCTTCACCTTCTACAATACAATATTATGCTCTCTATGACCCAATATCATTTCAATGTTCTCACTCTCTCTTTCACCAAATTTCTTCCCTCTCTATTTTTAAACTATACTATTATTTATAAGAATATTTTCCCAATATAATGATTTTGGAAACTCTATGAAATGAAAAACATCATGATCTTTTCATTCAAATATCATGATCTTTATTTCTAAAATCTCATCCAAACTATTCAACGATATCTTCATTTAGTGTTTTTCTAAATATAAACTTCTAAACTACATAAACATTGGCTTAATCATTTCCATGTATATTCATATACTTCACTACTTATTTTCCATATATGCATTATCACTCACACATCTTACCATACATTCCATCCTTTTGGAAATAGTTATATTCACTTTATTGAGATAAAATTTTTATAGAAAGGGTTAAAAATATGATGATGTTAAACTTTGGAAGATTTCTATATAGAAAACATAAGTAGACATAGTAAGAGTTTTTTTATTGAGTTAGGAAGTTTTAATATGTTCATGTATTTAACCATTAGTAATATGATTTATAAATCTCACAATTTTTCCAAAATTATTTCATCATATATGATACTCACCAAAAAAATTAGCATAATTGTTTTATCAAGATGATCATATAGTTATTTGTAAAGAATTATATATGTATGTAATTAGTTAACAAAACCACAAAAAGTGTTTCAAACATAATTTTTCTACCAAAGTATATCATATATGATATGAACGAAAGGTACATATATATGGTTTTGTTAAGTATTATTAAAATATTCTAATAATATAAAATGTATCATATAAAAATAAATCTCCACTTTATCATTATTTCATTTAAGTTATATATATATATATATATATCTTTGTGTGTGTGTGGATATATATTTCATGAAATGTATTGATAATTTACCTCTTAAAGTAGGACATTGAGTTATCCCTAATTGATGTTTGTTATGAAGTATTACAATTTATGAAAATATTTTAACTTTATCATGAATATTATTATTATATATATACATAATATGATAATGAGGCACAAAATGTGTTTTGGTAAACTTTATGACCCACTAAGTATACCACGCTGAGATTCATACAATATGTATTTGGTATTATAGGGATGGATGTATTATATATGATTCCCTACAACCTATGGTTTCTTAGATACCTAGTATGGGAATATTGAAATTTTTATACCTTTATTACAAAATTGTTGAGTCTTAGATAATCAGGTGGGTATTGAGTATGTTTCCAATAATTTCATTAGTTATACAAAAACCAAGATGGGTTTTGTATTATCATATGATGAGTATGACATATGGTCCCTTGATTGAGATGGGTTGGGGAGTCTTTTACCACACCTAGATAGTACATATGATGTGATTATCTATTTACGGGAGGGAAATGTGATGTGCTCATCCATAAAGGTGAATAACATGTAATTTATTCATCAAAATGGTTAGTGTATACTTACAGAGTTGAGAACGTATGAGTTGGCTAAATGGTATTGATATACAGTGTGTCTCATGGCCACTTAATATCTTATACAAATGGAATATATGAGAATGAATGCTCTCATGTGATGCAACTATTGTACATAGGTATAAAGATGCATGTATTTTATGAAGATCATGCTAGATACCTTTATAGCATGTGTAACATTAATTATTTCCTAGAGGCTGCTCTTTGCTTAAATTTATGGATCTATAGATCCATATTTATTAATTATACAAATTATCATGAGATCACACATTTTTTTAACTAAATTGAGACTGAGATTGACATATAGAGATACTTTAGATGTGTTTTAAAGTTAATCTAAAAAGTGTTTTCAATGGGTTTTCATAAAGTATTTAATACGATGTGATATAACGTGAACTTAATGATACCTTTAAAAAATTGAAATATATCTAAAGGTATCTTGGATATGATTTCACAATTTATCATATATGATATGATATAAGGTCAAATGGAACAAAGTCAATTATACTTTAGTGAAAGTGGGAGATAGAAGGAGATATACCCTAAATATATTTTTGAACTTTATTAATATGGATATATCATATTATACAATAGAGGGATATCATAATGATCCACAACCCATGAAATTTTAGGGTATGACATGGCATATCTTAAGGAATATTATATTTATAATATTCTACTTCCTTTTCCAGGATTCATGTACAAAAATTTATTTGAGAAGGCTATGATGTTCTTTAGAAACTAAAATTTAATTTGTTAATGTTTGGAGCTCTTCCAACAACGGATTTAATTTAATGAATAATATTATTATATGCAACACATGGTAGTAGATGCATTCTCGTAATAATTTCATGAAGTGGCTGTAAATTTTTTTCAATAATTATAATACATGGGTAAATGCAAGATCACTCAAGTATAATCCTAAGTGGATCTATATAAGAAGGATATTCCCATTTTATGGGTATTTGAGGGGGAAAAATACAATACATGCCTCATTTGATACTCTCCTACCTATAGCTCTCTAATCTTAACTCCTCTAGATTCGAAGGCACAAGCATGTCATGGAGAGTAGATGATCACACTTTATTGCAGAATGATTTGGTAACTCATGGATAATTATTAATGTGGTAGGTATTTTGGATTCCTTTCATATGTTTTTCATCAACCATAAATTATGAATATATGTAGTGTCTCAATTGTTTCAGGTACACATATTTATAGTTTCTTCATTTATAATTTACACATGGTTTTGTCTTTCTAGCATGGTGATTTTAAATTAGGTTTCTTTAACTTATACCAAGAGTTATAATCCATTTTTATAACAAAAATCCATATTTACTTTTATTTAAAATATAACCATTCATTCTAACAAACACCTAATTTCATTTATCAAAGATTTGTGACACACCCAATAGATTATCCATCATAAAGGAGATCATTTTTAGAGTTTTATTTTTTCACACCAACGTTTTCCACTCCAAAACCCTTGATCATTAATTAGATATTGTTTTCGAATATTATATATAATGACCCATACTTTACATACATTTTAAATACTTCAAAATTGAAGCATACTTATTACAACATATAACAAAACCACGAAAGGAACGTATAGGTATAGTGTCTTTACAAACTGGGAAACATAAACAACTGGTTCATAAAGAGTCTACACTATCTCCCATTTATTTCATCATATCTATAGTCCCTTTTGGAATATCTTACTTAATAACCTTCTTCCTAACCTGGGGAAAGAAAACATACAAAAGGGTGAGATCAAATGCTCAGTAAGGGTAAACAAAAGAAATATCAATCACATCATATTCATAAGAACATAACTTCTGGAAATCTTAACCTGCAAAAGAGAGCATAATTTCATAACATGGGACAAATCATAGTAGTGAAATGGAATCCCAATAATAATAACATAAAACATGAAACTTTTTGGCATACACACATAATCATAGAGAATCATTTCTTATTAGTCAAGACTCATTGCCAAGACTATCTTAGTGGAAAAAGTCCATTTCTGAACCGAGTTCACTCCTCGTTTCATTCCTGTTTCACTGAACCGGTATAACCTACCGTTCCAGCCATGTCTATCTCATGAGATATAAAATCTTTACCCAATGCATTGGAGGGAGATATAGGTCCCACCCATCTCATAATGAAACCATTCTTATGTGTGCCACAAAATCGTAAATCATACATCATTGCATAACCCATGTAATAAAAATGGGAATCTTAAACATCATGACATCATAAAACAATTCATATAAGATAAAGGAATTAATAAAAATATTTCCATCACAACATAAACAAATCCATGTAATAATAGGGATAGAAACATAACCCTATATTATCTTAGATGGGAAATAATTTTGATAAAACTCTTGAACTCCATTCTTGAGGAAAATATCCTTTATACTTCAAAAACATTTTCCTTTCTTAACATGTCATACAATTTTAAACTAAAAGAAGTTGTTTAAAAATAAACTTCAAAACTTGTAAAATAAGATTCTTGGAAATAATGTTTTAAAAATCCATTCATGCCGTATAAGTTAAAAAAAACATTCTTCTCGTACTTTTGTCGGAAAAGTCAAAAAGTACCTCGTATGAAAAACGACAAAAGATTCCTTTCATATCCTTTACTAAAAACTCACCGAAGGTTAAAATTGGATTTAAACTATTGTAAGTGGATGGAAACAATATTACATATTGAGGTAACATGGATGTGGATGATAAAATACACCCCAGTAAATACCAAATTATAAGCAATCTTGGATAAAAATGAGATTGTGATATTTTCCCTTACCTTAGGTCTGATTTACTTCGTAAGTGTCTGAACCTCCTGTATAATGATTTAAATAATGTTATTGACTTATTCCAGAATCATACTTATTGTTATGATATCATATATGGTCATATTCTCTGCTTCTTATTAGTAATATTTCATTACTACTTGTTATTCGGGTGTTTATTACTTTTTGTTCTTATGTGTGTTTTGTCGAATAAATTATTATTCTTCTCTTTAGGTTATAGATACCTCATTTCCAGAATGGTATTAGTGTAATATATATCATATTCATTCATTCAATTCATTTATATAATCATTATGAAATGAATATCATGTAGAATGAGTCGCATCACATCGTGGAGACGGTATTCCGTACGTACGCACGAGTGATAATATCGTTCCTATGATCGTGGAATTGTATTGGAGTGTATGTATACTATTTAAGAATAAAAATCACTTTATAATAGTCATATATATTCATTATTTACACCATTATACCCATTCAAGTAAGGTGGTGGTGGAAAATAGATTACACCACGACGTGGAGATGGTATTCCGTACGTACGCACGCGCGGTGATTTCTTTTTCCGTAGGATGGATAGATGGTGAAATAGGGTTGTTTCATACTTATAATAAAATATCAGTATATTAGTGATACTGATGTTATTACTTCATAATGAAACAACTAAAGAAGAATAAGTGGAAGAAGAAATAAAGATGAAAGAATTGGTAACGGACATTACCTCTTCTTTGAAGTGCTTCTTTGAGACCTCCTTTTAGGGTACTAAAATAGGTCTTTGAAGAAGACCGGTACCTCTAGGATGTTTATAAGGAAGTGTAAAGGAGAAATTGGCAGGGGTTGGCCGAGCTTGAAGGCTCAAAGTGGTGTGAGGAAGAGGGGGAGGAGGTGCCCTTTTATAAGGGAGGAGAGGGGCACCTTTGGAATAACTAAAAATATTATTTTATTATAAAGTCCAATTCGGTTTTTAATAGATCCAAATTGATATATTTCGAAGATAAGGTGGGTAGGGGTCGAAATATCCTCATCCAATATAATTTAGACAAGTTTAGGTATCAATTTTAACCTTATCATTTAGATTTAACTTTAAGTTAGATAATTTAACTTTTACCATGTCTTCTTGTTTTCTTGCACTATAAGGTTAATAAACTTACAATATCAAGCCAAACGAACCCCAAGTTGTTTATTATTAAAATATATAACCTTATATAAGTCATTTGTCTGAACCTTATATTTTTAGGAATAAAATAACAATTAATAATATAATATTTGTTTTAAAAACTATTTTTGTCAATTTTGACACTATTTAGTAATTGATTTTTCTGAAAATCATAACAGAATGATTAGTTCGAACCATGTTACTTAAATCAATACTAACATGTCATATTAACCTAGAAAATTAGTTTAATTCATAAAAATTCTCAAATTACATTTATTTGGGTATTTATAACATCAATTAGGTCAATATTTCATTAATAAGATAATTACTGCATCATCATTGTGTCATAAATAAATTAAATTATTTAATGTCTAAAAATTACAAATAAAATACCATAATGTAGGAAATCGTTTTAGCTTTATAATGAATATTTATAGTCTAATTTATCTTATGTATAACCCAATATTAAAATGATTTACTTATTAAACTTTGATTTTTAACTATTTTAACCCTTCTTTAAATAAATTAATAATAAATGTCCTAATCTAATCCAAGTGGGACTAAATGGTCATATTTTCTTCCTAAGGTTATTTTTCGTCGAATTACACTTGTCCAATAGAATTAGGACATGTGTTAGGGTAATAATAATATCATGTTTACCCTTAATTACCCTATTTACTTTTAACCGTGGTAAAAAAAAGTAAAAAGTTACTATTCACCAAAAAAATATTTTCATCTCATTGAACCACATTTTACTTACTGACATCAACTGTGTCTCTCGGATTTTCGAAATTCCACTCACAGAAGCGGTAAAATTCAGTTTTATGAAAAAATCAGTTTTTTAACTACCACTTAGTGGTTTCACTATTCATCAAAAATTGAAAGTTTTTAGAAAAATACCAAAATTTCACCCTAGGCTAATTTCGATATTCCGAATCCAAAAATGAAGTCCATTTTGAAAAATAAAATTTATAAAATTTCAAAAAGTGGTTATTAATATTCATAACGGTTAGTTTTAATAATATTTTATTAGCATATCATTGTTTAGTGAAACTCGGTATTGCGTACGACGCAAGCTATCGAGGAAGGTTGCGATTGTGTGTAAAGCAAGACAAGATAGTGTTGTGTGTATTGAAAGATTCCTTTGATGATTTATATAACATAAAAAAAATATTTCACATAAAAGTCTTGGGTGTTACATTCTACCCCCCTTAAAATGAATTTCGCCCTCGAAATTCGTCACTTTGTAACAAACAGATGAGGATACCTCTCCCTCATCAAATCCTCAATCTCCCATGTAGCTTCTTCTAATTGGTGGTTCCTCCATGAAACTTTCACCAATCGAGTGGTCTTGCTTCGTAGGACTTTTTCGCTATGATCCAGAATCTCTATCGGCTGTTCTTCATAAGAAAGATCTTACTCCAGCGGTACAACTTCTGAGCTAAGTACATGTGAAGGATCAGGTATGTACTTTCTCAGGAGAGATACATGGAACACATCGTGAACTTAAGAGAGATTCGGTGGAAGCGCCAATTGGTAAGCTACCTTCCCAACACGATCCAGTATTTCGAAAGGACCGATATATCTAGGGCTCAACTTCCCCTTCTTTCCAAATCTCATGACTCTCTTCCAGGGAGATATTCGTAAGAACACTTTATCACCCACTTAAAACTCTAGGTCTTTTCTTCTATTGTCGGCATAACTTTTCTGTCTACTCTGAGCTTCTCTTATGTGTTGTTGAATAGATCTGACCTTTTCTGCCATTTCATTAACGAGATCAGGTCCTAATAGCTTTCTTTCCCCAACTCCATCCCAGCAAGTGGGAGTCCTGCATTTCTTTCCATAGAGAGCCTCATAAGGAGCCATCTGAATACTATAGTGAAAGCTGTTATTATAAGAAAATTACACCAATGGTAGGTGTTTATCCCAACCACCTTTGAAATCCATAGAGCAAGCTCTCAACATATCTTCTAGAGTTTGAATTATTCTCTCAGATTGACCGTCTGTCTGAGGATGATAAGCAGTGCTGAAACTCAACTCTGTATCCAGAGTATGCTGAAGACTTCGCCAGAACTTTGAGGTAAATCTTGGATCACGATCAGATATAAGAGAAAGTGGTACTCCATGCAATCTTACCACTTCCTTTACATATATCCTGGCAAGCTGATCCAGAGAGAAATCCTCTCTAATAGCAATGAAGTGTGCAGTCTTTGTAAGACGATCAACTATGACCCAGATAGCATTATTGCCTTTGGATGTTTTAGGAAGTCCTGTGACAAATTCCATAGTGATGTTTTCCCATTTCCATTCGGGTATGGGTAATGGTTGTAACATCCCCTTAGACTTCTATCTCTCAGCTTTAACTTGATGACAAACCAAGCATCGAGAAACATATTCAGCAACATATCTTTTCATGCCATCCCACCAGAAGTACTCTTTCAGGTCCCTATACATCTTCGTGATTCTAGGATGAATAGAGAATGAAGAACTATGAGCCTCATCCAGAAGCTTCTTCTTTAATTCGGGGATGGGAGGAACACAAACCTGATTCCTGAACTTTATTATCCCATCACAATCAAGGTTGAATTCAGGAACATTTCTCACCTTCTTTTGTAACTCGACATCTTCTTTTTGTGCCTCTTTAATCTTCACATGTATAGATGGTTGAACATTCATTTGAGAAAGATAAGATTTTTCCCCTTCCATTATAATTCCAAGATCCATCCTTTGTAAATCCATAAATATTGGATCTTTTGTGATCCTCATCATGGATAAATTGGCATGGTCTTGTCGACTTAATGCATCTGCCACCTTGTTTTCTTTCCCAGGGTGGTAATGGATTGAGCAGTCATAATCTTTAATCAGCTCCAACCATCTTCTTTGACGCATATCCAGCTCCTTTTGTGTGAAAATATACTTTAAACTTTTATGATCAGTATAAATGTCACACCTTTCTCCATAAAGATAATGCCTCCAAATCTTTAATGCAAATACTACCGCAGCTAACTCCAAATCATGTGTTGGGTAATTTTGCTCATGGATTTTCAACTGTCATGAGTTATAAGCTATCACCATATCATTTTGCATAAGAACACACCCCAATCCCTTCTTGGATGCATCACTATAGATCACAAACCTTTCTGCACTACAAGGCAGTGTGAGCACAGGTGTACTGGATAACCTTTTTTTCAACTCCTTGAAATTCTCTTCACATTCTTCCGTCCAAACAAACTTAACTCCTTTCCGAATCAACTTGGTGAGTGGATTAGATAATTGTGAAAAATCTTTCAAAAAATGTCGATAATATCCAGCCAAACCAAGAAAACATCTGATCTCAGTTACTGTTGTTGGTCTCGACCATCTTTCGATAACCTCTGTTTTTGCTGGATCCACAGATATCCCCTCTTTTGAGATTATGTGACACAAAAATGAAACTTTTTGAAGCCAAAATTCACACTTGGTAAATTTGTCATAAAGCTTCTCCTTTCTCAGGGTCTTCAATATAATTCTCAAGTGATCTTCATGTTCTTCCTTCCTCTTTGAATAGACAAGAATATCGTCTATAAAGACTACCAAAAATTGATCAAGATAGTCTCTAAAGACTCTATTCATCAGATCCATGAAGATAGCAGGGGCATTAGTAAGACCAAATGGCATCACTATAAATTCATAGTGTCCATACCTTGTACGGAAAGTTGTCTTTGGTATATCCTCCCTTTTGACCCTTAATTGATGATACCCTGAATGAAGATCAATCTTGGAAAAGTATTGAGCTCCGCGTAGTTGGTCAAATAATTCATCAATGCGTGGTAGAGGATATTTGTTCTTGATAGTGATCTTGTTAAGTTCTCGATAATCAATGCAGAGTCTCATTGATCCATCTTTCTTCTTAACAAATAGAATAGGTGCTCTCCAAGGTGACGCACTAGGGCGTATGAATCCCTTATCAAGATTCTCTTGGAGTTGCTTCTTCAATTCCTGAAACTCCAATTGGGGCCATTCTATAAGGTGTCTTTGAAATAGGCAAAGCACCCGGTACGAGTTCTATTGAAAACTCAACTTCATGATTTGGTGGAAGACCCGGTAATTTCTCCAGAAAGACATCATCAAACTCATGTACAATGGGCATATTCCTAATCGTGAGTTTCTCACCAACCATTTGAGATAAATAACCTTCATTTAGTGGAATCAAGACCCATAAGGTAGAAGTAATTTCCACTGGAAGGTTATGTTCATCCTTGCATTGATAGACGATCATAGATTGATCTGGAATATGAAATGTGACTTCCCTTATTTGGAAATTGATATGAGCTCCATATAAAGAAAGCCAATCCATGACAAGAATCACATCAAATTACACTATAGGAAGGATCACAAGATTTGCAGGAAGCACTTTCCCACAAACATCGATCGAAGAAGAATTATAAACTTTTGATGCGACTGTTGTGCCATTAGGTGTTGTCATAGCTAAATCAACATCTAATTGTTGAGGTAATACAGTGATACCCTTAGAAAATTCTTCAGAAATAAAAGAGTGGGTGGATCCAGAATCAAATAAAACATTTGCTACTTTAGAATGGATGGTAAGTGTACCTTTCACCACATCGTTATCGTACTCCACATCGCTGATAGAAATTACATGTGACTTTCCTTTGTCTTTAGCCTTAAGAGTTTGTTAACGTCGACCATCATCATCAACCCTTGGATTAGGGCATTTATTGGCATAATGTCCCATCTCCTTGCACATGAAACATTGAAGTGTAGTAGGTTCATTCTGTGTATCCCTTCCTTTGTTTGCATCATTAGACATCTTCTTCCCATCATCACGGCATTCAAATGCCCGATGACCTTCCTTTACACATTTGAAACATTTACTTGTCCCTTTAAGACAACTCCCTCCATGTTTCTTTCCACACTTTGAGCATAAGGAAAATCTCATCTTCTTTTCAGTGTGATGTTTAGATTTTCCTTTGAATTCCATTTTCCTCTTCTTATCAAACCCATATGACTGATGGGTTACTCCAATCTCCATCTCAACTTTGAGAGCACATCGGACGATTTCCTCGTAGCTATTGAAGTCCCTTATGGCTAAGGCCCTTCAAAGACTTGGTTTTAAGCCACTAAAGAATCGATCGATCTTACTCTCAGGTTGGATAATAATACCAGAAGCGTACCTTGCAAGTCTTGTAATATTTTCTTCATAGGTACCAACAGATTCATCATCCTTTTGCTTCAGTTTAAGAAACTCTTTCTCCATCTTTGTTCGGAGAATATGAGGGAAGTACTTATTGAAAAATAAGTTCTTGAACTTGTCCCATTCCATGGACTCAATTTCATCCCTTTTCCTCCTATTCTTAATAAGATTCCACCATTGATCGGCATCACCTTCCAAACGATACACTGCTAAGATGACTTTATCGTGCTCAGAACATTGAAGAACTGAAAATATCTTTTCAATAGTACTAATCCATTGTTCAGCAACTAATGGATCAGTAGACCCGCTGAATGAAGGTGGACACTGTCTCATGAAGGATTTAACAGAATGTTGCTCCTTACTTTGCTCGTTTGGAAGTCCTGCATGATTCATAGCTTGAGAAAGTTGTGTGAGCATGGCTACAAGATTTTTCATTCCAGCTCCCATAACGTTTGGTTTCTCAAGGGGACAATCATTGGATTGCCTGTTGCATTCCGCATTAACACGGTTCCTTCGGGTTCCATCCATTGACTAAAACCAAGAAGAATAGTGTGAGCAACACTAATTATAATAGGAAAACCACATAATCAAGAATAAAATTTCACACTTAAGGTCTTATCCTAGTTTATTCATGGACATTTCTAAAACACTAAGATTGTGTTCTATGCTTAGACTTATCCTTAGGGTTCTTACTAAGGCTTTCACATCCTAGTTTCCAAAGGTTGACTATACCTTTCCTTTGATACCAACTATAACGACCCATACTTTACATACATTGTTAATACTTCAAAATTGAATCATACTTATTACAACATATAACAAAACCATGAAAGGACCGTATAGGTATAGTGTCTTTAGAAACTGAGAAACATAAATAACTGGTTCATAAAGCGTCTACACTGTCTCCCATTTATTTCATCATATCTATAGTCCCTTTTGGCATATCTTACTTAATAACCTTCTTCCTGACCTGGGGAAAGAAAACATACAAAAGGGTGAGCTCAAATGCTCAGTAAGGGTAAACAAAAGAAATATCAATCACATCATATTTATAAGAACATAACTTCTGGAAATCATAACCTGCAAAAGAGAGCATAATTTCATAACATGGGACAAATCATTGTAGTGAAATGGATTCCCAATAATCATAACATAAAACATGAAACTTTGTGTCATATACACATAATCATAGAGAATCATTTCTTGTTAGTAAAGAATCATTTCCAAGACTATCTTAGTGGACAAAGTCCATTTCTGAACCGAGTTCACTCCTCGTTTCAGTCCTGTTTCACTGAACCTGTATAACCTACCGTTCCAGCCATGTCTATCTCATGAGATATAAAATCTTTACCCAATGCATTGGAGGGAGATATAGGTCCCACCCATCTCATAATGAAACCATTCTTATGTGTGCCACAAAATCGTAAATCATACATCATTGCATAACCCATGTAATAAAAATGGGAATCTTAAACATCATGACATCATAAAACAATTCATATAAGATAAAGGAATTCATAAAAATATTTCCATCACAACATAATCAAATCCATGTAATAATAGGGATAGAAATAGAACCCTATATTATCTTAGATGGGAAATAATTTTGATAAAACTCTTAAACTCCATTCTTGAGGAAAATATCCTTTTTACTTCAAAAACATTTTCCTTTCTTAACATGTCATACAATTTTAAACTAAAAGAAGTTGTTTAAAAATAAACTTGAAAACTTGTAAAGTAAGCTTCTTGGAAATAATGTTTTAAAAATCCATTCATGTCGTATAAGTTAAAAAAACATTCTTCTCGTACTTTTGTCAGAAAAGTCAAAAAGTACCTCGTACGAAAAACGAAAAAAGATTCCTTTCATATCCTTTACTAAAAACTCACTGAAGGGTAAAATTGGATTTAAACTATTGTAAGTGGATGGAAACAATATTACATATTGAGGTAACATGGATGTGGATGATAAAATACACCCCAGTAAATACCAAAGTATAAACAATCTCGGATAAAAATGGGATTGTGATATTTTCCCTTACCTTAGGTCCGATTTGCTTCGTAAGTGTCCAAACCTCCTATATAATGATTTAAATAATGTTATTGACTTATTCTAGAATCATAATTATTGTTATGATATCATATATGGTCATATTATTAGCTTCTTATTAGTAATATTTCATTACTACTTGTTATTCGGGTGTTTATTACTTTTTGTTCTTATGCGTGTTTTGTCGAATAAATTATTATTATTCTCTTTAGGTTATAGATACCTCATTTACATAATGGTATTAGTGTAATATATATCATATTCATTCATTCAATTCATTTATATAATCATTATGAAATGAATATCATGTAGAACGAGTCGCATCACATCGTGGAGACGGTATTCCGTACGTACGCACGAGTGATGATATCATTCCTATGATCGTGGAATTGTATTGGAGTGTATGTATACTATTTAAGAATAAAAATCACTTTATAATAGTCATATATAGTCATTATTTACACCACTATACCCATTCAAGTAAGGTGGTGGTGGAAAATAGATTACACCACGGCGTGGAGACAGTATTCCGTACGTACGCACGCGCGGTGATTTCTTTTTCCGTAGGATGGATAGATGGTGAAATAGGGTTGTTTCATACTTATAATAACATATTAGTATATTAGTTATACTGATGTTATTACTTCATAATGAAACAACTAAAGAATAAGAAGTGGAAGAAGAAATAAAGATGAAAGAATTGGTAAAGGACATTACCTCTTCTTTGAAGTGCTTCTTTGAGACCTCCTTTTAGGGTACTAAAATAGGTCTTTGAAGAAGACCAGTACCTCTAGGATGTTTCTAAGGAAGTGTAGAGGATAAATTGGCAGGCTTTTTCTGAGCTTGAAGACTAAAAGTTGTTTTAGGAAGAGGGGGAGGAGGTTCCCTTTTATAAGGGAGGAGAGGGGCACCTTTGGAATAACAAAAAATATTATTTTATTATAAAGTCAAATTCGGTTTTTAATAGCTCCAAATTGATATATTTCGAAGATAAGGTGAGTAGGGGTCTAAATCCTCTCATCCAATAGAATTTAGACAAGTTTAGTTATCAATTTTAACCTTATCATTTAGATTTAACTTCAAGTTAGATAATTTAACTTTTACCGTGTCTTCTTGTTTTCTTGCACTATAAGGTTAATAAACTTACTATATCAAGCCAAACGAACCCGAAGTTGTTTATTATTAAACTATATAACCTTATCTAAGTCATTTGTCCGAACCTTATATTTTTAGGAATAAAATAACAATTAATAATATAATATTTGTTTTAAAAACTATTTTTGTCAATTTTGACACTATTTAGTAATTGATTTTTGTGAAAATCATAACAGAATGATTAGTTCAAACCAAGTTACTTAAATCAATAATAACATGTCATATTAACCTATAAAATTAGTTAAATTCATAAAAAGTCTCAAATTACATTTATTTGGGTATTTATAACATCAATTATGTCAATATTTCATTAATAAGATAATTACTTCATCATCATTGTGTCATAAATAAATTAAATTATTTAATGTCTAAAAATTACAAATAAAATACCATTATGTAGGAAATCTTTTTAGATTTCTAATGAATATATATAGTCTAATTTATCTAATGTATAACCCTATATAAAAAATGATTTACTTATTAAACTTTGATTTTTAACTATTTTAACCCTTCTTTAAATAAATTAATAATAAATGTCCTAATCTAATCCAAGTGGGACTAAATGGTCATATTTTATTCCTAAGGTTATTTTTGGTCGAATTAAACTTGTCCAATAGAATTAGGACATGTTTTAGGGTAATAATAATATCATTTTTACCCTTAATTACCCTATTTACTTTTAACCGTGGTAAAAAAAAGTAAAAAGTTATTATTCACCAAAAAATTATTTTCTTCTCATTGAACCACATTTTACTTACTGACATCAACCGTGTCTCTCGGATTTTCGAAATTCCACTCATATAAGCGGTAAAATTAAGTTTTATGAAAAATTCAGTTTTTTAACTACCACTTAGTGGTTTCACTATTCATCAAAAATTGAATGTTTTTAGAAAAATACCAAAATTTCACCCTAGGCTAATTTCGATATTCCGAATCCAAAAATGAAGTCCATTTTGAAAAATAAAATTTATAAAATTTCAAAAGGGGGTTATTACTATTCATAATGGCTAGTTTTAATAATATTTTATTAGCATATCATTATTTAGTGAAACTCGGTATTGCGTGCGACGCAAGCTATCGAGAAAGGTTGTGATTGTGTGTAAAGCAAGACAAGCTAGTGTTGTGTGTAGTGAAAGATTCTTTTGATGATTTATATAACATAAAAACAAAATATTTCACATAAAAGTATCGGGTGTTACATTATAGGTCCTCCATCATATCTTTCAACACTCTCTAGATAATTCAAGTCACCTTTCATATATAAAGAGAATCCACTATTCATGATCCCTTACATCTCACCTTTGAAATACAAGAAAGAAACTTTCACCAAGTGTGATTCTTATTTGGATTTATTATTATTTTGAGAATTCTTGGATCTCACATTTTTATTTTTTATGCTTAAATAATAGTGATAAACTCATCTGGGGCATTCCCTTCTTGATCATACCTTCCACAAACTTCCCTCAGGTTTTTATAACTGTTTTTCATCCCAATCTTCTTTTCAAATTATTTATGATTTGTTTTCAACTGAATTTGTCCCCCTCTATTCAATTTTATCTTATTTTCCTTATTAAATACATATTTTACTAGTAGCTATAATATTTATTGAAAAATATACAAAAAAACTTGAAATAACCGTAAAATATTATTCTTTACTAAAAATTCTGCATCCCCATGGGTTTTCTCAATCCTCATTTTTAGGGCTTTCATGTGATTATTTCATCAATACCCTTTATAGAAATATTCTCCTTATATTTTATTCATACGAATATTTTCTTCAAGAATTTTTCTCCTTCTATATTTGACTAGATATTAACTTCCATTTAGACTTCCAAAATGATATTACACTCTATTTTTTACTAGTTTCACTGATAAACAGGCATTCTATTTTATGGTATTTAACTAGAGTACTTAATTTAAACATATCAAAAACCTGAGTATTGGTTGATCTTGGTATTTTATATAAAATAAACTCATTCATTTATTTATTGATATTGACTTTCTTCTTGGATAGTTTCGATCTTTCACCTATTTCTTCGATAACTTTATTATAGTTGAACTTAAATTTAATTTGAATTATTCAGTTTCAAATATATTCATCTATATTTTTTCGAAATATTAATCTCTAATGATGATGTTATAAGAAATGTAATAAATATTCATATTTATTTTAGTATTATAAAGCTTTAACTTCCCAATTTCCATAAAAAAATTAATTTTTAGTCTGGATATGGTTTTCATATTCAAGTCTTTCTATGAGGTGTGATTTATCATATTTAAGCCTTCCAATATCCTTAATAACATTTTTATCTCAATTATCATGGTGTATTACTTTAAAGATTCTTTGGCCTCAGTATCAAACTCACTATCAAGTTGAGTTTTAACTTTTTAAGAAATACCTTCTTTATGTTCTTGATTAACAGGAACCTTTGGGTAGGTTTCTTTATAATTTTCCTATTCATATTTACTTTCATCACTATTAAACATGCCCACTTCAAAGGATAGAATATTTCTTCTAAAGTATTTGGATTTAATTTTCATATTCTCTTTTGATTAAGGATATTTAATTCGGAAAGATTCTTATGTATTGAAGAATTATTTAGGTGAATTACCCAATTCATTTCCATTAATATTGTTCAATGGACACTTAGTAGAAAAATAGATACTATTATCACAATTAAATCATTTAAAAATTAAATTAACTTGATAATACATGTTCCTACTTTGAAATTTATATAAAAAAAATAGATTGATTCATTAAAACCTTCCCTTAAAAATATACATTAGGATGAACCATTTCTTCTTCAATATTCAATTTTTTTATAGTTCTATAAGCAATCTGCATCTCCTCGTAATCCTTGTTTTTCATGGTAGTAACTCTTCTAACTATATAATCAATAATATTTTTTTGAAACTCTTTAACAATTAAGTTATAAAGATACCTATAATCATGATTTGAGACCTTAGAATCCAAAATATCTGGAAGAATTATCACCAATTTCTTCATTACTATGGATACCTCAAGATTTTCTCTATATCCTATGATAATTCTGAAAATCATATTAACTCTAGAAAATATTTAATTAATAGATTCATCATCTTTAATTATCATACCCTCAATCTAGATTCTATAAATTTTTACCTTTTCTTATTTTACCTTTATGTTTATTTTATATATACTATAATGTTTCAACCAAATATCCTAAGAAATTTTTCATCCCATAACATTTGTCAACTTTTTATCAGATAATGGACACAATAGATAATTTAATCCCTTCCCATCACTCTCAATATGTTTATTATCAATTTATGATAGTTTTTAAGTCTCTTTTGGAATCATAAATCCTTCAAATGTAGAATCAATAACATCAAGTCCATGTGATAGATGATAGGGTGGAATCCTATTCTTATATATATAAAATTCATTCCCATAAAAAGATTAAATTCTATTATTGTTAACCAATTTGTCCTGATCTATGTAAAAACTTCAATGATAAATTTTGTAGTGAATAGGGTCATTATGATACCAATTGCTTGGATGACTTGAATCGATAGAAAATAATGAGTGTGGTTGAATTGGTGTTGGAAACGTTTCCTTTTCAAATAAAAAATACTCTCATACTTATTCGGTAATAGAATATCATCTCACCTAGGGTAGATTTTAAATAAAAAACAAAAAAAAATTATGTACAACTATAATATGGATGATTATGTCTATGGTTTATGGTGGTTTTTATCCCAAACATATAGTGATTACCATTTATTATCAAGATAAAGCTATAGGAAATGGTATATCCTTGAACCTATTTCAATTCAACCACTAACTAGTCTGAATAAGCACCAAATTATAACATAGTATTAAAAAATAAATCTTATTGAATAATAATCACCATGGAAAGAAAAAATTATCCAATGGAATAAATAGATATGATATTCCTCCTCCACTTTTGTACAACATTCTTCAGACGTCTCACCCAATATCACCACAGCATTCTCACTCTCCCTTTCTTCTAGCTACTTCCCCCACTCTATTTAAACCTTTTCTCTTTTTTCAAAAGAATATTTTTTTAATTTTTTAATTTTAGAAACACCTTAAAACATGTAGTATCATGATCACTTCATTAAAATATAAATGATCTCTAATTATTAAATATCGATTGAAGTGGCCAAAGATATATTTATTTAAGATCAATACAAATATCATTTTGAATCTCTTCAAATCTCTACTCATTCATTCTCATAGATTTCCTCAAACTTAATAGATTATTTTCTATATAAAAAGAGATGTCTGAAATAATGATATTGAAACTCCCCATACATAAATTATTTATTTTCCACAATCATAAAATCTCTACATGTCACAAAAAAATCTATACCACTAATTTTTAAACACCATAGGTAATAAAATCAAACAATAATCAATTGGTAACAAAATTTAATGCTTCAAATAAGAGATATCCCTTCAAATACTAATTTTTAATAAAACTAATCAAGCATGATTTTTACTCTTACTCTTAAAATATAAATAATTATTTCGAATTATATTCACATATTTTAATTTATTATTAGTATGCATAACACATGTGATCTACCATATTGGAGAAATTTCAATAATCACTCAATATAAATTTGATTAGAGTTACGCTCAAACCTTGATATTATTAATTCTAACCGTGGGCTTGATAAAAATTTAAATTATCTACCCTCTAAAGAAAATAATAAAAATTAACCATGATCATATACATAAAAGGATCAAATTACTCTGAGTTTTAGTTTTTATAGGTAATTAATGAGAGTACATTGAAAAAGGATAAAAGTATAGGTTAAACTCCATAGTACAATGCATGATAAACAATATTAAGTTCAAAGAAACAAACTCTTCTAAAAATTATATCACCCAAAAATTATCTTTTTCATCTCATAGTCTTATAAATAATGAAAACAATTATAATTAATTATACATCCTCTTTTTAAAAATAATTTTCTTTAGAGGTTATTTTCCATGATATTCATCATCAATGACTCATTTTCTCTTTTTATTTTTTAAATGGTAGGAAATTAAGGACCATAAAATAAAATATTCAATATTTTACCCAAGACCAATCAAAACACAACAAATACCCACTTTTCAATACAACTTATCCCCTAGAAATTTTGGAACCACCACTTACCCCATACTTATCCCAATGTAAATCATGAAAAAATTCCCCAAGTATGGTTGGAATGATAAAATAACTTGTAATATGGATACCATAAAAAGGTTATTTATGAACTCTATTGGATTAAAATTAAGATTAAATATAAAGGTGGGTATCAATAGTATAAAGGTGTGAAATCTAAAATGCTTTAATCATCTTGATTGGACATTGTTATTTTATAGTTTTTACAATATATAAATAAAAGTTTTTTTATTCAACCCATCCCAAGTATCTCTCAGTAAATAGGTTATAATAAAGAATTTAAAAAAATGGATTAGAACCCTATCTGGAATAGGATACATAAAATACAAAACAATAAATTGCAGAATGAATAATAATAATAAATTAATAAAAATAGACTTTATAAAACAAAGAATGAAAATGTTGGATGAATTTCATCTACATGAATCAACTAGTCTTCCCAAATATTAATTCATAAAATTAATACTCTTGTACATATCTTTACTCTTTCATCCCTCACTTTAATCATTAAATATTTCAAAAATGATATCTAAAAGAATTTATAATGGGATTTGTAAACAAATTTTATTCATCATAGATAAGTGTGGCATGAAAATTACCTTAATATCATAAGTCATTTGAGAAAATAATATAGGATATGTAAAGAAAATAAAATATTTAAGGAAATAATCCCATATACAATAAGGCCCTCACATTTCCTATTCCCTCTCTTTATTATTTCCTTCATCATAATATACCTACAAAAATAAAACAACCAAGTGAGAGTATAATATCTATTCCATGTAATCTCAAAAAAGTAATGGTGATTTAATATACATCCTAAACAGATTCTTAAAAAAATACTAAAAACTAATTCCTATGAAATCATAAAAAACTCAGATTTCCTCCCGTAATGTTATTTTTTAAAGTCATTAAGCTAGTATTTACCTCATGTATCATGTAATAAGAGTATAGAAGTGGCTTACCCAATCCATATTTAACCATGATTTCAATTTCTGCCCATTCGGAGTGACACTTCTCCTCCTCCTCATTGAATACATCTTAATACTTAGTTAATGAGAAACACTACATTTTTAAGGTCTTACAAAATGAATAAATAGCTCTTGGGATATTCAAACCTAATAATACTCCCCTTTATTATCTTTTTTTACTACTCTTAATCAAAATATTTAATTTTATTGGTATCTTTCACCTCTTATTATCTCTTAAATTATTCTTCCATTAAAAACTATTCCTCTTATTCATCCTTAGATTAAAAAATTAAGATCTTTTCTTACCTATATTCCATATCATATTCATCTTTGTTATTATATGGCACCATGAAATCAACATCAAACTTAATATCCCATATTGGATTTATCCTCAGGTTTTTCTATGAATTTGGCTTCCTCTTTAGGTGATTCCTTCAATTCATGAGGTATATTTTCCATTATATACACGTATCTACACTCATCTTTGATTACATTATCCAATCCATAGAGGAGTGCTTCATTATCACTACTGTATAATTTGGGGACACATCCTTAATATCTTTTAATCTTATCCTTGAGTTGATCGATATGATGTGAAATATCTACAACTTGTATGGAAAATATTATTTGGTTACCCATGATATAGTCCACACCTTCCATCATAACACCAAAACACCCAAACAAATAAAAATTAAATTTATGTATACCTAAACTAAAATCATAAAATAGAATGAAATGGAATAGTTTATTTTCCTAATCGATCTAATTGGAGTCTCCTACTAAGTTCAAGTCCTAAGAAATGGTTCCAAAAAATATTGCCGACCTATAGGGTGGCATTACTTCATCCCATGGTGCTACCTCACACCATAAGCCTTGATCTTTGTGCTTCCACCCTGAATTATGTCACTCTTATCTTGGCTAGCACTAAACCATAATGGAAATTTCTCCCTAATGGGATTTTATGAAAGTTTACTACTTAGATGAAATAAGGCCACATTTTTCTCCACTTCAGAATATATTTTTCCCTTTTATTTACTTCATTTTCCATTAAATTTGAATAAACCTATTTCCCACCATTAAAAAATGACAAATAAGACAAAAATAAGTATTTAAATAATAAAATCAATTACATTAATAATAAAAATTGATGCATGAAATTGAACTTTCGTGAACCTAGGTTTTGATACCAATTGTTAGGTCCACATAAATAGATAACCAACATTGAGAGTGGAAGAATTAAAGTTTTTAAAATTTTAATTTTACATCAAAATTTTAGTCATTCTTATTTAGATGCACATTCTAATCTCACCTGGTGTAGAAATTAATTAAATAACTTAACATATTTATAACAAGGTTTTCCTCCTATATTTGTGGATACATCATCAATTTTTGGTGGTTTTCATCCAGCACACACACAAAACATCACTTTTATTATCACAACCCATCCCAATGGGGACCATGTCGCGACTCCACAATCCCACCTCCAATCATCCAAGGGATTGAGAGTTGTGCGGATAAGGCATATCACTAACATGGGAGGCCTTAACCAAAGTACTTGTACAAACACACACACACATATCCAAGCCTATAAAATGATGAAATGTAAAATAAACTGAACAACCATGCATGAATACATATAAAAAACAAACCCGAAGAACTAAAGGAAGAAAAGGAAAGTAAAAAGTTCCAAATACAATCCCACCATGAATTTTCAAAAAAACAAGTTCATCCTAAAAGTAAAATTGGGGCTACTATTAGAATACCGTAGGAACACATCTCAGCCTTTCTAGTCTCAGTAAGCACTGTTTGGTCCTGGTCCATCAAGAACTCTATAAAAAGTTTGATCATCTATATAAGACACAACTTGTTCAAGAAAATACCATTCAAGGGTGAGTATAACAATACCTAATAGTACACCTTAAAACCACAAAGAATATAATAAAGGAGATACTGTCAGGTCTACATAGGTATATTTCTACAACACATATAATAAGAATATCCAAATATACTCAATGAAGACACAAAGTCTAAAGGTAAACCATAAACATAATATTCCATCCTAGGATTCAAAATTTAATATTAGACATATCACTCATCCGAGAGAACACACTATTGAATTTGATATCACTGATGACATTTATCCAGCATGTACTGCATGTTGGGTCTCATTATAGGAAGTACATGCTGAAATTACAAATAGATATGATACACATATAAGGATCACTCCCAAGGCCATGGGGTGATAGTAATAACTCAATCTGGATTGACATATTAAGTAGAGTGTCAGATCCCATGTATTGTTGTCCATGAAGATACCAAGAACTCCACTTAGCCCATAAATATTAATAAAGGATCTCACTCTGAGCCTCGTGGAGGGATTCCAATGACTCTATCAAAGAAATCCTACTGAAGGGATCACTATCCTAGGAGTAAGAGGGGATTCCATACCAACCCTCTAGGAAAGGATAAGGGGAACACAACCTAACAAAACTAGTCTAAGATACATAGGAATAGATGGTCAATCCAATTTTTAAGGAGTACACGACATGTATTAGGGTTACACACCATGTCCCTTGACCTTAGGTTGTGCCCATGTTAACAGATTATGTCTCATCCAGTTTCTATTTCCATGTATAAGTACACAGTGTTTATGATCTCTGTGTACTCTACCCATGTTCATGTACACGTCTTAGATCGTGTACCTGTGCCTATGTACTTTGGTCCAGGTTGTGTCCATATAGCGGAGTACATGGTGTGGTCCAAACCAAATACTCCACCCTGTGTCAGTGTACCCTCTAAGGTACACACTGAGTACTCTAGGGAAATACCACGTGTTGTGTGATAGGGTTCACACACCTTGTGATACTTATCTTACACCGAAAACCATAGCCTCCACATAGGGGTGCCCAAACGGTGTGTGGCTCTACATTACATTTCATATGGTGTGGATTTTTTCTAAAATCAAGATCTAAAATCCACATTTTCATCCATTAAACCAACCTTCTATCTTGTGGATTTCTTATCAAAAAATCAGCAATCAGTACCCTATAAACATTTCCATCATTGATCAACAACACTCAATCCTTCGATCCATGGAAAAAGGATTTAAATAGTGTTATTCATTTTTCACCAAAGAACATGAAAATTGGGTGTCTACATCATATGATCCACTTACACTACCACCTTCACACCTCTTTTTCCTCATTTTGAGCCCAAATCTATAATATTGGATCATTAGACCAAGAAAAAGGTTTGAAATGATCGATTCATCAGGATACATCGTACCATGGGCCAAATAAAGAATGCCCATGGTGAACAAAGAAATAAGGGGAGAAAATAACAAGAACAATTGGTAGGGATAGACCTCGATTTATTTTTGTGACAATCTCAGTTCATTTTCATTAGAATGACAATCAAAGAATCAAATATCACTAAGATAATTCTCCCAAAATAACCACGCAAATAAACCCATCATGAATGATGATCGAACCACAGATCAATTTTTTTATTGATTGATTCATGTTCATCATAGAAATAAATAATGGGGAATGAAATTCAATCAATAAAATTTCTTACTTAGATTTGGATAAATATTTTAGTAATAATGTTGTGACATCATTGTCTTTGGGGATATCCTTTGATTTTGTTGCACGTTGTTCACTTATACAATATTCAGATGAAGTTTGTCTAAGATAGATCCTCCAAAGATCTCTCAGATTATTACAAGGTTATGTGGATAACCCTAGAATTATAACATAATTATATAGTTAATTACTCACCAATCACTGCATTAATTAAAAATAAATAAAATAATTTCATTACTTATTTTATTCATTTCCACACCCATGATGGCTTTTCCATAAATGCCTTATTACGACTAATGTTAAGTCGCTCCTAGGGTAGAAATATCATTCTAAACTCAATGGTGCCATCATATTTCTAATTCGGGCCCTCATTTAGATGTTATTCCACTTTTTCAAGAAAATTATGCAAGCATGCTATTTAATGTATTTAATATATTTTAGACATTAATTACAGGCACATCGGGCATCAGAATCACACGTTGTCTTAGTTCCTAGTCTTGAAAATAATCCATAAAATATCCAAAAATAAAACATATAATATAAAATTCATAAATTCTCCCAGCCCTGTAGATTTATGTCTTGAAAATCTAAAACAAGGGCCATACAAAGAGATGTGGGTACTGATCATGAATCTGGGCCTCCCACTCCCATGTGTTCTTCTATAGATTTATATGAAACCACCAGACATGCACTAAAGGAATTGATCTCCCATGAAGGATCCACTAATGTTGATCCTCAATCTCTATCAGGTACTCAACAAAGGTAGATCAATCCTTGATTTCCATCTCACTTGAGTTGATAACGTGTGATGGGTCATGTACATACCTCCTCAGCTGTGAAATGTGGAAGACGTCATGTACCTGGCATAACTTTGGAGGTAGAGATAAGTGGTATGCCACCTCACCAACTCTATACAGAATCCCAAAAGGTCTAATGAACCCCAGAGATAGCTTACTTCCCCAACCAAATATTTGTAACCTATGTCAATGTGAAACCAATAAAAACACATAGCCTCCTTCTTCGAACTCCAAAGGCCATCAGCATATGTCCTCAAAATAGTTCTAATGACTCTATATAGTCTTTATCCACTCATGGATGATATGCACCTTCTCATTAGTTTCTTCAAAAAACTCTTGGCCCATGAGTACTGACTCACCTGAGTCAGTCTAGTAAAGTTGTGACCTATAGGGCCTCCCATACAAAGCTTTGAAAGGTTCCATTTCGATGGTGGAATGGTAGATATTGTTGTACACAAATTACACCAGTGTCAGGTCATCCTCCCAAATTTTCCAAATTCCAACTTTCAAGATCATAGAATTTCCTCCATAACCTGAATGGTCCCTCATTATGACCATCAGTTTGGGGGTGAAATGTTGTGCTCAAGTGTAACTGAGACCCAAAATCCTCTTGTAATTATTTTAAAAAACAGTATGTGAATGAAAATCATGGTCATAAATTATCATTGATGGAACTACATGGAGTCATAGTATCTCCTCAACCTAGAGGCGTCCTAGGATCTCTACTAAACACTTCTCCTGAATAGCTAAGAAGTGGGCTGACTTGGTTAGTCATTCTATGATTAACCATATGGCATCATGTCCCCTAGAATCTAGTCACAAATTCCATGGATATTACATCCCACTTCTATTCCATCACCTCATGGGGTTGAGAAAAACTTGATCGAACATGGTGATCAGCCTTCACTTTCTAAAAAGTGATTCAATGAGAGAGAAACTCTAAAACTCATTTCTTCATCCCTTTCCACAAAAACTAACATTGGAGGTCCTAGTAAATCTTTGTTGCACCAAGATATACCACCCAATGAGATGTATGAAACTCTCTCAAAACCTCATCATACAATGTCACTAGTACCACTGTGCATCTTTTGAAAACAAATGAAATTCTTACCACCTATAGAAAGTCCCTTATTAGAATTTCATATAGATATCTAAGTATTTAGGGCCTCACAGTCAGTATCCCCAGGTTTTACCTTTCTGAATCCCTAAAAAAAATAGGAGGGTGACAACCATCCACTAGAGGTAAGCCTCTCTATCTCCATCCACAATGGATAATTGTTGCAAGGCCAACTACTCTTACACCTCATCCAAAAACTGTGAATAAGATCTCCTTCTGGGAGATTTTTCTACCACATTCCCCTTCCTAGAAGTATAGATAATCTTTAATTCATTGTCCTGGAGGAACTCAAGTGATTTCATCTATCTCAAATTAATATCCTTCAAGGAAAAGCTATACCTGAGAATATTATGATCAAAATAGATGATATATCATTCATCCATCAGGTAGTGTCGCCACATATTTAGTGCGAAGACTACCACTTCTAACTCAAGATTGTGGGTCACATAGTTCTGCTCATGTGATCTCAACTAACCTTAACCATAAGAAATCACTACCTACCTCTACATCATCACATAACCAAGCTCGGTTCCATATGAATCACATAACACTACACACTTCACACCCTCCTCTAGAAATATCAATATGGGAGCACTCGTCAAGCTTTATCTCAACTGTTGAAAAGCCTTTGGCACTTCTCTGTCCACACAAAAGGCTTCCCCTTTTGGGTCAAAGCTATCATGGGTGCTAAAATACTAGAGAAATCAGATATTAATCTATATTAATATCTTACTATCCCATGTAATCTTTGTAACTCTATCATTATCTTTGGTGAATTCTATGATAACACTCCATCAACCTTGGCCAAGTCCACTACCACTCCAACTACTGATATAACGTGTCCCAAAAAGTGGACCACTAGAATCTAGAATTGGAATTTTGAGATCTTTCCATAAATATAGTTCTCAAAGAGTATATCTAGAACCATCCTTAAGTGTCACATGTTTTCCTCCTCAAACTTTGAGTATACAAGGATATCATAGATAAAGACCATCACAATCTAGTCTAAGAAGGGATGAAAAATCTGGTTCATGAGTCCCATGAAAACTATTGGGGAATTACTCACACCAAAGGGAATCACCAAGTACTCATAGTGATTGTAGTGACATTTTAATGTTGTCTTTGGTATATCCCCACCCTATACTCAAAGATGGTGATATCCTGACCTGAGGTCAACCATTAAGAACCAGCATGCACCTCTCAACTGATCAAAGATGCCTTCAATCCCCTATAGTGGATACTTATTATTCAAGGACACCTGGTTCAAGCATAGGTAGTCCACAAACAACCTAAAATTTCCATCCACCTTCTTGAAAAACAACACTTGGGCTGCCTTTGGTGAAACATTGGGTCTAACAAGTACCTTCCTCTGCAATTCCTCTAACTACACCCTCAGATCATGAAGCTCTACAAGAGAAATTGGATATGCTAGTATAGATATTAGTGTAATCCCAGGATGTATACCAATATAGAATTCTATCTCTTGATTAGGAGGTAAAGCTAGAACATCCTAAGGGAATACATCCTCATACTCCACCAACTATTCAAGACATTGGGAACTCATAACATCCATAGCACCAAGGGTTAGTTTAACCAACTAATGAGTAATCATATGCACCCTTTATTGAATGAGTCCATCTTATTTTCTCTTTGTTTACTTTTCATCAAAAAAGGATAACCTAGCCCTGTCACTATGGACACACCGAATCCTCCACCTAAAATAATCAATCTTGGCATGAACAATAGATAACTAGTTTATACCTAAGATGAAGTCATAATGCCCTATCGCTGCTACAAATAGATCCTAGTAGAAACTTCTACCTCCATAAGTCAGGTCCAAATATCGGCACAAGTGTGTGATCACTGAGTCTTCTCCAATAGGAGTATCTAAGTATAAAGTTCCAACCAATGGATCAACCAGAATCTTTAAGTATCAAACAAGATATATGAAAACAAATGAATAACTCACACATGTTTCTATCAGCACTATAGCCAAGGTAGAAAGAACACGGATCAAAGATTGAATCATTCTTAGAGCCTCTGGATCCTAATCTTTGACTGCCTAAAGAAATCCCCTACCCTATTCTCAAGCTCTTTTAGCCTGACATAGATCACTTAGGGGTAGTGGTGGTAATAATTAAAATCATATGCCTCCTCCTACTGCTCTCCCAAATTCTCTTCCATGTCTGCTACCTTGTGAGCCTGCCTACCCATGCCAATTTCTCTACCATGAAATACCATCCATATTCTCTCTGTTAGTTGTATAGTAGGTTGAAAAATCTCATGAAAGATGTCCCCTACCATCACATGAGTATTTTATTCTATCTATGGGATGAATGGACCCATTTTGAGAGACCTTAACCATATATCATTTATCCTAGGACCTCCTCCCATAATACTTGGCACGCCCAGGTCCTTGGGAATGATGTGGGCTCCCTTCTACCAAGGTCTTTGATCCTCTATTCCTACCATTGGTAACTACTAGTTGTATATTCTCTTCCAAGAAACTCTCTATCTCCAAATATCACTCTATCAGTATAGGTTAGGTAGAAATTAATTAAGGGATAACACTGGCTCAAATGCCCCTATGTATCCCATACTCAAAGGTCTAAGTCCAAAAAACTGGTCACAAACCATATCCATATATTACATAGAGAGGTTGGGAAACATTAATTAATACCCAACTACAATCGTTCTTCCCTTATAGAAATTAATAATCTTATTGATACATACATCCCTTAGTGTAGTTGGATAAAACTCTTCTCTGGATAAATGCTCAAACTATGGCCATGGTAGATTCACCTCATCATAATTCTGGTCACTAACCCCCAATGTCACCTTGTTGAGCCATGAAGAAGGATCATAGCAAAGAGAACCATCTAATCTTCCAGTGTCCTGACCAGACAGAAAACTCAAGTCACCACCTCAACCCCATCCTCATCCTCCTATGGGTTGGGATTTACTTGGAATATGAGGGTTCTGTAACACTAAAACTCATGAAGTTCTCTCAACCTACTCAACTCATTTTCTGGTACTATGGGTACCATTGGCTACTCAATTGGTGGTGGTATAGCTGGTGCACAAACTATTGGTAAAACCTCTAGAATTGGTCCATGTATCAATGCCTCATCACTGATGGGATCATACTCATGATCATGATTCTGAATCCTAGTTGGAATACATCATGGAGGTGTCTTAAAAGTAAACAAGATGTACCATAATTAATGATTATAACTATAGAACTGACTCAAGAATGACATGGAAACCACAACCCATTCTTATATGATGCATGTACCATTTTTTTCCTTGTAACCAATGTTCTCATATATCGAGTCAAAAAGAAGGTAACAATGTCTTGGTGTGTGGATACATTGGTCACTACACCAACACTGGAGTCCCTATCCTGAAAACAAAACACAAAAAACATAACAATATTTCCCCAAACCAATATCATAAACTCCAATCCTAAGGTAAAACTGACTGCTCTAATACCACTCTATCACAACCCGTCCCAATGTGGAAAGTTTCGAAACTCCCCATGCCTGCCTCCAATAGGTTATGGGCTAATGACTATCATCGAAAAGAAATATCACTAATATGGGAGTCCTTATCTGAAGTATATTCCACTACTACAAATAGGGATTTTAAAAGCACTAGAAAAAAACCTTTAACAGTGCTAGAAAAGAATTGTTAATCGTGGAGAACATAAAGGGGGTCCCCTTTAACAGCACTAAAAAAGTGATGATAAATTGGGACCTTATCATCACTCAAAATAGCACTGATAAAGGTCCCCCCCTTATCCACTCTTTTTTAGTACAGATAAAGGGCCACCTTTATCAGGGCTATTTTGAGTGCTGATAAAGGCCCAATTTATCAGTGCAAAATTAGCGCTGATAAAGGCCAAGTGGCATGTAATGTGTTTTTTTTAAAAGCACACCCAACACCTACATAGCACCTGCACAGCACCTGCACACCTGCATAGCTACACACAAACAGCACCTGCACAAAACAGCACAAAATAGCACCTTCACACAAAACAACTACATAAAACAATGCCTTCACAAAAAAAGAAGAAAAGAACAAAAAAACACCTCACAAGAGTTTCAAAAATTCTATATACATTTACTTGAAATCATGAATACAAAAAAAACATATTTCTATATACATTTCAAAAAATAATTTATATGGCTACATTTAAAATTATCCAACAAATAGTTAAAAACATTAATGTTTCAATTTTTTTGCATCTATGATCCCCTCTCAAAATTTATCATCCATGGTATTAGTTTCCGAACAAAGCATCTGGAATCAATAAAAAAATTCCACCTATATAAGAAAATAAATATTATGGTAGTAATACAATAATGAAATAAATTAAACATTAATATGAAATAATACAGTAATAAAATGTCAATTTTTAATAAAAAATACATATTTGGAGTTATACCGGTCACATCGTGCATCGTATTGAGGTGGGGTTGATTCCCAAACATCAAAATTGAGTCATAGATCGTTGTTTTATAATATTAAAACAATCTGAATGGGTTTTCTCAATTTTAAGTATGCCACTTGTTCTTTTGAGTATGTCAGGACTGGATACAAATCTTATGTTTGGGTGCTTTCATCCCCACACACAGGGGACAGACTAAGTTTCCAATAGTAGTAAATTAATGTTTTACATTTCCCTTTTACATTTAATTTTATTTCAACCTTAGGTGGAACACTTGGGTATGATATTTATATATTATGTGGATTTTGACTCTTGCCCTAGTATGGAAAGGGAGGTGTGATTACGCATCATGATAGACCCTTAGGATCATATGATGTATGTTTTCTTATGATTTTTATTAGAAACCTAGATTAAGCTAAGAGGGGTTGGACTGTTTAAAGTGTTAGAAATGAATATAAATAGTGTTTTCTTAATTAGCTTGTTTTGGTTGCATTCTACCCAGCCAACCCAAACATGTTGTTCCAATGTTGTTCCAATGAGATTGATCTGGAGACTTATCTTCTAAAGTCGGTTGTATCATCCCCATTCCCCCATCGCAACATGATCAATGGAAAATCTTCTCTGGCTCAAGTGTATCCCTTAGAAATTCAACTTTCTTACATGGAGGATGAGGAATGGTGACCTTTCCACAGACGACAATATCAAAAAATATGGTATCCAAACTATTTCATGTTACTCATGTTGTAACGATCACAAAGAGGAAAGTATGAAGCATCATTTATATGAGGGGGACTGGGCCCAAGAGGTCTAGAATACCTTTGGTGATTTCATTGTTGTGCACAATCGTGATCCAAATGTTGCTCCTTTCATCACCTATTGGCTTTAGGTTTTGGGTGATAAGTGGGTGGAACGGATGGACAAGGCTATCGTTTTGCATGCAGGTGTGTGTTGTATTTGGAAAGTGCGGAACAAAATGTGATATGAAGGGATCATCTCCTCGGGGTGGACCATCATTGCCCACATTCACTGCCTTCTTCTCGATATGATCAGATAGATTAAGGAGTTGAATTACACTCTCTCACTCTTGTTTCTACAACTGCTTGTCCGTGATCTTCCAAATCCTGTCCCTCATGGAAATTGGGACTGGTGGCATCCTCCTTCCTACGGTTTGAAGCTCAACATAGATGGATCTTGTTCCAAGGGGATCATAAAGGGAGGATGGGTGGTCTGTGATTCTAGGGTCTCCTTTGGGTTATCCTTCTTGGTTTTCCAAGGAAAGGGTACCTCCATCTAGGTGGAATCCCTCACCCTCCTTTTAGGCCTTTCCCTCTGCAGGCAGGGGGGCCTTGTCATCACCGAAGCTGAAACGGACTCCCTCATTCTCCTCAACTCACTCAAATTCACTTGTCCTGCCCCTTGGTCCATCTCATAATACATCAGGGAAAGAATGGGTATTATCTCAAATACCCATTTGAAGCATACGTGGTGCAAAGGGAATACAGTGGAAGATCATATGGCATCAATTGCAGCCCAATGTGATCAGGTTTTGAAGGAGTGTCATGTGTCTTACCAGATGATCCATTTGGAGAGGTTATGTAGGAAGCCTTATCAGATAGGTGGGAGACAGGGAATAGGGTAGAATCAGGGATCTAAGTTCAGACTGAGAGCAGTACTAGGAGTGGGTAGTTGGGATTTAGCTACATGTGGAGGTCTTGTAAAAGATAGCAGGACCCATAGTGGGATCAATGGCTAGTGGCTGGTGGAGCTCTGAAGGGAGGCATGAACTCAGGTAGTTGGGCATCATGCTAGAATAATACTATCAGGTTTTTAGGGTCAGAGTAGGATAGTGATATAATGATAGTTAGTGGTACATCATGGGTGTGACTGTGCTTTTCTTTCATTTTGGATTTGGCCAATTTTGGTGCACGAGGTGTACGAGTATTATTTTTGGACTAACTAGGCACTGGTTACTAGGTTTCCATCAATTATGATGTGAGATGTTTATATATATATGAGGTGCATTGGCATTGATATTTATGTGGTAATCAAAGCGATGCAGATTTGTATGTGAGGTGTGTATGAATCTAGGCATTGATGTGATGTAGGTTCTATATGAGGTGCGTAGGCACCCAGATTTTGATAGGAATGGGTTATTCGAGCAAGAACCTAATTAATCAAATACAAGCTTATTAAATTGTTCTAATGATTATATGAGATGAATATGGGAATTCTCTTTCTCCACTATGATTGGTTAAGTCGGGTAAGAGGTTTGGACTAACTTGGAAAGTTTAGGCCGAGTGTAAATTTGAATTAAATTGAATTGTTATATTAGTTACTTGATTCCATGGGAATTTAATGGTCTTGGCCTTAGGATTGAGGTGGGTACTGATCATCTGGATTGAGGTAATATGGTTTATCAGGTGGGGCTTGGCTCAGATACTTAGAGTGACGATGATCACTAGGTTAAGGTGACTTGGACATCGGGATTTGAGGTGATGAAGTCGTCAAGACAAGGTCATGGCTCTCGAGACTTGAGATGGTGTTGATCATCATGATTTTAGGGACATGGTCATAGGGCTAGTTACTCTGATACCAACTATAATGACCTAAATGTTTCATACATTGATATCACATATGAGTATATTAATATTACTTACATAAAATAAATAAATTAAACATAAATATAAAACAATGCATTAATTATATGGACAATTATTTTACTATGCAAACATAAAGATTACCTCTGTGATTGACAACACACAGCATCGTTTCTCTTCCTACAAATTCATGTCACATGGAAAGAAATATTCTAAAATAAATGAACACTGTAAGTAATAATGAAAATCAAGTCAATGTTTCATTATATAATTTTTAATTAAAATAGACATATTATATCGTAACATTACCTTTACATATTTCCAAAGGGTTTATTTGGTACAAATATAATCTAATAATATAACTAATGATTCTTTGTGCACTTTACTACTATTGGTTAACTACCGCTTAGCATATCATCTGATATGAACTTCCGATCCGGCGTCCCTGTGATTCTCTCATCTGACACCATCTCTATGGTATCATCATTCAGCATTCATTTTTCATTCTCTTCCTATAGCCATTTACCTAGTATATGGGTGTAGGAAGAGAAGTAATAGAGAATCTAGAATGATGATACCATTGAGATGGTGTTGGATGAGAGCATCATGGGGACGTGGTATCGAAAGTTTAGATCATATGTTATGGTAAGCGGTATTTAACTAACAGTATCGAAGAATCCTTGGTTTTGTTATTAAAATTGTGAGTTTTACGCAAACAATATTATTCCAACACACTAAATTAGTAGAAACACACCCATAAATGACCAAAATACAGAATATAAATTATTCATGCCATAATAATTTAGGTCTAGTTCTTTTGGAAACATGGAAACATAAAGAAGTAGTTTATAAGAGTCTCTCATTAAGTTATTATTTACTAGAAAGACAAATCATTTCTAAAATCATTATTCATATCCAAAGGATATAAAACATTATAAAGGGTGATCATATATGCTCAATAAGTGTAAAAAATGGAGACATAAATTGATCATATAACGATAACATAAGTAATAGGAATTCACCTTCATCTTATTTTTGTACAATATTCCATCAGGTATGATGCCCATTCATTTCTAAACGCATCTACATCATCTTGTGAATATGAGTTTTTGTGATAGTCATGGTAGTACTGAAAAAATATAAATACACAAAGTATTAATAAATATTTTAAATGAACTAGTAATTATTTTCAGAAATACCTCATCAGGAATGCTAGTTTGTTGACAAAATACGATGTCTTTCATAAATTTAAAAAAAAATAACCATAGTCCTTTCCATTTTTTTGTTTTGTACACTACAGAAAAATTAAGAAAAATAAGTAATTTGTTTTGATATGTGTTTGGATAGTGAGATCTTAGTACATATAAAAGGATACTTGTCCAGTTGTAGATCTTGTGGGCGTTCTTTTCCTTAGGCCCTGGATTCATTCCATGAAGTGGATGATATTGATGCACCACCATATCATAAAATAATCCTCATTAAAAGATAATATAAACTATATAACTAGATGTTTAGTTCTATAATGTTGGATCTAGTGTATTAAAAATTTAAAAATGCCATCATGCATGGTCGATTTGTTGCATATCCATGCATTGAATCCATAAAATAAATATTTAGAGTCTTCAAATTGAAAACAATCAGTATCCAATGCTACATAACAACAAAAAAAAGGAATAAGAAATGAAAGAAATGAAAATATTATTGATATGATTGAATTTTAGAGTTTTACCCCTCCATCGTTGGTATTAAAAATAGTCTGTCATCTGTAATTTTGTTTTCAAACTATTTGAGCAGGGGTAAAATTATTTCATCCTCTTTATCAGAATTTATTTCTTCTTTTGAATAGGTGATGTGATGACTAATGAGTCCAAATTTTTTTTCATGGGGAAATCCCTTCAATTGTTTTTCATATATATGTCTGCAAAAAATATGAAATGTATTTAGTCATAATTATCATAGTATATCAGCTTTTGTAAAATCAAATCATGAAAGCATACCTCATGTATACATTTACAACTAAGTCACCTAGACATTCATACTTGAGGATTTAATTTACATTTTCAATGTGAATGAAATCTGATTTTTCCTCTCCATACATTTTTTTTAAAATAAACTATGTGAGTATTGTGGTCTATCAACTTTGTATCAACATGAGCCTGCAATGATATTAAATGTGGATATAGAATGGGGTGGGGTTAAGGTGCTCTTAGTAGATAGTTTCAATAGGTTGGTTGATCTTTGAGACAGTTTTGAGGTGATATTTCGTTTCACCCCCTTGTCTTTTTCGTTCTTTAATAGCATTCATCGGTTCAAACCTTTTTTCATTAAATGTTAAAGGTTCATCTTGAAAAATAAATTGGAAATGAATACCTCATTATCAAAATGTTTTTTACAAGAATTTAAAGCCATGTGATGAATGTTATAACTGCTTATTTGACAGTATGAATGTCATCATTTTCATTTAGAATAGGTATCTCGGTGCTCATCTCATTAGCTACGTTAATTGTACCTCTAACATGATTTGTTGGAAATTGTCTGTTGGGAATCTTGTTGTTCTACATATTGAACACCATAGCCCTCGCTACAAGGAGATAGGTGGGAGTTGATAGATATAAATCATAGTCATTTTAACCCTGTATAATATTAGAACATGAAAGGAATCAGGGTATGTGTGATTCACATTTCATAGGAAAAATTATTAGAACACTGATTCCCTCAGCTAAGTAATATTTTTGAGGGTAATGGCTCACCTCAAAGCTGGTGGGGGAGGGGAGGGATCTTCACACATGAGTTGTTGTCGATTTGTTTCTTCTCTTTGACTCCCCCCATCAAACTTGTTATCATCTCTCTCTGGTATTGTAATTATTCTTGAAACATAGCTATTGTTTCCCTCATATTTTTTGTTTCCTCAGTTTGATCATCTGTTTTTTTCTTTCTAATATGTTAGGGGTGTCACCCCAAAACCTCAACCTCTGACATGGTCATACTGTTATGGCTTCTTCAAGGCCATTTAATGTATGTCTGCATCTGGTGTGGGTGTTTTGGATTCCTATGACTATGTTAGATAGAAAATATAGGAAAAAATTAGTCATTGTTGTGTAATAGTGATTTAAAGAAAATAAAATTTATATCATGCCATACTTACACCAGTTTCCCACACTTTTTGTGTGTTTTCATCTATAAGTATCCCCTCTTTATTTACACGAGCATCCTTCCATAGCACATGGCGTGGGATGGAATTGTATTTTTATTTTGATTCATCAATCTACATATAAATAGAGGAACATGGTTATAGTGTTGTTTTATCTCACGTAAAAGCATTACAATAGATTTAAAATACGTACCATTTGATTCTCAAGTGAAGCATACCCAGTACTTTCTTTACGGTAGGGGTACACTGGTTTTTTTTCTCATTATTTATTTTCAGCACTCAGTTTATATTTCATAAATAAAAAACTATCAATCAAAGTGATGAATACAAGCAATGTCAAAAAACTTATTACCAGAAAAAATGTACCTGCAAAGTCTGCTCCACATGATAGCAATTTAACGCATCCCACACTCCTAAGTGTGCATAAAGAGGGGGTGGGTGTGGATTTATTTTCTCTTCAGCATATTTAAGATGATATTTTGTTAAAATTGTGTGGAAGCCTCTATGAATATTTCCTGAAACTCTTAATATATATTCATTGTGTGAGGAATATACTATAAATGCACTCTGTAATGGATGATGAAGAGTAAGTCAATGTTTTAATATTATATTTTATTTTAATAAATTAAAGAAATGATATCATAATGTTACCGTAATCTCTTCCGACATAAGTGTCTTAAGTCCAGTGACAACATCATGCCATGACTGTACATCCATCGACACATGTTTCCAAGTGATGATTAAAATGTAGCTAATAAAGATGGATTTTTTGGGTTTAACATGTTGGACTCGCTTATTCCATACCACCACAAATTTGATGCTTTTTTCATTTTCATTAAGTATTTTGGCTAACACTATCAAAGTACAGAGATCTTGTTTTTTTGTGGTGTTAGGGTTTCATTTCATACCATTTCCTTAGAAGAATAATAATTATGTTCTTCCATAGTGCTAGAATCAACACTAGGACAAGAAGAAAATGGTTGATAAATGTTTTGTACCTTAGCACTGGGACCAGTAGAAATAGGTTGAGAAACCTATTTTTGCTCTGCACTGGGACCAGCAACAGCAAGTTGATATACCTGTTGTGCCTCGGGATTGGGTGCATCATCAGGTGCAGAAGTCATTGTCTGTAGAGTTGATTTAACATTTAATTTAGATTACATAAAAGCCACAGCAGATAGATAATAACATTATATAACATAATGTATATTACAATAAAAAATAACCTGATTAATGAACTATATTTTTTTAAAAAAGCTGAAGAGATTTGACCCCTCTATCGACTATGTAAATACCTTTATTGTGGTCTCCTATAACATAAAAAACATCGTATACAATGGGACCACTGTAAAATGATTTCGAATTCCCAATGAAATGGTCATCCTCCGTTGAACTTTCATCTGACCCTTCAGTTTTTTTGGTAGATAACAAAATAGTTGAATAGTTTCATTTTGCGGGATCTGGAACATAAAATACTTGTTCATCCTGTGATGCCATTATAAATGGTTTGTCTTTCTCCCCTTCCTTACTGAAATCAACTTTCACGAATCCCAATTCATCTATTTTAACAGCACTCCTATTATCAACCCACTTGAATTTAAAAATCGTCACATGGAATTTTGTATAATCCAACTCGCATATTTATTTTATGATGCCAAATATTGACATATTCTCATAAATTGGATTTGTGTCCTCAGCACCGGAAGCATGCATCGCTTTACCCACAAGTGTAACCTCACTATTCTACATGGTATTTTCTTAATCATGTTCATTATTATATAATGTATAACCATTAACTACATAATAATTGTAAGATAATACATACACACTTGGTCCTCCATCTAACCATTGAAGTCATTCTGAAATTGAGTTCAGATTTTCATCTAACTTCTTAAAAATATTGTCCTGAAACCATCCTATAAACTGTAGATTATGTGTATCTAATATGCATTTTTCAACCCTAGATGGAATCAAATTCCTAAGAATTTCTTTGTGGGTCTAAACATATGGGTCAATGTTGAAACTATTATGAAAAACATAAATATGGGTATGCTCCCAATCTGTAATATTGATTGTGGCAACCTCTCTTCCATAAATTCTTTAACCCTCAATCCGCTCAATGTGGTGAGATTTCAGTAGGCCAATTTTTTCCACACCAGAGAGGTATTCAGTACAAAATTCAACAGCTTCCACAATAATATATCACTCTGCAATACAACCCTCTGGCCGACTTTGATTTTTGAAATACCCTTTCAAAATCTTCATATACTATTCAATGGGTTATATCCATATATAATGTATAGGACCACATAGTTGAATCTCTCTCACCAAATGAACCATCAAATAAACCATCGTATAAAAGAATGTCAGCTGGAAGAACATTTCCAATTCACATAATATGATGGAAATTTCTCTTTACATAGTTGGTAATTTTTTCAGGTCTATAACATTACTACATATATCTTTGAAGAAGAAACAATGATTCGTTAATGTATATAGAACATTCTTGGGACAAATGAAATGTAAAGCTATAGGAATTAGATCTTGCATCAGAACATGGAATTCATGTGATTTCAGACCCTTTAACTTTAAATCGGTCATTGAAATGATGTTCTTGATATTTGATGAATACCCCTCTGGAACCTTTACGTCATTCAAGAAGTTGTAAAACTGATATCTCTCCTTCCTAGAAATAGTGTAAGCAGCAAGAGGAAGAAATGTTCATTTTTCACCCTTCACTGGTGCCAACTCTTCTCGTATTCACATCTTAACCATATCAAATCTGGCCTTAATTCCATCATTTGTTTTATCTGGTGCATTTAGAAATGTGTCAATGACACTATCACATACATTTTTTCAATATGCATAACATAAATAAAATGTTTGACATACAGACAATTCTAGTATGGTAATTAAAAAAAATATCACTTTTTCCAACCAGTTTTTGTAAGGTTTTTTGAAAACAGTTTACCAAAATTAGTGTCCACATATTTTACTTCCTCAATCAATTGATCACCTGTTAGTGGAGATAGTGTTTTGAAATATTTGGAACATCCATCGAATGATGTCATCCAAAATCGGTACTTATGTTGTTGGGGTAGAAATCTACGATGTCTTAGAAACATGGTTTTTTATGAATGTTTCAACCTAATTGACTGTGTACCTTGTTCGCAAATGGGACACCCTTGAGTTCCTTTAATTCTATATCTTGATTAATTTCTATAAGCAGAAAATTCATTTATCATCCCATAAAACATGGCTCTTAAAGTTAAATCTTCATTTTAGTAAACATCATACAACGTAACACCTTAATATCATAATAATTTCAAATCCTCAATCAATGGATCCAAATAAACATCAATATCATTACCCTATTTTTTTGGCACTAATATAAGCATAGATAACATGATGTATTTTCGTTTCAAGCATAAACATGGTGGTAAGTTAAAATTTACCAACATAACCAACCATGTAATGTGACTTTTGCTTTGGAAACCAAAAGGATTCACTCCATCTATAAATAACACAAGATGAAGGTTTCTCGACTCGTTTCCAAATTCAGGATACTCATGATGAATTATCTTCCACTGAGGAGAGTCTGTCGGGTGACGTAGTTTCCCATATTTAATTATTGTATTTGCATGCCATTTCAATTGTACTGTAGTCTCCTAATTTCCATATAGATTCCTAAACCATGGAATTATTACAATGTTCCATACAACATTCGTATGACTAGATTCGTCTTTCTTGTATCAAGAAGCACCACACTATGGGCATTCTTTAAGTTATTTTTGGACCTTGATAAATAATATACAGTCATTCAGGTAGGTGGGTATTCTTTCAGATATCATACCCTTCGACCGTAGCATTCGTTTGGCATCATATGTTCGGCTTGAGATCTCATTATCTTATTAGAGCATGTCATTCAGGAGAGCAAGTAGTTCCATAAAACTGGTGTCACTCCACCCATTTCCAGCTTTAAAATTATACAGCTTCAGTATGGACGACAATGCTGTATATTTAGTGCAACTAGCATACAATGGAATCGTTTCACAACTCTTTAACTTCTCAAAAAATTTTGGGCAATCACAAAGTTCATCTTCAACTATCCTTGTCATTTACTCAATATGATCGTCATCATCATTCACATTTGTAATCACATTATATGTATGATCATCTTTATTGTTCACACTTGTAATCATTTTAGATGATCCATAAAAGTAAATGCTATCCCAGCCACTACCTACATTCGTTTTTTCCCTTGTTTGTCCCAACATGTATAACTTTTATCTATTTTATGACAGATCAGGTGTTCTTACAACTCCTCTAGACAAATTTGTCTTGAATAAAAATAGTGTAAACACAGACAAATTATTTGAGAAGGTTTATATGAATTATCTTTTGCAAACTTGACAAACATTTTCACGCCATATTCATAATATTTTCTTAAATGATTGGAATTCATCCCTTCTTTATTCATATTCATCCTATTTGATACAGTAATATTAATATTTAAAAAAAAATTGCACAAAATATGTTCAACTAGATTCATCATCCAACTATAATCAATGGAACTAGCTATGGTAAACAATACTCTTACCTCTCCATGCATTACTTAGGACCAAAGTAGATCACACCCATCTTCCCAACCACCTGATCAATGGAACTAGCTATGATAATCCCTTGCACTATAATATTTTAGAATCCCACATTATTATAAATCGGTTTTTTAGTGATTCTCTAGACACATAATGTATCGAGTCAAGAACTATGGTACTAAACTAAAAGATGGTATGATTTTCAATATAGTGCTTTCGGGTGGAAGGATTAATTACATGTTTTGTTATGGTTATTTGACTAGGGTGTCCATAAATTTTCTCATAAAGTCATATAGTGAATTGGTATTCTAAGATTCAGTGTAATTGCACTAGTATCAAAGTGGTGATGTCATTGAAATGTGTAATGTTTGAATTGATATTAAATTATAAAGGAACTACAACATGGAAAACAAATGTCATACCAATCATGCCAACAACTGAAACACCATAAAAACACACAATCGTGCTCACAATCGCAAAACCATACAAACCAAACAAACACAATTTTTTATTTTAAAATGCATCCCTTATTCAATTTTGTTTGTTAATTCAATGGATATCATAGAAGTTTTATCATCCTAGTCCATTCATTCATTATTCAAGTATACGTAAATTACCAATTTTTATATTCAAATGTTCAACAAGAACAAACAAACATAAAATTCATTTAGTGCACATATAAGGACCACCAACGGTCATGATTTTTAGCAGGGTGTTTAGCCCATACATTTCACAACAAAAACATCAATATCAAACAGTAATAACATGATCACAAGAGGAAACCAATGAGTAGGAGGAGAAAATTCACCGCAAAGGTGTCGTTCATTGCGCGGCAGAGGTGTGTTCGTGGAAGAGGATAGGTTCATGAAATAAGATATTTCCAACTAAAAAGAAAACATAAAATGAGAACTCAAATGTTATACCTATCCAAAAAACACACACAATGGGTAAACAACTCAATGGAATAATTAACAAGTTATTTCATAACCAACCATTTAGAAACAATGTTCCAAATAGGTATTTAATGCTAAAATGTGGTTCAGAATCCCAAGTGCTTTTAATTTTTATAAATTATGACTTAAAATTTATTTACAAACTGATATAAATCTCACATAAAATTTAAAACATTTCAAATCTACCACAAAAAAAACATGATTCTTCATCTTTCAAATCATTAACCTTTCCCAATGCATTCATTTTCCATCAAACCAATTTTAAAATGTTAATTAATTCATTATCTCAAGGGGAAGTTCACACACTCATTTCAATCAAATGTTTCAAATTCATTATAAAAAACATTTTAAAACATTTCAAGTTCAACACCTCACATGAAATCAATTTCTTGATTAAAAAATATTTTTCACTCCGTGAATAATGAAATCTGATCAAAATATATCACACACCATTAAATCCATTTCAAAAGGTATCAATTCTATTTAATAAATTCTTACAAACAAAAATATTCAGTTTCAAACATGAAATTAAAAAGAGAAACATTTATATTCTTTCAAATCATTATATATATTTAAACATTCAATAAAAATCAATTTACAATGAAATAACAAACATTTAATTCAAAATGAAATAATTTCATTGAAACACACACCTTAAAGAGGTGTAAATTGACTTAAAACCTTTCAAAACAGTTCACTTCCAAGGATGAGCACCCAAATGAGACACCAGAATCTAGATTGCAGTGAAAAAAAATGAAAAAAATCCAAAATAAATGGAGAAGAAAGATGTAAATTAGTTACCACTTACTGATTTGTAATGGTTGAACCATTATAGAGAATCCCATAGGAAAATTTTGGTTGTTCGGGGGTAGGGGCTATAGGAGGGGTTGGGGCTGTAGGGGTGAGGGGGAGGGGGTGTGGATGCGGGCTTTCCAAGGAGGGGGTGGGTTGTACGGGTGGTAGGGGGTTGCAGGGGTGTGGGGGAGGGGGTGTGGGTTGTCCAGGGAGGGGTATGGGGCTACAGGAGTGGTTGGGGTGTGGGGGTGTGGGGGAGGGGGTGTGGGATGTCCAAGGAGGGGGTGGGTTGTCCGGGGGGTAGGGGGATGCAGGGGTGTGGGGGAGGGGTGTGGGCTGTCCAGGGAGTGGGGAATGCCCAGGTGGGTTTGGGTGGGGGGATTTACAGGTGGGGGCTGTAGGGGTGTGGGGGAGGGGGTGTGGGCTATCCAGGGAGGGGTGGGTTTTCCACTATTAAACAACCATTATGGATCCTAAAGAGTGAATTATGAGAGGGTAAAATTATTGGGAAGTGGAGTTTGGGTGATGGGGTCGAGTAGATAATAAGCAATAGGGGAACCTCCTTAAAAATACTAAAAAATCTATTTTCATTTCAAGAATAGGGTACATTATGGTGTAGCTGAAGGGTCTATTGCATAGTGCACCCTATGATGTCGCATTATTGAATTACCACAAGGTATACACTGCAACACTCCTCCCCTAGGTAGAACCATTAAATCTTGATCATGAATTGTGATGTGACTATATGCCTTATGGAATAACATCCACCCCCAAAAAATAGTATGGAGGGTATAATATATCCAGCCTTCCACATGATCCAAACCATTAACATAAGGCGGGTCACATAGATAAACTCATATACATAAATGAGGACCTAAAGAGGAATAACCAATCTAACCTCTAACATAATCTAATTCACTAGTACTAGGTATTCTGCATGGCTAATAAGACACACTAGAAGTGGATCATGAGAAGTTCATAAAAGGGCCAACTTACTAACTGAGAGGGACTACCAATGAAATATAGATCCCATGGCTAAATGAACATACATAAATAAGATCCTAGGGAGTGTATAACATAGCTAACCACCAACACAATCCAAACCACTAAAATAATTTATCACTTGTGGAAAATCTCATATACCCCATGATGTATAGACAAACATAAACTTTAAAAAAAATTAAAGAATGTTCACCTTGGTGGAGGCAAAGGATGAGGAGGCAGCGGCAGACGTTGACGAGGAGGATGAGTCGGTGGCCAAAGGAGGAGGAGGAGGAGGCAGCGGCGATGGAGGAGGAGGAGGATCAGGGTCGCGACGGAGGAGGGGTCACAGCGGAGGATGAGAAGAAGGCAGCAGTGGCAGAGGAGGAGGAGGAGGGTCATGGTGGAGGAGGAAGAAAAGGCAGCGATAGCGGAGGAGGAGGAGGAGGATGAGGGTTTACGGTGGAGGATAGGTCCACCGCACAAGTTTTAGTTTCTGTGAAGGCTTGAACGGGTGCAAGGGAGAAGGGGCCTTTAGGGTTCATTTAAAAAAACCACTAGAACCTTTATCAACACTGATAAAGGACCCATTTAACAGAGCTCAAATTATAGAACTGATAAATAGGTATTTTATCAGTGTTTTTTTATCACTGATAAAGGCCTATCTTTATCAGCACTCAAAAAGCGTTGATAACATACCTATTTATCAGTGCTAAAATTATAGCGCTGATAAATACTTATTTTATGAGAACTTTTTTTCGTTGACCAAATTCATTGGATAACACATATATATTCAATAAATTTAATTTTAAATATATATATTAAAAGGTATTATATATTTATAAATAAAATAAATATATTAAATATAAAAAATATAATTAATATAATGAATTAATTCAATAAATCTAATAAATCTAAAAAATATATTTATTATTTAATGTAATTTATTATAATATTATAATTATTTAATTATATATATATATATTTAATTATAATTGTAGAAATAATTTTTCAATTAAAACATTATATATATATTTTTGAATTATTAAAAAATATATATTAATTATAAACATTTTTTTATTTAATGTATAAAAATAAAAAAATATTTTTGAATATAAAGATAATAATTTTTTATAAATTAATAATAAAAACCTTTATCAGCACTAATAATAGTGCTGATAAATGTACCATTTATCAACGCATGGAAAAGCACTGATAAAGGGAACATTTATCAGTGCATTTAGATAGTGCTGATAAAGGCCCACCCCTTTATCAGTGATTTCTGCTTAGTGATGATAAAGGGTAGTGCTTCCCTTGCCCTGTTTTGTGGTATTGTTTACATGCACACACATATCTCCAAGCCTATTCAATGCGAAAATGTAAAAAAAATTGAACAACCATGCATGCATACATATAAATCCCACAACCGAAGTATGATGGGAAATAAAGGTAAATAGGGCCAACTATAATACCACTAAAAAGAGTCTTAAAAACATGTCCAACTTGAAAGTAAAACTATAACTACTGTCAAAATACCGTAGGAACACACCTCAGTCTGTTCGGTCTCACTATACACTGCCTAGTCCTGGTACATCAAAGACTCTATCAAAAGTTCATTCGTTTTCATAATACATGACATGTGCAGGAAAATACCTTGTTGGGGTGAGTATAAAAATACCATATAGGACACCCCGAAACCAAAATTATACAATAAAGGAAATACAGTCAGCTCTAAAAAACTATGTCTATAGAACATATAACAAGAATATCCAGATATACTCAAGGATGACACATAGTCTAAAGGTAAACCACAACCATAATATTACAACCTATGATTCTAGCTTGAAGATTGCACATAACACTCTTATCGGGGAACACATTCCTTAGTCTAATAACACTGATGATATCCATCTGAGAGGTACTACTTGTAGGTTTTTTTCAAAGTAAGTACAAGAAGAAATTATAATGATATATGATGCAAACATGAGGATCACTACCAATGCCATAGGGTTAGACCAACAACTCAATATGGGTTAACATGATAAGTATAAGGTTGGTTCCTTTGTAGTGTTGGTCATGATGATACTAAGAACTCCACCTATGTATCTAAGATGAATATATGATCCCACTCTTCGCCTCACAGAGGCATTCCTACGACTCTATCCAAGAAGTCCTACTGAAGGGATCATAGTCCAAGTAGTAGGAGATGATCCCTCTGATAAAGCATAAGGGGAATGTACCCTAACAAAACATATCCAAGATACAGAGGAAAAGATATTCAAGACAACATTTAAGGAGTATATGGAGAGTAGTAGGTTGGCACGCCGTGTCCCTTAACCCTGTGCCCCGCCCATGTAAAGAACTTGTGTCTCATCCTGTGTCTATTTCCATGTATAAGTACATGATGTGTAGGATGATTGTGTACTCTACCTGTGTGCCTATACGTGGCTTAGAACATGTACCTATTCTTGTGTACCAGTACACATCTTAGCCCGTGTACTTTGGTCCAGGTTATGTCTGTGTAGGGGAGTACATGACATGATATAACCCATATACTCCACCCCATGTCTGTGTACCCTATGAGGTATATGTTGAGTTCACTAGGGAGAGACCGCATTCCATTTTATTGGGGTCACAAGCCATGTGATATTTATCATCCTCCAGAAACCCTAGACTCTGCATATGGGGGCCCACACAACATGTAGCTCCATATTACACATTATGCCATGTATATTTTTATAAAAAATTATAACTAGAATCCGTATTTTCATCCATTTTACCAACATTAATTATGGTAGATGCTTTCTAGAAAATCAAGAATCAAGCCTCTATGAACCTTTACATCATCTATCAATAACTCTCAGGCCTTCGATCCATGGAAAACATATTTAAATGGTGTTCTTACATGTGCATCGAAGAACCCAAAAACCTTATGTCTACATATTCCAATCCACTACCGCTACCACTATCATACCTTTATTGCATCGTATTGATCTTTGATATACAATATCATATCATTGCTCCAAGAAACAGGTGTGCAACAATCAGTTCATCGGGATACATCAAGCACCGGGAAAAATGAATAACATTCATGGTGAACAAAGATATCAAGGGAGAGAAGAACAAGAATAATCAATAGGGAAAAACCTCAATAAATGTTTGTATCGATATCTGTTCATTTCCATTAGAATGATAATAGAATAATCAAATATCACAATGAGAATTCTCCCAAAATAACCCTGTAAATAAACCCATCTTTCATGATGATCAAACTGCGGATCAATTAGTTCTTTGATTGATTCATGTTATTCTTGGAAATTATAAATTGGAAAAGAAATAAAATAAAACAAATTACCTACCATGATTTGGATTAATCTCTGATGAAGAATGAGGCATCGTTATTGTAATTGGTAAAATCCTTCGATTATGTTGCGTGTCGATCACCGATCCAAGATCTGGAAAAATTTTGTCTTAAAGATATCCTCCCAAGATTTTTTCAATGGCTCCAGGGTTATGTGGATAACCCTATAATTCTAATAAAATAGTATATTTAAAGACCCCATAATCATTGTGTCAACAAATAAGAAATAAAATAGTTTCATTAATTATTTTCCTCATTTCCACGCCTATGATGACTTTTCCAAATACTCCCAATGCTAACCAAGGTTAAGTCGAACCTATGGTAAACCCCATATTATGAACTCAACGGTGCCCTATGATTTCTACTTCAGGCCCCTATTTAGATGTTATTAAAATTTTTCAGGAAAAATTCACGCACTTGTTATTAAATATATTTAAAAAAATTATTCCAGGTACATCGGGCCTCAGAATTGCATGCCTTCTCAGTTCATGGTCTCAAAAATAATCCGTAAAATATCAAAAAAATATAGGGAAAATATGAGTCATTATATTTATTATTAAAATAAATCGACAGAAAAGGGTATACCATTGAAACTATTACAATATTGATAATAACCTATCTGAACAGGAACCAAATTATCACATAATATCATAAAATAAATATTCATGAAAAATGATCTCCATTGAAATAAAAATTATCCACATCAAGGAACAAATATGATATTCCTCTTCACCATTTTCACTATAATATTCAACTCTATCACACCCAATTTCATTTATACATTCTCATTCTATCTTTCACCTAGTTTCTTCCCTCCCTCTTTTTAAACCCTACACTTTTTCTATAACGACCCATACTTTACATACATTGTTATTACTTCAGAATTGAAGCACACTTATTATAACATATAACAAAACCAAGAAAGGACCGTATAGGTATAGTGTCTTTAGAAACTGGGAAACATAAACAACTAGTTCATAAAGCATCTACTTTGCCTCCCATTTATTTCATCATATCTAGAGTCCCTTTTTGGCATATTCTACTTAATAACCTTCTTCCTGACCTGGGGAAATAAAACATACAAAAGGGTGAGCTCAAATGCTCATTAAGGGTAAACAAAAGAAATATCAATCACATCATATACATAAGCACATAACTTTTGGAAATCTTAACCTACAAAAGAGATCATAATTTCATAACATGGGATAAATCATAGTAGTGAAATGTAATCCCAATAATCATAACTTAAAACATGAAACTTTGTGGCATACACACATAATCATAGAGAATCATTTCTTATTAGTCAAGACTCATTTCCAAGACTATCTTAGTGGACAAAGTCCATTTCTGAACCGAGTTAACTCCTCGTTTCAGTCATGTTTCATTGGTAGTAATATTTCATTGCTACTTGTTATTCGGGTGTTTATAACTTTTTGTTCTTATGCGTGTTTTGTCGAATAAATTATTATTCTTCTCTTTAGGTTATAGATACATCATTTCCAGAATGGTATTAATGTACTATATATCATATTTATTCATTAAATTCATTTATATAATCATTATTCAATGAAGATCATGTAGAATGAATCGCATCACATCGTGGAGACGGTATTCCGTACGTACGCACGAGCGATGATATCGTTCCCATGATCGTGGAATTGTATTGGAGTGTATGTATACTATTTAAGAATAAATATCACTTTATAATAGTCATATATAGTCATTATTTATACCATTATACCCATCCAAGTAAGGTGGTGGTGGAAAATAGATTACACCACGGCGTGGAGACGGTATTCCGTACGTACGCACGCGCGGTGATTTCTTTTTCCGTAGGATGGATAGATGGTGAAATAGGGTTGTTTCATACTTATAATAACATATCAGTATATGATTGATACTGATGTTATTACTTCATAATTAAACAACTAAAGAAGAAGAAGTGGAAGAAGAATTAAAGATGAAAGAATCGGTAACGGACGTTACCTCTTCTTTGAAGTGATTCTTTGAGACCTTCTTTTAGGGCACTAAAATTGGTCTTTGAAGAAGACCAGGACCTCTAGGATGTCTCTAGGGAAGTGGAGAGGAGAAAGTGGCAGGGTTTGGCCGATCTTGAAGGCTCAAAGTGGTGTGAGGAAGAAAGAGGGTGGTGCCCTTTTATAAGGGAGGAGAGGGGCACCTTTGGAATAACTAAAAATATTATTTTATTATAAAGTCAAGTTCGGTTTAAAATAGCTTCAAATTGATTTATTTCGAGGCTAAGGTGGGGATGGGTCGAAATCCTCTCATCCAATAGAATTTAGACAAGTTTAGGTTCCTATTTTAACCTTATCATTTAGATTTAACATTAAGTTAAATAATTTTACTTTTATCGTGTCTTCTTGTGTTCTTATACTATAAGGTTAATAAACTTACTATAAGCAGCAAAACGAACCCCAAGTTGTTTATTATTAATATATATAACCTTATCTAAGTCATTTGGCTGAAACTTATATTTTTAGGAATAAAATAACAATTAATAATATAATATTTGTTTTAAAAACTATTTTATGTCAATTTTGACACTATTTAGTAATTGATTTTTGTGAAAATCATAACAGGATGATTAGTTCAAAAAAAGTAAATTAAATCAATACTAACATGTCATATTAACCTAGAAAATTATTTTAATTCATAAAAAGTCTCAAATTACATTTATTTTAGTGTTTATAACATCAATTATGTCAATATTTCATTAATAAGATAATTACTGCATCATCTTTGTGTCATAAATAAATTAAATTATTTAATGTCTAAAAATTACAAATAAAATACCATTATGTAAGAAATCTTTTTATCTTTCTAATGAATATTTATAGTCGAATTTATCTTATGTATAACCCCATATTAAAAATTATTTACTTATTAAACGTTAATTTTAACTATTTTAACCCTTCTTTAAATAAATTAATAATAAATGTCCTAATCTAATCCAAGTGGGCCTAAATGGTCATATTTTATTCCTAAGGTTGTTTTTGGTCGAATTACACTTTTCCAATAGAATTAGGACATGTTTTAGGGTAATAATAATATCATTTTTACTCTTAATTACCCTATTTACTTTTAACCGTGGTAAAAAAAAGTAAAAAGTTACTATTCACCAAAAAATTATTTTCATCTCATTGAACCACATTTTACTTACTGACATCAACCGTGTCTCTCGGATTTTTGAAATTCCACTCACAGAAGCGGTAAAATTAAGTTTTATGAAAAATTCAGTTTTTTTAACTACCACTTAGTGGTTTCACTATTCATCAAAAATTGAAAGTTTTCAGAAAAATACCAAAATTTTACCGTAGGCTAATTTTGATATTCCGAATCCAAAAATGAAGTCCATTTTGAAAAATAAAATTTATAAAATTTCAAAAAGTGGTTATTACTATTCATAACGGCTAGTTTTAATAATATTTTAATGGCATATCATTGTTTAGTGAAACTCGGTATTGCGTACGACGCAAGCTATCGAGGAAGGTCGCGATTTCGTGTAAAGAAAGCCAAGAAAGTGTTGTGTAGAAAAAGATTCCTTTGAGGATTTATATAACATAAAAGTCTCGGGTGTTACATTTTCACAAGAATAGTTTCTAATATTTTGGTTTTTGAAACTCCATGAAATGAACAAAATAATTATCTTTTCATCCAAATCTCATGATCATTTATTCTTAAATATCATCAAAAATATTCAAATATATATTCAATTAATATTTGTCCGAAAAATCAACTTTGAGTCTCCTTAAATCTTGGGTCATTCCTAGTCATGGATCTTTTCATACTTCACTGCTTATTTTCCATATATGTATGATCACATGAACATTATAACTTACATTCCATCCTTTTTAAAATTGTGATATTCACTTTATCAAGGTAATATTTATAAATAAAGGGTTCTAAAGTTGATGATTTTAAACCTAGAAAGAGTTCTAACTAGACAATAGAAGTTAACATTGTAACAATTTTTGGTATAGAGTTAGGAAGTTTGAAAATTTTCAAGCAATTAAACATTATTAATATGATTCATAAATCTCACCATTATTCAAATTTTCTTTCTTCATTTATTTTACTCATCAAAATGTTTTGTGGGAGATTTTTATCAAGATTATCACATAGTTATGTGGTGGTAATTACATATAGATGTAATTATTTAAAAATCCCTATAAAGTACTATGAAAATTTGGTTGAAAAAGAGTTATATCATATATGATATGATATATATAAATTTATATAGTTTTTTGTTATGTATTCTTAAAATAATTTGTGAATATAAAATGTATCATATAAAAATAGATCTATACTTTATAATTCCTTCATTTTGGATATATATAAATATATGAATATACATTTCATGAGGTGTAATTATAATAAACCTATTAAAGTATTACATTGAGTTATTTCTAACTAATTTTCATCATGGATAATTATTGTTTATGAAAAAAAATTTAAGGTTATCATGAGTAGGATCCTTGTATGGAGATACAAAATATTATCATGAGGTAAAAAGTGTTTTTGTAAACTAGATGACCCACTAAGTGTACCACATTAAGGGTCATAAATTATGTATTTCACATAATAGAGATTTATGGATCATATTTGGAGTCCCCACTACCTGAGGATGGTAAGATACCTAGATTGAGAACCATCAAACATTGATACATTTATTACAAAATCCATGAGTCTTGGATAATCAATTGGGGATTGAGTATGTTTCCAATAATGTAATTGGTTATAGATCAGTCAAGATGGGATTTTTTCTATCATATTTTTATTCAAAATTTATATTTTTTGGTATTGTAGTAAATGTCACATAGTTAAGGCTCTATGTCTGTCAAAACATGCGGAAACTGTGAAAGAGCCTCTGTAATTTGAATGTGCCAACTGTATGGTAGGTGCATAATTTTCAAGAATATATGTCATGTCTATGTGTGGTGCTTCATAATCCCACTAGAGGATTCATATTTATAAAATGGTGTCCCAAACTATACAACCTAACAATGCGTTGTGTCTATATTTCAAAAAAAATTAAAATAAAAGGCCATTTTTTCCTCAATGAATTTGTTCCCTAAAAGAGGATTCAGACCCTCACACTCCACTCTCCTGATAGATTCCTAGGAGGGGATCCCATGTGTATGACCTACTCATCCTCTTCTCCCTATGGTTGGATTATTTATTCCCCTGTTTTTATGTGATCATTCCTGGTTGGATTCTCTTCTTATCCTCCTCCTTCTCTCCCTATTTATTAGTTTCATTTCATCCCTTTTAGTGTGTACAACCTAGGGTGAACCCTAAATTTATTTTGGATGTTGTTTTTATTATATTTTTGGTTCTTAGGTCTTGTGTGGTTGTTGGGATTCTTATTCTTGTGATATTCATCAAAGGTGAATCCTTTCGGACCCTTTGTGACTTGATTCTAACCTTTTGAGGTAGGTTAACCTATAAAAAATCCTTTAAATTGAGAACCACAATTTATTAAGTGTTTTATTGTATGTTTTTAATATATTATTAAATCTATTTATCATATAAAATGATTATGATGGGTGTAATGGGCCTCTTGCATGTTTACCATGTTTTACTATGCTTTGGCTCTAGGTTTTCTACAATAAATCAGGTTTTAAAAAATTGTTATTGAAATAAGAGGGTGTTTTGGTCTCCTTAGTGATTTTCCATAAATTCCAAAATTCATGTTTCATTCAATACTAAAAAAGGCCTTTAATGGTGCTAAAAATGTCCTTTACTATCACTATAGAAGCGCTAACTACAAAAGCGATATTAAAATCCCTAGTCTTTTATTAGTGCTCTTTTAAGTGCTGGTAAAGGCATCATTTATTAGTTCTTATAGAAGTTTTGATAAATGGTCATGCATTAGTGTGCTACAATAGCACATCGCATCACTAAAACACCATGAAATCAGAAAAATAAAGTATGAATACTAAATTTAAATTAAATAAAATTTATAATACAAATACTAGAAAAAGATCTATATTATGGACATTTAAAACATTAGTTTATACTATTACATAAGTATAAATTATTAGATTCATTCAAAAATATTAGCCTTCCTTTGTCTTTTGATCCTAACCCCTGATCGAGGAGAAAAGTCACATGTATAAGAAAATAACTATTATGATAATAATAATATAAGGAAATAAATTAATAAAAAGTGTTAATATTAAACTAAACATTGATTCATACAAAGAAAATTATGTATCGGATTGATTTGTGGTTTATTATTGAACATCACACCATTTATTATTAATATTCAAGAATTATCTCCATGAAAATTAACTAAATAAGTATAATATAAAAATGATAAGGAAATTAATTAAGTAATAGAAGATATAATGGTGTGAAAACAATCAAGGCTCGTTTTCATGGTTTTGGCGATGTGTTGTGTGTTTTAAATTAAAATGACACTTATATATTGAAAAGATGCACATAGAATCTATATTATTGAGGTGAAAATTATTCCTACACATCTCAAATGACTTATTAATAATTGTCTTAAAAAGTATCAAAATAATCTGAATGTTTTTTCTTGGTTTTTAGTATGTCACTTGTCTTTTTCACTAAAAAGTCATTTTAAACTAAAAACACGCACTTTGACTCATATATATCACATAATGTGTATGTTTTACAAGAGACTAATTCCTACAAGTAAAAAATTATTTATATATTGATTTCCTAAATTATTAGGAAAATTTGAGCATGTTTGCTCGGTTTTCAGTGAGTTACACTTTTTAAACTAAAATATCATTTTTAAACTGATAACAAACACTTTGATTCATACCATTCACACCATGTGACATATTGTGTTGAGGATTATTCCTACATTTTTCAAATTACATATGAATAATTTTCCTAAATTATCAAAATAATCCAAATGTTTTTTCACAGTTTTGAGTAGTCCAGCTGTCCTTTTTACTAAAATTGATGTCAATTTTAAATAAAAAAGAGTCACTTGGAGTTATAACTATCACACCATGCATCATATTGAGGTGAAAATGATTCCCACATGTCTCAAATGACATATGGATCATTTTCATTAAGTATCAAAACAATATAAATGTGTTTTCTTCATTTTGATTAGTCTAGTTGTCCTTTCTAATAAAATTGATGTCAATTTAAAATATAAAGCATCATTTTGAGTCATACCGGTCACACAATGAATCATATTGAGGTTTGGATGTTTCATAAATGTCATAAATATATTATGGATCATTTTTATAATGCATAAAAACAAGACAAATTTTTTTACTTGATTTTGAGTACGTCACTTTTCTTTTTTACTAAAATGTAATTTTAAACTGGAAACACGCATTTTGACTCATAACGATCACATAATGTATAATTTTTATGTTATGAGAATTCCAACACATAAAAAATGGAATATTAATAAATTTCCTAAATTATCAAGAAAATATGAGGTTGTTTTCCCAGTTTTCCGTGAGTGACACTTTTTGAAATAAGCTCTCAATTTCAAACTGATAACAAACACATTGAGTCATACCAGGCATATCATGTATCAGATTGATGTGTGGATAATTCCAACACATAAAAAATAACTTATGTATAGTTTTTATAAATTATCAAAATAATATGATTTTTTGTCAATTTTGAGTAGTTCAGTTTTCCTTTTTACTAAAATTGATGTGAATTTTAAATAAAAAGATGCACATAGAGGCATATCGATCACACCATTGGTCATATTGAGATTCATATTATTCATAAATGTCTAATATGACTCATGGATGGTTTTAATAAATTATAAAAATAATATGAATGTGTTTTATCAGTTTTGAGTACATCACTTTGTTTTACTAAAATTTCATTTTAAACTGGAAACATGCACTATGACTCATACTAATCATATCATGTATCAGTTTAACATGAGACTAATTCCTACAATTCAAAAATTAAATATGAATTTATGTAAAAAAAATATCAATAAAATAAATGTGTTTTCTATATTGTTAGTGAGTACCATTTTTTTGAACTAAATTTTTGATTTTAAACTGATAACAGAAACATTAATTCATATCAGGAACATCAAGTATCATATTGTGGTAATACTAATTCCTAGACATCAAAAATGACTTATGGATCATTTCCATAAATTATCAAAACAATCCCACTGTATTTTACCAGTTTTGAGTAGCTCAGTTATCATTTTTACTAAAATTGATGTCCATTCTAAATAAAAAGAGTCACTTTAAGTAATTGTGGTCACATAGTGAGTTGAATTGAGGTTTGGATGATTCTTATAAGTCCCAAATGACTTATTTATTATTTTCATAATGTATGTAAAAAATTGGAATATTTTTTCTCAGTTTGGATTATTTTATTTATCCTTTATACTAAAATTAATGTTAATTTTAAATAAAAATAAGCATTTGGAGTCATACTGGTTACACCATGTGTTGGATTGAAATATGGTTGATTCATACACATCCCAAAGTCACAAAACAATACTAACTGAAAATTTTACCATGATTTCCACTGCCTTTATATGTTGAACTGACAACACTTCATATTGATTTAAGGTTCATAACTTAAAAACCTTATCATTATTGAAATATAGAAGACTAGGGGAAGCTCATGTGCCTATTATATCACAAGAAGTCACCATAATGGGAACATGAGCTTCCTATACAATTCTGGTTTCCAACAATGAAAAATGTTTTTCAGCTAACAATATCGAATCAATATGTAGTGTTTGAAGTTGGAAAAAGAAAGGAAATAAAAATAGAGTAAAATGCATCATTGGTTGAAAGAAATGTTTTATCTCTTTTATGGCTTGTTGCAGATAGTTGAAACAAAAATATGAATACCCAAAATATCTGTGAAAAAATCTAAATAATTATTAGATAAAATTTACAAAGAAATTAACATACAAATTGTAGATAAAATGATAAAAAAATTATTATTAAGAATCCACCTATTATTGATATTTGTATTTATTCTTAACTCATTTTCTTATTATCGTTATCTCGGTTTTAGGCATGAAGTATAATCCCTCATGATCATTATAATCTTTGAACAAACCACCCCAACTGGAAAAAAAAGAATCCACTTGTATAAGAAAACAATTATTATATGATTAATACTAAAAAATAAATTAAACATAAAAATGAAACAATACATTAATTCTATGGATAATTATTTTATTGTAAAATCATTATTGACCATAGGGATATTCCGACGATAAAGAAATAATGATGATGAAAAAATAAAATAGATCATTCCAAACAATCCATCAATGAGTGAGGAGGATAAGGAGAAAATAAGATAACTTTAATTAAAGCTTTTAATATTTTGAGAGAATGTATAGGTATCCTTTTGGATTCATAAAATATTATTTTTTAAAATAAATAAATAAATACAAATAAGATATTAATTATCAAATGTGGGAGTTTTAGACAATTCTAATAAGGGAAACTCAACATTTTATTATTTTAAATAATTTTAGTATACAATGAAGAAAATGTGTAATTTAATTTAAGAAAATAATTAATCTAATATGGAATGTGTTATCCTACGAATTCATCCAAAGGTGGTAGTTATAAACAATTTTCATCTTCATTATATCATCTTTCAAATAGTATTTATTGTGTTTTTTTGTTTGGAACTCATCCTGCATCTCTTTTTGATATTCACCTATGTTTCTTGAAATACTCAAAGAATTAGTCATCTATATGTTGGATAATACTCAGAGAGTACAAACAACATAAAAGGGATGGTGTATGAGTGCTATAAAACAAATCGGAATAATAATAGTTTAGGAGATAAAACTGATGATGGTGATGATAGTTTTACTCCATTGTGTTCTCTAAAAGTGTTAATGCCTCCCATTTATGAGAATTACATGAATGGTAATCATAGATTCCTTAGGTAGGAACCAAAAGCTAATTTTAAATAATGGTATGTTTTTTATGGATTAAAGTAAAACATACATAGTGTTTATTAGATGTGTAATGAAAGAAATGAACTTATTTTTAATAAGTATTAATGAGTGGGTTATCATTTAAAATATGACTATATTTTTAAAAAGGTATAAAAAACTAGCCAAAACGTTTTTTTATTTTGGGTCAGTGAAAATTTATGGTAATTGTGTTTAAAAGAGAAAATTGATTGGTGGTAGTGAAAATTTGATCACAATAAGTAATGAGATAGTTAAATAATGACTTTAAAAGGGTGGGTTGAGATTTTATTTGATTACAAGATAAAATTGATAGGTATTTTTTACTAATTATAATGTTAAAATTGTTAATTATTAAAATAATGATGAAACATAAGAGAAAATTAATTTTTAATTGAGTAACATCAGAGGGAGAACACGGGGCTGAGGTATAATAAAAATAAGACATTGATGGTAATGAAAATGAAGAAGGATTATCAACTATAGGAAATACAAGAAAGGATGAAATCAATAAATAAAATTTCATTTGTTATAGGACAGTTTCAGTGAATACTCAAAGGAGTAAGACTCTACAAAAAACTGCATTTTTCCCAAGTAGAGCCTAAATAATTTTTTTTGATGAAAAGGAGGATAATTGGATAATATCTATGCATGAGGAGCTTGATATGAATAAAAACAGTGTGACATGGGAAATTTATCCAATGCTAGAAGAAAAAAATGTTATCATAACCAAGTGGGTATTCAATAATAAACTCGTTGACTATAGAAAATTGGATCAAAATAAAAATAGACAGTGAGTAAGGGGAACTCCTAGATCAAAGGAATTTATATTTATGATAAATTTAATCCCATATCCTGATTAAAATTATTTAATTTTTCTTGGATATTTTAGTAAAAATGTAGTTAAAATTATACCAAATGGATTTCAAATATATTTTCCTCAATAGAGTTCTTAAGGGGTGGGGTATACATTGATAAACTCGATGGGTATATTATGGCTAAAAATGAGAGAAATGTGTTCTAGTTAATGAATTATTTATATAAGAATAATAAATCACTAAGGACCTGATATTTAAGGTTGGATAAATACTTAATAAATCTTGGTTTTTTGCAAGGTAGAGTTGATCAGAGCCTCTACATCAAAAAGGAAAATGTTCAAAGGATGTTGGTACTCATATATGCTGAAGACAGAATGTTTGGGTATTGGAAAAAGAACAATGCTAATTTTTTGTGGATCATATGATGTATGATATTGAGATTTCTATGATTGGTGAAACATTTTATTTTGTTAATATGTAAATCAATTAAATCATATCATATTAATTTCAAAATCAAAATATGAAAAGGAGGTTCCCAAGTGATTTTAAATGGAATATTCCAAACTAATGACAATACTGACTTCTCTATGGATGGATTTTTCAAAAGTTGATGATTTTAATGATGTAGATGTCATGGAATATAGGTATTGGGGGCCTATTATACCTCACAAAAACACGACCCGACATTGTGTTTGATATATTTCATGTCGCACAGTACCAATGTTTTCCCAAGGAGAGCCACATGCTATCGGGGAAGACGATATTTCAATATATCTAAAAAATGAATTTTAGGTTGTTTTTTATAGGATAGTGAAACTAGAGTTGTTGGTATACACAAATGTGGGATGAAAAGGTTCAGTAGAAAAATGGGGGAAATTAGAGATGTCGGAAAACTTGGATTTCAGTAGATCCTTGGTTTCATTCGAACCATGAATCATTCGAGCCAAGGATTTAAGCCTTGGAATAGTTATAGCCTTGATTCTAGCATAGATTGTAGCTTGGATTTGATGAAAATGAATATTGGTAGTGGGTTGATTTCGTAGAGAGCATTAGATATCACGAACCGGTTTGCGATTGTTAAGGCTCTTAAAATAGATCGGGACACTTTTATTAGCGCCTCTAAAAAAGAATTGATAAAAATCCTTTTTATTAGGGCTAAGTTAATAAGAGCTCATAAAATGAATCTTTATCAATTCTTTTTTTAGCATTGATAAATCTCTATCTTTATTAGCTCTAAAAAAGCACTGATAAAATTCATCTTTATTGTCACTAAAAAATGCTCATAAATACTTATAACACCTTTTAAAATAACAACTCATTTTTAAAAAAATTAATACTTTTTTTAAAAAATTATTATTATTATACATAATTATAATACTAAAATAAGAGATTTTATAAAATAACAATTTTATAATTCTTTGAATATATAATTATTTATTTATAATTATATAAATACTTTTAAAAAAATAATATTTATATCATTATATATATTAATATATGTATATATATAGTAAATATATTCATTATTTAAATAAATGTATTATAATTTTATAATTATATATATATATATAAATAATTATATAAATATTTTTTTAAAAATATTATTTATTTATTTATAATTATAAGTCTATAAAAACAGTAAATATATTTTTACAAATATTTTTATTTTTAAATATTTTTTAAAAATATATTTTTAAGATTATTAATAAATATTTAATCTTATGTGAATGCATGTTAAAAATGATTAAAATTGAAAAACTAAATATGAGTATACTTTAACAATATTAAAAATTATGTAAGTTTGATTAATTAAATATAAATCATTAAAATATATATATATATATATATATATATATTGAAATAAAGATTAATACATTTTAAAATATTAAAACATAGTAAATAAATAAATATATAAATATATAAATATATATAATAAATATTAGAAATTGATTAAATTCCAATAAAATTATAACTGTATGTGCGTTGTATATATAATACATTAATATTACATACATGTGAAATCAATATAATACGTTTTATCTATGTTAAATTGAAAAATAAAACGACATTCAATTATGTCCATTACTCGTTGAAATTGGTCAGTATTTTTAATTTAAATTAATTTTTAATTATAAACCATTATTAACTAAATATATTACTATTTAATGTAAATAATAAATATTTTGTATCATATAAATCATGTTTATATACATTATTATATATCTATATATTTAATATATACTATATATTAACATTATCAATTATTATTTAATTAATAAAAAGTTTAATATTTTTCTCAATTTAATTATTTTTAATTTTTATATGTTTAATTTTTATTTTACATATATCTATATATTTAATATATAGTATTCATTTGTATTTATAATTTATATATATTATAATTGATATATTCATTTTTATCAATAATTATTTAATTAATAAATTTTTTAATATTTTTTAATAAACTCATTTTTTTATTTAATTATTTCATTTTATTCAGAATTTTATCAACACTAAAAAAGTGCTTCTAAAGGATTCCTTTATAGGTGCTAAAAATAAATCACTGATAAATGTTACCCTTTATCAGTGCTGATAAAGGGTGTCCTTTGTCAGTGCTACTGATAAAGGGTTTCCTTTATCAGTGATAAAAATAAAACGCTGATAAAGGAAACCCTTTATCAGCACTAAACAATTTTCTGATAAAGGGTGTGATTTATTATCACTATAAAAAATAGATGATAAAGGGTACTCTTTATTAGTGCTTGTCTTAGTGCTGATAAAGGCCAATACTGTTAAATGAATTTTTTGTTGTATTGATTCTTTAAAAGACTTCAAGGTGAATTCTAATATATTAATTTATTAAAAGTGACTTATAGACATATTCATGTGTGTATATATCTGTGTGTGTGTGTGTGTGCATGTATGGGTATCCTCTTTGTACATATTAACGCATGGTTTGGTGAATATGCACATGAAGATGAGGGTGCTTATATATATGTATTTAATTTCATATGTGTGTAAGTGTAAAGGGTGGTTTTGTGACTTGAAATCTTTGGGCTAAAATTGGTTTTCTAAATCAACAGTATTTCTTTTAAATGACAAGGCCCTATTGGCACTTTAAGATGTTTCACTTAAACAAAAACCCCTATTAATCCATTCCCCATGTATTTGAAATGTGCGAAATGTATAAAGTAAGTTGTGAAAGCTTGGTAATGGGGATTGTGGATTTTTTATGTATCATGGAAAGGAAAGAGTGGAAGATTTTAAGAATGCATTTTGGTGGTGAGAAATTGAATGGTTATTTTTGTGAAAATAATATGATGTATATGTATATGATATCTTGATAAAAATCACCTCCATTTGTACATCAGGGGTATCCTTGGGTTGTTATGTGGGAGATCTAGGTAAAGATGATTCACTAGTTTAGTATTATGCTCTAACTAGTAGACCCAAGATATAATTGTCTAATTGTGGGATATGCCCCTCGATTGAACCAATGAGGGGGATGTTAGGTGTTAGGGTAATTTGATTATGGGTAACTTGTGCTGGTAGAGATTGATTATGGGTATGTCTAAGGCTCTATTCTTGACTGTGTCAACTGGATCCTAAGATCCCATGAGACCTATTTTACATATGCACTAATTTCCTCTATTTGTTTACATTAATGAAATGGTTTACCACTTCTATGTTTTCCTGCTGAAATTATTCATTTATCACATGTCCCTTATTATAAATGGATTTTTTGAAAATGTATCATCCTTGGAAATGGTTTTCAAAATAAAAAGTAAATGGATTTTATAAATCATTATTTGTTACTTTAATTTATGAAGGAAACAAAAAACCTTAATTTATATACATTTATATTTTCATACTAGCATGAAATGATTTTCTATTTAAAGGTAAGTCATAGGGTGTGGTTTCTCTTTTGGAATCCCTATAATGTATCTCAATGATCATGTCAACATTATCATTTTACATTATAGGTATCAAACTATCTATTCTTTCCAATGGGGTGTTGTGGTTATTTTGTTTTCCACCGAATCATATAGTCACATGGAGGAAAGTATATATATAGTCAGTTTTATTTCAATTTATTTTATTTCATTGGACACTAATGATTTTATTACCTTCAATTGATGGATACTAGTTGTAACTATTAGTGGGAGAAGAAAGTCCATTCAATGGGTATCATTGCCTTTTAGTATAGGGAGACTGGGGTGGTGAGGGATTTTTTTGGTGATCATAGCTATTTACTACTTTCCTAGTTTGATATTATGTTTTTCTTCAAAAAAACATTTATCTCAAGTGGAAATCCAGTGTATGGATGAGTCATCCCGAAATTTATATTTAATTTTCTCTACTTAATTTATTAATTATTTATTCAGTGAAAATTTTCCCAAATGGTGTATCCTTGAATTCCATGAAATTTTTAAGCCCTTTGGGATTAGGGACACCCTTAAGGCCTTTTCACTAACCGAGTAGAGTGTCCCATAGAGGGATGATTTTTGTTGGTTTTTGAAAAATGGTAGCAAAGGCAGGTTCACAATTTTTATTTGGTTTTTTTCATTATTTTTCATCTGAGATTGTTATAATTCAAGTGTTAAATCAGGGGTAGGTTCTTGATAAACACTTATTCAGAAGGATACTTGAGTTTATAGGGTGGTTCGGGATGTGTTTGTCTCGAATCTTATCTTTTCTCCCATGTGTTTTCAAGGATTTTTATCTTTATTTTAGTGTTTATGATTGGTGTTAATGATTTGTGGATTTTTTTTAGAAACTAATAATTTTGGAGTAAGTTTTTGGAGGGTTTTGAGATGGTTAAAGGTTTTTATGCATGGTTTGGAGAACCATGAAAAGGCCATAAGACTAACTCTATTAACCTCTATTAAGTTCCACACAGTTAGTGTATGATCTTCAAAACTATGTTTCCAAACTGGAAACATCATATTTTCTCTCAAATTTCTTTTAATTTAATGCTTTGGGATTTATATTTTCTTCATTCACTATTTTTATTAGTTTAATTTTATTGAGTGATGTTTCACATAGGTTTTTAGATGATGTTTAGTATATCAAATATGGATTTAGAAAAATATTTGGATGCTTGGAGAAATAGAAAATTGTTTTAGATTTTTAAAATTTTTGTGAAATTTCAAAAGAAAATTAAATTGGTGATTTATAAAATTCTTTTTAGGGGAAAGGGTAGATTTAATATTTCTTGTGATTTTTAAACAAATGATTTTAGATGGACTCACCCTTTTATGTGACCCTTGGTATTCCATATGAACATTTGAAAATGTGTGTTTGTATGTTGTAAGTTCATGCTTGTATATATGAATGGATGTGGTTATAAGTAAGTGTGGGTGTATATATATGTGAAGATTCATATAATACCATTTTATAGTGTCTAATTTCATAAGTTAGTTTTTTTACAAATTGGTTTTCAAAAAAATGAAATTTTATTTCTTTAATGAATAATTAATTGTTTTTGGTTTCATTGTGTATTTTGGGGTTTCCTTTTTGGTTTTTTATGTTGTAAGTGTTGTTAAAATAGTTTTTTGTGTTTGTGTTATTAATTTTTGATTCATATGCCTGGTTTCAGTTTTTAAGGTGTATTGATTTTGTTTTGTGATTTTTTTAACAGAAATCCTCTATTAATATCCAAGGAATCTTAAAGAGGGTTTTTGGGTGGTCATACACTGAGTACTTTTTAGTTGATCAAGTATCATATAAATCATTTGATTTATCTATTCAAGATATAGATCCTAGTGGTCGTCAACAAAGAGCACAATATCAGGAATTTTTCTGAAATTTTTGAGAGTTGAATCTTCCTTATTTCATCAGGAATCCGCAGACAGGGAAAACATGGGAATGGTTGAAAAGTTTTGAGTATATTTTTTTTATATTGTGATTCATGAACCTCTAAATATTAATTATTACAAATTTATATTAGAATAACTGAGTTTTAAATGATGAATGTTCATCATTCATACCAAACCTCCAAAGTGCCACTCATGGGACAACTTTAATGATCTTTCCATCTAGTAGTACTTCTATAAATCGGTGAGGATACCTAAGATTATGGGATTTTACCATATATATAAAGTTCATTAAATTCTATTATATTATTCCAATAAATTTATAGATTTTGTGTCATATCTTTCAGATCTCATCGAAGATGAATCATTTAAGGATTGATTCATTGAATGTGGCCATCGATCATAACTTCTTCAAGAAGTTTATTCACTCAACCTTGATACTTCTAAAGAAGTGGAGAGGCAGGTTTCTAAGTAAGAAGCTCATTTTTTCAGATATCCCAAATTTGTTGATGTCTAACATATCCTAGGGAGTAGTTTTGGTGATTTCAGTAGAGGGAAAGGGAATAAATTTGTGTCTCACATGTCAGGAAGTGGTATATGAAAATAAATTTGTGTTTCTTATTCCCAAATTTTTTTAGGAGTAAGCTATAGGTATGACATACATGTGGGAATTTAGGGAAAAATAATTTTTCATTATAAATAGAAATAAAGGCCTAAGATACCTATGGTCATTTGGAGAATAAAAAAGGTTTTGTAGGGGTGGTTCTATGAAGATAAGTGGATCCAAATGCACTTCCCCAAAGAATCTTCTAGCCCAGTTGGAAGAACATAGGGGTGATTAGGGATATATCTGAAAGTTATTTTATTGTAAATTCCATTTTTTCTAAATCTTACACCCCCTGATGTGATATTTTATGGGAATGGAAAATGTGAATGTATAACCTTTCAGAATCATGTTTTAATAGAAATTTATTTTTTGGAAATTCTAAATTTCATCCTAGTAAAATAGTGGTGTTCCTCTTTCATTACCTATTTTCTTATATCTTTGGTTTTTTCTAGGACTTATATGTTTGTTCTAGATTGGGAAATAGGTTTTGACCATATTCCAAAAATAGTTGGATGACCACCATAAAAATGACTCGTGGTGAATTGGATCTTCAAGACTTCATTATGGGGGTAATTATTTATTCCCATCCCACCTGACCTCGATAAGTTTCATTGGTGATTTATATGTTAAGGTTCAGGGTGTTCCTTGTTTTGAATTTTTCTTTAGAGATATTAGTCTTTAGTTTTGGCAGCATCATATTTAGTGGTCGTTCATCCTTGTATAGGGTCATGGTCAATTGAATAATTTTGGAATTTCTAGGGGTAGAAAGAGTCCTGATGGGAAGAATTGTCACACCCCAACCCAAAAATACTCTAATATTTTACTTATTTCTGAGCCCTATTTATTTTATTTTCCTTATGGATGCTTTTTATACAATTTTATATTTTTGGCATGCAATGCATGTCACATGGTTAAGGCACACCATTTTCCAAATCGTGTAGAAACCATGCAACATCCTCAGTAATTTGATAGATCCAACAACATAGTTATCACACTGTTTTCAAACCCATGAAGCCTCCCCATGTGAGGTGATCCATAATCCAATTAGAGGACACATGGATGGTTTATGGTTTCCCAAGCCATGTGACTAAACCATTCACCATGTCTAGATTTCTAAAAAAACTAAAAATACCATTTGGACCTTAATGAATTTTACCCCCAAAAGTGGGTTTCCCCCCAACATTCCCCACTCTCTCACTCGAATCCTAGGAAGGGATCTATTTCTCATAGACTTCTCCTCCTCTCCTCCCTTTGGTTGGCCAATTTCTTCCTTGATTTTTATTATTATCAGTCTAGGTTATATTTTCTTCTTTTCATCATCTTTTTTCACTCCCTATTAATTTTTTTCTTTTCCTCCCTTACTATGTACGATAACTAGGGAAACCCTAACCGGATTTGGGTGTTGGTATTGGTTAATTTTTTGTTCTTAGGGATTTTTGGGTTGATTTGAAGATTTTTCTAGTGAGATTCATCAAGTGTGATGTCTTTCTGACATGTTGTGACTTGATTCTGGCCTTCTGAGGTGGGTTACCCATTACCAAGCCTTTAAATTTTTAAACATGATTTATTAAGAGTTTTTATATGTTTTTACTATATTATGAAATATATTTATTATAAAAAAATGATTATGATGGGTGGAACTGACCTCTTTCATGTTTGTTATGTTTTACTATGCTTTGGACTTGGGTTTTCTATACTAAATCATGCTTTAAAAAATATTTTTTAATGGAAAATGTGTTTTGGTCACCTGAACGGTTTTCTATAAATTCAAAATGACATGATTCATTCATTAAAGGTCCTTAATGTGATTTCTAATTTTTTTAATTTATTAATAGTGACTTATACACCTATACATATGTATATATGTATTTGGGTATCCTTTATATATATATTCATGCATGTTTAGGTGAATATGAACATCCGAATGACTGGTAATTATATGTATATTTAATTGAATTTCTACATAAGTGTACAGTGTGGTTTTAGAACTTGAATGCTTTAGACTAAAAAATGTTTTCCAAATGAAACATGTTTCTTTAAAATGAAATGGTATATTTGGCACTTTGAGATGTTTCATGAAAACAAAAACGCCTATTAATTCATTCCCCTTATATTAGAAATGTGTGGAATATATAATGTATGTGATGTAATCCTAATAAGGGGGATTGTGGATTGTTTATGTATCATGGAAAGTAAATTGGGGTTGTTCTTAAGAAAGGAGTTTGGAGGTAATAATGTGAATGGTTATTTTTGTATAATGGATTTGATAAGTATGTATATCATAACTTGATAAATATCACCTTAATTTTTACATCATTGGAAGACTTGGGTAGTTATGAAGGAGATCTAGGTACACATGATGCACTAGTTATCATTATGCTTTGACTAGTGGCCCTAAGATGGACTTTCTCTGCTTGTGGGATATGCCCCTTGGTTAAACCAGTGAGGGTGACGCTGAGTATTTGGGCGAGTTTACTATGGGTAACCGGTGCTGGTAGATATTAGTTATGGGTATGTTTATAGTGTTATCATAGACCATGTTAACTATCTTCTAAGATCCCATGACACCTGTTTTATAGAAGCATCAATTTCCTCCGTTTTGTGAAACTTTTATAAAACGGTTTCCCACTATTATGTTTTCATGATAAAATGATTGTATTATTGCATGTCCCTCCTTATAATTTAATTTTCAGAAAATGTATCATCCTTGGAAATTATTTTTAAAATAAAAAGGGAAAATTGTTTTTATAAAGCATCAATGGTTACCTATTTTTAGAAAGGAAATGAAAACCCTATTTATATATATTTTCAAACTAGTATGAAATGATTTTCTCTTTAAAGGTAAGGCATAGGGTGTAATTTCTATTTTGGAATCCCTATATATAATCTCGATGTTCATGCATACATTATCATTTTCAATTGTCAGTATCAAATTTTCTATTATCACCCATGGGTCAATGTGTTTTTTTGTTGTATGGTGACTCTTATAGTCACAAGAAGGCTATTATGTATGTAGTTAGATTTATTTCAATTTATTTTAATCCATTAGAAATTTTGTATTTCACTACATTCTATGAATAGAGGATTTCTATAACTACTGATGGGTGAAGAAAATTCATTCAGTGGGAATATTTTCCTTATAGGATAGGGAGACATGGGTGGTTATGATATTTTTGGTGCTCATGACTATTTACTGATTTTCTAGTTTGATATTAGGTTATTCTATTCTTTTATATGGCATAGACATAGAATGTATGGATGAGTCATGCTAGAACTTTTATTCAATTTTCACTACTAATTTTTTTAATTATTTTTCGGGTGAAATAATTCCCAAATGGTGTATCCTTGATTCCCATTCACTTATTCACACCTGTGGGGTTCAAGAATTCCCTTCGGTCCTTGTTTCAAACCGAGTTGGGCGTCCGACGGTGGGATGGATCAGGTTGGTTCATGACAGTCTATACTATGATATTCAATAACATATGAGTCAACTATATGGTATTGATATACTCTTTGTCCCACAGTCACCTAATATCTTATACAAAGGGAATGTATGAGAATTCACGCAAGCATGTGATACGACTCATGGACATAGGTATAGAGATACATGTGTTTGATAAATATCACACCATATCCATTTATAGTTTGAGTGGAATTGATGATTTTTTAAAGGTTACTCTTTTCTTACATTTATGGATCCATATATTCAATTTTTTAAATATTTTATAAAGGTTCATTGGATCACAATTTTTGGTTAACTAAATGCGGATTGAGTTTGACATATTGATATAATTTAAAATTATTTTAGAGTTAATCAAAAAAGTGTTTTGGATGGATTTTCACAAAGTATATCATATTGTTTGATATAAAGTGAACTTAATGACACCTTTTCAAAAAAAAAAGTAATATATCCAAAGTTTTTGGGATATGATTTCACAATTTATCATATATGATATGATATAAGGTAAAATGGCACAAAGTGACTTAGGATTTGGTGAAAGTAGAATATTGAAATAGATATACCCTAAATATATTTATCAAAATGATACATATATCTATGTCATATTATACAATATAGGGATACCGTAAGGTTCCACTATACAAGAAATTTTAGGGTATGACATGGAATATCTTAAGGAATATTATAGTGATATTATTCCACTACCTTTTCCATGACTAATATACTAAAATTCATTTGGGAAGTCTATGATATGATTTAGTAACAAAACATTAATTTTTTGACATTTTAATCTCTTATAACAATGTATATAATTTATTTATGCATTTTTTAGATGAAACACATGATAGTAAAGGAATTATTGTAAGCATTGCATTAAGTGGACAAGGAATTTACTCCAAAATTATAATGAATAATCACTAGAGAAACTCACTTTGGGGATCTATAAAAGAATTATATTATCATTTGATGGGTATGTGAGGGTGTAAGAAAAAATTCAAAAACCTTGGTTGATACACTCCTATAATATTTCTCTTCTCATGCCTCCTTTAGAGGATGAATCACTAGCATGCCATGGAGGGTGGAGGATCACACTTGAGTGTTAAATGATATGGTAACTCATTGACTGGAAGCCATTTTTTTCAATTTCTAAAAAGCCGGTTTAAGGCTTACCGGTTACCGAACAAGCAGGTAGGACAACACAAAAATCGCACATCGCGTCGCGGTACCCGAGAAGTGCAAACAGTCTTCAAAATTTTCAAATCACAAATATCAAGTGAAATCTTTTCCGCGGCTCGGTCCACGCAACGCCGCACGCCACGCGACTCCTCGGGACGCACATCCGCCTCGAGCCGGGAACCCTAACATCACACGACTTCATCATCACAATATCGCAGGTTGCCAGCGACACCATCCACCGGAAAACTCAGCGAAGCAGCTCGTCGGCGGACACCCTGCTTCGTCGCCCACCGCCACAGGTAGCCTCCGACGCCGCCGCCTCCAACGTATCACCATCAACAATCCATCACAGCAGGAAAAATCAAATGTAAACCCCAACGTTGGACAACCATCATCATCTACCAAGCCACAATGGTGCAAGGTATACATATTTTTAGTTTGTTTATTTCTATTTTACACATGGTTTTATCTTTCTAGCGTGTTGATCTTAGATGGGGTTTCTTTAATTACGACCATGAGTTGTCATCACTTTTGATATCATAAATCCATCTTCAAATCTCTTTAAAGTAAATCCCTTTATTATAAAAATCACCTCATTGTCTTCATCACAAAGTTTTGACACACTAAATAGATTATAGATCCTAAAAGAGAACATTATTGGAGTTTAATTATTTCACACCATTATTTTCCATTCAACCACCCTTAATATTTAATAATCTATAATTTCCAAATAGTATAGATACTCATTCATATATTTCAGCACTCTTCATATTATTTAATTAAATATTCATACGTGAAGATAATCCACTATCCATGATCCATGGATTCTCACCTTTACGATCCTTGAAATAAAATTTTATAAAGTGTACTTATTATTTGTGTTTATTATTATTTTGATAATTCTAGGGTCTCCCATTTTGATTTTATTAATCTATAAGAATAGTGAGACACTCATATAAGGTATTACTTTCTTGATCACACCTTCTATAAGCATCCCTTGGTTTTTTAAAACTGTTTTCATCTAATTCATCTTCTCAGCTAGTTTAGGATTTCATTCAAGTGTTTTTGTCCTCTTATTGTACATTCTCTATTATTTTTCCCTAGTAGAGACATATTGTACCAATATGTGTAATATTTTAAAAAAAATATAAAACAACACCATTAATAACCTTAAATATTATTCATTTATGGAAATTTTTCTTCTTCAGGGGTTTTGCCCATCATAATTTCTTGGAATTTCATGTTTTGATTTCATCAAAACCTTTTATGGAATTATTCTCCCAATATTTTTTGCAGGAATAGACATTTTTTTATAATTGTTATACTTATATTTTTAAGTGTATTTTAAATTACCTTTATATATTCCAAAATGATATTGCATTCTATTTTCACTAGTTTCACTAATAAAATTACTATCTTTTTGTGGTATTTCACTAGAGTACTTAATTTGATAATATCTAGGCCCTTAAGTAATAGTTGAGATTAGTATTTTCTGTAAAATACACTCATTCATTTATTTAGTAGCCTTTACTTTATTTTAAGATAGTTTAAAGATTTCATAAATTTATTGGATAGCTTTACTATAGTTTAATTGAAATTTATTATAAACTATTCAGTTTCAACAATATTCATCTTAATATTTTCAACATATTCATCTCTAATGATGACAGTATAATTAATATCATTAATGATATTATTTCTATTATTATTATGAATAATTAACTTCCTAATTTCCTTGAAAAGGATATCCTTTTTAGTCTATATATGGTCTCCATCTTCAAATATTTCTTCAAGGTGTTAATTTTCATATTTAAGCCTTCCAAAATCCTTAATTAAAATATTGATCTTAATTATCAAGGAGTATTCCTTAGAATATTATTTTACTTCGGCATCAAAATAATTATCAAGTTTAGTTTAAAATCTTAAAGATCCAACTTATTCATGTTTTTTATAACAAAAAACCTTCTGAGAAGTTTATTTAGAATTTTCCTATTCATATATACTTTACCCACTATTAAACACACTCTATTAAAAGGATATAAAGATTCTTATGAAGGATTTAGATTTATTTTTCATATACTCTTTTTAGGATGTTTTCTTTTAAAATATTTTCATATCTTAATAATCCTATAGGATAATTACCCATTTCATTTCAATAAATATTTATCAAAGGACATTTATCATAAAAATGGATAATTTTATCATAATTAAATAATTTTAAAGGTAACATAACATGATAAGTATATGTTCCTATTTTAAAATTTATAAAAAACAAAGTGATGGTTTTATTAGAACATTTCCCTAACAAATTTTCATTAGGATAAAACTGTCATCTTTAATGTTCAAATTTTTTATAGCTCTGAATCCAATATACACATCCTTATAAGAATTATTATTCCTATGATTAACTCTTTCAATTTTATAGGTAATAAGAGTATTGTGAAACCTGTTAATAATAAAGTTATAAAGATCCCTATATTCAAGAGTTGTGACTTTAGCATCCAACACATCTATAATAATTCACACCAACTTCTTCACCGCTATGTTTTCATAAATATTTTTTCTATATTCTATGACAGTGTTGAAAACATATTAACTTTGGTAAAGTGTTCATCAAATGATTCATCATCTTGAATTTTTATACCCTCAGACAAGCTTCTAATAAGTTATAACTTTTCTTCCTTATCCTTCTTGTTTCCTTAATAGATACAATAAAGTTTCACCCAAATCTCTTAAAAAAAATTTCACCCCATGAAGTTTTTTATCTTTTTATTGAAAAATGGTCATAGTATAGAATTTCATACATTACCATCAGTCTAAATATTATTATTATCAAATTTTGAAAAATTTGAAATCTATTTTCCGACTATAAATCCTTCAAGAGTATAATAAAGTACATCAATCTCATGTAATAGATTATAGGTTTTTATCCTCTACTTATATATATAAAAAAAATTCCCATAAAAATGTTGAATTCGTTTATTTCAAAATAAATTTGGCTAATCTATATAAAAACTTTAAAGATATATTTGAGTGTGAATAGTGGAACTAATACCAAATGTTAGGATAACTTGATTGGATATCCAACACTAAGAGGGGTTGAATCAGTGTTGGAAAATTTTCCTTTTCAAAACAAAACTTCTCTAATACATATTCAATAATAGGATATCACCTCACCTAGTGTACATATTAAATATATTATAGATCATATTTGTTAATGAGGCTAACCTTTAATATGGATAAATATGTCCATGGTGTATGGAGTTTTTTATCCCACACACATATGGATTATCTTTTATTATGAAGATGAAGATAAAAGAAATGATATATCCTTGAAAATGATTCAATTTTACCACCAATGAGTCTAAAAAAGAACCAAAATGTAATTATAAAATAAATCTTCTTGAAGAATGATCATAATGTAAATAAAAAGTAAATAATGGATTAAACATTCATGATATTCCTCTACTGCTTCTACATTGTAATCATCAACTCTCTCTCACCCAATATCACTACAACATTATCACTCTCTATTTCACTAGGCTGTCACTCCTCTCTTTTTAAACCTTTTCACCTTTTCCCTAGAAAATTTTCCAATATTTTAATAATATAAACACCATGAAATATAAAATATCATTATCTTTTTATGAAAATTTCTATTATCTCTAATTCATAGATCTAATTTTAAATTGTCAAAGATATATTTATTTATGATCATATATCATATTTGAATCCCCTAAAATCTCTACTCATTCCCTCTAATATATTTCCTCAAACATCAAAGATTATTTTCCACATATTTATGATCACATGAACACTATAACTTATGTTCCACATACTTTTTCCCAGCATGAAAAAATCTATTCTTATATAATTATCACTATAAATTATCTTGATGTGATAACCATAAGTAAAAGTGAAGAATCGTCTAACTCTAATCTTAATTCTATCCTTAGAACACATTTTAATCTTAATTATTCAATTGAAGTATCTTTTTCATCCTTTGAAACCCACAAGATAATATTTTGTATCATCATATTTTTTTATCTGATCCATATTTCATCTTATATATCCCATGTAACCATGGAGTTACGATTATGTATTATTGAAATGAATCCTATGTAACCAATGAAACTTCAGAGTTAATATTAAATAAATTATTATTAAATATTATAGGGAGATATTACATATCATTATAGAGATATTATGTATCATAGTGTAAACTACTCATTACTTAAAAAAATATTCATGCCTTTTCCAATTTTTCTTTCAAAATCATAAATATTAATTATGAACTCTATCCTTCTCAAATATACCCACAATACCTTCAAAAATCATTTTACCCCCTCTCAACCTATTTCATAACACCTTAAAACTTTTCAATTTCATTTATAACTCACTAAAATGTAATGAAAACAAATAAAAAATCATCCTTGATGGGATCAATAGTATCATGTTTAAAAAAGATGAAATTAATGAAGGGGGAGTGGAAAAAAATTTATATATTTTGGAATCCTAAATAAATTTTTTTATTTATATATTCTATGTAAATGATATTATTTTTCTAGGAAAGTAGAAATAAATTTATGAATATTTTTTGACTCAAATGAAGATGATATTTTAAATTGAAATGCATGATAAACTGAATCACTTCTTGGATCTTTAAATTACACAAGGTGATGGTTATATTTAATTTATTCGAGAGAATTATCTAAAATAATGATTGAAGAAACATGTATTGTCTGATTTAAATATTAATTTAACACTTATTTGAGTTATAATAATTCTTTCAAAATATTATGATGAAAATGAGGTCTACCAAACAAAATTTAGAAGACTCATTAGAATTATTTATTTGAAGATAGATTTATAGTAAAAATCTTATATGTAGTAATGTTGTGTTATAACATTAAAAGTAAAGAAACAATCACATTTTATCCCAAGAAATACAATTTTTTATTTTTTCAAAGGTCCTCACATTTTGATACTTATCTATAATAGAAAAGGGTATCTTGATTTGTTTATATATTCAAATACATATTCGGGAAAAAAATTGATGATTAAAAATAGACCTTAATTAGAGTGTTCTTTTTGGGATAGAGATGTATTATTTGAAACACTCTGAATAAAAATTCAGTGGTGTTGAATATGAATTAAGAATAATATACTAAAAAAACTCAAGTTAAAACTCTAATTATATAGTTGAAGAGTCAGTTCAAAGATCTCATAATTAAAGTAATTTTTTTATTTCTTATTGGTTGTGATAACCAATCTATAATAAATATTTCAAATAATTTGGTTTATACATATCAACTGGGGTATGATGAAATAAATAACTATTTTATAAAATAGAAGATTTAACAATGTTTTTGAATCTAGATACAAAGGACAAAGCGGTGGTTATTTATTTGAAACCGCTATAAAATTAATGGTCCTATTAAAGGTGTGTCAACCCTTGAGATGGGGTGAATAAGTGGTCATAGTATAATTAAAACTCTTTCTTCACTCATAAAACGTCCATCTAAACTCACCATTACTTATTCTATATTAAGGATATTTTCACTCACTTATTTTCCTTTGAATATTCTCCAACCCATATGAAATTAAGTATAGGACAGAAAGGTTGATAATGTATTTTTTACATGGTTCAACACTCTTTACAGAATATTTAGTCCTTGGGATTTAGTGTGTGGTATATAAAATCTCAAAACCTTTGTTTCTTATCAAAATAAGACCCTTGGTGTAAGGAAATATCCCTAGACATCAATTAAATCAAATTTTCTCTCCCAATACAAACAAATATGCACAAAGTAAAAATTAAAAAAAAATAGCACGCGATGTTATACAAATAGAGCTCTTTGATATTTTTATCACAATAATAAATCCTCCCTCATGATTTTCCAAGTGATGTACACTTATTTTCACTCAATATCGGAGGGATAGAGTCTCATACTATTTAATAATAATAGTGTATGAAAATTCATTAGTTTAATATATTAATGTTAAAATAATAATCACATCATATGAAACCTTACTTATTATTATTATTATTATAAATAAAATAAATAAGTATATACAATTCTCAATACTTTTTAATTGGTTGATATGATGGTTATTGACAACACACAATATACAGTCCCTTCTTTTCTTCTTTACAAGTATATAATAATTGACAATATGTATAACAATTTCTGAAGCATTCATTGAAAAATTACAGTGATTAATCAACTTTATACAATTGTCATAGAGGAATTCATCGTTATATAAATATGGAATACCACAATAATCAATGGATAAAATGCATACGTATTTTAAAAGTCTTCTTTCTTCTACTTTTTGAGATTTTTAATCTTCAATAATGGTATACGGACCTCTCAAAATTATTTGGTAGTCACTCTTAAATATAAATTTTTATTACTACCACCAAATATTTAAATCTTTTAATAAACATTAATGCACCCTATATCATTCATTATATCATCCATTTACATAAAACCTGAATTAAAATTATTGAATAGACCATTTAACTAATTATATGTATTTTTTTCATTCTTTGATAAACTATTTTATAAACCTTAACTTGATGGAGCCATAAATTTTTCAATGGAGTTATACTTTAGATTAAATTTTATATATTTATTATATGCATTCTAAAATGTATACAAAAGTTTTATTTATTGGATATCATCAACAAATGATAGCACATATCATATATTTTTTCATTGTTTTTAAAAAAATTTATTTATATTCCTAGAAAATATATGTTGATATATTAATAAAAAGTGTTTAGTGATTTTTGAAGATTAATTGTTTAATTTTACATAATGGGATGAGTTTCATTGAAAATTAAATATTCTCTAATTTAATTATTATGATCAATTTTTTCAGTGTAGGGTAACTAATTAGGGAAGAATAAATTAATAAATCATAAGGCTATGTATGATTAACATTATAGGGATAAGGCAATGTTACGGGGCCAACATATCATGTGATGGATCTTAAGAGTTCACTACCTAGCCAATGATTTCTCACATCTACAACTTAATAAAGCATCAAAGAATCATTGTATCTTGTTCCAGCCCTTTAAAATATGTCATCTACCAATATAGCCTCAATGACATCCATGATAGTGTTATATCGCCAAAATTATACAATTTTCATCATTAATATCATATCTATTCCAAGTTCGTATTCATAGACTCACTAAGATTAAGAACTCTTACCAATGTTATCTAATGACTCATCAGACACTAAAAACTTCTACGAACTTAAACATCATTATGACACCCAACATAGAGGGAATTTTGAATGTAATTTTGATATAGCTTTTTCCATTCAATGAAACCCAGAGAGATATCACAAATCTATCTATTAACTAATGTATCATGAGATTCCATTACAGAAAATTTCCACAAAAAAATTCTTCTAAATAGTTTACACACGCTACCTTAGTGAAAATATTATCATAATTAATAGAGGTGTTTTCTGATAAATATAGGTTCATTGATAGGGAACATGAAAGATAGAAGAGGCCAGGATTTATTCCCCTAAACCAATTTCTTAACCATATCAGTAAATCTTCTAATGAATAAGAAATTTTATGAATGATTAAGTAAAGAGAAGAATAAGTATCATGGGAACTAATTCCCACTTGAAAAATCAGGATGATGATATAGCTACTCTACTATGTGGCAGTATATCATAATGATCCTTTTTATAAGTAGTGATAACATTTTAACTAAGGGAGATAAATGGTGATATTAAAGGAATAATATCCATCGATATAAGGGGTTCTATCTCTTTTATAAATAATCTATTTCTTATGATTAATCTATTTTTAGCATTTTTATTCTTTAATTCTACATTATTCTCCCTCTATTTATGATATATTCTCATAGGGTTGTAACTTAATGTGTTTAATTTTAAAGAGAAGTCAAGTGTAATTTCTTAGTTTGAATATATATATTTCTTATGATTATACATATTCTTTGATTTTAGGAGGATTCACATGTTGTGTGATTGGGTATGTAAAAGCATCATACTATTACATATTTTAGTGATTAATTCTATATATTTTCTATACTTTCACACTTCCCCTTCTTAGTCATCAAGTATAAGATTGAGAAACTGAGTGGTTATTGATGCTGGAAACTATGAAAGTTTCTACATGATCTAGGGCACACTACTTAAGAGTGGTTGCCTAATATTTCATATCATACGAGAGTATGTTTAGGTTTCCAATATTTGGTTACCATTATACCCTCATTATTGTGTGAACTAAACCACATAGGAAGATGATATTTGTAACACCTAGAGAATTTAGAAGAACACTATGTTTTTTAGTGTATAAAAAATGAAACAACGAACTTTAACAAAGAACAAAATATTATTATTTCATGAACATTATAACATTTCCATTTAATTGGATGGTATTAATAGAACTACCAAAATTGTGAAATATATATAAACTTAATAATAAATAAAAAATTATTGATAAATTCATAGGAAATAAGAACTCAATTTTTAGTAAAGTCATTTTATTCTTCAAACTATGTTTTATTCAAAAAGAGTTTTTATTACTTTTTGTGTGATAATATTATAAATAATTTATGGAACTTTTAAAAAAATTATTTGAAAAAAATAATCTCATTTTTTAAATCATCGTATCAAAATTATCTTAGGTTGAGTTTTTTGAATTTTTTTGAAGGGTTAAATTTTCTAGTGATTTTTATTTAAAATTGTATTTTTGTTTATAGAATTCATAAATTTTCATTTTTTTAAAAACAAATCAAAGTAACATTAGTTCTATTATATTAAGAATAATCACTACTGGAAAATGGACCTATCCCCACGGTTTTCCTCAAAACCGTGGGGATAGGTACCCCCTATACCCACGGTTTTGGAAAACCGTGGGTATAGGTCAATTTTCAAGACCTGTACCCACGGTTTTCAAAAACCGTGGGCATAGGGGGGTCTATCCACACGGTTTTCCAAAACTGTGGGGACAGGTCTTGAAAATTGACCTATACCCACGGTTTTCCAAAACCGTGGGTATAGGGGTACCTATCCGCACGGTTTTGAGGAGAACCGTGGGGATAGGTATAGGATAAAAAACCTATACCCACGGTTTTGAAAAACCGTGGGTATAGGTTTCCCATGTGTGCGCGGGAATTTTTTTTTTTCCGCGGGAAAGATTTTGTTTTTGGCGGGAGTCCTATACCTACGGTTCTTCCCTCTATACCCACGGTTTATATAACTATATTTAACTAAATATATATATATATACACATAATTGATAGTAGGGTAGTGGTAGACGCGGTACTTTGCAGCGAGGAGGTCGTGGGATCGAAACCCGCCTGCGACTTTATTTTAGGATCTATACCCACGGTTTTGAAACCGTGGGTAAAAGCCATTGACACCGTGGCAATTGGGAATGTTTTGTTGACACGGTGGCAGAACACCTATACCCACGGTTTTGGAAAACCGTGGGTATAGGCTGGGGACCTATACCGACGGCGTTCCAGCCCACGGTTCCCAAAACCGTGGGTATAGCCTATACCCACGGTTTTGGGGGCTATACCCACAGTTTTGAACCGTGGGTATAGGCCTTTTTTCCAGTAGTGAATCCTATTTTGTTTATAGTAATCAATTTATGGTCTAATTTGGTATAAAAACATTTTTATACATAAAATCCATTTCTCATGATGAAAAGATACTATTTGCCATTGTGTTTTACATTATTATATTAAATAAAAAAATTTCACTTATTGAATTAAAATAATTAAAAATGGATTCCATATTTGTAATCAAGAGATCTAATTTCAGTAAATAGTTCCCTTTTATTTTTTCATTATGATTAGTAATTATAGTAAATATTTATTTCTATAGTTATGGTAAAATGGGTTAATTAGGGTTACAAAAAATGTGATAAGAGTTAAAATTCATTTAAAATTTTGTATTTATTTTATTGGATGAGTTTATATCATCAAAAATTTTAAACTATGACATTTTTCCTCCATTTTTATTTGATTTTGACCATTATAATATTTATGTAAAAGATAAAGTCAAAAGTGTCGATTTATTGCTTTTAATATATATAATATTTTGTGATAGGGATAAAGACAACTTGTTTTTAGTTATAAAGGATTGTTTTAAATATGAATGAATTTTTTTATTATGTTAATTTATTTTTAATTTTTAGTGATGAAATAATTCCCTTAAATGCTTATGAAACGCTGATATAGAGCATGTGCAAGTAATAAAAAACCAAGTAAATGATTTTAAAAACTCTAAATATTTATTTTTTGGTTAGGTTAATGTTCCTAAAAAAATTAAATATAAATATAACATGTTCTATATGTGTGAAAGTTTTATATTTTAATCCCATTACTACTATGTTGTTTTCAAAGTCATATTAAGTGAATAGTTCTTAAAATGAAATTACTAGTATTTTGTGTAAAATATATTTTATTAAATTATTTAAAAATAAAAAAAATTAAAGAGAACAAGTAGGATTATATATGGTCAACATTTTAATTACATGGTCATTTATGATCTAATTTTTACAAGGTAAGTAAAATTATAACCCATTAATATTAAAAAAATCATTAACATAGTTAAGGTTAAAATTGGTTAAACAAGGGGTTAATCGAGACAATAATGATTAAAATGATATCTAAACCTATAAAAATTTGATTAGATGATTATATTAAGACAATATCGCCCTTATATTTGGATACATGTCAATTTTGGATCTATTTTACAAGATTTTGAGAAATATTATATTTTAATATTTCATGTATTTCTAAAAATGACATTAATGATATTTTATAAAAAACAATATTTCGTTAAATTATTTAAAATTCATAAAAATAATATCATAGAATAAATTAATGTGAAAAGGTTTATAATATCAACCATATTCCATTTATGAGTTAATTTTTCTTTTATAGTGACTTTCCTCTAATGAGTAAAAAACTTGGATATCATCGTAATTGTCAAAATGGATGTAAAGAAGAAAAGCTAAGGGATAAGGGTGAAAACATCACAAAAAAATGTCCAAATATTATTTAATGAGAGGATTTGAACTAATACTTATCTTATCTGAAAAGTTTTATCAATTTTGGATTCATTTTTTAATGAAAAATAATTCATATTAATTTAATAGTTTAAGTAATTCAAAGAGTACCACTCCCCTCACATATAAAATGAAACCTCATCTACTTCATTATACAAAATTTTTGATACTTATATCTCAAAAAAACCTAAAAAATTATATTAATATTCATGAAATATATCTTATGGTCTTCTTAAAATACCATTCTAAGGTTCCTTAAGAATGAATCAAAAGGAGGCATACCAAATAAGAGGTAATCATCTTACCCGACCTCTTTCAATTATTTCTTTTATCAATAAATGGTATCCATCATAAAATAATTAATCTATTATCTTTGATATAATTAATTATTATGATGATATAACAACCACAATATACAATATTCTCATCCTCTAGAAAACAATAACATTGTTCATGCGTACGTGTGGACTACCCCCTCTACAAAGTGATGTGATTCATTTTTCATTTTTATTTTACATGGATAGTAGTAAGGATAGATTTAATGAATATATATTATAATTATGATATAAAAACTATCCTATAAAGGTGAATTTTTATTTACCTTTGTTTTATTTCATCTATCGAAAAATGAAAACATCGTTCATGCGTACGTAAGGCCTACCTTCTGCCTAAATGGTGTAATTAATTTTTATATCTCTATGATTTATGGATGAATATATATATATATATATAATGAATATATATTATATTTTATAATGTTTATAAATATAGATACTACATATCCATGATCGAATTTCAAGTATCATAACTACTGAACTGAAAACTCTCATGAAAAATGAAACAGTTTACCCCTGAAAACAACGGTTTTAATAAGGAATTATTAATAAATGGGATTTTTAATATTATTAGTGGGTCATATATGATAATATCATAATTTAAATTATTATTTTATAGAATTATAATAAATTTAAATTTATTTCATAGGTTTTTATATAACTTTCAATCAAGTTTAACTTGAGGTAAGGGTGTCTCGCCTCACTTTTATTTTTGTGAGACTTATTCCATATCACCATTTGTTTCCATTGTGTGGTATATATACTACCCATGAATGTATTTTATGATTACATCATGTAAATTATGTAGATTTAAAAATATATATAAGGTTCTCTCTTTAACTTGTTTCTAATACATATATTACCAAAGTAGTAAGGGTTTTATGTTACAATCTCATTGTTTATTAGGATTATTTATGATTAAGTTTCCAATAATGAAATTTTATTAAATAAATTTGAATAATATTATGAATTTTATTATTATATGTTTATTTTTGGATATTATATGGTTTTATTTCATTTTCATCTCTTTAGTTACTTCGGATAAGGAGTGAATAATTTTAAATAAATCTAACATTATTTCTCTCCTAGATGGAAAATCATCTTTCTTCCATGTCTAGGTTTTCTAAAAATGTTTTCAAAAAATATTTACTATTATTATATTCTTTTTTAATTTCATTTTTACTAATTATTTATTTTCTTAAAAAAATAAAGGGAATATTCTTGTTTTTCCCTAATTAAGTACTTTTTACTTTTATAAAAAGTGTGAAAGGAATATTTATTTTAATGTATATTGTATAAAACAAATTTTTTGCCATCTTGACCAATAAATGTTATGAATATTCCTAAACAATTTTCTATTTTTTTTCAAATAAAATGGTTTCCATAATATTTATTAGATTTTTATATTTTAAATAAGTGATTTGAAAATGAAATTTTTTTTTCATAATGAAATATTCCATCTGATATTTTAAAGGAATTTTAAATTATGATAACATCATTTGAAGTTAATTATGCTTTATTAGAGTTATGTTCTATAGATAATATCCTTATTCATTATCTCTATCTATATGGTTTGTGATTATGATGAAAATATATTTATGAAACTCATTTATTTTTCATGGGTTATTCTATGATGAAATGTTGAAATTTTTATGATACCCATGTTTTTTACAAAGGTTATGATATGATGATTTTTTTATGATCATTTGGAAAAAAATATTTATGATTTTCATTATGTGATGGGTTAGAAAAGAATTATATATCCTTCCTTTCTATTGGGTAAATATGGATATCTCAATTGATAATAAGGACTATAATGTAGAGTGAACTCAGTTCAATAAAGGACTCTATCCATGATGATAGTCTTTGGAGAAAACATTAATTATGGATAAGATGGAATGGGGAGTGAACTCAATACTCTATTAAAGTCAGGTAAATGAGACGCGACTAAGTAAATGATTTTATATTATTATGTGTACACAAAAACATTGTTCTTATTAGAATGTTATGCTCTCATAGATCATTTTCTTTGATTCCATTATGATTCAAGCCTTACGAACTACCATTCTATATGACATGACTCATGATTATAATATATGATATGTTAGTTATTATTTTCAAATATTAATATCATATTATAATACCCTTTTCATGTTATAATTAACTTATCTTTGATATCTCCACTTTTTACCCTTACTTAGCATCTCAGATCGCCCTTTCTTATGTTTCCATTCCCCAAGCGATGAATAATGGTTTTTAAGTATGATATGTATAAGAATAGTGCTAGTTTTAAAGAACTTATTGGGATATGATGTGGATATATTATGAACAATTTGCTTATATATCTAAGTTTACAAATACACTAAACTTATATGATTCAAGCATGAATCGTAATATTATATATTGGATATTCATCTAAAATGATTCAATATTTATGTCTGAAATTTTTGGGTCTCTATAGCTGGTATCATGGTAGGTTTTAGTAAATATATAAAGATTAGGATTAGATAAATTTAGTTAAAACCATGGGGATGATCCTAATTATAATATAACATCAAAAAGTTATGGTAAGATAGAGATTGCGTTTTTTTTATAATCAATTCATCTCTATGTGGAAACTATAAGTGGATGTAATTTTTTCACAGATGCATATAGGGGTAATAATCATGAAAATATATGGTCGAAGTATATCTCATCCATAATTATGATTAATTATGAGTATTCCCTTATCTTTCACCTAATTTAACAATCTTAGGGGATATTCTTGGGTTTTCTCATATATTCCTTGTAAATCACTATGAAGGATTTGAATAGATGACAACCAAGGATGGACTCGATTAAACCCGATGATTCATTTATTGAAAATTAGGTGTCATGATTTAGACATAATATGAATTATTTTTCATGATTATATAATTCCTCACTATGACTACTATTTCTCACCCTACACTTTTTTGGTTTTATTAAATTGTTGGAATTAGGAGGATTCATGTTAACACAAAATGTTAAAGTCAATAGAATGATTATCCTCATGAGCAACCAAATGAAATGGGATATGGATGGAGAAACCTTGTGATTATGATAAATCATCTAAATAATTATATGATTAAAAATATGAACATTGGTGAACTTCCTAACACACCTGTTACTATAAATATGGAGTTTCAGGAAGACCATATAGGGAAGAATATTCAACTTCCTATATGTCAAGTATGTGGGAAGAAGCACTCAGGGAAATTTCTCAGAGGAATGATAATATTTTTCATTTATGGAATAAAAGGTAATAGAGAAATTAATTTATAATAAAAATGTAATTTTTGATGGATTGAAATGAAACTCATCCTAAGGTACAATTTATAGTTCAATTTCTTATGTGTAGGGAATATGGGCACTATAAAAGATAGTTCCCTAGTCCAAGGGTCAACTCTTAGACCAAGGAAGTACCTACATTATTTCAGTCATTGACGTAAAATAATTGAATTGTTTATGTATTGGGATTTAATAATTAGATTTTATAATTGTTATATAAATGATATTAGGGATATAAGAATCATTAAAAATCTATGGATTATTCCAAAATAGTTTTTCATTAAGAATTTGGAAACATATGTTAAGTGGTATTGATAAAAAATAAAATATATTTAGAGGTAATGTGATAATTATTATTTGGGTTAAATAGATGATTTATTGGGTTGAGTTATATGTAACCATTAGGTTTAACATGTGGTATAACATGAATGATTATTTGGGAATAATGCAATTAAATTTGTGGGGATATTATTTTAAATGCATGCGATCACCTTTGAGGTTAAAAAATTCTTTAATGTTAAGGTTTTTTAGATTAATTAATATGTAGGGTTATTAATTTGTGCAATATTCAAAGTTTAACTTTTATTCTTATTATGGAAATCTTAAAGAAAAATGTATTATTTCTTCATATGAAGGTTTATAAATTTTGGATATTATATTACCTTGTGTTAATCATTTAGTTTTGGTTGATATTTAATTTATTGATGAATATAAAGATATATATTTTTTAGATTATGAAGATTATTTTAGTGTTTCAGGAATGAAAAATTCATCTTCAGTACTCATTATTTGGATAAAAATATAAGATTGTAGTGGAAATTAATTAAAAGATGAAAATATATATTTCAAGTAAGTGTATTTATTTATGTTCTTAGTCTTGATGGTAAATTAATTCAATAACCCTAAGAAAAGGATCTTGAAACAAAAAAAAATTATCCTGTTAAATTCACTTCCACCTAATCGATGGTATTTTTCACACATCATTGATATATGGTTTTATAGTCCTTAACATTCTCATGATCATTCACTTTCTTGTAATAAATGTTCTCTATCATTCTCTATCCTTATTTTAATGTTATGGTTCATCCATGTATATATTATCACTTCCCACTTATGTTCTCTATTTTGGAAACCTAGTTATGTGTTATTCTATATGACCTTCGTTTTTTCATTTCCCTCTTTTTAAGAGGAAATTATATTAAATATTTTTACGATGTGGGTTTTCAAAAAAGGAATAAATATAAAAAACATGATTATAGATAACAATCTAAAATTATTATAAATTAATTTATTAAATAGGGGAGAATGTGACATCCTTAGATTTTAAAGAAAATTATGTTCAATAGCGTATACACCACACAACACGGAGCTTTAATGAATCGCAAAATATTTTTATTTTATGAACATTATTATATATCCATTGAATTGAATAGTTGGAATATAAGTAACAAAATTATGAAATATATGAAAAGGATATAATAAATAAAAATATATTTATAAATTCTTAGGAAATAAGTACTTCATTTTTAGTAAATTCATTTTATTTGTCAAAATATATTTTCTTAAAAAATGGTTTTAATTATTATTTTGTAAAAATATTATAATTAATTTCTAGAACTTTTAGAAATTTATTTAATAAAAAAATATTATTTTTGAAATCAACAGATCAAAATTATCTGAGGTTTAATCTTTGGTATTTTTCTAAAAAGTTTGATTTTCTAGTGATTTTTATTGAAAATAGTATTTTTGTTTCAAGAATTAAAAAAGTTAAATTTTTTAAAAGGTTTTCAAAGATAAATTATTTCTATTATGTAATTAATATTTAAATTATTTTCATTATAATCAATTTTGTCACGACCCGTCCTCGGGGCCCGTGTCGTGACTACCCCAAGCCCGCCTTCGATAGGACAGGGGCTGACGACTAGCACCAAAGGCGTAAATCCCAATAAAAAAGGGGAAGACATTGCCTTTTTAAAAAGTAAAAAAAATCACGACAGAGTACGCAAGTGAAGTAAGCACTAAGTAAAACTGGGTACAAGTAAGTGCTGAAAAGTAAATGGGCCAGTATACAAACCCAACTAAAAGTACAGTACAACTGAAAGGAAAGTACAACAGTAGCAAGTAAAAATGGCAGCACCGAGTCATCCTCTGGGAATCCCACCTAAAGGGTGGGTACAGATAGTCTCCTCATCTCCTCGGATCCAACCGTCCTCTCTGTGTACGTCCTGCAAAGTAGTCCACCTCCAGGTACCGTCCAGCTCTACAAGCCTCCACCTTGATCAGTGTTGTCCATCTTCTGCATCCAACACAACGTAGTGCAGGCATATCTCGTGCAGGGGTGAGTATACGATACTCAGTAGGGACCTCGAGACCCCCGAAGGTCTCTCAAAATCCACGAAGAATAAACCACAAAGGAAAGATACAGTCACGAATTATCAACAACACTACTTAGGTATATGCCCATACATATACCTAAGTCATCAGTTACAGTTCGTCTCCATCTTTCGTGCCCAAGCACCAACCAGTCCACAAAGGATAGCACAACTCAGTCCACACAGGAACAACACAACCCAGTCCACATAGGAAAGAAATTCAATCACATCGATGATAATTATTGAGAATCAAGACTCAGCTCACACAGGTATACACTTCGTAAGGCGATAGAGATGATCAGATGTAGCCATTGATTCATCTAAGATGTCAGACCCACATAGGATACAAGACCAGCTAAGCTGCCGGACCCACAAAAATTACAACACAAGCCACCCTTCCAGACCCACTTAGGATACAAGTACAGAGGTCAAATATTGCCGAACCCACGTAGGATACAAGAACAGTAGTCATCGTCGTCCAACCCACAGAGGATTCCAGTATGGTTTCGTCACTACCGAACCCACGGAGGATCCAAGTATAGTCGTCATCGCTATAGAACCCACGAAGGATCCAAGTACAGTCGTCCTCACTGCCGAGACCACGTAGGATCCAAGTATAGTGGGCGTCGTTGTCGAACCCACAGAGGATCCAAGTACAATCGTCATCGTCACAGTCGCAGCCAACTCTAGGGTTCCCGCACACAGCACGCTCGATTCCGGGAGGGTCCACTCCTCGAGCCAAGGGGGTCAATACATCAACTGTCATGAAGTCTAGAGTTGATATATCCTGAAGTTCTGTCTCGTCAAAAGAAACCCAATGTGACAGATGATGCGTCAATCGGACGCCCGGTCTGAGAGTTATTGACTTTTCCATTCCAGGGACCCGGTTAGTTTTTAAGCCTAAACCAACCCAACCATACTCCAGCTGTGTCCAAACCTCAAGAGGAGTAAGACCACAAGGAACGTCTCAACAAAAGGATCCCAACGCAATTGACGGCACATCAATCGGATGTCCGGTCCTTGAGATATAAGTGTTTCCGCTCCAAGGGCCCGACTGGTTTCGGGTTCGAACCAATCTGGTCGTACACAAACTTTTCCAAAACCTCAAGTGTAATATACCGAAACGACCGTATCGATCCAAGGATTCCTACACAACTGACGGTGCGTTGATCGGAGGTCCATAGCTCAGTTTATAGGGAAAAGACCGAAAATGGTCAGAAGTGGGGGTCTGGGCCCGGTCTGACCCCCCCCCCCCCCCCCGGGTCGGCCCGCACTGGGTCGACCCGACTCTAGTTCGGGTCAACCCGCCCCGGTCCGCGTGACCCGCCCCGGCCCGGCCAGTGGGCCGAACAAGGGGTGACGCGGTCCCCCCTCCCTTTGCGCTCTTCGGATGTGGCGCCCAGCGCCGCCTCTCCTCCGGATCCCGTGCGGCCGCGGGATCTGGTCCCCTGCTGCCGTCGCGGCTCCTGCCGGTGGCGCGCCGGGGCACCGCCACGTCGGCGCCCCGCGCCTACAGAGTTTTCCGCGGGCCACCAGAGTCGTTCCGGTGGTCCGTTCTTGCTCCTGTCTGCACCTGTGGTCGTCTTGGGACCCTTAGATTACTGTGAAGGCCTCCAATCGCCATTATGGCCTCTCTTCGTCATCTCCAATTGTTCCGCACATCAAGAACAATGTAGTGGTGAGTCGGGCATGTTCGTTAACCCGCACCCACCATGTTAGAGGTTTATAGCACCACTAAACAAATTAATACCAAGCACGGAGGTATAATTCTCATGATAAAGAACATACAATTTCCAGAATCCCCTACCTCAACCAGGAAGACGATTGTCGGCGTTGCGGTACACGACGTCGTGGAGAAGAGGATCGTAGGCGTCCTCGGGGCGCACCGAGGAGGAAGCGACGTCTCCTCTCTAGCCGCGGGGAATAGGTTTGGTGGCGCGTCGTCAATCTTCGAGGAACCGGCGTTCTTCGTCATTCTTCGTCGGAGGTCAGTGTCGTCGGCGTTTTGTCTGAGCTTTCTCCTGCCAGTTCTCGATTTGTTTGCCAAAGGGTTGATTAATAAAAGAATTAATCCTCACATTGTGTTCATTATTATGGTTCATTAATGAACCTTAATTAATGAACCTATTAAACACACGGGCGTTGTTGTTACACCACCAAAGGGACGAGTCCTTAAATGACCCTCATTTATTAATCGTCGTTACACTAAGATTCCGCCAACTGTCGCTCAACGGTGGAAGAAAAAGAATAAAATAACATATAGTTATTTTATTTTATACAATTCTTTTTCTGAAAGTCTAAAAACTTATCTTTTTCATCTGACCCTTGTCGGTTGAAGTTATGCTTCGCCTAAGAAAATCTCGGTTCTACGAATTCATCAGTGCCCTCAGATTTTAATTCTGAGCACTGGTTCAAAAGTTAGAAAAACTCGCTCGTTCGTTCACTGAACGTACCCGAGCTAAACTTCCGAAATTGATTCTGGGCACACCGGGCCTCGGAATCAAGCTCCGTCAGAAGTCGAAGACTCATAAAATTCCAAAGTATTTTTAAAAAACATTTCATTGAAATTTCCGGGTCTTTACATTACTCCAAACTCAAGGCTTTAAGTCCCCGTAAAGTTACAACATAAACTAGGGAAACAAATGGGGGTACTGAGCACGCATCTGAGCCTCCCGCTCCCATGTGATCTCCTGGAGGTTCCCGTGCTTCCAACGTATGCGCACCAGAGGTATCGACCATCCACATAGGACCCGCTCCTATCGATCCTCGATCTCCACCGGGTCCTCTGCGAACTTCGCCCCGTCATCGATGTCCAGCTCCCCGTGGTCGATGATATGCATTGAGTCGTGCACGTATCTCCTTAGCTGAGAAACGTGGAAGACGTCATGCACCCGATGCAACTGAGGGGGAAGGGTGAGGCGGTAAGCCACCTCGCCTACCCTGCTGAGGACCTGAAAATGCCCAATGAAGCGCGGAGATAACTTTCTGCAGCGGCCAAATCTCCGTAATCCACGTCGAGGTGAGACCCATAAGGAGACGTGGTCAACATCCTCGAACTCCAGTGGTCTCCATCTCCTATCAGCATAGGACTTTTGTCTGCTCTGTGCAGTCCTCATCTGCTCCTGGATGACCTGCACCTTCTCTGTCGTGGCCTGGACCATCTCTGGTCCTACAAGTGCTGACTCCCCAGGGTCTGTCCAGTACAGAGGTGATCTGCAAGGTTGGTCGTACAATGCCTCGTATGGTGTCATCTCGATGGTGGAGTGGTAGCTATTGTTGTACGCAAACTCCACCAAGGGTAGGTGATCCTCCCAGCTGTGACCAAAGTCAAGGACACATGCATGGAGCATGTCCTCGAGAGTCTGAATGGTCCTCTCCATCTGGCCATCCGTCTGAGGATGAAAAGCAGTTCTCAGGCATAGCTACGTCCCGAAAGCCTCATGTAACCCCTTCCAAAGCCGGGAAGTAAAGAGAGAGTCTCGATCAGAGACGATAGACAATGGCACACCATGAAGTCATGTGATCTCCTGAATGTAGAGGCGTCCCAAGCTCTCTACTGAGCCCTTCTCTCTGAACGGTAGGAAGTGGGCCGACTTGGTGAGTCTGTCTACGATCACCCAGATAGTGTCGTGTCCTCTGGAAGTACGTGGAAGCCCCATCACAAAAACCATGGATATCCCATCCCACTTCCACTCCGGGACATCTAAGGGTTGTACCAAGCCTACAGGTACCTAGTGCTCTGCCTTCACTTGCTGACAAGTGAGGCATCGAGAAACGAACTCTGTCACAACCTTCTTCATACCCGGCCACCAGTACTGTCGTCTGAGGTCCTGGTACATCTTTGCTACCCTAGGATGTACCACTAGAGGGGAAGTGTGGAACTCCATCAGCACCTCCTCCTGTAGTGCAACTGGTACCATGGTACATCCCCTGAAGAGGATGACGTGGTGCCCGCCTTTAGAAAATCCATCGGGTGCTAGCCCTAAGGATATCTGGGCATGTCGCGCCTCACAGTCAATGTCTCCACGTTGTGCCTCTATGACCCACTGAAGAAGTGGAGGAGTGACTTTGAGGGACTGTAGATAGGCTACCCCATCACTATCCATGAAGGATATCTACAAAGTGGCTAATTGCTCTATCGCCTCTCCAAGTAGCTGAATGCCAGATCTCCTGATGAGAGCATCAGCCACAACGTTCCCCTTCCTAGGAGTATAGACTATCTCAAGTCATTTTCCCCGTGGGACTAAAGTCAACGACTTCGTCTCAGGTCCTGGTCCTTCTATGAGATGACACACCTGAGACTTTCGAGATAAGAGTAGATTGTAAACCGTTCTCTCAACAAACCATGGGTGTGACTAGACATTGTGAAGAACTCGAATACACCGCTGTTCTCTTACATCCCACAAGAGCTACTATGATTTCTTCTTTTCCAAAAAGAGAAATTTGATCTCATCCCCTGGATAAAACACATTCTTTTCCTAATATAGTCAGTACTGACATGAACGGTACAATTTAATGTCATGGACGACGTCGTAAGGCCTCGACGCTACTACCAAGAGATCCAACCATTACTCTCATCTCCAAGGGCCGGGTCACACTGTCGGTGGCAGTGTGTGGTCACTAGGGCTCCTCTAGTAGGAATCTCGAAAGTGAGGTTCAAGTCAACGGTTTTAACCGGAACCTCTCAGTATCAACCACATAAAAAGGATAAGGAAGAAAACTTCCCAAGAACAAGTGTCTTTTATTACTACAGCTCAAAGTACAAAGACACAAAGCATCCACAAACAACGACATTAATAAAGCTAGAAGCAACATGAACAAAAGCCTCCATGCCTGGAGCTAGTCCCGCTCCTTACCGTCTACTCCTGGAGCTCTCTGATCGTGGGTGTCAGCTGCTTGAAGCTGAGCTCTCCCCTGTCCAGTCATTCCCTGTGGTCGAGGTGGTCCTCCATGTGGTGGTGGTGTTAGGGCCTCAAAACGTCGCCCACCACCTACTGCTTGGCCAACCCCTCTGCCATGTCCGTCTGCCCCCGGCGGACCACCACGGTCGAACCTCTTCCTGGGAGGTCCCTCTACCGCATGCTGCTCATCTGCAGGGCGGGTCGGGCAGTCTCGAGCCATGTGACCCTGCTCGTCGCATGAATAGCACTGCCTGCTCCTCGTATGGCCGGCTCTGTGCCGTGTGCCCTGCACAGCTGAACCTGTATCCTGAGATTGCCCACCTGACGGCCTAGTCCGCTTAGACCCCTGCGTCTGTTTTCTACTGCCGGCTGCAGAAGACTCCGCTACGTGTCGTCCTGCGGAGGGTCTCGCCACTGGTGATTGCTCAGCAAGGAAACTCTCCACTGGGAGCGCTCTCTCTAGAACCCCCGCTTGCATCAGGATGTTGAGGGAGATCATCGAAGCCCTGATCTCATTCCTCAGTCCCTGCTCAAAGGTCTGGGCCCGGAATAATGGGTCCTGTACCATGTTCATGGAGTAGCGCGGGAGGTCGGTAAATCTCACCGAGTACTGTAATACTGACATGCTGCCCTACCGCAACTGTAGTAACTCCTGGATGCGCACCGCATGGAGGGTGGCTGGAACGAACTCCAAGTGGAAGAGTCTCTTGAAGTCCGTCCACAGAAGATATTCCTCATCTTGCACCTGGAGAATCAGGGTCCACCATCTACCTACTGCTGCGTGAAGGAGACTCATGGTAAGGATCACCATGAGGTCTGCTGGTGTCCCTACCAATCTGAAGACTCGGACGATAGCCTCCAGCCAATCCTCGGCTGGCTGAGGATCCATCTATCTATGGAACCGGGGCGGCCTCTACCTCTGCAACTCGTGCAACGCGCTCAGGCGGCGTGCACTCTCTCCCGCTGGGGCGGGTAGCATCGGTGGCTCGGCAGGTAGAGGTACCGTCGGTGCCTCCGCTGTAATAGGGCCCCGTACCGAGGCCTCGTCGCTCGGTGGGCTGTCATCCCACACGTAACTAGGAACCCTAGTTGGCTGCCTTCGTGAGGCCATCCTGAAAAGATACAGGTGCGCCATGGTTAATAAAGTATACATGGTGAGCTGACACAAAGTAATCACAAAGAAAAGTTTTGAAACACACACGCAATCAATGTTTTCGTGCACTAAGTCGGAAATCAGAAGTCAGGGTCCTGGTGTATGGATACGTTGGTCACCGCACCGACACTGGACTCTCAGGACTAATAACCACGCTCATTACTCTAAACATTATTGCTCCACGAAGAAGAAATTATTAGAGTCCTGAGTTCTACGGTAGAACCGACTCCTCTGATACCAATTTTCCACGACCCGTCCTCAGGGCCCATGCTGTGACTACCCCAAGCCCGCCTTCCATAGGCCAGGGGCTGGCGACTAGCACCAAAGGCGTAAATCCTGATAAAAAAAGGGGAAGGAATTGCCTTTTTATAAAGTAAACAAAAGCATGACAGAGTACGCAAGTGAAGTATGCACTAAGTAAAACTGGGTACAAGTAAGTGCTGAAAAGTAAATGGGCTAATATACAAACCCAACTGAAAGTACAGTACAACTGAAAGGAAAGTACAACAGCAGCAAGTAAAAATAGCAGCACTGAGTCGTCCTCTGGGAATCCCACCTGAAGGGTGGGTGCAGATAGTCTCCTCAGCTCCTCGGATCCAACCGTCCGCTCCGTGTACGTCCTGCCAAGTGGTCCACCTCCGGGTACCGTCTAGCTCTACAAGTCTCCACCTCAATCAGTGTTGTCCGTCGTCTGCATCCAACACAACGTAGTGCAGGCACAACCCGTGCATGGGTGAGTATATGATACTCAGTGGGGACCCCAAGACCCCCGAAGGTCTCTCAGAATCCACGAAGGATAAACCACAAAGGAAAGATACAATCATGAATTATCAACAACACTACTTAGGTATATGCCCATACATATACCTAAGTCATCAGTTACAGTTCATCTCCATCTTTCATGCCCAAGCACCAACCAGTCCACAAAGGATAGCACAACTCAGTCCACACAGGAACAACACAACCCAGTCCACAGAGGAAAGCAATTCAATCACATCGATGATAATTATTGAGAATCAAAACTCAACTCACACAGGTATACAGCTTGTAAGGTGATAGAGATGATCAGATGTAGGCACTGATTCATCTAAGCTGTCGGACCCACATAGCATACAAGACCTGCTAAGCTATCGGACCCACAAAAGATACAAGACCAACTACCCTGCCGGACTAACTTAGGATACAAGTATAGAGGTCAAATACTGTCAGACCCATGTAGGATACAAGAACAGTAGTCATCGTCGTCGAACCCACAGAGGATTCCAGTACGGTCTTCGTCGCTGTCGAACCCAAGGAGGATCCAAGTACAATCATCATCACTGCCGAACCCACATAGGATCCAAGTACAGTCATCCTCGCTGTCGAACCCATGGTGGATCCAAGTACAATCGTCGTCACTGCCGAACCCATGGAGGATCCAAGTACAATCGTCATCGTCGCAGTCGTAGCCAGCTCTAGGGTTCCCGCACACAGCACGCTCGATTCCAGGAAGGTCCGCTCCTCGAGCCAAGGGGGTCGATACATCAAATGTCACGAAGTCCAGATTTGATATATCCCGAAGTTTCGTCTCATCAAAAGAAACCCAACGCGACAGACGGTGCGTCAATCGGATGCCCGGTCCGAGAGTTATTGGCTTTTCCGTTCCAGGGGCCCGATTAGTTTTTAAGCCTAAACCAACCCGACTGTACTCTAGCTACGTCCAAACCTCAAGCAGCGTAAGCCCAAAAGTATCTTCTCAACAAAAGGATCCCAACTCAATTGACGGAACGTCAATCGGATGTCCGGTCCTTGAGATATAAGCGTTTCTGCTCCAAGGGCCCAGTTGGTTTCGGGTTCAAACCAACTTGGTTGTACCCAACTTTTCTGAAACCTCGAGTGCAATATACCGAAACAACCGTCTCGATCCAAGGATTACTACTCAACTGACGGCACATCGATCGGAGTTCCGTAGCTCAAGTTATGGGCAGAAGATCGAAAATGGTTCGAAGTGGGGGTCTGGGCCCAGTCCAACCCGGCCCAACCCCCCCCCCCCCCCCCCCCCCGGGTTGGCCCGAACCGGGTCGACCCGACTCGGGGGGGCGCGGATCGGCCCTGTCCGCGCTGTAGCGACTCAGATTTTGGCCCTGGCAGACTTTCGATTATTTATACGAATAATTCCAGAGCTAGTCGCGAAGACGGCGTGCGATTCCGAGACCCGGTGTGCCCGGAATTAATTTTATAAAAATATTAAGTATTTTTATACTATGCACGTGGTGGAGGTGTGATATATCCTAAACGGTAGTTCAGAACGGGAATCTGAGGGCACGGTTGCGTCCGGAACGTGTCGTTTACCCTAGGCGAGGTGTAAACTTTGCTGGCGCGGGCCTACGGTGAGAAACACCACCAGAGGTGTTTTCGTAATTAACTGGAGAAGTTAGTGTGCGAGCGTTGGCTCGAATAACTTCTGAACGGAGTCTCGGATTGAAAATATGCGTCCTCCGTTGCATTCAGAACGACGCGTTTACCCTAGGGGTGACCTTACCTTTGTTCACATCGGGCGTCAAGTCCGAGGCGGGTTTGGCGCCGGTGGGCGGCTGTTATAAATATCAGCACCCCCCCTTTATCTTTCCTCTCAGCGTTTTTCGCCATTCTTCACTGCCAATCCGCCGAATCGAGCAAAAGAAGCGCCCATGAGCTCAGATTTCAACGGCGGACGTTCCAGGAGCGTGCAGCGGAAGCTCTAGAGCGCGAATCTAAGGCAGAACGTCGGCGTTTCGCCCGTGAGGTAGTCAGATTTGGGTTTTAACCCCCGATCCCATTTCTGCTTCATTTTTTCTTCAAATCGAACCCGTAGCTGTGTAGTAAGGGTCCCGAGGGTCGCGCAGTTGCTTCCGGATCGAAAAAATGGACCACCGGGGAGCTCCCGACGGTCCGCGGAAGTTTTCTGGCGAAGGGGGGCCGATTCCGGCGGGTTTCCGGTGAGCGGCGATGCTCCGGCGCGGTGGTGCAGCGACTCTGACGCGGTGGTCTAGCAAGGTGGCGCGGTGGCTCCAGCAGGGCCAGCGGTGGAGGGCCGGCGAGCCAGGCTTTTACGGAAACCACTGTATCTCGCAAACCAGAAGTCTGTTTCGCGTGCCGTTTGCGGCAACACGACCCTTGGATCGAGGCGAACCTTTTTGACATAGGTTCGAGAATTTTTTTTTTGGGATGGGTCTGTGGACCGGGGTCATGAAACGTCGGAGGAAAAATAATATTTTAATTATTATCCGACTTGATCGGCCATAACTTTTGCCCGGAGTGTCTGATTGACATGCCGTCAGTGGTATTGTGATCTTGATGGTACAACGGACTTTTTGAGATAGATTTCGGGTGTTGGGACTGAGAACGGGGTGCAGGCCCCACGAGCCCGAGTTTTGGCGTTTGCGGATAAACGCAGCTTTCGCACCAGGAGTCCGATTTTGACGGATGAATAGTCGATCCTGTGTGTTTTTTCGAGAGGATCGGAATGGTGCAATCCGTTCGATGATTTTCGGGATCGAGGCGTGGGCCCCACCCGAGCTGGCCTCGGTGAATAGTACCTTTTTTCATCGGGTGTCCGTTTCGGACGAACGAGTAGTCGATTCCGCTTGTTTTTCCGAGGGGATCGTCGTGGTATGGTCCGCTCGATGGGTTTCGGGGTCATTGTGTGAGCCCCGCACGGGCTAGCTACAGTGAATAGTGCTTTTTCACCGGTAGTCCGTTTCAGGTGAGTAAGCAGCCTATCCTGCGTGTTTTTCCGCGTAGATCACGATGGTGGCCACAGTATTGGACTTGGAGGTGCGTAGTGTGGCGTTGTTGTGAGTCGGTCGGGTAGCGACGTTTTGGACCAGCAGTGGTTGAGGGTACACCCTTGGTTCGTTCCCACGAGGGTTCGTGTGGCATCACAACCTTTGTATAGGTTTGTGATCCTATCGATGAGATGTTTAAACTGTTAGAGTTGTGGCATCCCTCTGGTGGTCCTGGAGTGGGATCCTCTAGAATCTTTTCCCTAGATCGGGTTCTTGGTATCGCTGTGACCGCTTATTCACGGGCAGCGATCCCCTATCTAGCAGGTTAACCCCGTAGGGTTTGTGGAATCATCGGGAATATGATCCCCTATGCAGTGGACCATGCTCAGTATGGTTGTGGTATCGTCAGGTATACGATCCCCTGATCAGCATCAGGTTATAGTAGGGTTGTGGTATCGTTAGTTATGTGATCCCCTACTCAGCGCGTGGTTTCAGTAGGGTTGCGACATCGTCGGTTCGATCCCCTACATCGCGAGTTATACCAGATAGGGTTCCGGTATCGTTGTGACCACCTTTATATGGGCGATGATCCTCTATCTGAGTGAAGTGTTTTTGTCGAGCGCCACATCGGGTTGTGGTATCCCCCAGCGGATCCTGGGAGTGATCCCCTATCTGTTAGACCTATGAATGTCAGATCGGGTTGTGGTATCTCCCAGTGGATCCTGGGAGTGATCCCCTATCTGTGAGAACTACGTATGCCAGATCGGGTCGTGGTATCCCCCAGCGGACCCTGGGAGTGATCCCCTATCTGTGAGCTACGTATATCGGAGTGGGTTCTGGTATCCCCTAGTGGACCCTAGGAGTGATCCCCTATCCGAGGAGATTGGTGGTCATGTTGTTTCGGTGAGTTATTCTCAGTGATGTTATCTGACGAGCGTAATCTCTCAGGTGAGCGTCTGAGAGGTTTGAGAGAAACCCGATGGAGTGTATCTCTCGGATGAGTGTCATCTAGGATGACACTGATCGTGTGGTGTACTCTTCGGGTTGTTGACAGTTGCTGGTGATGAGTTCGGTACCTCTTGTGTCTTGGTGCGTGAGCTAGGTATATCTGGATTGTTCAAGGTGTATGTATGGGCATACACCTAAGCTGAGCTGACTAGTTGTGTTTAGCCGAGGATGGTCACGAGATGTAGTTTCTCCCTCTCTGGGTTCCCTCTGGCTGGGATGAGTGGACTATTGTCTTTCAGTTTCTCTCTTTGTTTTGGGTTTTTGGGGTGCCTACTGTGTATGTTTATACTCACCCTTGCACGGGCTTTGCCCGCACATGTTTGTGTATTGTGCAGACCACAGGCCTTTCGACGGAGTCCCAGGAGGACCCGGAGCAGGCGGAGCTGAGTGAGCAAGACTGACCGGGGTGTTTTCCAGTGCGGTGCTGAGGGAGCTTTTCGGTGGTGTTTGTGGTAGCGTCCCCCTTCTTCTGAGCAGGTTGGACGCGCTTGTAGTTTTCTTTTGGTGGGACCTGTTTTTCCCTTTTGTACTTTTGCTATTGCACTCTGGTTTGGGATAGTTTGTATGCATGCATTTACCTTTCCGTTTTCTATATCTCTGCACTGTTGCATGGAGGTGCTTTTGGTTGCATGTGTACAGGTACCTTAGGATAATTCCTCCCATGTGTGTGATAGCCTACTCAGCGCTGGACGCCAGCTCCTGGCCTATTGGGGGTGGGCTTGGGGAGTCGCAGCTCGAGCCTCATTGGGTCGGGTCGTGATGGAGTGGTATCAGAGGAGGTTCCAACTTTGGGATCTCATCGCTTAGCTGGTCTAGTTGTGAGTTTGGTTTGAGTTGCATAACAGCAGTGTTATGATGTTTCGAGCTCGGATTTCAGGCCAGAGACTCCAGTGTTGGTGTAGCGGCCGACGCATCCATACACCAGGACTCTGATAACCTGCCTTTCGACTTAGGTCATTCGTACACTAGTCGCAGGGACATAACAGTACATGCATCATATAGGACTGGGTTTTGGGTTTTCCTTGTCCTTCTTGAGTCAGCTCTCCAGATATGATCTTTGACTGTGGTGCGTCTTGAATGTATTTCACGATGCCTCCACGACGACAGCCAGTGAGGGTTCCGCAGTAGGGTTGTGCTGATGACCCGCCCCGTGTAGAGGTTGTGGAGCAGGGCGCAGGTTCTGAGGTTGCACCTCCAGGTGGTCTGCCAGTTGAGCCGCCACCTGTCGAGAAGCTGGTTGTGCCGGCAGTGCAGGATGAGGTTGCGCACAAGCTGAGTGCACTGCACGAGTTCTAGAGGTAGCGACCTCTGAGGTTTCGGGGTGATCCAGACCCCCAGGCAGCTGATGACTGGCTCAAAGGAGTCACCTGAGTTTTTCGCTTAGTGGGGACACCTCTAGATCAGATGGTGGTCCTAGCGGCGAGCCATCTTCATGGTTCGGCCGGGCAATGGTGGAGTTTGGTGACGCAGTCCCATGACGAGGAGACGCTCACGTGGGCAGAGTTTGAGCGGCTCTTCAGGGAAGAGTTCTATCTCGTGACGCGGAGGTCAGTGCGGATTCAGGAGCTTCTGCAGCTTCAATAGGAGGGCATGACCGTGTCGGAGTACTCAACAAGGTTTACAAACTTGTTGCGCTACTCCCTGGGTATGGTTTGAGACCTGTTCTTTAGGGCTCGGACCTTCGAGCAGGGCTTACGCAGGTACATCCGAGCAGGTGTGGTTTCCTTTTGCCTGCTCACCTATGCTGGGGTGCTAGAGCGAGCATTGGTGGTGGAGAGATTTTTGGCTGAGCAGATTCCCCCTGTTAGTGCTGGGCATGGAGAGCTGAGACGTCGACATCTGGTAGCCGACGACAGACTCAAGGGTCTGGACGTGGTCGACGTTTCAGGAGGCGACCCCAGGATGGAGGATCTGAAGCTCAGGGCTCGCAGGCCAGTTTTGGCCAGCCGCAGGAGAGGCGGTGTTATGCTTGCGATGGTCGGGGACATCTTGCTAGGGATTTTCCGACCCAATGTGTTGCTGAGAGGGAGCCGGTCGATGGACCGCCTTGGCAGAGGCAGCGTCTCGAGCAAGGAAGTCTGTAGGGCGGCGGACGTGGCGGCGGAGCGGGTGCAGGAGGAGGAGGTGGTAGGCGGTTCCAGTTGCCACCACCCCCACCCCCAGGTGGTCCACGCCAAGCTCAGGGAGCTGGTGGCCGAGGGCGAGGACAACTGCATGCCCTGGAGGCTGTTGACCCAGAGGCTCCGCGGATGGATAGAGTTACACTTTGTGTCTTTACTACTTACTACAATAGTTTGTTAGACACTGTTTAGCGGTACCCTTTCCTTTCCATTGCTTGATCGAGTTTTGTTCAGGGTGTTGGTAAGACCCTGTGTGGGTGTTGTTCGGCATGCTTCGAATGTGTGAGGAAGAGGGATCCTTCCCCCACCGAGACACATTTTTGTGACGCGAATAAAACCGTGCGGGCGAGTCAGTGCCGCCCAAAGTGGATAGTATTGAGGTGTGGTGGATGAGTCCTTCTGACTTATGTGTTCGGGCATGGGTGTTTATTGGTGAACTCGCTGGTGTGGGACCCAGTTGAGAGTCCAGTCACTTCCCTTGAGCTTAAAGCTTTTCGGGGATGAACAGTTCTAAGGGGGGAGGATGTAGCGACTCGGATTTTGGACCTCGAAGACTTTGGATTATTTTTAAGAATAATTTTAGAACTAGGCGCGAAGACGGCGTGCGATTCCGAGGCCCGGTGTGCCCGAAATTAATTTTGTAAAAATATTAAGTATTTTTATACTATGCACATGGAGGAGGTGTGATATCTCCTAAACGGTAGCTCAGAATGGGAATATGGGGGCATAGTTACGTCCGGAACGTGTCTTTTACCCTAGGTGAGGTGTAAACTTTGTTGTCGCGGGCCTGCGGTGAGAAACGCCACCAGGGGCATTTTCGTAATTAAATAGAGAAGTTAGTGTGCGAGCGTCGGCTCGAATAACTTCTGAATGGAGTCTCGGATTACAAATCTGAGTCCGCCGTTGCATTCAGAATGATGGGTTTACCCTAGGGGTCACCTTACCTTTGTTCACATCGGGCGTCGGGTCCGAGGCGGGTTTGGCGTCGGGGGCGGCTGTTATAAATATCAGCACCCCCCCCCCTTTATCGTTCCTATCGGCATTCTTCGCCGTTTTTCGCCGCCAATCCGCCGAATCGAGCAAACGAAGCACCCACGAGCTCGGATTTCGACGGTGAACGTTCTAGGAGCGTGCATCGGAAGCTCTGGAGCGCGGATCTAAGGAAAAACGTCGGCGTTTCGCCTGTGAGGTAGGCGAATTTGAGTTTTAACCCTTGATCCTGTTTCTGCTGCATTTTTTCTTCAAATCGAACCCGTAGCTATGTAGTAGGGGTCCCGAGGGTCGCGCCGTTGCTTCCGGATCAAAAAACGGACCACCGGGGAGCTCCCGGCGGTCCGCGGAAGTTTTCCGGCGAAGGGGGGTTGATTCCGGTGGGTTTCCGGCGAGCAACGGCGCTCCGGCGAGGCAGCGGTGCTCCGGCGCGGTGGTCCGACGAGGTGGCGCGGTGGCTCCGCCAAGGCCAGCGGTGGAGGGCCGGCGAGCCAGGCTTTTACGGAAACCACTGTATCTTGCAAACCAGAAGTCCGTTTCGCGTGCCGTCTGCGACAACATGACCCTTGGATCGAGACGGACCTTCTTGGGATAGGTTCGGGAATTTTTTTTTCGGGCTAGGTCTGTGGCCCGAGGTCACGAAATGTCGGAGAATATTAATATTTTAATTATTATCCCACTTGACCGGCCGTAACTTTTTCCCGGAGTGTCCGATTGACATGTTGTCAGTGGCATTGTGATCTTGATAGTACGACGAACGTTTTGAGATAGATTTCGGGTGTTGGGACTGAGAACGGGGTGAGCGCCCAACGAGGCCGGCTTTTGGCGTTTGCAGAGAAACGCAGCTTTCGCACCAGAAGTCTGATTTTGACGGATGAATAGTCGATCCTATGTGTTTTTCCGAGAGGATCGCAATGGTGCGATCCGTTCGATGAGTTTTGGGATCGAGGCATGAGCCCCACCCGAGCTGGCCTCGGTGAATAGTATCTTTTTCACCGGGTGTCCGTTTCGGACGAGCGAGTAGTCGATTCCGCTTGTTTTTTCCGAGGGGATCGCCATGGTATGGTCCGCTCGATGGGTTTCAGGATCATTGTGTGGGCCCCGCACGGGCTAGCTACGGTGAATAGTGCGTTTTCACCGGTAGTCCGTTTCGGGCGAGTAAACAGCCTATCCTGCGTTTTTTTCCGCGTAGATCGCGATGGTGGCCTCGGTATTGGCCTTGGAGGTGCGCAGTGTGGTGTTGTTGTGGGTCGCTTAGGTTAGCAACGTTTTGGACCAGAAGTGGTTGAGGGTACGCCCTTGGTTTGTTCCCACGAGGGTTCGTGTGGCATCACAACCTTCGTATAGGTTTGTGATCCTCTCGATGAGATGTTTAAACTATTAGAGTTTTGGCATCCCTCCGGTGGGCCCGGAGTGGGATCCTCTAGCATCTTTTCCGTAGATCCGGTTCTTGGTATCGCTGTGACCGCTTATTCACGGGCGGCGATCCCCTATCTAGCAGGTTAACCCCGTAGGGTTTGTGGCATCATCGGGAATATGATCCTCTACGCAGTGGGCCGTGCTTTGTAGGGTTGTGGTATCGTCAGGTATACGATCCCCTGCTCAGCATCAGGTTATAGTAGGGTTGCGGTATCGTTGGTTATGTGATCCCCTACTCACCGCGTGGTTTCGGTAGGGTTGTGGCATCGTCGGTTCGATCCCCTACATCGCAAGTTATACCAGATAGGGTTCCGGTATCGTCGTGACCACATTTATATTGGAAATGATCCTCTATCTGAGTGAAGTGTTTTTGTCGAGCGCCAGGTCGGGTTGTGGTATCCCCTAGTGGATCCTGGGAGTGATCCCTTATCTATTAGACCTATGAATGCCAGATCGGGTTGTGGTATCCCCCAGCGGATCCTGGGAGTGATCCCCTATCTGTGAGAACTACGTATGCCAAATCGGGTCGTGGTATCCCCCAGCGGACCCTGGGAGTGATCCCCTATCTGTGAGATATGTATACCGGATTGGGTTCTGGTATCCCCTAGCGGACCCTAGGAGTGATCCCCTATCCGAGGAGATTGGTGGTTATGTTGTTTCGGTGAGTTATCCTCAGTGATGCTATCCAACAAGCGTGATCTCTCGGGTGAGCATCTGAGAGGTTTGAGAGAAACCCAATGGAGTGTATCTCTTGGATGAGTGTCATCTGGGATGACAGTGATCGTGTGGTGTACTCTTCGGGTTGTGGATAGTTGCTGGTGATGAGGTCGGTACCTCTTGTGGCTTGGTGCGTGAGCTGGGTATATTTGGATTTTTCAAGGTGTATTTATGGGCATACACCTGAGCTGAGCTGACTAGTTGTGTTTAGCCGAGGATGGTCACGAGATGGAGTTTCTCTCTCTCTAGGTTCCCTCTGGCTGGGATGAGCGAACTATTGTCTTTTAGTTGCTCTCTTTGTTTTGGGTTTTTGGGGTTCCTACTGAGTATGTTTTTACTCACCCCTGCACGGGTTTTTCCCGCACATGTTCGTGTCTTGTGTAGACCACAGACCTTTCAACGGAGTCCCAGGAGGACCCGGAGCAGGCGGAGCTGAGTGAGCGAGAATGACCGGGGTGTTTGTCGGTGCGGTGCCGAGGGAGCTTTCCAGCGGTGTTTGTGGCAGTGTCCCCCTTCTTCTGAGCAGGTTGGACGCGCTTGTAGTTTTCTTTTGATGGGCCCTGTTTTTCCCTTTTGTACTTTTTCTGTTGCACTCTGGTTTGGGATAGTTTGTATGCATTCATTTACTTTTCTGTTTTCTATATCTCTACACTGTTTCATGGAGGTGTTTGTGGGTGCGTGTGTACAGGTACCTTAGGCTAATACCTCCCATTTGTGTGATAGCCTACTCGGCACTGGACGCCAGCCCCTGGCCTATTGGAGGCAGGATTGGGGAGTCGCGGCTCGAACCCCATTGGGTCGGGTCGTGACACACGCGACCCGCCCCGGCCTGGCCGGGGGGTGCGCTGGCTCGGCCAGCGGGCCGAGCAGGGGGGGGGACGCGGTCCCCCTTCCCTTTCGGCTCCACGGACGCGGTGCCCAACACCGCGTCTCATCCGGATCTTGCGTGGACTCAGCCGTGGCGGCACCTGCCGGCGGCGTGCCGGGGTGCCTCTGGCCTCTGGCTCCGCCGCACCGCCGTAGTTTTCCGCGGGCCACCGGAGCCATTCTAGTGGTCTGTTCTTGCTCCCGTCTGCGCCTGTAGTCGTCCCAGGACCCGTAGATTACTGCAAAGGCCTCCAATATCCATTACGGCCTCGCTTCGTCATTTCCAATTGTTCTCCACATCAAAAACAAAGTAGCGGTGAGTCGGGCTTGTTCGTTAACCCGCACCCACCGCGTTAGAGGTTTATAGCACCCCCAAACAAATTAATACCGAGCACGAGGGTATAATTCTCATGAGAAAGAACATACAATTTCCAGAATCCCCAACCTCAACCAGGAAGACGATCGTCAGCGTCGTGGTACACGACGTCACGGAGAAGAGGATCGTAGGCGTCGTCGGGGCGTGCCGAGGAGGAAGTAGTGTCTCCTCTCTAGCTGCGGGGAAGAGGTTTGGTGGCGCGTCGTCAATCTGCAAGGAACCAGCGTTCTTCGTCGTTCTTCGTCGGAGGTCGGCGTCGTCGGCGTTTCGTCGGAGCTTTCTCCCGCCGTTCTCAATTCGTTTTCCAAAGGGTTGATTAATAAAAGAATTAATCCTCACGTTGTGTTCATTATTATGGTTCATTAATGAACCTTAATTAATGAACCTATTAAACACACGTGTGTTGCTATTACACAACCAAAGGGACAAGTCATTAAATGGCCCTCATTTATTGATCATCATTACACTGTGATTCCGCCAACTGTCACTCAACGGTGGAAGAAATAGAATAAAATAACTTATTGTTATTTTATTTTATACAATTCTTTTTCTGAAAGTCTAAAAACTTATCCTTTTCGTCCGACCCTTGTCGGTTGAAGTTAAGCTTCACCTAAGCGAATCCCGATGCTGCGAATTCATCAGTTCCCTCGGATTTTAATTTCGTGCACCAGTTCAAAAGTTAGAAAAACCCGCTCGTTCGTTCACTAAACGTAGCTGAGCTAAACTTCGGAATTTGATTCCGGGCACACCGGGCCTCGAAATCAAGCTCTGTCAGAAGCCGTAGACTCGTAAAATTCCAAACTATTTTTTTAAAAAAAATCCTTGATATTTCCAGGTCTTTACAAATTTTATGGTTGGATTATTTATGAAAACATTTTTATACATAAAAAATAATTCTTTTCTAGAAAAAAACTTTTTTTGTTGCGTAATGAATTTTTATCTTAAATTAATTTCTATCACTTATAAAAATTGAACCTTTAAAAATATATTCTATATTTGGAATCATGAAGTCCAGATTTGTTAAATAGGTCACTTTTATTTCTTTCTTTATTAATAGTAACCATAGTAAATTTTTATTACCATGGTAAATAAAAAATGAGTTAATTAGTATTAAAACTAATGTGATGAGACTTTAAATTCATTAAAAACATTAATTTATTTAATTTAATGAATTTATTTATTCAATATTTATCAAAACATTAAAACTATGACCTCTTTTCTATTTGGATTTAATTATATCCTTTATAATATTTAAGTAAAAGATAAAGCTGAAAACGACACCTTTTTCTTTTAAGGTCTATACTATTTTGTGATAGGGCTAAGAATATGTTCAATTACAAATGGTTATTTTAAATATGAATTTTTTATTATATAAATTTATTTTTAAATTTTAGTGATGAAATAACTATCTAAAGTGCTTATGAAATACATACACATTGCTATTCAAACTAGTAAAAAAATAAATTAAATAATTTTAAAAAATCTAAAATTTATATGTTTTGGTTGATTTAAATTTCCCAAAAAAAATTAAATATAAATGTAAAATATTATAAATCTTTTTAAGTTTTATATTTTAATTCCATTAACTAAATGTTGTTTTCAATGTCACATTATGTGAATAGTTCTTAAATGACATTAATAATATTTTATGTTAAATATATTTTATTAAATTATTTAAAAATAATAAAAATCATGAAATAGAACAATTATTATGATAAATGGATGAAAATTACACCCCTTATTCATTTATGATCCAATTTCTAACTTATAATTAAAATTATAACCCTTCAATTTTTAAGAATTTGTTACCACTATTAAGATTAAAATTGGTTAACCAAGGGTTTAAACAAAACTATAAGGTTTAAAATGATATATAAACCTATAAAATTTTATTATATGAATATATTAATAATATATATTTCTTATATTTAAATCCATGACATTCTGGAAGCATTTTACTTGATTTAGACTCATATTATATTATAATATTTCGTGTATATCCAAAATTTACATTAATGATATTTTATAATAAATAATATTTTATTAAATGATTTAAAATTAATAAAAAAAACTATATTGGGCCACGGTAATGCTATATGGTTTAAAATATCAACCATAGTCCATATACGAGTCAATTTTCCGTTTATAGTAACTTTATTGTCCTCTAAAAAGCAAAAAACTTAGATATCAGGATAATTATAAAAAGGGATATGGGGGTTAAAACTAAGGGAAAAAGGTAAAAACATAACCAAAACATGTATAAATATTATTTTATTAGAGGATTTATCCTTATAATCATATTATATTTGAAATTATATTAATTTTGGACCTATGTTTTATTGAAAATTAATTTATATTAATTTAATACTTTAGGTGATTCCAAGAATGCCCCTCCCCTCGCTTATAAAAGGGAACATACTATCCTTCGTTATTAAAAATGATTAAAAATTCTATCTCAACCAAAACCTACAAAATTATATTATAAAATTTCATACTCATGTATTAGAGGTCTTGGTATTCTTAAAAGACCATTCCAAAAGTCATTAAGAATGAATCTAGAAGTTTCCTTCCAATGAAGAGGTAATCGTCTTACCCGACCGTTTTAAATTTATTTATTCTTCAACCTCCAATAAATCCATGGTATACATTATTAAAATAATTAATATATTATCATTTATATACTTAATTATTATGATTATTGAACAATCATAACATAAATTCTTCCCATCCGCAGGAAAATGATAATGTCGCACCGCGATATGTGTGGATTACTACCTCCACGAAGCGATGTCATTAACTTTTCATTTAAATTTTACATGGATTATAATTAGGAAATATTTAATGAAAATATATTATATATATGATATAAAAATAATCCTATAATACTGGATTATTGTTTTATTTTATTTTATTCCATCGATCAAAAAATGAAAACAATGTTTGTGCGTACATATAGCCTACTGTCTCCATAAATGTTTTATTTAATTTTTCTATCTCTATATTTTATGGATGACTCTAAATATTTATATAATTTTTAATATTTAGAAGATTATGGAACTGTGATCAATGTACAAGGATAAAAACTACCATACCAAATCAATCAAGAAAAATGAAACAGCTGACACCCAGAAACAATAGTTTTAAAAATGAATTATTAATAAAAGGAAGTTTAAATGTTATAAGTTGATGATATATGATATTATAATCATGTACATGATTCTGTTATATAAGTATGATAAATTTTAATTTATTATATGTGAGGTTTCATAACTTTCGGATCCAGTCGAACTTGAGGTAAGGGTTTCTTGTCTCACTTTTATTTCAGTGAGACTTATGTCACATTCACCATTTGTTTCCTTTGTGTGGTGTATATACTAAACATGAATGTATTTTATGAAACCTTCACAAAAATTATGGAAGTTTAAAAATCCATATAATTTTATCTATTTTATGAGGTTTTGATAATAATATTACCAAAGCAATAAGGGTTTTACGTTACAATCTCATTGTTTAATAAAATTATTTATGATTAAGTTTACAATGAGGAAACTTGATGATATACCAATCAAGAATATTATTAATTTTATTATACTTTGGTTATTTATATATATTACATGTTTTCTTTTCATTTTTTACTTTTTAAGTACTCAATATACCTAAATAATATTTTTAAGAAATTTGACTTTATATCTCTTTTTATTCAAAATGTCTTTTTCTTCCATTTCAACGTTATATAAAAAACTCAAGAATGATTTAGTATTATTATATATTTTTTGAAAGTCCATTTCACCCATTATTTAATTTTTAAAAAATGGTTTAAAAGGAATCTTCATTTCATTTTCTGAATGAGGTACTTTTGAATGTTACCAAAAAATGTGAAATGAATCTTTATTTTAAAAAACACAACATGAATGAAAATTCCTACTATCATAACCAATAAATGCTTTCAAGATTAATTAACATGTTCTCATGTTTTTTCTCAAAGAAAATGGTTTCCATAATATTTTGGAAATTTTTATATTTTATTGAATTTATTTCAAAAAGAAAAGGGTATTTTATTCATGAAAATTTCCAAGTGATATTTTAAAGGATTTTTCATTTACGATAAAATCCTCTTATGTTAATTATGATTTATTAGGGATATGATAAAAGTATATTATCCTTATTATTTCTATTTATGGTTTATGATTATTATGAAATATGTTTAAGAAACTCTTTTATTTTCCATGGGTCATTCTATAATGATATATTGAAATATTTATAGTACCCATATCCTTTCCATGATTTATGATATGATGACTATTTTATGATCTTTTGGCACAAATATGTATGATTTTCATTATGTTATGAGTGAGCCTAGAATTATATATCCCAATAATTCATTTGAAAAATAAGGATATTTTATAAGATAATAATGGAAAGAATGTCGATTGAACATAGTTCAGTAAAGGTTTCTATCCACTATGATAGTCTTGGGTGTGAACATTGACTAAGAATAAGAAGGAATGGGGAGTGAACCAAATCCACTATCATAGTATTATAAATGATCCTTGACTAAGGAAATTATTTTATATGCTTATATTTTCACCAGAAACTTATGTTTTATGATAATGTTATGGTATTATAACTCATGTTTTTTGATTCCTTGATGATTCATTCCTTACGAACTACCAAAATATATGTCATGACTCATGATCACGATCTATGATATGTCGGGTATGGTTTTAAAATTTTAATCACATGTTATCATACAATTTTTTCATGTTATAATTAATTGTTCATTGATATCTCCCTTGTTTGCCCTTACTGAGCATCTAAGATAACCCTTTCTTATGTTTCCTTTCCTTAGGTTATGAAGAATGGTATTAAGTATGATATGTCTATAAAGAGTATTATTTATGACGAAATTAATGGGATATAATATAGATATATTATGAACAATTAATTTATGTATCCATGTTTCCAGATATAGTAAACCAATACAATTTTGGAAAGGAATATAATTTTATATATTGGATACTCATCTAAAAAGATGTAATATTTATGTCTGAATGGTTTGGGTGCTTTAGTTGGTATCAGAGAATATTCAATATTTGTATATTAATAATAGATAACTTTAGTGAAAACCATGGGGATAATCCTAATTATTGGATAACATCCAAAAAAATTCTGGAAAGATAAAGATTATGTGGTTTTATAAGCAATGCATCTCTATCTAGAAACTATAAGTGGACATGGTTTTGTCATAGATGAATACAAGGGTAATAATATAAAAAACAGTTGGTAGAAGGACATATTTTCCATTATTATGATTCATGGTGAGTGCTCCCTTACTACGCACATGGTTTCACGCTCCTCGGGGATATGATGGGGTTAACTCTTATATAACTTATGAACCATTATGAATAATTTTAATAGATGATAACCAAGGGTGCCCTAGGATAAACCTAAGGTTTCATTAATTGAAAATAATATTTCATGATTCAGACATCCTATGAATTATTTTTAATGATTATGTGATTCCTCGGTATGAATATTATTAATCACACTATACTTTTTTGTTTTAGTCAATGGCTAGAACTATGAGGAATCATGTTAACACAGGATGTAGTGAAAAATGGAATAATTATACTCATGAGAAACCAAATGAAACAATAGATAGAATGAGAGACCTTGAAATTATTCCTGATCATCGAACTCATTGAATTATTAACAATCTCAACATGGGTGAGATTCCTGACAAACCTAACATGAGAAAAATTAAGTTTTAGGAAGAACATGGAGGGAAAAAGTTTCATCTTCTTGTAATTCAAGAATGTTGGAAGAATCACAAAGGTAAATGTCTTAGAGGAATGATAATATGTTTTATGTGTGGAATAGAAGGGTATAGAGAATTTTATTTCTAAGGAAAAATGAAAATTTCAGTGGAGTGAATTGAAGTTCATCCAAAAGTACTATTTATAGTTCAATGTTTTATGTGTGGGGAATATGTTCATTATCATAGATAATTCCATAATACAAGGTTTAACTCCTATTCTAAGGAATTACCTATTTTATTTTGGTCATTAAAGTTAAATCATTGAAGTTTTTATGTATTGGGATTCAAAAATTATATTATAAAAGTGTTATATCAATGATATTATGGATATATGAATCATGAAAAATATAAGGATTGTTCCACAATAGTTTTTCATTAAGGATCAAAAAACATATGTTGAATGTTATCGATAAACAATAAAATTGATTTAGAGGTAAGGTGTTAATGATTCATTATGATAAAGAGATGATTGACATTAAGGAAGTAAATGAGATAGTATTAGTAACCTTGAAATTGGTTAGTTCATCTTTGAAAAAGTTTATCTCATTGTTTGATTTACACAATATATTCAATAGTTTGGGATTTTATTTCAGGAATAATAATTGTGTTAATTTTTGGAATCATGTTTTTTTCATGGGGGGTTAACTTAAGAGTTATGGATACCATAATAGGTTTATAATATTAAGTTTGATAATAATTTCAAAGTCATAGATAGCTTTTTTTAGGTTTTAAGTGATGGGATTTTTAGGGTATTTTAAACATTCACTGAGTTTTAGGAAGAATACCCTATTGAGGTTGAGATAGCCCTTTGGGCTAGTATATGATTTGATGTTGTGTTAATTATGTTCTATTGTACATGGTATATAGATAATCATTATGGTTGAAAATTTATTGATTGAAAAGGTGATATTTTTTGGATATATTTATGTTCAGGCTAATGATAACCTTTCATGTTATTATATAAATTTTATTCATGATATTTTTGTGAATTTAAATATAGTATAATATTATAAAGTGATTTATCATGGAGATCAATGTAATTTTGGAAGATTCTTCATTTGTTTGAGTTATATATAACCTTTAGGTTTAACAAAAATATTATTTGGGAAAAATGCAGTTAAATTTGTGGGGATGTTATTTGAAGGGTATGATATCACTGTTGAGGTTAAAACATTCCTTAATATTGATATTATTGAGACTAATTGGGATGTAGGTTTATTTATTTATGTAATAATCTTAGTTGAACCTTCAGTGCTATTGTGGAAATATTAAAGTAAAATGTATTATTTCCTCATATGAAGGTTTGTAAATTTTAGAAATTATATTACCTTTGAAGATCCCAAATAAATTAAATTAATACTTGTGTTGTAATTTTTGTCAATGTACTTGTTTAATGAAAATTCAATGTTACAATTTTTAAAAGTGTGGAGGTTTTGTATTTGATTTATTATTGAGAATTGATGGTTTGATTGGAATATTTACTTCAAATGACGAACCATAAAATGTAACAATTGTAGAGCCTAACTGAATTTTAAAAGACATGTGTAGGTTGTATTAAGAGGAAGATGGAGATAAAATAATTTAAATTTTTTATTGCTTTAGAGGCCTGAAGATCTATCCCATGATAATATTATAAGGAATTTTATTATCTTCCAAGATAGATGGTTTCTCAAATTCATAAGTGTTTTATGACGATGGTGAATAGATTACAATATCATGGTGAGAAGGATATTATGGATGAACAAAAAGTGTATAATATTATTGTCATAATTTTGAAGGAGTTTTAATCTAAAATAATAGTGACTGATGACATGAAACTTCCAACTATGTTGAGTATTTATGACCTTATCATAAATTTATGTAGTATGAGAATAGTTCAAAGTGAGGTATAGGGAATAAGTGAAATAATCAAGTTCCATTTTCTTTAACTACTTATGGAGATACCAACTATAAACCATGTACTTCAAAGAATACTTCTAAATATTATTTAGATAGTATTAATATGGTCCTAGTGTTGGTGAATTTTCTCAAATTTCAAGGTTTATGAATGGTGTAATTGGAAAGAAGAATTTTTTAATAACTAGTAAAATGGGAAAAAATAGGATTGGCATATTTGGAAGAATGGATAAGAATATAGAATATTAATATATTTTCTATTATGATCATAAGAATACAAGGAATTTTAGATTATATTTTATAAGTTTGAAGAGGAAACGTAATGGTTCTAGAATATCCTGAATGAAAAAAGGAAAGAAAGTTCAAAGATAAAATACTAACAGTTGGAAGTTAGTGAAGATCTATCTTCCGAAAGCAGTGATACTGATAATAAGGACAATCAAAATATAAATAATTTCTATTTGAAATATCCTTTGAATTAATTGTGTTTAATGGTAAAGGTAACCACTAAGTCTCTTATGAAAAAAAATCTAGATACTAATTATTCTTATTATTTTGATGATGAATATGATACTCCATTATTTGAATAAAAGGATGAATATGTGACTATCCTAGATAAAATATATAATAATATAAGGAATCCAAATATAGACTATATTGTGATTCAAAAAAATATATTATGATCATCCTTATTCAATAAATATCTTAAATTATGAAAATTTAATAACTCCTATTGATAGGATTTTATCTCATCTATATGATACAAATTCAAAATAACATGTACACTTCTAAACAAACCCTTTATTATCTCCATATAAATTCATTTACATAGTGCTTTGTAGATAGAAATTTGTTTTATAAGGAAAAAAATAATGGATTTTGGATATAAAACTCAAATAAAATTCAAATAACTCTATTTTTCCTTAATTATCATCAATTAACCTCATAAAAATCTATTTCATTGTTTAAAATAAAGATACACTTACATTCAAACTCATATCAATTAAGAAATATTCAATGTTGTTTAGTAACATTTCCATGATAAAAAGTGACTCAGGAAGAAATCACTTGATATATTATTCATCTAAATATGGTATCCATATTCTACTCTAAAAAAAGGAGTATCTGACCACAATATCATTAGATTGGATGATTTTTTTTATGAATCTTTATTCCTCCATGAGTGAGTACTTTTTCGGTTCTTGGAAACATTGCTTGGTTCATTTCATGGGGCGAGACACTCCTTTGAAACATTTTATCTCATGGATTCACATGACATGATTATCTCATGTTGATTTCTTCCTTATAATGTAAGGTGATTAAATTATTCCTTTAACTCATTTATATTATAAAATCATCAATCATCGATATCTTCTTCATACTCCCCCTTATAGCTAGGATATCTACTTTGATAATGACAAAAAATATAGCCTTGATAAATGAATGGGGTCTTCAGTCTCTCTATTTAGTTTTTTATAAATACATGATCTCTATAAATCTTTATTTTCTAATCAATTCACATGAAATACATAAAATAATTTTATCATTATAAAGAATTAACACCCACCTCACTTTAATCTCCACTTTAATTGATCAATGTACAAATTCCCCTTTAATAATTACAAACTTCTTTGGATTTATGTTCCCTACTCTCTATCAATTTGAAAACATATTCAAATATTAATTTGAGGGAAGTGGTTTTGGTTCACACCTTAATATCCCACAGGAATCATCAATTGAATACTACATTCCCACCAACCTTCTTCATATAAAATATTGATGGAGAATTTTCTATCTTTTGATAAATATAAATATCTACGTTAATTTTTATTTTTAAACCACAATATAAATAATTTATACCAATTAAAATTGATATATCTCAATGGATAATTGGTTCCTTGATTATGAAGATAAATTCCATTATATATGCTCCTTATTCTAATAGTAAACATTTACTTCTCAACCCACTACTCAATAATTTTCTCAGGATTCTTCCACTTTATTTGATGTCTCACTCTCTAGGTATCCCATATCATCATCCCATATATCATTATAGAATTCCAAAAATCATTAAATAGGGGGTAATAGATTCCATGATTCCAATAACACTCATTAAACATTCACATATTTATATAATATACATTCTTTCTAGAATTATTAACTTGATGTTTTTTACTATATTAATGCCATTTCTTATCTCTGATTCTTATAGAAAATTTTTAAGGTATATATCATACATGTATTCATCCATTCCATAAACTATTTTTGAGTTTTTGTAAATCAATGTAGTCACTAAATTCCAAGAATTCATTCTCCTTCAATAAAAATAGATATTGTGTCTATTTTAGTTTGCATGTGTTTTATTCAACAGATTAGAAATTATTCAGAATTCCTTGGTAGGGAGTGTGATGCACCATTAACATTCTATTAGGTATTTTCTGGTATTTTCTTTTGGTTTCCCTTTTTATTTTGGCATGTATTTTTGGCCCAAAATTGAGAGGATACCTGTAATAGTGAAGTCATGGATTTTTTTTGATTTTCATCTTTTCCCTAGGATCTTTTTACCATTTGTTGGGAAATTAAATGACGTGTAAAAGGGTTTCACGATGCGTATTGCTGGCTGGACTCATCCTGCGAGTTGAATTCATAGCGTGAGTTTTTACACATTGTGTATGGTTTACGTGTCGTGTAAAGTGAAAATCTCATTTTTAATTAAAATGATACTCATTTTTCAGCATAGCTCAAAATGAAAGGGATTCAGGATACGTAAAATATTACACATCATGTAATTCCCCAAGTTCCAATTTTTATGGTGTTGTGTGGGTGTTTGGGGTATCATTTTTTTATTGTATCCTCCTCCACTTATCCAAATCTCATTCCCTAGGTGATTTTGGGTGTCTCCCTTCCATCTGGATCGATTCATTGAGTGATTGATTAATAGTTTTAGGAGCTTCATCTCTCTAGGTAATACTACCTCTAAGTTTCTATCTCGTTTGTGGTTTTGGTGCTATTTTTTGTAGGGATTATTGATTGGATTTTTTCTTCTATCAATCATTTTTCACTCTTTGTTCATACCTTGTCTTCCAAAGGTAGATCTTTTGGTTTCCAATCCCCGTTGTCAAATGTGGTTAGGTTTTCTATTCTCTTGAAGTAGGTGGATTTATTCAATTGTTCTAATTTCTTAAATTGATTATTGTTCTTATGGATATAATTTAGATTTGAAATGGAATTACATGTTTTGAAATTGAAAGTGTCATGGGTTCATGTTTTAAAGGTGGGTTTTCCTTGAAAACATAATAACCTTGATTTAAAATGTAAAAACAGATTTTTCAAACCCTGAATCAGATTTTCATGGCATTTAAATTGTTTTATAAAAATTTGAACATGGTTTTTAAAATAGAAATTGACAAAAAATGCATAATGGGAACCTTGGGTATATCGAGATAGATATAAGGGTAGCCTTAGTGTGGGTGACACCACTATGAGGTAACCTCTTGTATGTCTATGGTCTATGGATGGACTCTATGATAGTTATGATCTAACTTTATGCCATTTTTGGATTGTGAGTGTCCAGTATGTATTGTCCCTTAGGCTAGAGACCAACTGATAAGTGCATTGTTGTTTCTGTTTGTTTATTACATGATAGTTTATTTCATGGATTTAGATCATATGTATAATTATGTTTTGGGATCTTTTATAAAACTGTTTGTAAAACAATTTTTGTTTTAAAGATTAGACTTGTGAATTCTTGTTATTAGAGCTTGTATAGTTATTTTGGTGGTATCATACTGGGATTTGTTTCTCACACCCTACTTCTTCCAGTGGGAGGCTATAGACCTTTTTTCCATGATAAAAGTATATGGGAGAGAATTATGTAGCATGAAATATTCTCTTTACACTTCTATTTCATTTTGGGATAGTTTGGAGGTGACGCATGGTCACATGGAGACTTTTTTTCTAGACTTGTCTTTTTTTAGACGATTTGGATCAGTGGTATCTTTTATTTTTTTCTTCATAGTACTTTTTTTATGTCTTGTTTTTATTATATTCAAGTCTTGTTTCATTATATCTATTTTACCCCACCCTATATTGAGATGGCTTAGATGGTTGGCTTGGTTGGATCGGGTTGGTCTGTTACAATTTGGTATCTCATCCAGGTTACTCAGCCTGAAGTGTTTTAGCAGTACATAAGTTGATTATGTGTCTTGGAAAGGTGGGAGTAGAATCATCAGAATTCATATAGTAGGTGTGCAAAAGCAGTATGGCCAACTCACTCCTGTTATTGAATCTGAGTTTCCATGGGTGGTTGTAAAAATATTTTCTAATTCCAAAACTAAGTATTTAGGTTTATATAACACCCCAATATTTCATGGTATGTTATCTTCAATAGCTTGTGTTACATGCAACACCGATTTGTCTTACGTTACACCGAAGATTGAGTTTCTATGAAACAACACTTTAGTATTATAATTATTTAAATGATATTTTTATAACTTATCCATTAAATATAGTAATATAAATAGTAGTAAATAATTTTTAAGTGTTATTTATAATGTTTTCACATAAATAAAACAAATTTATAATGAAATATATGTGTTTCTAGAAAATAGTTATATGTTTAGAAATATTATTTTCTTAAAGGAACTAATTTTTATGACATTTTATGAACAATAATAAAATTAATTTTATACACTCTTAGAAATTTAATTTGGTAAAATAGACTTCATTTTAGAATTTGGAATATCAAAATTATCTTAGGGTGAATTTTTTTATTTTTCTGAAAACTTCGAATTTTTGATGAATATTGAAAAACAATGCATTATTGTTAAAACCCGAATTTTTTATTTAAATAATTATATTACTTTATATTGATTTTAAAAAAAATGGATAAATAATACATATATTAACCAAATTTAGGTCATTGGAATCATTTTTTATAATATAATTAGATATAAAAATCCATTGATCATTTTTCACTTCTTTTTACTCATCTTCTAGCCACATTTGCATATTTTCATTTAACATAATTTTATCACTTCTATGAATTGAATATAGAAAATCATACACACATGGTTTGTAATTAGGGTGAAAATTTTGGTCTAATAGGATAAAAATAATTTTTATTGAATAGTATCTTTAGAATTTTATTTACCACGGTCAAAGATAAATTGGGTAATTAAATGTACAAATAATATTATAATAATAATAAATTACCCTAAAACGTGGCCTACCTTATTGGATGAGTCATGTATGACCAATAAAAACCTTAGTTAGAACCTTTTGCCTTTGGAAGCCACTTGGGTGTGATTAAGACATTTATAACATTTAATTTTAAAGGTAAAAATATCATAAACATGACTCTTATTACTAAAAAAATTTAATATGTGGTTATATAAGTGATATATTAGTCTATAAATATTAATTACGAAGATAAAAATATTTCATACATTAGGGTTATTTATTTTTAATTTTTATGAATTAAATAATTAAATTTAATTATGATACAATGATGGTGCAATAATAGAGTTATTAATAAAAGAATTAAATAAATGATATTATAAACATTAAAATAAATATTATTAGGAATATTTGATGTCGTACACAAATTTTTTTGATGACTATGACATGTTAGTATTGAGTTAATTCATTTTTTTCAAAATAATAATGTTTTTTTGACTAACAAAAAACATGTATTTAATAGTGTCAAAATTGACATAAATGAGATTTTAAAATAAATACTATTATATTAAATGATATTAAAGTAATAAAAATACACAATACATCCAAATAACTTTGATAGTGAATTTTTTTTAATAAATTATACACTTTAGGTTCACTTGAAATTTTATAGTAACTATATTAACCATGTAATGTAAAAAAATAGAACACATGGTAAGAGTTAAATTATTTAACTAAGGATTAAATCTAAAATATAAGTTTCATTTTATGACCTAAAAATGTATAAAACCTACTGGTTGAGTGTATTTATACCCATCCTCATATTATATCCTAAATAAATCACTTTGTAGCTATTAAAAACTGAAAATCAATTTATAATAAATTAATATTTTAAGGTCTTCCAAAAGTGCACATCACCTCTCTTATAAAAGGGAAATTCTCCTTCTCTTTAATTCACACCTCCAAATCCCTTTGTCTCAGCCAACCTATGACCTCTTATTCTCCCAAATTACCTCAATTCATCCTATAGGACACAATTTGGCCATACATACAACATAAAAATTCCATTTTTGAAAATAGAAAAGGAGACACTCGAATAAGAGGTAATTGTTTTACCAATTAAATTCAATTTCTTTTCTTATTATACTTATTCTACCTTTGTTGTTTCCATACTAAAGTTATAAATCACGAATATAATATATTTTTATATGTTTTTATTATTATGGGACTACCATATTACTCATTTTACCCATCCTATGAAAAACAATATCACCGTGTGTGTGTACGTAAGGCTTACCGTCTCTACGCTCTACTGTAAACTATTTTTAATTAAACTTCATTTCTATGGGTATAACGATAAATATAAAAGATATAAATAATAAATATAACATGATATTAGTTTTTTAAAATTCATATTCTATCCAATTACATACCATCTAACCATTGAGGAAATTATATTGTCTCTCGTGCGTGCGTATGACTTACCGTCTCCACGACGTGATTAGATTCATCTTCCACGTTCTACATTCAAGGATGATTATAAAAATGTATATTATTAATAAGTATAGAATATATGAAATAATAATGATACTGAAATAATATATATATATATACGTTCATATATTTCATTCACTTACTTCCATTCAATATGATTAGAAAATGGAAACAACATTCATGCGTACGTACGTCCTACTGTCTCCATGAATGCTATATTCCATTTCATATATCAAATTATTATATATATTTATATTCTGAATATATATATATATGATATAAAAATAATGTTATACATTTTTTAAGTAAGTAATTCATGATCTATGTATCATGATTAAGAATAATAAGTCAATACACGTACGATATATAATTTTTTTTTACCCGAAATGTTTCTTTAGATTGAAAATTATTAATAAACTAGTAATATAAAGTCATTAATGCATCATATATGATATCATAAATATTATTATGATTCTTTTAGAAGTTAATAATATGTTTAAAACCATTATAAAGGAGTTTTGGACATGTACAGAGAGTATCCGACCTAATCTAAGGGAATTTTGTCTCGCTTTTAATTTTCTTGAGATATAATCCATATTCACCACCTATTTCTTATGTGTAGTGTATATAATTCCCCTATTGTATTTAATATCATTAATACATTTATATTAATGGTATTTAAATATTCATTTGAAGATATCAGACTTATGAATTAAATTTTCAATGTGGTATGGGATGCTTTGAATGTTTAAAGAATTAATCCTTTCTCTATTGCAATATTCTTGATATTATTTTACCTTATTTTTTATATGGATATAAAAGGATTACAAAGGATATTTTATATCTATTTTTAATTTCATCCAAATGTTTTCAAAAGGAATATTTTTTTTCAGTTTTATGTTGGGGACTCTTTAACTAAAACATCATTTTAAATGTTTTAAATATTTATCCTTTTAAAATCTTTCTCATTAATGTCAATGTTTTCAAAATATTTTAAGGATTTATTTATATGGACATGAATTATTTTAAATATTAATTCTTTTCAAAAGTCTCAAAGTAGTATGGGACCCTTTTATTCAAAAATATATTTTTAAATGTCTTCTTTTATAAGTATATTACTTTTGAATAAATGATTTCAATGAAAAAGGGGAATTTATCTTAGAATATTTTTAGTGATTTTAATGGAGTATTTTCATCTATGACAACATCCTTTTTTGGATCTTAAGCTTAATTGAGGTTGGTCTCTTATGATATCATTTATCATATTTTATTGAATATTTTATGATCAGTTTGATTATGGATGTTCTAATTAGATACCATTCTTGGTTTATGGTTAATGTATTCCTATTTTGTATACTATTTTTAATATGAATGATTATTTTGTTTATGTTTCACAATTTTCATATGAGAAATGAATTGGACTTATTAAGTGATAGGTGGGTAATTATATAGCCGCTCGATTCATCGGTAGGTCTCATGAGATGAAATTAGTTAGTGACAAACCCTTCATGTTTGTTGTCAATCAGTTTTAAATTGTCAGGAGGATAGATCTTGACATAAACCAGATTGGTTTCTATTCATATTCTTAAACTAACACAAGGATAGATCGTGACAGTAGTTATCTTGTTGGGAGGATATATATTGACACAAATAAGATAGGTTTCTACGCACATTCTTAAACTATCATGAGGATAGACCTTGACAGTAGCTATCTTGAGGATATATATTGAAACTGCAGACATCCATCATTATGCATTCCCTCATTATGAGATTAATTGTTAATATTACAAGTGATTACTCTACTAGTATAATATCAATGTGAATGTTTAAATTTAATTATTTAATATATTCTTGACATATTACGTTCAAGGTTATGTTGAAAAGGCTTGTGTTTCTGTTTTATACTTTCCTTAAAAGTTTATTCTTATTTAAGAAAACTTTTGTTGTATTATTTAACTTTACTGAGCATCTGATCTCACCCTTTTATTGTGTTTTATTTTCCCAAGACGCCAAGAAGTGTTTTATGATTGATATATAGGGTTAATATAGGATAATAATAGTGTTCTCAAAGGATTATATGTTGTATTTTATGTTTGAAATTGTAATGTAAAGTTTATGTTTGTAATCTATTTTCTAAGACTACTAAAATGATCAGTCCTTTGGTATTTGATTCCTTGTAATCATTCCAATGTAATAATATAATGCACAATCTCCAGGTATCTGGGGTCATGGAATTACAGTTGGTATCACTGGAAGTTTATCAACAACCTTGGAAATTTGATTTAGAAAACATAGATTATGAAACATAACCTTATGAATGACTTTGAGGAGAAGTCTAAATATTAGATATCATAGTTAAGACTTGGTAATGGATAACCTAGATTAATCCTATGGACTTAAGGATTTAGAATAATATTCCACAATTTAGAGATCCTATAAATGATTATTCCTTACTAAATCACCATTATTAATATTTCTCACATTATTCTTTGAGTTTTGATCAATGGTTAGAATCTTCACGGTTATACATGAAATGGTTATATTGCTGGTGGTAAAGAGATTACAAAAGAAAAATGAGAAGAATGAGGTATTAAGGAATATGATGTTGAAGCATAGTTAAGTATTTAAGAGTGAAGTGGAATGATTATGTTTATTTTGTATTTGGATTCAAGAATTATTAAATCAATGGTTCTATGGTTATAAGATTCATGGTATATATAAGGATTATACTATAGTACTAATTCTTAAAGAATTTGGAAACATAAGGGTTTTCATTTAGGATTTAATAGTGATAAAATATTTGGTGTGAGATGATAAGAGATACATTACATTTTTTGGGGAATCTAAAGTTAAAATTGATTTTTAAAATTTATAGACTTTTTGGACAGTGAATTTGGATGGAAGTATTTTGGTCGAGTCTTATGGTTGGAATGGAGTAAGTTGACACTAGATATTATTTTTTGTTTTTAAAGTATGATTTATTGGATAATTTGGGATAACCTTTTTGGTTTCAGTAAATATTTATAGGATTAAGGAAATACTTGCGGGCCTTATGATTTATCAAAAGTGTTTCAGGTGTAAAAAATAAATTTTGAACATTCATTTCCATATATAAGGGATGAAATGAAAATAGATTGATGCACAACCAAATAATGAGATTAATATTATAACATGGAATGAAATAAATTAGGTGCTTTTATGAATAGTAAAAAAATTCTTCAACTCTAGGGAACAGATCTTGAAACCAAAAATGTTATCATAGTCATTTTCTCAATGAATCAAATGGTCCCTTAGATCATTGTGAATTTATAGCTTTCTGATTGTTAACTATATCCTCATTATGTTCTATATCACTCTCCATCAAAACATGTTGACTAGATTTTTATTTCATGACCATGTTTTTCAACATGGAACCCTATTATGTGTTATCTCTGGTGACCTTTATACTCTCCTTTCATTATTTTAAAAAGGTGGTCTCATTAATCCATTTTCTTATATGGGATTTCAAAAAACGATATTTTGAAAATTCCAACCCATAGTATTTGATCCCAAGGTTAAATTGTGAGGATTCAATTTATTCAAGGAGTTGAGGATGTAAAACCAAAATATTTCATGGCATGTTATCTTCCATAGCTTGTGATTTACATAACACCAACTTGTCTTGTGTTACCCAAAAGATTTGGTTTCTGTGAAACAACACTTTAGTACTATAATTATTTAAATGATATATTTGTAGCTTATCAATTAAATATAGTAATAAAAATAGTAATAAATGATTTTTAAGTGTTATTTATAATGTTTTCACATAAATAAAACATATTTATAATTAAGTATATAAGTTTTGGGAAAATAGTTATATGATTAGAAATATTATTTTCTTAAAGGAACTACTTTTTATATGCTTTGGTGAAAAATAATAAAATTAATTTTAGATACTCTTAGAAATTTAATTTGGTAAAATAGACTTCATTTTGAAATTAGTAATATCAAAATTATCTTAGGGTTAATTTTTGGTATTTTTCTGAAAACTATCAATTTTTGATGAATAGTGAAAAACACTGCATTATTGTTAAAAACCCAACTTTTTCACCTAAATAATTATTTTAATTTAAATGGATTTTAAAGTATCAATAGATAAATAATACATATATTAACCCAATTTAGGTCATTATAATCATTTTTATAATATAATTAGATATAAAAATTCACTAAACATTTTTCACGTCTTTTTTCCCACCTTCTAGCCACATGTTTATATTAGCATTAAACATAGTTTTACCACTTCTGTGAATTGAATTTTGAAAATATAACATGCATGGTTGTGATCGGGGTGAAAACTTTGTTCTAATATGATCAAAATAATTTTTGTGAATAGTAACTTTTAAATTTTATTTACCACGGTTAAAGGAAAATTGGGTAATTAAAGGTAAAAATAATATTATAATAATATAAAATTACCCTAAAACTTGTTCTAACCTTATTGGATGATTCTTGGAAGTCCATTAAAATCTTTGGGTACAACTTTTGGATTTTTTAAGCCACTTGGGTGTGATTAAGACATTTATAACATTTAATTTGAACTAAAGGTAAAATATCATAAACATGACTCTTATTACTAAAACAATTTTAATATGGGGTAATATAAGTGATATATTATACTATAAATATTAATTAGTAATATAAAGATATTTCCTACATCATGGTTATTTATTTTTAATTTTTAGGAATTAAATATTTAAATTTAATTATGACACAATGACGATGCAATAATAGAGTTATTAATAAAAGAATCAAATAAATGATATTATAAATATTAAAATAAATATTATTAGAAATATTAGATGTCATACACGATTTTTTTGGGTGAATATGATATTTTATTATTGATTTAATTCATTTTTTTCAAAATATTAAGTTGTTATGACTTTAAAAAAATCATGTATTAAATAGTGTCAAAATTGACATAAATGAGATTTTAAAATAAATACTATTTTATTAAATGATATAAAAGTCATAAAAAATATATGATTTGGACAACTAACTTTTATAGTGATAAAAGTTTCATAAATTATCCACTTTATGTTCTCTTTTTATTTTATAGTAACTATTTAAACCATGTAGTGTAAAAATACAAGAAGACATGGTAAGAGTTAAACTATTTAACTAAGGGTTAAATCTAAAAGATAAGGTTACTTTTATGAACTAAAAATTTATAAAACCTATTTTTTTAGAGTCTTTAGACCCATAATCATATTATTCTGGAAATAAATCATTTTAGAGCTATTATAAACCGAAAATAAATTTATAATAAATTAATATTTTAAGATCTTCCAAAAGTGCCCCTCACCTCTCTTATAAAGGTTACTTCTCTTTATCTTTAATACACACCTGAAAATCCCTTTGTATCAGCCAACCCCTACCCAATTATACTCCAAAAATCCATAAATTCATACTATATTCCTCAATTTGGGCATAAATCCAACCTAAGGAGTCCTTTTGTGCAAATCAAAAGGAGACACTCTAAGAAGAGGTAATTGTTTTACCAATTCAATTCAATTTCTTTTCTTCTTCTACTTCCTATTCCTATGTATTTTCCATACTACAGTGATAAATCCAGAATATATTATATGTTTTTATGTTTTTATTATTATAGTACAACCATATTACTCCTTTACCCATCCTATGAAAAACAACATCACCATGTGTGTGTGTACGGCTTACCGTCTCCACGCCATGGTGTAAATTGTTCTTCATTGCACTTTATTTCTATGGGTATAAAGATGAATATAAAGTATTTAAATAATTAATATAAAATTATATTTTTTCTTCAAAATTCATATTCCATCCAATTCCATAACATTTAACCATTAAGGAAATGTTATCGTCGCTCATGTGTACGTACGACTTACTGTCTCCACAACGTGATGAGATTCATCTTCCACATTTTCCATTCAAGGATGATTATAAAAAATATATTATTAATTAGTAAAAAATATATGAAAAAATAATTCTACTGGAATAATGTGTGTGTGTGTGTGTGTCTTTCCATATATTTCATTCACTTACTTCCATTCAATACGATAAGAAAACGGAAACACCGCTCATGCGTACGTACGGCCTACCGTCTCCATGAACGGTGTATTACATTTCATATATCTATATATTATATATATTTATATTCTGAATATATATGATATATAAATCATGTTATACATTCATAAATTAATTAAATCATGATCTATGTAATATTATTAAGAATAATAAGTTATAACATGTACGATAAACAAAGCGATCATTACCCAGAATGTTTCGTTAACTTGGAAATTATTAATAAAATTGTAATATAAAGTCATAAATGAATCACATATGATATCATAAATATTATTATGATTCTTTTATAAGTTAATAACATTTTTAAAACCATTATACAAGAGTTTCAGACACGCACGAAGAGTATTAGACCTAAGGTAAGGGAATTCTGTCTCACATTTAATTTTTGTGAGATATAAGTCATGTTCACCACCTATTTGTTGTTCATGGTTTGTGTACTGCCCCTATTTTATTTCATATCATGAGAAGATTTATCTTCATGGTATTTAAATATTCATTTGAAGATATCAAACATATGATTTAAATTTTCAATGCGGTATGGGATGCTTTGAATGTTTAAAGAATTCATCCTTTCTCTATTGTAATATTCTTGATATTATTTTACATTACTATTTATATGGATATAAAAGGTTTATAAAGGGAATTTTATGCCTTTTTTTTAAGTTCATCCAAATGTTTTAAAAAATGAATATTTTTAATGTTTTATGTAAGGGACACTTTAACTAAAAAATTATTTTAAATTCCTAATAGGTTTATCCTTCTAAAATATTTCTCATTAATGTCCATGTTTTCAAAATATTTTAAGGATTTATTTATATGGACATGAATTATTTCAAATATTAATTATTTTCAAAAGTTTCATAGTGGTATGGGACACTTTGATTCAAAAATATCTTATTTAATTTGTTCTTTTATAAGTTTGTGGCCTTTTAATAAATTATTTCAAAGAAAAATCAGAATTTGTCTAAAGATATTTTTACTAGTTTTAAGAGAGTATTTTCATCTATGAAAGCATACTTTTTGGATCTTACACTTAATTGCGGTTTATCTCTTGTGATATAATTTACCATATTTTATTTAATGTTTTATGATCAGTTTGATTGTGGATGTGCTAATTAGATACCATTCTTGGTTTATGGTTAAAGTATTCATATTTCGTATACTAGTTTTTAATATGAATGATTATGTTGTTTATGTTTCACCATTTTCATATTAGGAATGCATTAGACATAGTATGTGGTGGAAAAGGCCCTATATATCCCCTATATGCATTTTTAGGTCTCATTAGATGAAATTAGTTGGTGAAAAACCCTTCATGTTTGTTGTCAAGTAGTTTTAAATTTTCAGGAAGATAGATCTTGACACAAATCAGATAGGTTTCTACCCATAGACTTAAACTGTCACGAGCATAGATCATGAAAGTGGTTATCTTATCATGAGGATAAATCTTGACACAAATCAGACGGGTTTCTACCCACAAACTTAAACTTCCATGAGGATAGATCTTGACAGTAGCTATCTTGAGGTTATATCTTGATAGTGCAGACATCCAACATTATGCATTCCCTCATTATGAGATTAATTATTGATATTGCAAGTTATTATTTGACTTGTAGAATATCAATTTGAATGTTTAAATACAATTATTTGATTTATTATTTCCATATTATTTTCAAGGTTATGTTGAAAAGGTTTTTGTTTCATTTTTATACTTTCCTTAAAAGTTTATGCTTATCTATGAAAGATTATGTTGTATTTTTTAACCTTATTGAGCATCTGAGATCACCCTTTTCTTATGTTTTATTTTCCTAGTATGACAATAAGTGTTTTATGATTGATATATAGGGTTAATATAGGCAAATAATTGTGTTCTCAAAGGATTATCTTTGTTGCATTTTATGTTCAAAATTGTAATGTAAAGTTCATGTTTGTAATCTATTTTCCAAGATAGCTAAACTGATCCATCCATCAGGATTTTATTCCTTGTAATCATTCCAATGTATTAAAATAATACATTGAATCCTGGTTTCTGGGATTAGGGCATGATAGTTCATTTGAATAAATTGTATGGAAATTTTATTTAAATAAACCTATCTACAATTTTTGGGGACTTGTTGTGTGTAAGTTAATTTGAATAAACTAAGTGGGGCAATTTATTTGGATGGAACCATTCCTTTAAAAAAAATTACTTCCTATTATAGGATTCATAACTACTTTAAATTCATATTATTTTAAATAATGTTTTTGGATTCTTATTTTTTATTAAATGGTTTTGGATTTTTCTCATTACTGATTGGTTGTTGTCATGTGTTTAATAGATAATGCCTCCTAGAAGTGATCTTCCAAATACAAGAGGGTAAGCCATAAGGAAGGTTCCACAGGTGGATCCCCGAGTGGATCCTTCTTTAGTTGAATCATTGATTCGTTCCGTTTAGACTCTAGATTCAGTGGGTGAAGTGAACCCGAGATGGGTAGTGGATCATGGCTCAGAATTTACCAAGCATCATTCAACCGTATTTTATGGTGACAAAGGACCACAAGAGTAAGATAAGTTTCTTGAATGGATTGATAGGATCTTTAACTTTTTTAATATTCTTTAGGATTATTCGGTGGGTTTTTCCATGTATATGCTCGAGGGACCAGGTTGATGGTGGTGGTATTTTGTAGTGTAAGCTAATTTGAACAATGGTCTTACCTGGGTTTCTTTTAAGAAAATATTTAATAATTATTTTTATTCTAATAGTTTACATGTTTCAATTACCCAATAGTTTATGACATTGGAGGAAGGGGGAATACTGTTTTGGAGTACTCCTCCCTCTTTACTGAGTTGGTGCATCTAGAATGGAGCTAGTCACCATGGATTACTTTAAGGCTCAGAGGTTTGAGATGGGGTTGATGGATGATTTTCAATCAATGTTAGTTATTTTATTCCATTATAAATTTGTGGGAATTTTGGATAAAGAAGCTATATTTTAGGTAGATATAGGTGGGAGGACGTGCTTGGGAGGAGCTTTAGTGGGTGCAGCGGTAAGCTAGGGTTCTTCTTATCATCAAAAAAGAAATCACAAGAGTGGTCAGTTTTATATAGGTCCAGTTTCAGGGGATTCTACTTGTCAGAAACAGGTTATTTTCTACCATTGTGGGAGGTGTGGTCATACTGGGCCCCAATTTAGGGATGCTCTTAGAACTTTTCATCTATGTGGGCGGTATATCCATCTAAATCATTTCTATGATAAGATGTCCCAAGTTAGTGAGGTGGGATCCACTTTCACCAAGGGGTCATAGGTTCATATTGATGCTTTCAATAGTGGTGGATTTCATTATTAGGTTGGGGGTGATATCCAAGTGGCTATGTCTGAATGACTTTATGCATCTAAGTGTGCGCCAGAGGAATCTAAAGCAAGGTCTGCTAATTTTAGAGGTATAATGTTTATTTCTTATTCTATGGTGATAGATTTGATTGATACTAGTACTTTTCATTATTTTATATCATCAATGTTAGTTGACATATTGGTTTTTTGTTTGGAGATTATGTTATTCTTATTGGATCATTTCATGCCTTTGGGAAAGAGGTCCAAATAAGGTTTCAAATTCACCATGTGTCAAGTGGTGATAGGAGACTTTGAGGTGGTTTGGGACTTATTAGTTCTTGATCTTGACATATTTGACTTCATTGTCAGAATGGTTTAAATGATTAGTATAAAGGCCCAAATAGACTATTATCACCATCGGGTATAGTATGTATATTTTGATGGGGTCACTCATGTTTTCCTGGGTGAGTGGTACTGAAGATTAGAAAGGGCTTGGATGGTTTTTCCTTATCATGGTTTAATATCATTACATTTATCAAAAATGTTCCTCAATTCAGTTGACTCATGCTTGGGAAGTCAACGACCTTCTACTTTGTGTGAGGACCCTGAGGTATTTCTGGATGATTTGTCTGCCTTGACTCCATAGAGATTGGTCAACTTTACAATTGACTTATTACCTAGAATGATGCCCATTTTTATGCAATCTTATCATATGGAACTTGATAAGTTGGTATAACTTAATGTCCATCTTGAGGACCTTTATGTGAAATGATTTTTTCATCCCAGCGTGTCACTGAGGGATTCTCATGTACTATTTTCTAAGAAGGAATACGTAAGTCTTAGACTTCATATTGACTATCAGAAGTTGAATCGGGTGACCATTAAGAACATGTATAATTTTCCCATAATGAATGATGCCTTTGATCATATGAGTGGGGCATGTTGGTTTTCTAATATTGACCTACAATTGAGGTACCACTAGTTGAAAGTCTGAAAAGATGATATTCCCAAGACTTTATTTCAGAGTTGATATAGGGATTTTGAGTTTTTGGTTATGCCATTCAGACTCACTAACACTCTAGTGGTATTCATGTATTTTATAAACTGAATATTTAATCGGTTGTCAGAATATTTCATTATTGTGTTCATAGATGATATCTTGGTGTACTTAACATCAGAGGAGGAGAAGATAGACCATTTGAATATCGTTCTTAAAACGATGAGGGAACAACACCTATATGGTAATCTTTCCAAGTGGGTGTTTTGGATCTGGGAAGTGAAATTTTGGGGCATGTGATATCTAAGAGGGTAATCTCAGTTGATCCTGAAAACGTGAAAGCATTTATGTCTTTATAGAATCCTAGAAACTTGTCTCAAATTTCAATATTCTTTGGTTTGGTAGGTTAATATAGATACTTTGTTCAGGATTTCTCCATTTTTGCATATTCAATGGAAGCTTTAACCCATAATAGTGTAAAGTTTGAGTGGAATGACTTGTGTTTGAGATATTTTGAGGAGATGAACATGAGGTTGAATTTTGAACCAGATTTTATTCTACCAGAACCATGTTTGGGTTATGATGTTTTCTACGATGATTTTGGTTTGGGTCTGGGATGTGTCTTAATGTAAGGGTAATAGGTTATGGAATATGGAGAATTCCATTTATTCCCACATGAGAAGAACCACCCAAACCATGATCTTGAGTTCACGACTGTTATGCATGCAATCAAAACATGGTGTCACTATCTCTTTGGAGAGCAGTTTATGGTATATTATGATCATAGAATCCTAATGCATATTTTTACTCATGGAGATATAAACTTGTGATAGAGACATTGGGTTGAGTATATTAAGAACTTTGATTTTGATATCGTATATACCCTTGGTAAAGGGAATGTGGTGGATGATGCATTGAGAAGAAAATTACTAACATAAGATGTGAAGGAGTTATTTGAGAAGTGGTCCCTAATGAGTTTTTTTGCTGAGATGAGCTTAGGATCATAGGAGGTTGGCGTACAGGTGTTTTGGATTTGATAAAGGATTAATCATATTTTTATGAGGAATTTATACTTGAGTAGATGACCAACACCAAGATCCAATGCTTAAGAGAAATCCCAAATGGTGGGGAGACCTCGTGTGAGTTGTATCAGTCTCCCAATAGAGAATTGTGCTTTTGTAATAGGTTGGTTGTTCTATTTTTCTTGAGGTAGGAGTTTCTATATGGTGGACACCATTCTTGTTGGTCTATGAAACCTTGGGCTACAAATATGGACATGATCTAAGACACCAGTATTGGTTTTCGAGGATGAGGTGGTCATTTGTGGATTTTGTATCGTGGTGTCTCATTTTTCAAAGAGTTAATGAAAAACCCCAGATACCTATAGTTATATTGTATACTATACCAATTTCGATATGGAAGTTGGATTATATTTCCATGTATTTTGTCTTTTTTTATTAAATACTAGTGGGAAGGATTTTATTTGTTTTAATGTTGATAGACTCACTAAATTAATTCATTTCTTTCCATAAATGAAATGAAGAAAGTGTAACAGCTTGGGGAATTTTATATCCAAGAGATTCTGAAGCTTAATGGGGTTCCCTCTATAGTTATTTATGACAAAGAATTGAGGTTCACATCCATGTTCTAGAAATTTTTGCATGAGGAAATGGGTTCCCATTTAAAATTCAGCACAGATTATCATACACAGATGGATGGACAGACTTAGAGAGCTATCCAGGTTCTTGAGGATATTCTCTATGATTATTTTCTTAATTTAGGTTGATCTTGGGATAGTAATTTGAATTTATTTGAGTTTTCCTATAACAATAGTTGTCATCATTCGATCAGTATGGTTCCCTTTGAGGATTTGAATGGGTGTCCATGTTGATCTCTCTTATGTTGGTCAGAGTTAGGAGAGAGGTCCTTGGTTGGTCTGAGTATTTTTTAGGATATGATAGAGGTGGTGTGGTTGATCCATAGGCATATTATTGTGGCACAGATTCTATAGAAATATTATACAGACCTTATTCTTCACCCACTGAATTTTGAGGTTAGAGATCAGGTCTTTCTTATATTTTCACCTTGCTTGGGACATCATAGGTTGAGTAAGTAGTGTAAGTTAGGCACTGAGGTTTATGGGTACCTTTTAGATCATTGATCAACTGGGGAGAGTGTCCCATCAGTTGTTGTTACCATCTATCTTTGTAACACCCCAATCTTCCATGGTACTTTTCCCTTTGAATAATGTAATAGCTTGCGTTGTACGCAACTTCGAGATTCTAACACATCGTGACCAATCAAACTAGTCGTTATGAATAGTAATACCCACTTTTTGAAATTTTATAAATTTTATATTTCAGAATGGAATTCATTTTTGTATTCAAAATATAGAAATTAACTTAGGGTGAATTTTTGGTTTTTTTCTGAAAACTTTCAATTTTTGATGAATAGTGAAAAAACACTTAGTTATAGTTTAAAACTGAATTTTTATTTAAATAATTATTTATTTTATTTAAATTTATTTTAGGGAAAAATAGATACATAATACCTATATAAGTTCAATTTAATTCATTTGAGTCAGTTTATAATAATTATAGATATATAAAAATTTTATTGAACTTTTTACCGTCTTTTACCCACCTCCTAGGAGCATTTGTAAATTTACATAATACTTAATTTTACCGCTTCTATGAGTTGAATTTCAAAAATTCAAGATACATGGTTGATATCAGTAAGTAAAATGTGGTTAAATGAGATGAAAATAATTTTTGTCGAATAGTAACTTTTGACTTTTATTTACCACCGTTAAAAGTAAATAGAGTAATTAAGGGTAAAAATGATATTATTATTACCCTAAAAAATGTCCTAATTCTATTGGATACATGTAATTCGACCAAAAACAACATTAGGAATAAAATATGATCCTTTAGGTCCACTTGGATTAGATTAGGACATTTATTATTATTTAATTCAAAGAAGAGTTAAAAGTGTTAAATTCAAAGTTTAATAACTAAACCATTTTTAATATAGGTTTACACATAAGATAAATTATAATATAAATTTTCATTATAAATATAAAAATATTTCCTACATAATGGTATTTTATTTATATTTTTTTTTACCTTAAATAATTTAATTTATTTATGACACAATGATGATGCAGTAATAACCTAATTAATGAAATATTAAAATATTTCATAATATAAATATCCTAATAAATGTAATTTGAGACTTTTTATAAATTCCACTAATTTTCTAGGTTAATATGACATTTTAGAGTTGGTTATATGAATTATTTTCGAAGTAATAATACTGTTATGAATTTATAAAAAACAAAATACCAAATAGTGTCAAAATTGACATAAAAGAGTTTTTAGAACAAATATTATATTATTAATTGATATTATATTCCTAAAAATATAAGGTTCGGAAAAAATACTTATATAATGATATTTGTATCATTAATGAACCACTTGGGGTTCTCTTGGAAGTATATAGTAAGTTTATTAACCATATAATATAAAAATACAATGAGACATGGTAAATTTCAAACTATTTAACTAATAGTTAAATCTAAAAGATAAGGTTAATATAGTGACCCAAACCTGTATAAATCCTATTTTTTGAGTGGTTTTAGACCCCTACCCACATTATACCTTAAATAATTCATTTTTGAGCCATTATAAATCGAAAATTATTTTATTATAAAATAATATTTCTAGCTTTTCCTAAGGTTCCCCTCACCCCTCTTATAAAAGGTCACTCCACCTTCTCTATAATTCACACCTTCAAAGCCATTTGGCTCAGACAACCCCTTCCCAAATACCCTATCAACTGTCCTCCCTTCATCTTAGATGCCTTACTTTAGTAATAAATCCAACCTAAATAGCCCTTTTGATCTAATCAAAAGGAAGAACCCGAAGAAGAGGTAAATACTTCATCACCTCTTTCAAGTTCCATTCTTCTTACACTTCCTCTTTATTTGTTGTTTCCATTATAAAATAATAAATCCAGTATCTTCTATATACTGTGATGTTATTATAAATATGGTATAACCATATTCATTATTCGATCCATCCTTTTAATGACATGTCACCATGCGTGCGTACGTACGGCTTACCATCTCCACATCATGGTGTAATTGTTATTCAATACATTATTATTGAGATGGGCATAATAATGATGTGTAATTGATGTAAATAATAAATATAACATGATAATGATTATTTATATATGACATACCATCAAATTATATATTATTTTAATATCAAAATAATGATATTGTCGCTCGTGCGTACGTACAGATTACCGTCTCCACGAATGTGATGAGATTCATTCCCCATCGTAATCCATTAAAGACTAATTTTCATTAGATGATTAAAAATAATATATAAAGACTTAATATCATTCTGAATATGAATAAGATAAATCCTATCCATAACAAACATTAGTTACGTAACAAATCATATAAAGGAAAACGAATCAGTTAATACCTGAAACGACGATAATACTAAGATATTATTAGAAAAGAAATGTTAAAAGATAATATATGATATCATATTAATGTGTATGACTCTATTATATTTTAATAAAAATTATTTCCACATTATATAGTAGGTTAACCTACCCTCGACCAAGGAAAAGTACAGGGTAAGGGTTAATTTCACAGACTCTTTATTATCTGAGGTTGTTTTTAGGTAAGTATCTACAGGGACCTCTTTATCATCCACATCCATGTTTCTTAAAAATGTATTTCAAAACATTTTTACTATTTAATATACAATGGGGTAAATTCATTTATACCATTATTTGACCTTATATTTTTTGAAAGCAATCTTTTCGTCGTTTTCCAAACAACGTACTTTATGACCCTTTTCAACAAAATTAAGGTAAGAATGTTTTTTTAACTTACATGGCGGGTGCGGATATTTTCCTCTGTTATAACATCGTTGAAGCTTCCCTTACAAGCTTATAAGAATATTTTCAAAATAAATATCTTCTTTATAATTATGTGACTCTTAAATTATTTCAGAATAGAAAGAGATACTTCTCGAAATAAAGGTTTTTATTTCATCTATGTCAACATCCTTTGATGGATTTTAATCTTATTTAAAGTTGATTTATTATGATACAACACTTACATATTTTATTGATGGTTTTGTGATATTTTTGACTATGGATGTGTTATTTTTACACTATTCATGGTTATGGATAAAGTATTGACATTTCGTATGCTATTTTTAATACGAATGTTTATGTTATGTTTAAACCTTTTCATATGAGGAATGCATTGGACTTAGTAAGTGATGGGTGGAGCCTACTATAGATCCTCAATGCATCGGTAGGTCTCATGAGACAAACTAGTGTCTTGGAATAAGGCCTTGAAAAAATCTTATTTGTAGTCTTGTCATAAGGCCTTGACTATGTGGTTCTAAAAGTCTGGCATTATATATTCCATCATTATGAAAATTCCTATTGATATTGCATGTGATTATTAGACTAGTAGAATATTAATGTGAATAAGTAAATGGAATTATTTTATTTTATCTTTTCCATATTATGCTGAATTTAATGTTTAAAAGGATTTTGTTTTAGTCTTATACATTTCTTTAAATTTTTATGCTTATTTATGAAAGTTTCCACTATATCGTTATCCTTACTGAGAATATGAGATCACCCTTTTCTATGTTTTATTTTTCCCAGGATGTGAAAAATTATATTATGACTGACCAACCGGGATAGTCTATGGGATCTCAGTGTTGTCTATGGAAACAATGTTGTTGTAGTTTTCCATTTTATGATGTAATGTAAACCTTATGAATGTATCTAGTACTTCCAATGTAATGGCCCGGACCTCCCTGGTCCATTACTTTGTGAAAATGTGGTGTTGGAGGTGTTCCGGGAGGTCAAGGTGACTTATCCTCCAGCTGCTACCTACCGGTAGCTCGGTCTACCGGTAGCTGCTGATTACCAGTAGCTCAGTCTACCGATAGCTGCTGATTACCGGTAGCTCGGTATACCGGTAGCTGCTGATTACCGGTAGCTCGGTCTACCGGTAGCTGCTGATTACCAGTAGCTCGGTCTACCGGTAGCTGCTGATTACCGGTAGCTCGGTCTACCGGTAGCTGCTGATTACCGGTAGCTCGGTCTACCGGTAGCTGCTGATTACCGGTAGCTCGGTCTACCGGTAGCTGCTGCTTACCGGTAGCTCGGTCTACCGGTAGCCGCATCCTACCGGTAGCTGGGTTTACCAGTAGCCACGGCGTACTGATAGCTCGGTATATTGGTAGCCGCAGTCCAGCAGTAGCTCGGCTAACACTTTGCCAAATTTCTAGTTCTGTGAACAGTGTTTCTATCGGTGAGGTTCAGTGAACAGTGTTTCTATCGGTGAGGTTCTATCGGTGGACTTCTATCGGTGAGGTTCAGTGAATAGTGTTTCTATCGGTGAGGTTCAGTGAACAGTGTTTTCTATCGGTGAGGTTCTATCGGTGGACTTCTATCGGTAGACTTGTACAGTGTTTCCAGAATCCTAAGAGCTACCGATTCCATACTTTGCCAAATTTTGAGTATGTGAACAATGTTTCCAGCTTCGCAAATTTGACGTTTTCTTTGACGTAAATTACTTTTAAAACCTTATTTTAAGGACTTTAAGGCCGATTCAAAGGCCATAAATTCTATATTAATTATTCCTAAGACCGGGATGTTTTTACTTGGTCAAACTGCATGGGTTAATGCGATCCGTTTTTAATGGAGAATAAATCGGATCTTAAACCGTCGCCTCTCTAATTATTTTTTTAAAAGGAACGAGATATCATTCTTCATTGTTCTTCCTCCTGGTTCTCATCTACGAGACGCTAGAACCTTGCAATCATTCTCGTAGGAGTTTCACAATCCAACGTTACTCAGATCAGTTCCGGTCTGTTGATGCAACCAAGTTGTGTCGATCATTCTTCCATATAAGGTATGTTTTATCATCGTTCCTTCGGGGATCACCTTCTCTTGTTCTTCCTTCCATATTAGCATGTAATCTCCATGGTTCTAATGGGTTTTCTTGGGGTTGGTTGGTACTGTCGTACCGTGGCATCCTCCGGTGGATGCAGCTGTCGTGAGGAGAAGAGGACTGTGACCCGTTGTGTGGATAAAGGACGTCAAGAACTCTTCGAGGTAGGGGATTCATGGCTTCTCTAATTGTGTATGTGCAATCATAGAATTAGCATGATTTAGTCCTTTGGATCACAATGAAATTGACCTAATTAAATACTTGAACCGGATTAAAAGAATTGGTTGATCGCATGTTGTTACTTTGTACCGTGATAACGGTTTGCCTCATGTTTTCCTAGATAGAGTGATATCTATGTTTTTCTTTAATTTGTTGCTCGTTCATGATGGAAATTGATAAAGAACGTAAAGCCGGAATTATTTGTTAAATAATTGGCTAAATATAAAGAGGCATGTTAATGAATCTGTTAATTCAAGATGGATTAAAGAACTATTAGTTCGATAATTTCAAAAAGGGTTCTGAGTTACCCGCTTGCTTGTAAGGCTGAATGCCTTGTGGTTTGGAGCTCTGAGTGCTCATCTTGTATGAAGGCTTAATGCCTTGTTAAAGGGCCGAGAGCCCATTTTGTGATCTTTGATTTCCTGCTGCGTGTGATTTGATGCGATCCTGGATGGCTGTTGTGATATGTGGAGGCATGGGGACTTGTGGTTGTGGCAGCGGATGACGCCTAGTGTGGCGAGATGTATCGGTTTATGCATGTGGGTGTCGGGGAGGACACCAAGGATGATGGTATGAGATGAATGTGATGGTTTGATGTTGGTGGTTTGATTGTTTATCTGCTTTACTTTTCCCCACTGCTCAAGGCAGCTGGTTTTGCTTACCCTCTTTCCGAAGGAGGCGAAGACACGTGGGGTATGCCACGTGCTTTCTGTGTTTAGCCTCTCGATGGAGGATGGGTCTATGCTCTTGCTATAGGCGGCAAAGACTCGATGGGTAGTATATCTACTCACCGTGTTGAGCCCTTTGTGTTTAGTAGCATATGATGCTTTTCTAGAATGCCTGGGAATATGGGGAAGGTAATTCCATAATGAAAGTTTGTTTAAATGGTGATAATCCACGGGGATAGAGAAACTGGAATTTAATAGTGATGTGAATCCTAAAAAGGAGCAGTTTTTGAATGTGATGCCAATTTAGTTTAATGTGGTAAATTGTTCATGGTTAATTAATGTTTAAAGAATTAATTAACGTACAGTGGAATTGATAAAATGAGAATGGAGTAATCTAATAAAGCTCTTCAAATGGTTGTGTGCTTATAGGATACCTAGTCTTAGAAGTAGCAGCCTGGAGTCTGAGAGACGTTAGGTGCAGTTGTGCCTATGACTAGGTAATTCCCATAGTGCGGTTGTGAGTTATATATATTCTGTACTTTTTGTGTTTCTATACGCTACTCCACCCTGTCGGTAAGGGCAATTGACACCCCTGGGATTCTGAGCCCTGGGGGGGTGTTTTCCCCAACATTCTAATGGGAGGTTGAATGGCTGACTACCCCCTTTGGCCCCGCTCTCTTCTCTTGGTAGATACTTTTGCCATGAGGCAAGCGGTTAGTTACCCCATATATGTGTGTAGAGGGCTGTAATGTCTTGTGGTTATTCACACGCATATATTCTGGATATAGTATCCTATGGACTACTATAGGTGTAACGTGTATAGGCTGTGATGGATTGAGGATCCTTACTCGGAGTATGGGCTGTAATGGCTTGAGGTATTATACCCGACGTATGATACACGTTATGCGAGCTGTGGTGGCTCCCAGAAACTACCTGGTTACCTTTGGTTTTGAGGACGGTGTGGTGCTTCGCCCAGGTGTTTGCGGGCAAGCCTATGTGGTGCACGAGGTGCAGATTGTGGAGCTTAGCCCAGGTGTCTGCGGGCAAGCCTTTGGAGAGAGATGCACAGGACGTATGTCGTTGGGGCAAAGCGGCAAACCAGTGGGGAAGTAGTAGCGGGGTACCCTTGATATTCTATGCTATATGCTATATTCTTGTATGTGTTACTTGGTGAGAGTAGCCATGGTGAGGTTGGGAACTTAGTATACCTGTTTAGGTAACGAGTTAGTTTCACTTGTTGTTCACTGGGCTTTAGCATGCTTTCTTTACTTTTGCACGAGAGGCTTGAGGAGGATCCTACTGAGTATAATGTTATACTCACCCTATGTACATATAAACTGTTTTTCAGGTCACTTGGAGCAGGTTGGAGATCAAGCTGGTTACTACTAGCTTGCGGTTGGAGGAGGAGCTGTTCGGGCTTGTGGTCGCTGCCGTTTTACTTTCTTTTGGGTACTTTGAGTTTCCCTTTCAGTTGTAGTACTTTTGCATGAAATTTCATATATGTACTTGGGTTTCTTTTATATTTCAGTTATGAGTTGGAGTTGGTTGGAGTCTATTCTATCTCTCTCTTCTGCATGTGTTCTCTTAGAGGGAAATGCCTCCCATTTGTGTGTGTATTATACCCTCGGTGCTAGTTGCCAACCCGGGGCCTACTGGAGGCGGGACTCGGGGGTCATTATCTCCCTTCTCACATTGCCGGCCCAGGAGGGGTACACTTTGTGGGGAGGGGGTCGTGACAGAGTGGTATCAGAGGTCTGGTTGAGGGATAGGTTGGAGTTTGGAGTTAGGCACAGGTGAGGATGCATGGGATGGTAGGGCAACGATGTCATTCATGTTTAGAAAGTAGGGTAAACACTGGAGACCGGCAGAGACATAGGCCTTTAGGGCCCCCTATGATCTGTTGCACAGACCTTTAAGCTTACGATAGCTACTAAACAAAGTGATACCGGTTGCAGGGTAGAGACCTAGGAAAGGATCATGCATCATTATTCTTTGCGCTTGTGTTTGAATGGGTAGACCTTGGGATAGGTAACCTAAAATAAATAAAACAAAACAATTAATTAATTAATGTTGAGTCTTCCATATCCCAGGCTTAGGAGCTCTAACAGTTGTTATTTTGAAGGTATGGCTCCAGGTCGACGTCCTCGTCAGGTTTGCGTAGAAGATGCCCATCAGGCTGTTCCAGCAGATCGCCGCTGAGTAGAGGTTGACGACGATGACACTTGGAGGAAGACACTTCGAGAGTTTCAACGCCAAAGTCTACAGAAGTACGAGGGATCCGTTTCAGATGCAGTCACAGAAGACTGGTTGGAGGAGATCGAGATAGGCTTCAGTTCGATTCGTGCTCGGAAGGAACACTGGGTGTCCTTGGTTGTGACGATGCTGCGTGGAGCAGCGAGGCAGTGGTGGTTCTTGTTCCTCGGTGATCGTGAGGAGTCAGCAATCTCATGGGTGGAGTTTCGAGACAGGTTTAGAGTCGAGTTTCTTTCGTCGACTGCGAAGGTGTCCAGTCGCCAGGAGCTTCTTACCCTTCGACAGGGGAGCTCCAGTGTTCGAGAGTTTGGAATCCGTTTCAGGAACCTTCTACGATATGCTTTAGACCTGTTACCAGATGATGAGGCCAGGGCGAGGCATTTTGAGGAGGCTTTGCGTCCAGAGATCTAGCGCCAGGTCACCCCATTTATGCTGAAGACATATCTTGAGGTGCTGGCGAGGGAAGAGGTTGTTGAGAGGACTTTGGCCAGGACTGGATCGTCACGAGAGGGGAATCGTCATGATTCCTCACGAAGCAGAGATGTGGTCCGGGGTTCCCGGTTTTCAGGACATAAGAGTTTCCGTTCACCTGGGGGTAGGTCCCAGCCCTTCCCATCTCGTTTCTCCAGAGGCAGAAACTCTCAGACCTATGCCAAGGGATCAGGCGCTTGTTTTTCTTGTGGTGGTCGTGGTCATCAGCAGCGGGAGTGCCCGACTTTTCAGAGCAGTCATCGCGCACCGGGCACTCCACTCCAGGTTCCTCCGTTGAGGCAGTTCCAGCCGAGGCAGCAGCAGCAGGTTGCACCAGTTTTAGATCACCAAAGGGTAGATGGAGTAGGCAGAGGACAGCCCCAAGACGCTCCCCGTCCTCAGAGAGCAGAGCGCGGCCGTGGTGGTGGTCTTCATCAGGGTCAGAGAGGCCGTGGAGGAGGTCGTGGTCAGCTTCATGCTCTAGCGTTACCAGCCCCAGGCGAGCCAGATGTCGTTCGAGGTACCCTTTTCTTGTTTTCTACCTTGGTGTATGCCTTGTTTGATTTAGGAGCAACACACTCCTTCATATCACCTACCCTTGTCCATGCTTTGGGACTTGAGGTAGAGAGACTTCCAGTGCCCTTGGCGTTGACTACGCCAGTTGGAGGTCGAGCTGACTTGTTTGAAGTATGTAGAGACTGTGAGCTAGTGTTGGGGCAACACCGCTCTTGGGGAGATTTCCTATGTTTGCGAATACAACCATATGATGTCATACTTGGCATGGATTGGTTGTATTTGGTGCAGGCTGTTGTGGATTGCTACAGGAAGAAGGTCGTTTTCTTTGATGAAGATGGAGAGAAAGTGGTGTTTGTTGGTGAGAGAGATCCTCGGATGAGTCATAGACGAGTTCCATCCTTATCATCCATGATGGCTGGGATGACGCTGAGTTCTTCAGAGGTTCAACAGTTGGCGTTTCCTAGGGTCGTAGAGGAGTACCCTGACGTCTTTCCAGAAGAGGTTGTATCCTTACCCCCTCGACGAGAGATCGAGTTTGGGATCGAGCTACAGCCAGGAGCGTCTCTTATCTCCATGTCTCCGTATAGGATGGCCCCTTCTGAGTTACGAGAGCTACGTATTCAGCTCGATGGTCTGTTGCAGTGTGGTTTTGTTTGACCAAGTGTGTCACCGTGGGGTGCACCAGTTTTGTTTGTGAAAAAGGCTGATGGCAGTTTGCGGTTGTGCGTCGATTATCGTCGGTTAAACAATGTGACAATAAAGAACCGCTATCCTCTCCCACGGATTGATGACCTATTCGATCAACTGAAGGGTGCAAGTTGGTTCTCAAAGATAGACTTGCGGTCAGGATATCATCAGATGCGTGTAAAGGATGAGGATATCCCGAAGACTGCTTTCCGCTGTCGTCATGGGCATTATGAGTTTGTTGTAATGCCATTCGGCGTGACGAATGCTCCAGCTGTTTTCATGGGGTTGATGAATGCTGTGTTCCGTGAATTCCTGGACAAGTTTGTTGTGGTTTTCATCGACGACATCCTTGTGTACTCCACATCTGAAGAGGAGCATGCAAGTCATCTACGAGCTGTTTTGGGAGTTCTTCGCCAACATCAGTTGTTTGGGAAGTTGTCCAAGTGTGAGTTCTGGGATCGAGAAGTTCGTTTCTTGGGACATGTTGTGTCCCAACAGGGAGTAGCTGTGGATCCTTCGAAGATAGAAGCAGTGGTGTCTTGGCCAGCCCCCAAGACCGTGTCAGAGGTGCGAAGTTTCCTTGGTCTCACAGGCTATTATAGGAGGTTTGTAGCTAATTTCTCCCGAGTTGCGACTCCTCTGACAGCTTTGACCAGGAAGGATCAAACGTTCATATGGACTGATCAGTGTCAGACAGCTTTCGAGTATCTAAAGGAGAAGTTGGTAAGTGCTCCCGTCCTTTGTCTTCCAGCGGAGGGAGTCCAGTTTGATGTTTTCTGTGATGCTTCACATCTGGGGCTAGGATGTGTTCTCATGCAGCAGAGGTCAGTTGTTTCTTATGGGTCTCGGCAGTTGCATCCCCATGAATGCAACTATGCCACCCATGATCTTGAGTTGGCAGCCGTGGTGTTTGCTCTAAAGTTGTGGAGACATTACCTCATTGGTGAGCACTTTGTGGTTTTCACCGATCATAAGAGTTTGAGGTATGTTTTCTCCCAACGTTACTTGAACTTGAGGCAACGTTGGTGGATGGAGTTCTTGCAGGAATACGACTTTGAAATATCGTATACACCTGGAAAAGGGAATGTTGTAGCTGACGCACTAAGCCGAAAGATACGTAATGATGTTGTGCGTGAATCTGGTGATTCTTGGAGAGTGATGGAAGAGCTATCATCTTTGCATCTTGATATGGAAGAAGTTGGGGGTAGAGGTTGTCTTTTCCAGATGACGGTGCAGTCATCCTTGATGCAGAAGGTGGAAGAGTCTCAGTTGGGTGACCTAGAGGTGGAAGTTTTGAGAGACAGAGTTGTATGTGGTGAGGCCCCTGATGGTTGGTCGGAGGATGAACAACACCAAGTGTTGTATCATGGCAGGCTTTTTGTTCCCTTGGCGATGCGCGAGACAGTTCTCCGAGAGTTCCATAGTTCACCCTTGGCGGTACATCCTGGTGTGACGAAGATGTACCGATCCTTGAGGAGTCAGTTTTGGTGGCCTGGGCTGAAGCGTACAGTTGCAGAATGTGTGTCTCGATGTTTAGTCTGCCAGAAGGTGAAGGCCGAACACCGTGTTCCTGGTGGTCTTCTCCAGCACTTAGAGATTCCTCAGTGGAAGTGGGAGGACATCTCAATGGACTTTGTTACAGGTTTACCTCGAGCTCCGGGAGGACATGATGCTATATGGGTGGTAGTGGATCGTTTAACAAAATCATCCCACTTCATAGCGATCAAGGAGTCAAGCTCAGTGGAAGTTTTGTCGAGGCAGTATTTGGAGGAGGTGGTGAGGCTTCACGGAGTTCCTAAGACGATCATTTCTGATCGAGATCCTCGTTTTACCTCCAGGGTGTGGAGAGGTCTCCAGTATGCTTTTGGTTCTCAATTATGCCTTATCACTGCTTTTCATCCTCAAACGGATGGTCAGACAGAGCGAACCATCCAGACTCTTGAAGACATGTTGCGCTCTTGTGTTCTTGATTTTGGAGGTTCATGGTTGAAGCACTTACCCTTGGTAGAGTTCGCTTACAATAATAGTTTTCACTCTACCATCGGTATGGCGCCGTTTGAAGCCTTGTATGGCCGGCCATGCCGTTCTCCGTTGTGCTGGACTGGGGTCGGAGAGTCAGCAATTCTCGGACCAGAACTAGTGCAGAATACAACAGAGATGGTTCAGATGATTCGTGAGAGGATGAAGACAGCACAAGATCGTCAGAAATCATATGCTGATCAAAGAAGGAGACCGTTAGAGTTTAATGTTGGGGATCATGTGTTTCTAAAGGTGACTCCCCGTCGTGGGCAGCGAAGGTTTGGTCGTGGAAGTAAGCTTTCTCCCCGGTTTGTTGGGCCTTTCGAGGTGTTAGCTCGTGTTGGAGCTGTGGCGTATCGAGTAGCACTTCCCCCCTCAGATGAGTCAGATACATGATGTTTTCCATGTATCACAGCTCCGTCGTTATCTTCATGATGAATCTCATGTTATCGATTAGGGAGAGATCGATATTGACGATGATGCAACCTTCGAGGAGTGACCTGTGGAGATCCAAGACCACAAGGAGAAGGTGTTGCGTGGGCGTTCTATCCCCTTAGTTCGTGTCCTGTGGAGACACGGTGGCATGGAGGAGAGTACCTGGGAGTGTGAGTCACAGATACGTGCTCAGTACCCAGAGTTGTTTAAGGTTTAACTCTTTCCATGTAATGACGTTTCCTTTATGGTTAGACCTTTCATATTTTATTTATGTACCTCTGATGTGATGTTATGTTTGAATTGTTTGGTTATGGATTATTTGTTTCCATACTCTCGGATGTCGTAGTTTTGCTCCAGCTTTTGAACAACTCATGGTGGTTTTCCCCTGAGAGGTATCTTATGGGGTGGTTGTTCGGACCCCTCTTTTCTTCTGGGTTGGTTTTTAATTCTCGAGGACGAGAATGTTTTGATAGGTATCTAATGTAATGGCCCGGACCTCCCTGGTCCATTACTTTGTGAAAATGTGGTGTTGGAGGTGTTCCGGGAGGTCAAGGTGACTTATCCCCCAGCTGCTACCTACCGGTAGCTCGGTCTACCGGTAGCTGCTGATTACCAGTAGCTCGGTCTACCGATAGCTGCTGATTACCGGTATCTCGGTCTACCGGTAGCTGCTGATTACCGGTAGCTCGGTCTACCGGTAGCTGCTTATTACCGGTAGCTCGGTCTACTGGTAGCTGCTGATTACCGGTAGCTCGGTCTACCGGTAGCTGCTGATTACCAATAGCTCGGTCTACCGGTAGCTGCTGATTACCGGTAGCTCGGTCTACCGGTAGCTGCTGATTACCGGTAGCTCGGTCTACCGGTAGCTGCTGATTACCGGTAGCTGCTGCTTACCGGTAGCTCGGTCTACCGGTAGCCGCATCCTACCGGTAGTTGGGTTTACCGGTAGCCACAGCGTACTGATAGCTCGGTATATTGGTAGCCACAGTCCAGCAGTAGCTCGGCTAACACTTTGCCAAATTTCTAGTTCTGTGAACAATGTTTCTATCGGTGAGGTTCAGTGAACAGTGTTTCTATCGGTGAGGTTCTATCGGTGGACTTCTATCGGTGAGGTTCAGTGAACAGTGTTTCTATCGGTGAGGTTCAGTGAACAGTGTTTTCTATCGGTGAGGTTCTATCGGTGGACTTCTATCGGTAGACTTGTACAGTGTTTCTAGAATCCTAAGAGCTACTGATTCCATACTTTGCCAAATTTTGAGTATGTGAACAGTGTTTCCAACTTCGCAAATTTGACGTTTTCTTTGACGTAAATTACTTTTAAAACCTTATTTTAAGGACTTTAAGGCCGATTCAAAGGCCATAAATTCTATATTAATTATTCCTAAGGCCGGGATGTTTTTACTTGGTCAAACCGCGTGGGTTAATGCGATCCGTTTTTAATGGAGAATAAATCGGATCTTAAACCGTCGCCTCTCTAATTATTTTTTTAAAAGGAACGAGATACCATTCTTCGTTGTTCTTCCTCTTGGTTCTCATCTACGAGACGCTAGAACCTTGCAATCATTCTCGTAGGAGTTTCACAATCCAACGTTACTCAGATCAGTTCCGGTCTGTTGATGCAACCAAGTTGTGTCGATCGTTCTTCCATATAAGGTATGTTTTATCATCGTTCCTTCGGGGATCACCTTCTCTTGTTCTTCCTTCCATATTAGCATGTAATCTCCATGGTTCTAATGGGTTTTCTTGGGGTTGGTTGGTACTGTCGTACCATGGCATCCTCCGGTGGATGCAGCTGTCGTGAGGAGAAGAGGACTGTGACCCGTTGTGTGGATAAAGGACGTCAAGAACTCTTTGAGGTAGGGGATTCATGGCTTCTCTAATTGTGTATGTGCAATCGTAGAATTAGCATGATTTAGTCCTTTGGATCACAATGAAATTGACCTAATTAAATACTTGAACCGGATTAAAAGAATTGGTTGATCGCATGTTGTTACTTTGTACCGTGATAACGGTTTGCCTCATGTTTTCCTAGATAGAGTGATATCTATGTTTTTCTTTAATTTTTTGCTCGTTCATGATGGAAATTGATAAAGAACGTAAAGCCGGAATTATTTGTTAAATAATTGGCTAAATATAAAGAGGCATGTTAATGAATCTGTTAATTCAAGATGGATTAAAGAACTATTAGTTCGATAATTTCAAAAAGGGTTCTGAGTTACCCGCTTGCTTGTAAGGCTGAATGCCTTGTGGTTTGGAGCTCTGAGTGCTCATCTTTTATGAAGGCTGAATGCCTTGTTAAAGGGCCGAGAACCCGTTTTGTGATCTTTGATTTCCTACTGCTTGTGATTTGATGTGATCCTGGATGGCTGTTGTGATATGTGGAGGCATGGGGACTTGTGGTTGTGGCAGCGGATGACGCCTAGTGTGGCGAGATGCATCGGTTTATGCATGTGGGTGTCGGGGAGGACACCAAGGATGATGGTATGAGATGAATGTGATGGTTTGATGTTGGTGGTTTGATTGTTTATCTGCTTTACTTTTCCCCACTGCTCAAGGCAGCTGTTTTTGCTTACCCTCTTTCCGAAGGAGGCGAAGACACGTGGGGTATGCCACGTGCTTTCCGTGTTTAGCCTCTCAATGGAGGATGGGTCTATGCTCTTGCTATAGGCGGCAAAGACTTGATGGGTAGTATATCTACTCACTGTGTTGAGCCCTTTGTGTTTATTAACATATGATGCTTTTCTAGAATGCCTGGGAATATGGGGAAGGTAATTCCATAATGAAAGTTTGTTTAAATGGTGATAATCCACGAGGATAGAGAAACTGGAATTTAATAGTGATGTGAATCCTAAAAAGGAGCAGTTTTTGAATGTGATGCCAATTTAGTTTAATGTGGTAAATTGTTCATGGTTAATTAATGTTTAAATAATTAATTAACGTACAGTGGAATTGATAAAATGAGAATGGAGTAATCTAATAAAGCTCTTCAAATGGTTGTGTGCTTATAGGATACCTAGTCTTAGAAGTAGCAGCCTGGAGTCTGAGAGACGTTAGGTGCAGTTGTGCCTATGACTAGGTAATGCCCATAGTGCGGTTGTGAGTTATATATATTCTGTACTTTTTGTGTTTCTATACGCTACTCCACCCTGTCGGTAAGGGCAACTGACACCCCTGGGATTCTGAGCCCTGGGGGGTGTTTTCCCCAACATTCTGATGGGAGGTTGAATGGCTGACTACCCCCTTTGGCCCCGCTCTCTTCTCTTGGTAGATACTTTTTCCATGAGGCAAGCTGTTAGTTACCCCATATATGTGTGTAGAGGGCTGTAATGGCTTGTGGTTATTCACACGCATATATTCTGGATATAGTATCCTATGGACTACTATAGGTGTAACGTGTATAGGCTGTGATGGCTTGAGGATCCTTACTCGGAGTATGGGCTGTAATGGCTTGAGGTATTATACCCGACGTATGATACACGTTATGCGAGCTTTGGTGGCTCCCAGAAACTACCTGGTTACCTTTGGTTGTGAGGACGGTGTGGTGCTTCGCCCAGGTGTTTGCGGGCAAGCCTATGTGGTGCACGAGGTGCAGATTGTGGAGCTTAGCCCAGGTGTCTGCGGGCAAGCCTTTGGAGAGAGATGCATAGGACGTATGTCGTTGGGGCAAAGCGGCAAACCAGTGGGGAAGTAGTAGCGGGGTACCCTTGATATTCTATGCTATATGCTATATTCTTGTATGTGTTACTTGGTGAGAGTAGCCATGGTGAGGTTGGGAACTTAGTATACCTGTTTAGGTAACGAGTTAGTTTCACTTGTTGTTCACTGTGCTTTAGCATGCTTTCTTTACTTTTGCACGAGAGGCTTTAGGAGGATCCTACTGAGTATACTTTTATACTCACCCTATGTACATATAAACTGTTTTTCAGGTCACTTGGAGCAGGTTGGAGATAAAGCTGGTTACTACTAGCTTGCGGTTGGAGGAGGAGCTGTTCGGGCTTGTGGTCGCTGCCGTTTTACTTTCTTTTGGGTACTTTTAGTTTCCCTTTCAGTTGTAGTACTTTTGCATGACATTTCATATATGTACTTGGGTTTCTTTTATATTTCAGTTATGAGTTGGAGTTGGTTGGAGTCTATTCTATCTCTCTCTTCTGCATGTGTTCTCTTAGAGGGAAATGCCTCCCATTTGTGTGTGTATTATACCCTCGGTGCTAGTCACCAACCCGGGGCCTACTGGAGGCGGGACTCGGGGGTCATTATCTCCCTTCTCACATTGCTGGCCCAGGAGGGGTACACTTTGTGGGGAGGGGGTCGTGACATCCAAGGCTACTAAACTAATCAGTCTTTCGAGACTTGATCTTTTGTGATCATGACAATGATACGTAATAATGAACCAACTTTTGGATTTTGGGGTCGGGGCATTATAGTTGGTATCAGAGAAAGTTTATTACAAACCTTGGAAACTAGATTTAGATAAACTCTGATTAGAGCACATAGCCCTAAGATAGACTTTGAGGATTAATATATAAGAACCTCCTAGAATTTTGGTATTGTAGAGATTTTGTGAGTTTTTCAAGCAATACATCCTTGTTTGGATATGAGCAGGTAGATGCGGCTATGGCATAGATGTACCTAGGGGTAAAACACAAAAACACCACTTTTAGCTAGACTCGAATGGGAACTGGTGCACGACAACGGGTCTTGCTGCACTCTTGGTTACGACACTCCCGGGGGATATGCTTAGGATAATTCTCATTTTATTTACAAACCATTATGAAGGGTTTATGAGTATATATTTAATCAATTCAACATTTTTATTATTATGGATTATATCCATAAACTGATCAATTTATGTTAAGTGTTTTACAAGTTTGGATTTTGTATTGCGATTCCTAAACTAATATAGTTTATGCCATTGTTTAGAAATGGTGCCTAGTGGAAGGAATGGAAACTGTATCAATGCACGCACTCCATGTAGGGATTTCCCTCCTACTTGAGATAATTATAGTGGAGCTGGTGAAGCAATTGGTGCTGATCAACTTATCACCTTACTGGGACAACTCACTCAGGTTATGAATAATAACATTACCTGTATGAAGCACCCTAATCCACAGCGTAGAGAATAAATGTTAGATCGCTTCATGAAGAAACAACCACCAACATTCAATGGGAGTACAAATCTATTAGAAGTTGAGAAATAGGTAAATTTCTTAGAGAAAATATTCCATGTCTTGGGGATTAGTGAAAGAAAAAACGTTGTCATGGCAGTTTACCATCTCACTGGAGATGATGATCAATGGTGGTCATTGATTCAAAACACAAAGGATGATGATGAAGTGTCAAATATGGAATGGAGGGAAATTGATGATTTTGTGTCAAGATGTATGGTTTTTCAACAAGTGAAAGATGTAAGGAAATAGCATGGAGGAGTCATGCAACCTCTTCCCTTACCTGAGTGGAAATGGGATGATATCACGATAGAATTTTTCATGGGGATACCAAAGACTCCTAGAAGGAATAATGCAATATGGGTCATTGTTGATCATCTTACCAAGTCAACACATTTTCTTGCTGTAAGAAAATATTTACAACTTGAACATCTAGAAAGACTATATATTAATGAAGTTGTGAGACTTCATGTAGTACCCCTATCGATTGTTTTTTATCGTGATCCACGTTTTACATCAAGATTCTGGAAAAGTCTTCAGAAATCCTTGAATACTGAACTTCATTTGAGCACTGCCTACCACCCCCAAACTGATGGACAATCAGAACGGACTATTCAAACCTTAGAAGACATTTTTAGATCAAAATCACTTGACTTTCAAGTTATATGGGATCAATATTTACCTCTGGTATTATTTTCCTTTAACAATATCTTCCATTCAAGTATTCAGATGGCACCATATGAAACATTATATGGAAAGAGATGCCGCACACCAACCTGTTGGGATGATGTTGGTGAAAGAAAACTCGTAGCCCCAGAACTTGTTGAGGAAATGATATAAAAGGTAAATTTAATCCAAACCCACATCAAAATAGCTCAAAGTAGGCAGAATATTTATGCCGATAACCAAAGAAAGGATTTGGAATTTCAGGTAGGAGATCATGTTTTCTTGAAGGAATCTCCATGGAAGGGTGTTATAAGTTTCGGTAAGAAGGGTAAATTGAGTCCCAAGTACACCAGACCTATCAAAATTCTAGAACGAATTGGGGTTGTAGCTTACCGTTTGGCAATGCCGCCAAGTCTCACCAAAGTTCATGATGTATTCCATGTATCACTGTTGAGAAAATGCATGCCTGACCCAACGCATGTACTTACCTATGAGGAATTAGAACAGGAACCTGATCTGTCTTATTGCAAAGAGTCTGTCAAGGTTCTTGATACAAGATAAGAAGTGTTGAGAAACTGAACGACTTGTCCGGTAAAAGTTCTATAGAGAAACCATAAGATGGAAGAGGCAACTTGGGAACCCGAGAAACTTATGATGAAGAAGCACCCAAATATTTTTATGCAGTAATATTCTAGAAATTTTTAGGACGAAATTATTTTAAGAAGGGGATAATGTAACACCCCAAGCTTCCATGGTGCGTTTCCCTTTGAATAATGAAATAGCTTTCGTTGTACACAACTTCGAGATTCTAACACATTGCGACCAATCAAACTAGCCGTTATGAATAGTAATACCCACTTTTTGAAATTTTATAAATTTTATCTTTCAAAATGGACTTCATTTATGGATTTGGAATATCAAAATTATCTTAGGGGGAATTTTTGGTATTTTTCTTAAAACTTTCAATTTTTGATGAATAGTGAAAAACACTGAGTTATAGTTTAAAACTGAATTTTTATTTTTTTTATTTATTTATTTTATTTAAATTTATTTTAGATCAAAATAGATACATAATACCTATATAAGTTCAATGTAATTCATTGGAGTCGGTTTATGTTAATTTTAGATATATAAAAATTTTATTGAACTTTTTACTATCTTTTACTCACCTCCTAGGAGCATTTGGAAATTTAATAAAACTTAATTTTACTACTTCTGTGAGTTGAATTTAGAAAATAAGAGAGACATAGTTGATATCAGTAAGTAAAATTTGGTTCAATAAGATGAAAATAATTTTTGGTGAATAGTAACTTTTGACTTTTATTTACCACGATTAAAAGTAAATAGGGTAATTAAGGGTAAAAATGATATTATTATTACCCTAACACATGTCCTAATTCTATTTGATAAGTTTAATTCGACCAAAAACAACCTTAGGAATAAAATATGATCCTTTAGGTCCACATGGATTAGATTAGGACATTTATTATTATTTAATTCAAAGAAGAGTTAAAAGTGTTAAATTCAATGTTTAATAACTAAAACATTTTTAATATAGGGTTACACATAAGATAAATTTGACTATAAATATTCATTAGAAATAAAAAAATTCCTACATAATGGTATTTTATTTATATTTTTTAGACTTCAAATAATTTAATTTATTTATGAAACAATGATGATACAGTAATTACCTAATTAATGAAATATTAAAATATTTGATATTATAAATATCAAAATAAATGTAATTTGAGACATTTTATGAATTATGAAAATTTTCTAGGTTAATATGACATGTTAGGGTTGGTTAGATGTATGTTTTTATAAGTAATAATGATTTTATGAATTTATAAAAAACAAAATACCAAATAGTGTCAAAATTCACAAAAAATAGTTTTTAAAACAAATATTATATTATTAATTGATATTATATTCCTAAAAATCTAAGGTTCATACAAAAGACTTATATAATGATAGTTGTATCATTAATGAACCACTTGGGGTTCTCTTGGAAGTATATAGTAAGTTTATAAACCATATAATATAAAAATACAAGGAGACATGGTAAATGTGAAACTATTTAACTAAGTGTTAAATCTAAAAGATAAGGATAATATAGGGACTCAAACATGTTTAAAACCTATTGGTTGAGTGGTTTTGCGACCCATCCCCACCTTAGCCTTTAAATAATTCATTTTGGAGCCATTAAAAACCCAAAATGATTTTATTATAAAATAATATTTCTAGCTTTTCCTAAGGTGCCCCTCACCCCTGTTATTAAAGGGCACTTCCCCTTCTCTCTAATTCACACCTTCAAAGCCATTTTTCTCGCCCAACCCCTGCCCAAAAACCCTCTCAACTGTCCTAACTTCATCTTAGAGGCATTATTTTCATCATAAATTCAACCTAAGGATCCCTTTTGATAAAATCAAAAGGAAGAACCTGAAGAAGAGGTAAATATTTCATCAACTCTTTCAAGTTCCTTCTTTCTTCCACTTACTCTTTTTTGTTGTTTCCATTATAAAATAATAACTCCAGTAACTTCTATATACTGTGATTTTATTATAAATATGGTACAACCATATTCATTTTTCTATCCATCCTTTGAATGACATGTCATGATACGTGCGTACGTACGGCTTACCGTCTCCACGTTGTGGTGTAATTGTTATTGTAACACCCCGAGATTTTATGAAAAATATTCTTTTTAATTTTATTGATGTCTTGTGTTGTACACTACACCAAAAGGAGCTTGCACTACACGCATCCCTGACTTGGCTTGCATTATACGCAATCCCAACCTTCCACGATAGCGTGTGTAGTACGCAATACCAAGTTTCACTAAATGAGATATTATATAATATTATTATGAACTAGCTGTTATGAATAGTAATACCCACTTTTTGAAATTTTATTTTTCAAAATGGACTTCATTTTTGGATTCGGAATATCGAAATTAGCCTAGGGTGAATTTTTGGTATTTTTCTGAAAACTTTCAATTTTTGATGAATAGTGAAAACACTGGGTTACTATTTAAAAACCGACTTTTTATTTAAATAATTATTTATTTTATTTAAATTTATTTTAGGTCAAAATTGATACATAATACCTATATAAGTTCAATTTAATTCATTGGAGTCATTTTATAATAATTTTAGATATATAAAAATTTTATTTAACTTTTCACCGTCTTTTACCCACCTCCTAGGAGAATTTGAAAATTCACATAAAACTAAATTTTACTGCTTATGTGAGTGGAATTTAGAAAATACGAGAGACATGATTAATATCAAGGACTAAAATGTGGTTCAATGAGATAAAAATAATTTTTGGTGAATAGTACCTTTTTACTTTTATTTACCACGGTTAAAAGTAAATAGGGTAATTAAGGGTAAAAATGATATTATTATTACCCTAAAACAAGTCCTAATTCTATTGGATAAGTTTAATTCGACCAAAAACAACCTTAGGAATAAAATATGACCATTTAGGTCCACTTGGATTAGATAAGGACATTTAATATTATTTTGTTTAAAGAAGAGTTAAAATAGTTTAAACTAAAGTTTAATAACTAAAAAATTTTTAATATAGGGTTATACATAAGATAAATTCGACTATAAATATTCATTATAAAGCTAAAAATATTTCCTACATAATGGAATTTTATTTATAGTTTTTAGACATTAAATAATTTAATTTATTTATGACACAATGATTATGCAGTAATTATCTTATTAATTAAATATTAACATAATAGATGTTATAAATGCTCAAATAAATGCAATTTGAGACTTTTTATGAATTTCACTAATTTTATAGGTTAATATGACATATTAGTATTGATATAATTAACTTTTTTCTAACTAATCATGCTGTTATGATTTTTACAAAAATCAATTACCAAATAGTTTCAAAATTGACATAAAATAGTTTTTTAAAACAAATATTATATTATTAATTGTTATTATATTCCTAAAAATATAAGGTTCGGCCAAGATACTTATATCATGATAGTTATATCATTAATAAACCACTTTGGGGGTCGATTGGATGTATATGGTAACTTTATTAACTATATAATATAAAAACACAAAGTGACATGGTAAATGTCAATCTAATTAACTAAGAGTTAAAACTAAAAGATAAGGTTAATATAATGACCTAAACTTGTCTAAAATCTATTGGTTGAGAGGATTTCGACCCATCCCCATCTTATCATTGAAATAAATCAATTTGGAGCTATTGAAAACCGAATATGACTTTATAATAAAATAATATTTTTAGTTTTTCCAAAGGTGCCCCTCTCCTCTCTTATAAAAGGGCACCTCCTCCCTCTCTTCCTCACACCACTTTGAGCCTTCAAGCTCGGCCAAACCCTGACAATTTCTCTTCTAAACTTCCCTATAAACATCCTAGAGGTCCTGGTCTTCTTCAAATACCATCTTTAGTACCCTAAGAGGAGGTTAAGAAGAGTCGCTTCAAAGAAGAGGTAATATCCGTTACCAATTCTTTCAACTTTATTTCTTCTTCTACTTCTTCTTATTTAGTTGTTTCATTATGAAGTAATAACATAAGTATCACTCATATACTGATATATTATTATAATTATGAAACAACCTTATTTCACCATCTATCCATCCTACGGAAAATGAAATCATCGTGCATGCGTACGTATGAAATACCGTCTCCACGCCGTGGTGTAATCTATTTTCGACTACCACCTTACTTGGATGGGTATAATGGTGTAAATAAATAACTTCATATTATTATTGTAAAGTGATATTGATTTTTAGATATTATACAAACACTTCAATATAATTCCATGATCATGGGAATGATATCATCGCTCGTGCGTACGTACGGACTACCGTCTCCACAACGCGATGAGATTCATTCTCCATGTGAACCATTCATGAATGATTATAAAGTATATATAATGAATAATAATGAGATATATGACATAATAATGATACTGTATTTATGTATATATAAATATGTCATCTACTTAATTCCATTCAATTCAATAAGGAAACGAAAACAGTGTTCATGCATGCGTACGGCCTACCGTCTCCATGAACGGTGTATTTCATTCCATTTATCGATCTATCGTATATATATATATATATGTATATTATGAATATATATTATATATAAATCATGTTTTAAATTCTGGAATTAATTAAATCAGGATATAAGTAATAATATCAAGAACAACAAGTCGAAACTCGTACGATAAATAAAACAATTTTACGCAAAACGGTGCTTTAACATAGAATTTACAAAATAACGGGTAATATAAAGTCATAAGTGAACCATATATGATATCATAACAATGAATATGATTCTGTAATATGTCAATGACATTATTTAAATCATTATACAGGAGGTTTGGAAACATACGAAGCATATCAGACATAAGGTAAGGGATAACTTTTCCAATCTCGTTTTTATCTGAGATTGTTTATTCGTAAGTATTTACTGGGGTTATATTTATCATCCATGTAAAAGTTTTATAAATTTTTTTTCATGTATGTTTAAAGTCCTTTTTACCCATTTTTTACTTTTACTACATGGTATGTAAGGAATCTATTTTTTTGTTTACCATACGAGGTACTTTTAGACTTTTCCGACAAAAGTATGAGAAGAATGTTATTTTTAACTTATATGGCGTGAATGGATTTTTACAGTTTCATAATGCCTCATTTTCATGAAGCTTACTCTACAGGATTTTATAACTATTTTCAAAAAAATACTTTTATTTTAAAATTGCATGGCATTTTTTGAAAAGAAAATGATTTTGAAGAAGAAATGATATTTTCCTCAAGAATTCATTTCAAATTTTTTATCAAAACCATTTTCCATCTAAGACGACATTATTTAATATGTGTATGTTTCAAGTTTAATGTATCTATGATTTAAATGGTTTCACTTTTCTTATGATGAAATGTCCATTTTTTTATATGTATTATGAGATGATTGGATGATGTTTATGAAACCCATTTTATTCTTTGGTTTATGATGAATGTTTTAAGTTTATTTTGTGGCACAAGTAAGAATGATTTCATTATGAGATGGGTGGGACCTATATCTCCCTCCAATGCATTGGGTAAATATTTATATCTTATGAGATAGACATGGCTGGAACGGTAAGTTAATCTGGTTCAGTGATACAGGACTGGAACGAGGAGTGAACTCGATTCAGAAAGGGACTTTGTCCACTAAGATGGTCTTGGCAGCAATTCATTGGATACTATGGAAATCATAACAAGTGTTGAATGGTTTCCACAATTACATGATTTATTCCCATGCTATTTTATCAGTATTTATGTTCCTTTATGATATATGCCTTATGTACTTCCAAGACTTATGTCTTTTCTCGTGATTTTGATGTTTATATTTTATGTTCAAGATTTTGCATTCAAATGTTTATGGATTGTTTTATATTCACTATGCTTACCCTTACTGAGCATTTGAGCTCACCCTTTATATGTTTTCTTTTCCCCAGAATTTAAAGAAAGGTTTTAGATAAGAAAACAAAAGGTGAATATCTTTATGGGAGATGTTGAAGATCTTTCACCATGATTAGAAGATTATTTTCTGAGTTTCCAAAGACACTAAACTATTACGGTCCTTATGTGTCTGTTTTCATTATGTATTAGGTATTCTGCAAAAGTAATGTAATTTCCATGTACTTCAAGCTTTGGGCGTCTACATTTGGTATCAGAGGAAAGGTTTAGTCAACCTTTAGAAACTAGGATGCGAGAACTTTAGTGAGATCCCTAGAGATATTTCTAAGGTATGTCTTGGAATTTCCCTAAGGTTAATTATAAGTATAAGTTATTATGCTAGAATTATGGTAACAATCTTATAATTTATCCAAAGATGTTAGATATTGAAGGTAATCCCCCTTGATTATGATTTTGGCCTCTCACACTATTTTTTTTGGGTTTTAGAAAATGGCTGGGAAAGGGAAGATTCACGATAATAGAGGATATGATGGACAATGGAATGATATTCTTCATGAGCAACCGAATGAAATTGGATCTGGAGGTCCACATATCGTTATTATGCCTAATCCGCAATCTCATAATATGATCAACAATCTCAACTTTGGTAAGTTTCCCGACTCAGCTAATAAGAGAAAGATGGAGTTTCATGATGATCATAGAGGAAGGAAAGTTCAATTTCTATCATGTAAATCATGTGGGAAAAGGCATCAAGGAGAATGTTTCAAAGGAACTGGAAGATGCTTTGGGTGCAGAAAAGAAAGAAAAAAATCCAGTAAGTGCAAAGGAAAAGTTTCAGTTAACACCATGGATAAGAATAATGGTATTGCTACGACATCAACATTGATTAGATGTTTTAAATGTGGAAAGTATAGGCATTATGCAAACCAATACCCTAAGGGAAAATCTCATGAAGAGAATCAGCATGGTCATATGGGTAGTATTTATGTGGATGATGATGAGGAGACTACAAATGATATATGAGATGAAAGAAGTGTTGATGCTTGGTCAATGGTTTAAGAAGGTAGTGGAATGATTGTATGTTTATCAAGAGTTATGTTTTATAAGTAATTTAATGGTACTATGGAATAAAGAAACATCTAGGGATTGTTACACTATTGTTTTTCCTAAAGTATTTGAAAGTATATGTTGAATGGTAATGGTAACCATGAAAGGTTATTCAGATATTTTTGGAAAGAAGATGACATGCACATAATGAATGGATAAGGTGAAAATAATATGTTTGATAGTATTCATGAGCTCATGATTGTTATAAGGACTAAGTGATATCATGGTTTAAGTATATATAATTTTGGGATTTTGGTATGTGGAAAGAGTTAACTTTTGACAACACTCATGTTTTCACTAAGGTTCAATAGGTATTCATTTCTCCAAAGAATACATGATTAAGGCCTTCGAATGTTTGGAATGTGACCAACAAGACACATCTTATGATATATGGGGATCAACGATGGTATTAACATGCTTCTTATATGAACTCTCTCGTAATCATTTTCACTATAATATGAGATTGGACAACAGTATTTTGGATATGCCTAAAGATTGGAATGGATTATTCTAGACATAAGTTAGTATTTTTTAAGGCTAGAACATTTTAAATATTATTTATGGATTTTTATAATAATGTAGTGTTAGAAAAAGGACAACATGCAGGATGGGTGACAACCCGTCACGTCGGACAAGGCTGTGGGAATCGAACCCACAACTGAAGTGCGACAGGCCTTCATCACCTACCACTGGCCTAAAGGAAGTCCATGTTTAGTAGAAACTAGTTTTATTATATTAAGCAGTATGATATATGAAGTATAAGTCCATTTTAGGAACCGTATATGATTAATCTCACTATAGATGGACTTATGTATTTTTGATAACTTTTTCTAACCTTTTGTTTGAGACAGATGGAATAACCCATCATTCTATCACATGATCTGCTAACACTTCACGAATGTCAAATTCAACTTCATTTCTTTAAGAGATGAAGTGGAAATTGTCCAAGGAACGACCAACGGTGAGACTGTACCAAAATCACAAAAGTATTTCTTCTAATTCCAATTTCTTTAACTTTAGGGAAATGATCTTGAAAACCAAAAATGTTGTCCTTGTGCCCTTATATCCGATAAATCAGATGGTACCATAGATCATCACAAATCTATGGCTTTGCGATTGTTGGCTTTTTCATAGCTATGTTCTCTACCACTCTCCATCAGAACGTGATGGTTAGATTTCTTTTCCATATCCATATTTTCACCTATGTTCTCTTATGTGGAAACCCAGTGATTAGTTAATTTGGGTAACCGTTACATTTCATAATTTAGTTTTTAAAGATTGGTTTTGGTATTTCTTTTTATGATGTGGGTTTATATTAAAGAAACTTTGGATTAGTAAACCATTTATAACCCCGATAAATTTCGAGGGCGAAATTCATTTTAAGGGGGGTAGAATGTAACACCCCGAGATTTTATGAAAAATATTCTTTTTAATTTTATTGATGTCTTGTGTTTTACGCTACACCAAAAGGATCTTTCACTACACGCATCCCCGACTTGGCTTGCATTACACGCAATCACAACCTTCCATGATAGCGTGTGAAGTACGCAATACCAAGTTTCACTAAACGATATATTATTATAATATTATTATGAACTAGCCGTTATGAATAGTAATACCCACTTTTTGAAATTTTATTTTTCAAAATGGACTTCATTTTTTTATTCGGAATATCGAAATTAGCCTAGGGTAAATTTTGGGTATTTTTCTGAAAACTTTCAATTTTTTGATGAATAGGGAAAACACTGGGTTACTATTTAAAAACTGACTTTTTATTTAAATAATTATTTATTTTATTTAAATTTTTTAGGTCAAAATTTATACATAATACCTATATAAATTCAATGTAATTCATTGGAGTCATTTTATAATAATTTTAGATATATAAAAATTTTATAGAACTTTTCACCGTCTTTTACCCACCTCCTAGGAGAATTTGCAAATTCACATAAAACTTAATTTTACCGCTTCTATGAGTGGAATTTCGAAAATCCAAGAGACACGGTTAATATAAAGGGCTAAAATGTGGTTCAATGAGATAAAAATAATTTTTGGTGAATAATAACTTTTTACTTTTATTTACCATGGTTAAAAGTAAATATTGTAATTAAGAGTAAAAATGATATTATTATTACCCTAACACATGTTATAATTCTATTGGATAAGTTTAATTCGACCAAAAACAACCTTAGGATTAAAATATGACCATTTAGGTCCACTTGGATTAGATTAGGACATTTAATATTATTTTATTTAAAGAAGAGTTAAAATAGTTAAAATCGAAGTTTAATAACTAAAACATTTTTAATATAGGGTTATACATAAGTTAAATTCGACTATAAATATTAATTAGAAAGCTAAAAATATTTCCTACATAATGGAATTTTATTTATAATTTTTAGACATTAAATAATTTAATTTATTTATAACACAATGATTATGCAGTAATTATCTTATTAATGAAATATTAACATAATTGATGTTATAAATGCTAAAATAAATGTAATTTGAGACTTTTTATGAATTCCACTAATCTTATAGGTTAATATGACATATTAGTATTGATTTAATTAACGTTTTTCTAACTAATCATGCTGTTATGATTTTCACAAAAATCAATTACCAAATAGTGTCAAAATTGACATAAAATAGTTTTTTTAAAAAATATTATATTATTAATTGTTATTATATTCTTAAAAATCTAAGGTTTGGCCAAGATACTTATATCATGATAGGTGTATAATTAATGGACCACTTGGGGGTCTCTTGGATGTATATGGTAAGTTTATTAACTATATAATATAAAAACACAAAGTGACATGGTAAATGTCAATCTAATTAACTAAGAGTTAAAACTAAAATATAAGGTTAATATAATGACCTAAACTTGTCTAAAATCTATTGGTTGAGATTATTTAGACCCATACCCACCTTATCATTGAAATAAATCAATTTGGATCTATTGAAAACTGAATATGACTTTATAATAAAATAATATTTTTAGTTTTTCCAAAGGTGCCCCTCTCCTCCCTTAGAAAAGGGCACATCCTCCCTCTCTTCCTCACACCACTTTGAGCCTTCAAGCTCGTCCAAACCCTAAAAATTTCTCTTCTACACTTCCCTAGAAACATCTTATAGGTCTTGGTCTCTTTCAAAGACCATCTTTAGTGCCCTAAGAGGAGGTTAAGAAGAGGCGCTTCAAAGAATAGGTAATATCTGTTACCGATTATTTAAACTTTATTTCTTCTTATACTTCTTCTTATTTAGTTGTTTCATTATGAAGTAATAACATCAGTATAAATCATATAATGATATGTTATTATAAGTATGAAACAACCTTATTTCACCATCTATCCATCCTACGGAAAACGAAATCACCGCGCGTGCGTACGTACAGAATACCATCTCCATGTCGTGGTGTAATATGTTTTCAACTACCAACTTACTTGGATGGGTATAATGGTGTAAATAAATAAATATATATGATTATTTTAAAGTTATATTGATTTTGAAATATTATACATACACTTCAATACAATTCCACGATCATGAGAATGATATCATCGCTCGTGCGTACGTACAGACTACCGTCTCCACGACGTGATGAGATACATTCTCCATGTCAACCATTCATGAATGATTATAAAGTATATATAATGAATAATAATGAGATATATGACATAATAATTATACTTGATTTATTTATATATATATATATAAATATGTCATCTACTTAATTCCAATCAATTCAATAAGGAAACGAAAACAACGTTCATGCGTACGTACGGCCTACCGTCTCCATGAACGGTGTATTTCATTCCATTTATTGATATATCATATATATATATATATATGTATATTATGAATATATATTATATATAAATCATGTTTTAAATTATGTAATTAATTAAATCAGGATATAAGTAATAATTCAAGAACAACAAGTCGAAACTCGTATGATAAATAAAACAATTTTACGCAAAACGGTGCTTTAACATGGAATTTACAAAAGAATGGGTAATATAAAGTCATAATTGAACCATATATGATATCATAACAATTAATATGATTCTGTAATAAGTCAATGACATTATTTAAATCATTATATAGGAGGTTCGGAAACATACGAAGCATATCAGACATAAGGTAAGGGATAACTTTTCCAATCTCATTTTTATCCGAGATTGTTTATTCATAAGTATTTATTGGGGTTATATTTATCATACATGTAAAAGTTTTATAAAAATGTTTTCATGTATGTTTAAAGTCCTTTTTACCCATTTTTGACTTTTACTACATGGTATGTAAGGAATCTATTTTTTTGTTTACCATACGAGGTACTTTTAGACTTTTCCAACAAAAGTACGAGAAGAATGTTATTTTTAACTTATACGGCGTGAACAGATTTTTATGGTTTCATAATGCCTCATTTTCATGAAGATTACTATACAATATTTTATGAATATTTTCAAAAAAATACTTTTATTTTAAAAGTTCATGGCATTTTGTGAAAAGAAAACGATTTTGAAGAAGAAAGGATATTTTCCTCAAGAATTCATTTCAAATGTTTTATCAAAACCATTTTCCATCTAAGATGAAATTATTTCATATGTGTATGTTTCAAGTTTAATGTCTCTATGATTTACATGGTTTCACTTTTCTTATGATGAAATGTCCATTTTTTTATATGGATTATGAGGTGATGGGATGATGTTTATGAAACCCATTTTATTCTTTGGGTTATGATGAATGTTTTAAGTTTATTTTGTGGAACAATTAAGAATGATTTCATTATGAGATTTGTGGGACATATATCTCCCTCAAATTCATTGAGTAAAGATTTATATCTCATGAGATAGACATGGCTGGAATGGTAAGTTAATCCAGTTCAGTGATACAGGACTGGAACGAGGAGTGAACTCGATTCAGAAAGGTACTTTGTCTACTAAGATGGTCTTGGCAGCAATGTCTTGGCTACTATGGAAATCATAACAAGTGCTGAATGGTTTCCAAAATTACATGATTTATTCCCATGTTATTTTATCAAGATTGATGTTCCTTTATGATATATGCCTTATGTACTTCCAAGATTTATGTCTTTGCTCATGATTTTGATGTTTAGATTTTATGTTCAAGCTTTTGCATTCAAATGTTTATGGATTGTTTTATGTTATCTATGCTTACCCTTACTGAGAATTTGAGCTCACCCTTTGTATGTTTTCTTTTCCCCAGGTTTTAAAGAAAGGTTTTAGGTAAGAAAACAAAAGGGAAGATATTTATGGGAGATGTTGAAGATCTTTCACCACGATTAGAAGATTATTTTCCGAGTTTCCAAATACACTAAACTATTACGGTCCTTATGTGTATGTTTTCGTTATGTATCAAGTATTCTGAAAAAGTAATGTAATGTCCATGTACTTCAAGCTTTGGGTCTCTACAGTTGGTATTAGAGGAAAAGTTTAGTCAACCTTTGGAAACTAGGATGCGAGAACTTTAGTGAGATCCCTAGAGATATTTATAAGGTATATCTAGGAATGTCCCTAAGGTTAATTATAAGTATAGGTTATAGTCCTAGAATTATGGTAACAATCTTATAATTTAACCAAAGATGTTAGATATTGAGGGTAATCCCCCTTGATTATGATTTTTTCCTCTCACACTTTTTTTTTGGTTTTAGAAAATGGATGGGAACGAGAAGATTCACAATAATGGAGGATATGTTGGACAATGGAATGATATTCTTCATGAGCAACCGAATGAAATTGGATCTGGAGGTCCACATATCGTTATTATGCCTAATCAGCAATCTCATAACATGATCAATAATCTGAACTTTGGTAAGTTTCCCGACTCAGCTAATAAGAGAAAGATAGAGTTTCATGATGATCATAGAGGAAGGAAAGTTCAATTTCTATCATGTAAATAATGTGGGAAGAGGCATCAAGGAGAATGTTTCAAAGGAACTGGAAGATGCTTTAGGTGCAGAAAAGAAGGACACAAATCCAGTAAGTGCAAAGGAAAAGGTTCAGTTAACACCATGGATAAGGATAATGGTATTTCTACGACATCAACAATGATTAGATGTTTTAAATGTGGAATGTATGGGCATTATATAAACCAATGCCCTAAGGGAAAATCTCATGAAGAGAATCATCATGGTCATATGGGTAGTATTTATGTGGATGATGATGAGGAGACTACAAATGATATATGAGATGAAAGAAGTGTTGATGCTTGGTCAATGGTTTAAGAAGGTGCTGGAATGATTTTATTTTTATCAAGAGTTATGTTGTATAGGTAATTTAATGGTACTATAGAATAAAGAAACATCTAGGGATTGTTATAGTACTGTTTTTCCTAAAGTATTTGAAAGTATATGTTGAATGGTAATGGTAACCATGAAAGGTTATTCAGATATTTTTGGAAAGAAGATGATATGCACATAATGAATGGATAATGTGGAAATAATATGTTTGATAGTATTCATGAGCTCATGATTGTTATAAGGACTAAGTGATATCATGGTTTGAGTACACAGAATTTTGGGATTTTGGTATGTGGAAAGAGTTAACTTTTGACAGCACTCATGTTTTTACTAAGGTTCAATAGGTATTCATTTCTCAAGAGAATACATGATTAAGGCCTTCGAATGTTTGGAATGTGACCAACAAGACACATCTTATGATATATGGGGATCAACGATGGTATTAACATGCTTGTTATATGAACTCTCTCATAGTCATTTTCACTATAATATGAGATTGGACAGTAGTATTTTGGATAAGCCTAATGATTGGAAAGGATTATGTTGGACATAAGTTAGTATTGTTTAAGGCTAGAACTTTTTCGATATTATTTATGGATTTTTATAATAATTTAGTTTTTGAAAAAGGACAACCTGCAGGATGGGAGACAACCTGTCGCGTCGGACAAGGCTGTGGGAATCGAACCCACAACTGAAGTGCGACATGCCTTTATCGCCTACCACTAGCCTACAGTAAGTCCTTGTTTAGTATAAACTAGTTTTATTATATTAAGAAGTACGATATATGAAGTATAAGTCCATTTTAGGAACCATATATGATTAATCTCACTATAGATGGACTTATGTATTTTTTATTACTTTTTCTAACCTTTTGTTTGAGACAGATGGAATGACACATAATTCTATCACATGATCTGCTAACACTTCACGAATGACAAATTCAACTTCATTTATTTAAGAGATGAAGTGGAAATTGTCCAAGGAACGACCAACAATGAGATTGTACCAAAATCATGAAAGTATTTCTTCTAATTCCAATTTTTCAACTTTAGGGAAATGATCTTGAAAACCAAAAATGTTGTCCTAGTGCCCTTATATCTGATGAATCAGATGGTACCTTAAATCATCACAAATCTATGGCTTTGTGATTGTTGGATTTTTCATAGCCATGTTCTCTACCACTCTCCATCAGAACGTGATGGTTAGATTTCTTTTCCATATCCATATTTTCACCTATGTTCTCTTATGTGGAAACCCAGTGATTAGTTAATTTGGGTAACCGTTACATTTCATAATTTAGTTTTTAAAGATTGTTTTTGGTATTCCTTTTTACGATGTGGGTTTCTATTAAAGAAACTTTGGAGTAGTAATCCATTTATAACCCCAACGAATTTCGAGGGTGAAATTCATTTTAAGGGGGGTAGAATGTAACACCCCGAGATTTTATGAAAAATATTATTTTTAATTTTATTGATGTCTTGGGTTGTACGCTAAACCAAAAAGAGCTTGCACTACACACATACCTGACTTGGCTTGCATTACACTCAACCGAAACCTTCCACGATAGCGTGTGTAGTACGCAATACCAAGTTTCACTAAACGAGATATTATTATAATATTATTATGAACTAGCAGTTATGAATAGTAATACCCAGTTTTTGAAATTTTATTTTTCAAAATGGACTTCATTTTTGGATTCGGAATATCGAAATTATCCTAGGTTCAATTTTTTGTATTTTTTTGAAATCTTTCAATTTTTTGATGAATAGTGAAAACACTGGGTTACTATTTAAAAACCGACTTTTTATTTAAGTAATTATTTATTTTATTTAAATTTATTTTAGGTCAAAATTGATACATAATACCTATATAATTTCAATGTAATTAATTGGAGTCATTTTATAATAATTTTAGATATATAAAAATTTTATTGAACTTTTCACCGTCTTTTACCCACCTCCTAGGAGAATTTGCAAATTTACATATAACTTAATTTTACCGCTTCTGTGAGTGGAATTTCGAAAATCCAAGAGACACAGTTAATGTCAAGGACCAAAATGTGGTTCAATGAGATACAAATAATTTTGGTGAATAGTAACTTTTTACTTTTATTTACCACGATTAAAAGTAAATAGGGTAATTAAGGGTAAAAATGATATTATTATTACCCTAACACATGTACTAATTCTATTGGATAAGTTTAATTCGACAAAAAACAACCTTAGGAATAAAATATGACCATTTAGGTCCACTTGGATTAGATTAGGACATTTAATATTATTTTATTTAAAGAAGAGTTAAAATAGTTAAAATAAAAGTTTAATAACTAAAACATTTTTAATATAGGGTTATAGAGAAGATAAATTCGACTATAAATATTAATTAGAAATCTAAAAAAATTTCCTACATAATGGAGTTTTATTTATAATTTTTAGACATTAAATAATTTAATTTATATATGACACAATGATTATGGAGTAATTATCTTATTAATTAAATATTAACATAATTGATGTTATAAATGCTCAAATAAATGTAATTTTAGACTTTTTATGAATTCCACTAATTTTCTAGATTAATATGACATATTTTTATTTATTTAATTTACTTTTTTAGAACTAATCTTTTTGTTATGATTTTCACAAAAATCAATTACCAAATAGTGTCAAAATTGACATAAAATAGTTTTTTAAAACAAATATTATATTATTAATTATTATTATATTCCTAAAAATATGAGGTTCGGCCAAGATACTTATATCATGATAGGTGTATCATTAATGGACCACATGGGGGTCTCTTGGATGTATATGGTAAGTTTACTAATAATATAATATAAAAACACAAAGTGACATGGTAACTGTCAATCTAATTAACTAAGAGTTAAAACTAAAAGATAAGGTTAATATAATGACCTAAACTTGTCTAAAATCTATTGGTTGAGATTATTTAGACCCATACCCACCTTATCATCGAAATAAATCAATTTGGATATATTGAAAACCGAATATGACTTTATAATAAAATAACATTTTTAGTTTTTCCAAAGGTGCCCCTCTCCTCCCTTATAAAAGGGCACCTCCTCCCTCTCTTCCTCACACCACTTTGAGCCTTCAAGCTCGGCCAAACCCTGCCAATTTCTCTTATCCACTTCCCTAGAAACATCCTAGAGGTACTGGTCTCTTTCAAAAACCATATTTAGTACCCTGAGAGAAGGTTAAGAAGAGGCGCTTCAAAGAATAGGTAATATCCGTTACCGATTCTTTCAACTTTATTTCTTCTTATACTTATTATTATTTAGTTGTTTCATTATGAAGTAATAACATAAGTATCACTCATATACTGATATGTTATTATAAGTATGAAACAACCTTATTTCACAATCTATCCATCCTACGGAAAATGAAATCACCGCGCGTGCATACGAACGGAATACCGTCTCCACGCCGTGGTGTAATCTGTTTTCGACTACCACCTTACTTGGATGGGTATAATGGTGTAAATAAATAACTATATATGATTATTTTAAAGTTATATTGATTTTTAAATATTATACATACACTTCAATATAATTCCAAGATCATGGGAATGATATCATCGCTCGTGCGTACGTACGAACTACCGTCTCCACAACGCGATGAGATTCATTCTCCTTGTTAACCATTCATGAATGATTATAAAGTATATATAATGAATAATAATGAGATATATGACATAATAATGATAATGGATATATATATATATATATGTCATCTACTTAATTCCATTCAATTCAATAAGGAAACGAAAACATCGTTCATGCGTACGTACGGCCTACCGTCTCCATGAACGGTGTATTTCATTCCATTTATCGATCTATCATATATATATATGTATATTCTGAATATATATTATATATAAATCATTTTTGAAATTATGGAATTAAGTAAATCAGGATATAATTAATAATATCAAGAACAACAAGTCGAAACTCGTATGATAAATAAAACGATTTTACACAAAATGGTGCTTTAACATGGAATTTACAAAAGAACGGGTAATATAAAGTCATAAGTGAACCATATATGATATCATAACAATGAATATGATTCTGTAATAAGTCAATTACATTATTTAAATCATTATACAGGAGGTTCGGAAACATACGAATCATATCGGACATATGGTAAGGGATAACTTTTCCAATCTCGTTTTTATCTGAGATTGTTTATTCGTAAGTATTTACTGGGGTTTTATTTATCATCCACGTAAAAGTTTTATAAAAATGTTTTCATGTATATTTAAAGTCCTTTTTACCCATTTTTGACTTTTACTACATGATATGTAAGGAATCTATTTTTTTTGTTTACCATACAAGGTACTTTTAGACTTTTCCAACAAAAGTACGAGAAGAATGTTATTTTTAACTTATACGGCGTGAACATATTTTTACGGTTTCATAATGCCTCATTTTATTGAAGCTTACTCTACAAGATTTTATTAATATTTTCAAAAAAATACTTTTATTTTAAAAGTGCATGGCATTTTTTGAAAAGAAAATGATTTTGAAGTAGAAACGATATTTTCCTCAAGAATTCATTTCAAATGTTTTATCAAAACCATTTTCCATCTAAGATGACATTATTTCATATGTGTATGTTTCAAGTTTAATGTCTCTATGATTTACATGATTTCACTTTTCTTATGATGAAATTTCCATTTTTTTTATATGAATTATGAGATGATGGGATGATGTTTATGAAACCCATTTTATTTTTTGGGTTATGATGAATGTTTTAAGTTTATTTTGTGGCACAAGTAAGAATGATTTCATTATGAGATGGGTGGGACCTATATCTCCCTCCAATGCATTGGGTAAATATTTATATCTCATTATATAGACATGGCTAGAACAGTAAGTTAATCTGGTTCAGTGATACAGGACTGGAACGAGGAGTGAACTCGATTCAGAAAGGGACTTTGTCCACTAAGATGGTCTTGACAGCAATGCCTTGGCTACTATGGAAATCATAACAAGTGCTGATGGTTGCCACAATTAAATGATTTATTCCCATGCTATTTTATCAATATTGATGTTCCTTTATGATATATGCCTTATGTACTTCCAAGATTTATGTCTTTTCTCATGATTTTGATGTTTAGATTTTATGTTCAAGATTTTGCATTCAAATGTTTATGGATTGTTTTATGTTCTATGTGCTTACCCTTACTGAGCATTTGAGCTCACCCTTTATATGTTTTATTTTCCCCAGGATTTAAAGAAAGGTTTTAGGTAAGAAAACAAAAGGGGAAGATCTTTATGGGAGATGTTGAAGATCTTTCACCACGATTAGAAGATTATTTTCCGAGTTTCCAAAGACACTAAACTATTATGGTCCTTATGTGTCTGTTTTCGTTATGTATCAAGTATTCCACAAAAGTAATGTAATGTCCATGTACTTCAAGCTTTGTGTCTCTAAAGTTATTCAATACATTATTATTTGGATGGGTATAATAATGATGTGAAATTGATGTAAATAATAAATACAACCTGATAATTATTCTGTATATATTATATACCATCCAGTTATATATTATTTTAATATCAAAATAATGATATTGTCACTCGTGCGTATGTACAGATTACAATCTCCACGAATGTGATGAGATTCATTCCCCATCATAATTCATTCAAGACTAATTTTCATTAGATGATTAAAAATAATTTTTAAAGACTTAATATCATTCTGAATATGAATAAGAAACATCTTATCCATAACAAACCTTACTTACATAAAAAATCATATAAAGGAAAATGAATCAGTTAACACACGAAACGACGATAATACTAAGATATTATTAACAAAGCAATCTTATAAGATCATATATGATATCATATTAATGTATATGATTCTAGTATAATTTAATAACAATTATTTCACCATTATACAGGAGGTTAACCTACCCTCGAATAAGGAAAAGTACAAGGTAAGGGTTAATTTCACAATCTCTTTATTATCCGAGGTTGTTTTTATGTAAGTATCTACTAGAACCTCTTTATCTTCCACATCCATGTTTCATAAAAATGCATTTCAAAACATTTTTACTATTTACTAGATAATGGGGTAAAGTCATTTATACCCTTATTTGACCTAATATGTTTTTAAAGGAATCTTTCCATCATTTTCCAAACATGGAACTTTATGACCCTTTTCGACAAAATTAAGGTAAGAATGTTTTTTTAACTTATACGACGGGTGTGGATATTTTCCACCATTATAACATCATAGAAGCTTACCTTATAAGCTTATAATAATATTTTCAAAATAAATGTCTTCTCTATAATTATGTGACTCTTAAATGATTTCAAAATAGAAGGAGATATTTTTCAAAAAAAAAAGGTTTTGATTTCATCTATGTCAACATCCTTTGATGGATTTTAAGATTATTTGAATTTGATTTATTATGATACAAAACGTCCATATTGTATTGAAGGTTTTTTGATATGTTTTACTATGGATGTGTTATTTGTACACTATTCATGGTTATGGATAATGTATTGACATTTCTTATGCTAGTTTTAATATGAATGTTAATGTTATGTTTAAACCTTTTCATATGAGGAATGCATTGGACTTAGTATGTGATAGGCGGAGCCTGCTATAGCTCCTCGATGCATTGGTAGGTCTCATGAGACAAACTAGTGTCTTGGAATAAGGCCTTGACAGAATCTTATTTGTAGTCTTGGAACAGGTCCTTGACTATGTGGTTATGAAAGTCTGGCATTATGCATTCCATCATTATAAAAGTGGCTATTGGTATTGCATGTGATAATTTGACTATTAGAATATCCATGTGAATAATTAGATGAAATTATTTGATTTTATCTTTTCCATATTATGCTGAAGTTCAAGTTTAAAAGATTTTTTTTAGTCTTATACATTGCCTTAAATGTTTATGCTTATTTATGAAATTTTCCACTATATTTTTATCCTTACTGAGCATCTGAGCTCGCCCCTTTCTATGATTTATTTTTTCCAAGATGCGGAGAAGTATATTATGAATGACCTACAGGGATAGTCTATGGGATCTCAGTGTTGTCTATGGAAATAATTTTGTTATTGTTTTCTATTTTATGATGTAATGTAAACCTTATGAATGTATCTAGTACTTCTAAGGCTACTAAACTAATCGGTCTTTTGATATCTTTTGTGATCATGCCAATGATACATAATAATGTACCGAATCTGGGCTTCTGGGTTTATGGCATTAAAATATTGACTTCCATACATTATTTGTTTCATGTTTCCCAATTGAGGAGGTATATCCCATATCCTTCCCATGTTATTATATGGGTGGATATTGTTCTTGATCCCAATGCCACTTTTATACAGCAACAAGTTCAAATTATTTATCACCAGGATAAGGTACTACATGGTAAAATGATTCCCCTAGTCTAGGTATTATTGAAGTGTGTACTTGATCACCATGAGATATGGTAGCATGATTTTTTTATGAGGTAGTAGTTTCCCACCCTTTTTGCAGATCCAATATCTTGTGGTATCTCTAGGAACAAAAAGTTTTTTTGATAGGGTGATTGTAACTCCCTGTTATATTTCTATCAGGTATGTTCTGATCTATGGTTTTTGTTTCCCTTTTTCATTGGGAAAGGATTTTAAACCCTAGATTGAGATGGTACCTATAATGGTGAAGTCATAATTTTTTTGATTTTTGGCTTTTTCTTAGTCTTGTTATGTTGTTTGCTAGGTATTTACATGACGTGTAATAGGGTTTCACGAAATGTAATGTTAGTCGGACTCATCTAATGAGTGGAATTCATAGAATGAGTTTTTACACATAATGTAAGGGTTACATATTATGTAAAGTGAAAATATGTCTTTAAATTAAAAGGAAACGTGTTTTTTGACATAACTCAAAATGAAATGGATTCACGATGTTTAAAATATTACATGACGTTTAATTCACCAAGTTCCAGTTTTTAGGGTTCCATGCGGGTGTTTGATGGTTCATTTGTTTTTTACACCCTCCTAAACTCAACAAAATATCATTCCCTATGAAATTTTGTGTGTCTACCTTTCATATGTATAGATTAATTTAGTGATTTATCAATAGGGTTAGGTACTTCATCTCTCTGAGTAAGCCTTCCTCTCGGTTTTTCTCTCATTTTTGGTTACAACATCATTTTTTGAAGGGATTTTTGATTGGATTGTTTCTTCTATAAATCCTTTTTCTTTATTTGGTCATGCCTCATATTCTAAAGTAGGATCTTGTGGTTTCTAATCCCTATTTTCAAAGGTGGTTAGGTTTTCTATGATATTGAGGTACGTTGATCTGTTCAATTGTTCTAATTTCTTGAATTTATTATAGTTCTTATGGATTTCATTGATATTTTAAATGGAATTTCATGGGTTTAAATTCAAATTGGCATGGGTTCATGTTTTGAAGGGGTTTTTTCTTTAATAATGGAATTTCCTTGATTAGAAATGGAAAATAGATTTTCAAACCCTAAATCAAATTGTCCAAGATTTGAATTTTCTTATAAAAATGTGATCATTGTTTTTAAAATAGAAATTGACAAACATTTCACAGCGGGAACCTTGGGTACATCAAGATTGATACATGGGTTTCCTTATAGTGCAGGACACCATTATGAGGTAACCTCTTGTATGTTGATGGTATATGGAAGGCCTTGATGTTAGTTTGGATCCAACTTTATTCTTTGCTTGTATTGTGATTGTGTAGTATGTATTGTCTCATTGGCTAGAGCCTAGATGGTAGGTGAATTGTTGTTTCTAGTTGTTTATTAAATGATAGTTTATTTTATGGGTATTTTCTCACATGTATATTTACTTTTAGGTATCTTTACTTGATTTGTTTCTAGCTTTGGTAGTTATAGTGTGAAATTTATAAAAAACTCAAGGATTGTTTGAAAATGGGATTTCAAATAGATTTGTTTATAAAACATCTTGTAAAACTATTTTTGTTTTATAGCTTGGACTTGTGCATTCTTATTATCAGATCCTGTATAAGTCATTTTGTGGTATCTTATAGGGATCTATTTCTCACACCCTATTTCTTCATATGGGCGGTTCTATACATTTTTTATAGGATACAAGTAAAGTAAATAGAATTCTATAGCATGCAATCTTCTCTTTACATTACTATTTCATTTTGGGATAGTTTAGAGGTGATTATTGATCAATTGTCTAGACTTTAAATATTTTTTGGTTCAGCTGATTAGTCTTAATTGTATCTTTTGTTTTTTTCTGCATAGTACTCTGGTTGTATATCTTTTTTTCTTATATTCAAGACTTTTTTCTCTATCTCTGTTTTACCCCCACCATATAATGGGTTACCTCAGGTGACTTGTCTAGTTGGCCCATATTAGTCTCTTATAGAGAGTATCTTCTTCATACATATGTTAGTCTCAAGATTCCTTTTCTCATTTTAAATCCTCCCCCTAGACTCATGATTCACCTCCTTTTGAGAGTGATATTGTTTCTCCTCCTTTTTCTTCCCAATCCACTTAATTATGGAATTTTTCTTTTCAATTGTGTCATTTGTAATTGATTCACCATCTCATGCATACTTTCTTATACTTTTTTAACATTTTTTACTATTGATTAATTATCTATTATATCAATAACCTTCACTAAACATAGTATTCTTTTATATCACATTATAGGAATCCAGGAAAAATACCTTTATTTTAACTTTTGAGTGTTGAAGTTTCAACTCATCTATATCATGGTAAATTTATTTTACATATTCATTTGTACACTTCATTAGGTCATTATTATCATCCATAATATTCAGTAATTCTAACTTATATTTTTTTAAATTCTTATTTAGTTTGTTTTAAGTCTATATTTAATTTACTGATGGTGTCATCTTGAGTTTCCACCATTTGATTGAGGATTTATTTTCACTTCCCCACTTCCTTATCAATGATGATGAATAAAATAACAATAATTTCAACCTCCTGAACCACATTTAGTTTTATTCTTATCTCATTAATTTTGTGTTAATCATTTCCATATTTTTGTTATTATAATTAATATTTGTATTACTCTCATCCATAATTTCCTCTAGTGGTTTTATGTGATCATTTAGAAAATTATATGAATAAATTATAGGAAATATACACTAATAAAAACCCATGATGTGGTGATAGTTAGTACATTATGGTTTATGTTTGGTCATGGTTTTTGAAACCATGTCAGAGTGTTCATATTGAATGATAAGTGATATCATTAAAATGGATCTCCTAAGATGACTACCATGTGTTATTCAACTTATTCAAATTTCATGATATGATGGGTAGACATTTTTTTATTATTAAATGAATTTAATAATCACATTAACTAATAATGTAGTTATTGTTATTGTTGCAATGTGGAAAGTCAAAACTTTTATGTTTCATAATTTATGAATTGTTAGACACAAGAGTACTCCTTTTTTATGAATTATATATATAAATGGAGTTCATTAGAATCATTTTTTAGTACATTACACATTGGTGATTATTTATAAATCCAAATCTATCTCAAATATCTTATCTTTAACCAAATTCATGGAGGATGTGTTATTACACCTTTAAAGGAGAATGGACCCTTAATTTTTTTTTCATTACCATGGAATGTGGATACCTTTTGAGGTAGGAACTTATTAGTTATTACTGAGGGAGTATGATTAAACTCATTGTTAGTGACGATTCAATCCGAAAAGTGAGGTATATTTTGTTTTATAGTTTTTAATAATCTTGTTTTTTCCACTCCTATAATATATTTTTTATAGGTTTTTTGTTTTTATTAACAGGTTATGGGTATAGAGATGTACCAAAAAATTGATAAAAGGTGTTAGATCTAATTATATTGAATAATCAATAAGATGATGATTGAAAAAATAAAAAGAGTTTTTTGTTTTTTCAAAACTACGACTAAGTTTTTAAAACCACATAATGGTTTACAATGTTTTTCTAAAAAATAAAATGATTATAAAAATACTTCATGTTTTTTAAAAACATTAAGGAAAAACATTTTGGTTTAATTATCATAAAATAAATAATCATTTTTCAACACTACCACATTTTCATTTCATAGATAAATAGTTGTAGATTAAGGAAATGGTATTTCCTTAAGGAAAAATTAAGTCATTGTAAATGTAGAATGGTTGTGTTTTATGGAATGACCATCGAATAAAAAATTTCTTATTCTAGTAAACTATTTTTTGGTTCAATGTGGGGCCTTAGAGCAATTCACTATTCAAAATGAAATTGGAAGATAAGCCACATTGTGGTGTTTTTCCATGGTTTTCAAAAAATTATAAAAAAATAACAATAATATTAATCAATATGGGACCATATCAAAATGGGTTTTGAAAGAATATATACATGTATAATCCTTTTATATATCATGTTAAATATATGATTTTTTTTATTTATTTATGAAATTTTTATATAATATTAAATTATATAAATTTTATATATTATGAATATTGTGTAATTCAGATTAAATAGATTAAACTACTTCTTATAATCGACATTCTGTGTATATAAGAGTTACAAGCTAGCTGCTATAAAAAAATATTTAGTTTGTATTCAACCAATACTATGAATTTTTATTCTAGTTATGAATTCAACAATAAGTGTTAGTTATTTTTTATGCATGTTATTTTTTATGATTGTATTGGAATTAAGGTCTCTCTGGAGTATTGAACCATGGATATTAAGAATTTGGTCAAACTTCTCACTAAACCAAGGGCTTAGAATCTATTTAAAAAAGAGGGGGTTAATTACCTATCACACCTTACTTTCTCTTATAGTAATTTAAGTTTCTTTTGCTTTTAAAAATTTATATGAAATGGTTTCATATACCTTATAAAAGACATGTATTTGGATATGTGGATATATAATTTCCTTTTTTGGTTGGGTAAATAATAAAAATCATGAGTTGTATAAGGTGTTATGTATTAATTTGTTTGAAACATATTAATTTATTTGAAGGAATAGGACTTAAATACTAAATTTTTAAAAGAATGTATATATAGAGATTATATTAGATTTAATGATTACATGGGATGTAATAATTACATATTATATACATAAGATTCATATGGAAATAGTGATACAAATAAAACCCTATAAATACTAATTTTAAGATTCCTTCCAAAGAGAACACATGTCAAAACCATGATCATTCGGAATGGGTAACCCTAAAGGTTATGCACACATGGGTTAGTTTATGTATGCCAAATGGATGTGGATAACCCTAAAATTTAAGTGACCATGTATCATTTTGATATTAGGTTTATACTTAGCTAGGAAACTAAAAAGGTTAATACACCAAAATAATAGAGTTTTGATCATCTATAAAATTGACTTAAAAAAATATTTTTCCATTAAGATATCTATGAATAATATATTACATGGTTGGCATGAAGGTCTTCCTAAATATCTATTCAATTAAAGAAAAATTAAACTTAAAAAATATTAAAATATGGATCTAGGATCATTATGTGAATATGATGTATGGGTTCATCATTTTTAATTAAAGTAAATTCAATAAAATTATTTATTTAAATAATATAAAACATGATACTCACCCAAAGATATATCTTGTTATAGTTTATGATATGCATCATGAAAATCATTTTGAGATCTCTTATAGGTTGGACTTATAGTTTAAAATATTGGTTTCTAAGGTTTAGAAGTGTTCTCAAGGAGAAGAATATTGAGAATATAAGATTTAGTGTTATAGAAATTAATTTTCCTAATTCTAACTAATGAGTATTAGATAAAAGGTATGTATTACAAATTTTTGTTGAAAAACACAAACTCAAAAATAAGAGAGCGAATTAATTCATAAATATATCTTCATGTTAGTTATTAAGAAAAAAATTCTACAATGAAGGTAGACACTTATGATCTAAGTCTAACCAGTGAAGTGGTTCAAGAATTTTAATACTATTTTTGTATTTAAAAAAAATAGAAATTTTATTTCTCTATGATGTTTGAATAATAAATTATTTTTAATTCATGATTAAGAATCATAGTTGTTTTATATATAAAAATTAAATAATTTATGGAATTTGGAATATTCCAAATGGTTTAAACATTAAATATATGAATAATACTATTTATAACACTCAGAATAATAAATTCAAGGTTTATTCCAACAACACATATCTTTATCATTGTTACCATTGGAATATAAATGAGAAACACATCCAAATATTCTATATGTATAGAGTGTTTGAATCATTTGATTATGAATCATTTGATAAATGTGAATCCTATTTGTTAGGATAAATGATTAAAGAACCTTTTAGTAGAAGAGTTTAGATGGCCAGTATATTATTAATTCTTATACATGGGGATGTATGTGCACTAATGAGTACTCAAGAAAATTGTGGTTATATGATAATGTTAGTCAATATGGTGATTTCTTTTTTATGAGGTATAATCTTAAAACATTTGATAATTTTAAAAAATTTATAAAGAAATTAATTGATATTATCTAATTTGATGAGGGTATAGAATGTCATTATCCCCTTGGATAATGATTAGTTTTGTTTTTTCATAAATAATGATGTCAATATTTATTGAGATAAGAATGATGTATAAATAAAACTAGAAATGATTTCAATATATCTTTAGTAAATATGAGGAACCATGTGAATGGGAAGATGAAAGAACTATTTGATATCGAGGAAAGGTAAGAAGCAGCTAAGAGTATTTATTATTATATATATTCTATATTAAAGAGGTTAGAGTGAGATATAATTCCATTAATAATTCCTTTAGGGATATATACATCTTATAGAGTGTGGAGATGATATTATACCTTGAAGAGTAGGTATATTTATAGATATTAGTTACATATTTTATAGTGATTTCAAAATATAATGAATCTATGGTATAAGAAATGAGGAGATGGTAGTGAGAGATTTTAATGAGGTGGATTCACATAGCTGATGATTGGGAAAAGATAAACAAATAAATTTTATGAATTCATTACTGAATAAGTGGATTATTATAAATAATATAAATATATTTAAGAATAGAAAAAGTAGTTGATTCAGATGAATATTTTTTTGAGTTTAGTTGGACTAAATACTAAAAAATAAGTTATTAGATTCTATAAGTGTTTTGGGATCATTTTAATTTGGTTGAAGATTATATAAAGATGTCCTGAAGTGATTTAAGATTAATTTAAGTTTATAAAAATGTATTGATGAATTTATCAACTAATTTTAAGTCTTTAAAGACAAATTAAACTGTCTTAGGATGTTTGAAGTAGAGTTGAGAAGGATGGACATAAGTTTTTTGTTTTATGTTTTTGACAATTTTAAAAAAATGGAACATCAGAATAATCTTGAGTTAAAACTATTGTCTATAAGAATAAATCAAAAAGAAGTGTGGAAAGATCTTGAGACTTAATTAAATGTCAATATTTAAATGTATTAAGCATTGGGATCTCATGGTTTTTCAAGTGGGTGAATGAAGGATTTATTTCATCATGAGGCTACACTGTGTGGAGTTCATATGTTGCGTTTAATCACAAGGAAATGCCATGTAGAGTTCTTATGATATGTTGAAACTTGAGATGTCATTAACCAAGGATTGGAAACTATGTTTATGATATATAAGGGTAACATTATCTCATTTTAGAATAAATCAATGTCATGGAATATTAAACTGATTCTACATCAAAATAACTTAGAGCTATGGAACACTAATTCCAAAGTTTTTATAGTCTCATATGAGTAAATCAGGATTTCTAAAAGGTATGTAAGAATAATAAAAAGATATATAAAAATAATTGAAATATATATAATATTAATATCATTTTTTGAATTAATAAGTATAATTTTTCATGGGATAACTAAGAGTAAACTTTACTCACATATTAATAACTATGATGCTTTATAATATTAATAAAAATTTATAGTTTGTGTTTGAATAAGTTGTTCAAGCCCAGAGATGAAGCTTCAAACCATATATTTATTATTCATTATAAGCATTCTTTCGTGAAAAAAGTTTACAGGTTTTTTGGAATCTCAAAGGAAAGTTAAGACAAGTATTTTAAAGAACTAAATGTGTAAGGTCATGTAGATATCAAATCAACCTTCACTGATATTATTGGAAATTTTTATAAGAATACAGGTTTCTATATAAAGGATCATTGATAATTATTAGTGAATATTTTACCAACAAGAACAGTGAATTTTAATAATATGATCATAATTCTGATATTGAATTAATTTTCAATATTTGAATGGTGGAATATTTTCCTCATGATTAATATGAGTCTATACAGAAGATGATGGGTCGTAATAGAAGAGGTTCAGTGAGTTTAATGAAGTGATAATTTTAAATATCATAAAGTTTAAATAAATATATATATATATATACTAACACTAATAAATTTTAATATCATATTACTCAAAGTTATTGAAGAATAATAAGAATTGAAATAATTGTGAATACATTTTTGTGCAAGTAAGAAAGGGAGGTAGTCATAAAGTATTATCACAACTAAGGAATATGAACAAATATATTGAATGTAAGTTCTTATATTGTTGATATCACTTCATAGAGGAACCAAAAAAATCCATTTAAGAATAAAGGATATGGTTAGTTCCAGTCCTGGCCCGACCAAACCAACCCTTCATCCCAATCCTGGCCCGACCTAGGTCAGGCTCTTTTGGACTAGGCACAGTCGGGCTTCAAGCCAGGTCAGGTGGGATTTTGGACCACCGGGCCAAAATTATACCCCTAACTTTACCTTATTTTGTTCTTAATAATATGATGTCCAAATTTTTTATGTGGGATGATAAAAATAATACACTTATTACTATCTCACATATTGTGAGTGAACCCTATAAATATTTTTGTTCCTTGTTCTTTATCATTTTTTACACTTTATATAGAACCACCTAAAAGATATATGGAAGATCATTAATAGGTGGTGAATAAATGATCAATATTATTTATAATTTTCTCAAAAACAACCTTATCAGTATTTTATAGTATAGTGATGTTTATTTTCCTCACACCCAAATGCACAGTAACATAAAGAAACAGAAAATATTTACAAGGTCTCTCTCTCAATATGACAAGTCTAGTCCTTCATGTGATATGGATTCTTCTTATATCACACTACCCACTATTATAATTTTATGAGTAAAATCTAGTAGGGTATAGACTTGAAAATCATGTTTTCATGTCACTTGACAATGATTCGGTGCATTATTCACTTTAAAATGATCAATAGATTGGGTGTCAACTAATACATTTTCCTCCTGTATAGTGTTATCAATTTTATAGGTGTGTTGAGTTATTCTTATTCTCCTTCTATTCTTGCATAGTATCAAGACATATATTCAATTTCTATGCACAACATAACATGAAATAATCATTGTCTATAAATCCATCGGGGGAATGGCCATTCAAAGATGTATGATAGCAAAACCTTTACTTATCTCTCTCTAATGTGAACTTCATGACCAACCCTCCTGATGTTAATTTCAAAGTTCATATGTCACATTTTCTTATCTTATTTGATTAATATATATTCATAGATACATGTGGATAATATTCCCACCATTTTCCTCCTTAATAATTCAATTTTCATAATTGTCACATATATTTTGAATTTTAATTCCCTAAAGTATCATTTCTTTCTCCTCGATGATAATAATATTATTATACCCTTCTCTCTCCACCTATAATAAGAACATGAAAAAAGTTCATAATTTCAGATAAATATACATCCAATATAATGTGGTTATGGATCATTATACCACTACACCAATATATCCCTTAAATTTCTCTTCATACAACTTCACGATGTGTTTCTTTATGGTGATAACCTCCATTCTAAATGTATCATGAATGTATTTATTCATGATATTTAACCCATACAGATCAACTTTTGTATCATTTGACTTAATTCTAAAATAATTTCTAGGATCATAATATTTAATTGTGATATTAATTTCCATGAATAAAATATCACCATGTATCGAAAAGAATAAATTTCTTCAGAAAATTAATTTTGTAACCTTTAGTTTTTTTAAACCAATATGTAATGGAAATAACTTGCATGGATATGAGTGTGGATCCCCTTACATTGTGATTTTAAAATATATATCCCCTTATGTGGTCAACCTTAGATCAACTGCCAATAGTAAATCTTTTTAAAAATATATACTTATGTTCAATTTTCTTACGTATCATTCTGATTATGTAGAAATTTTCTCAGGTAGGTCTGCATACACTAAATTTTCTTATGTATAAATCTGATGAGGTATTTGTTTTATAGGATGGTTTCTAATGGACCATTTATCATAGTGGTTCCCATCCTCATAGTTTCGATGGAATAAATTCTGAGAGTGTTTAAACAAGATTGGGAATCAACACTAGTTTATCTTCCATTGTCTTCTTCTTGTTTCTCTTGCCACACCAATTCTTATAAGTCCATCACTTTGAAGATAGTGGTGCTGATGAAGTTGGATAATTTTTTGGTAGATGTAGTTGAGGTCATAGCAGGTTGATTCAATATCACCCTAATGATTTAATTCACTCATTTGTCCTTATTTTGAGTCATCCAATCATCATATTTTCATGAACTCCTATTTGGAACTTCCTATCATTCCCCTTCTTTTTCTTCTTCTCGTATAGTAGTATAAACATAATTAACTTGTGTTTTTAACTTTCCTATCTTGACCTGCATAGAATATACCATATTTTAGATGTTATATTTAATGATAAAACACTTCTAGATGGTGTTCCATAATATTCATTGGATAGGAATGTAATTTGGGTAGTCATTAAATACAATTAGATCAGGATTGCTGAGTTATGGAAGCATTAGAAAAATTTTATCCATAACTATGATTGAGTAACCAGGGACCTTCTCATTTTGGAAAGAATAAATGTTATTATTATGATCATTATGTGAAAATTTTCTCTATTATTTTATCCCCTCTTGAGGCATTTTTTTAATTTTTTGGCATTCAAGAGGAGATACCATAGGATATTTTATGTGTTTGGTTTCGAGATGAGGTATTGAAGATGGATTAATAATAATAGGGGATTTTTCTACTTTGGTGGTCCTCATACCTTGAGCTATCGGCATTTTATGAGGCTTGATATTGGTCTACCAAAGGAATCTTCCAATATTTTTTCAATTTTTTGAAACTATTAGAATCTTCCAATATATTTTACCAGAATTAGAATCATTTGTATTTTTTCACAGAGGTTTTCAATAAAAAATACTAGAAACTTTTCTTGGTGGATTTGTATGTTCAAAGATTAGGTTAATCACATATATCTTGAAATAGATCCTCATTCCTAGTCATTATCTCATTTTTTACAATTTGATAGGTCAAGGACCATCATATTAAATATAATTAAGATGAATTGGTAGAGTAATTAACAATAGTGGTTTTACCATCCTATTATTGATCTGGATGGTAGATTTCTTTACTAGAAAAAACTTTAATTCATCCAGAGTCTACATAAAACATCTAAGATTAGATGCTTCTTGCTGCTCGAGAGTCCCCATCATGGGTCCACATTGAGATATGAAATGAACTAAATTCTTCTTTAGTTCCCCAATATTATTTAGGTTGGTAAATTTGGATTCACAAAATTAGGAAGAGGAGAATTCACGTACCCCTTTTCGAAGTATGGTTTCCTTCCCAGTTTCACTAGTTCACACTAACCTTCCTTAGGTTCTATCCACGATTCTAGATATTTGGTGGGGGTGACGTTAGTGGAATTTACTAATGTATAGAATCCTATAGGACTCAAGTCCTCATTATAAGGGTAAGGATATTGATCATATCTTGAATATATTTCAAGTGGAAAGTCATAAAACTCATTTTTCTTTCCCTTCTTAGTGGATTTTTTTGGATTGTGGCCCCAACTAGGCCTTTCCTTATTATTTTAATGCTACCTAAAAACTGAACTATGAACGGTTACCCTTAGAGAGTCTCTTGAAACCCTTTTTTATCACATAATATATATATATATGGGTCAAAAATTGAATAAACTCTAAATGGATTTCATGTGGTGTTTCCCTCAGTATGAAGAAGACTAGTTTTCATGGATAAGGAGGAGGATTGATGAAAATGCCCTCATCCCTATGGGTTATGGTGGAAATTGTTCTTCCACTATTAAATCTTGGACTTTATGTGGATTTAATGATCCTTGGGGTGGATGTGGTGGTAAAAATTATCCCAAATCTACATGATGGAGTTACTCTCAAACTTATACTAATGAAAAAATTTCCATTTCCCTTATGATTTTGTGATATTTTTTTCAAGTATCAGTTGGATGCAGTGAACGTTTTGAATGTTAGCCTCTTGTTATTGAGGGAATTTCTTTGGATGAATAATTTTCCTTCATTAAATAATAAGTTTGTTCAACCAATTTAAAGGCCTAATGTAGGATTATTTTAATGGTTCATTCCTGTAAGGTTTTTGGTTTCATAGATTTAAAGATAACATGACCTTTTTAAATGGTATGGATAACACGGGAAGAGATTGGAATAGAGATTTGAAAAAAAGTGATGAAGTTTAATGAATTCATTCTTATTGGAATCTATTGACTAGAGAGTAGATTGAAATTTAGTGCTCCATATTCACCCAAGAATCTAATGTTTACATCATATGGAGTGTTAGCAATCAATGAACATATATTCCTTAAAGAATTAAGGAATTCACATTGGATATCTTCATATTGGCTTGCCAATTTCAGGAATCATGACACTGAAAGGGTGAGTAGGTAAAATTGAAATTGAAATTATTCTATTTCCTTGATATTGTTGGCATATTCCACTTAAGGTATATATTTTTTATACAAATGAGGAATATTTATCGATAAATTTAGACAAAGATGGTGTATGAATTCCTCACCCATTATTTTAGGAAAGTCATTCTGAGGTGTGGCCTTGGGACATAAAATGATAGGTATGTTTTCTTTATCCAGTTCTTTATTCATAATCACATCATTATCCCCATATTCGGAAATAGATTCAACTACCTAGTCTAACCAGTGTGTTTGTTTCATAGCTACCATACTAAGGGGAGAAATTTTGGTTGGAATCTTATCTACTAAATTGAAATATGATTATTCTCATAGTAGTATGGATGATGACCACTACCTTAGAATATATTCTAGTTGACAAAGAATACCACTCTTCAAAGATAAGTCACTTGGTGTAACTAGATTCAATCTCTTGGGTGCCTCATGATATGAGGGATTTCTCAGAGTTTTTTCAATAAAGGGGTACTTTCTTACAGAAATGAAATGTCATTGTAGGGATGACCTTCACAATGATCACCACTATAGGAAGTACTACCACTATGAATCAAATTCTTACTATAGGGAAGATTCATATAATATATTCCATGGGTAGGACCTTTAGGGTATAATGTAGTAAGGGTAGGACTTTCTTACTTATAGATTATCCAGCTACAGGGAGTATTTCTACATCTCTCACCATGAAAAGAGTTCACACAATTAATCTTGATATCACCATATAGAGAACCTTCATGTTGGTTACTCTATAGAGGACCTCCCAAGCCTCTAATAGAAATATTGTGGGGAGGACCTCCACAACATCGGTTGATTACTCTTTCTAATGAATATTCATCATATCCTTGTAAATCTATTAAAATATATTTCAATCCTTTGAGAACACCAAAATTAAGTAGGGAATAACTATGGTTCAACTCCCACACTTCAGGATACCCTTAGAGATATTTCCTCATGGATTTTCTCTATTGGGTGACTGGGGTCACGTGTTGTGCACAAACAACATATTATGTGGGAGTATTCTTAGGATACTCCCATGCTTTCACTATGATATGGTGATAGACTCTTACATGATTGGAAGTAATATGGGAGTTCCCTCATCTAACTTAAATTCGAAAAAAACAATTGTTCAATATACCCTATCATCATGAGTGAATGTGGTCTCTTAGAGACTCTCTCTATTAACTTACATGTGAAGAGTGATTTAGATATTTGGTTTCTATTTTGTCTATATATCTCTTAGTAAAACACTTAGAGATAATAAAACATGGAGTATGAATATTTTTTTTCATTTATTTTGTTGTGGATTTCTTGACATCGATGATAGTATAATGCATTGTGCATCTAATACATCATATGTGTGTTTTTAGTAGACATTTTTATCATCCTAGATAGATTAATAAGTAGGATTATCAAGTATTAGGGATTAGAATAAATAATATTTCCTTTATTATCATAATATTATATGCAAGAACATGTACCACTCCTAGAACATTTTACAGATAAGAACATTATAAATATCCAAAATAGATCTTAATGATAATGTGTTTTTGGTATTAATTTTCATTATCTACAATAAATAAAATATTATTTTAGTAATTTATCTTGATTACCAATTAGGAAATTATTTATTAATGATTCATTTTTTTCTCCCACTATTTTAATAAATCCCAACAACCCTCATAATTAGATTCAGAATATCCAGTTTATTTGATATTTTATGGTAATGAACCATATTTTCATTGTCATAATATAAATGATGGTCTGTAAAATTACATGAAAGTATTTACATAGTATTTATTCTTTATAACTACATTAACCCATAGTTCCTTGTCCTATTGAGTGGAATCCCCGATCTAAAAATATTATACTTGTATTTTCTCAACACTTCTTTCCAAATTACACCGACCATGCAATGTAAACTTCTATTGATGTAATGTGGTAAATTCAATCCAAAACCTTTATTAGAACTCTCTAATAAGTGAAATTACCCTGATTAATTCCAAACAAGTACTTTTACTTATGGTTATATTCTAACTCAGGTAATGGAAAACATATAATGACTTATTATTTTCTTTGAGAGACTATTTTGTTTTATACTAGCATGAGATATCTAATTTTATCATTCTATTCCTATTAGTTATCTTATTAAATAATTTTTTTAAATTATTAATAATACCTTATAAAATAAATCTCATGCACTTTTATTTTCATTTTATCTAATAATTCTCATAAATTATTTTATATGATCATATTTAATTATCAAAAAAACCTTAAATCATATTAATAAATAAATAATAAAAAATTGATAAAAAATAAATTAATAAATGGGATATGATCATTATGTTTGACTACTTGTTGGTTAATCAATTGGTGATAAACCAACCAAGTCCCTAAGATAATAACTCCTTCAGTATGGCTCAGCTCGAGTTACAACATTATCTATTCTCTTGTGTGTCTTCTTTGTTTGAATTTCACATTTTCTCATAACTTAATCCATATCAATGACATAATACATTTCAAAATTGTATAATCACATGAAAATGAGGGGATCTAGGGTAGTGGGAATTACATTTAACAAGTAAATATAGATAGATACATATACAATTTAAAGGAGGGACGATATGCATATTATCAAAATTTATTTAATAATAATTATTACTAATTTAAACTATGGAATAATTAAATTAAATAAATATATTAAAATATAAACAGGTCATTCCAACTCATGGAAATTCACAATGAAACAAAAAATTTATAATTAATAGGTCTTTAAAATATATATTTTTTCCCTTCAAAAAAATTAATTTAATTTAAATAAATAATATATTTTTCAAATTCTTGTTATTGTCCTTGAGTCCCCTTTAAAAAAATATAAAATTTATCTCAAATTTTTAAGATTTTTTTATGATATGTGTGTGTGTGCTTATATGTATTAAAATATAATAAATATATTTTATATATAGTGAGAAAGGGGGAAACGAGTCGAAGGGGTTGGGGGACGGGTGGTACCATGTCTCCTAAACACACACACACACACACAGATATATATATATATATATATATATATATATATATATTGTTTCTTTTAAACAAACATCACATTAAAGGGGAGTTTGTCGTAATCACGGGGGCACATGCACCCAAAAATGTGGATTATTTTGTTATATATACTTAATAGATATAAATATATATATATATATATATATATATTTAAACATATATAAAAATAGGTTAATAATAATATTATATAAATAAATATATCTAACATTAAATTAAATAATTAAATCCTCATTAAGAATCAATCAAATGACCACTTTTTTAGTATTTTATTTATTTTATTAAAACTTAATAAAATAAATAAAATATATGTGTTCTTATTAAATTAATATCATTATATTTGGCTCATTAGTGACATTAAGAACATATATTAACATGGTACCTTGACCATTATAACTAGAATAAAACCTTTAAGATGAATTTTAATAAATCAAATCATAATAATAATTATAAATTTGTGTTATCACTCTAATACCAGATGAAGGGTCATATAATAGTGGAAGTGGAAGAGAATAATGGAATTTTAAAATTTTCTATATATACTCAATGATTTTAACCTAAATACTTTAATAGGATCATCGTGAAAAATGTTTTGAATAAAATAAATGTCTGGATTATTTTATCATCAATTTTATTTCCACTCATTATGAACGCAACTGAACCAATCAATAATCATGTTCACTAAATCCTTTATTTATTTTTATAAAAATCATTTTATGGTTTACAAGGAAACATGAAAGGATACTAAGAAACAATAATCCATAAATATCGCCAAACAAAAAAACCAAACATATTGGGACACTTGGGATCCAACTAGGGAAACCCGTATGGACCTGAAACTACATGCAACGAATGAAGGAGATTGAAATGTAGAATCTGAGGTCATCATGTGCACCAAAATTCCATAAAATACATGTATTTCACTAGCTAGAGTATCACCAACCCCATGACACATCACATTGATTAACTATCACAATTGTCTCACCCCCATCGTCCACATCAACCATTCATCCTCTTCCAAAAATACTAAGAAACGTTGTCGACTACCGCATCGTCAACCAGTATACAATGTTGAAGAAGATAATTTCGAAAATTGTCACCATAAACCAAAAAACCCAGAAAGACAAAACACCCATCCTACAAATACAAAAAAAATTAAGTAAACATTAATGAGAGAGACCAATCTTCACCATTGAAGTCCACCATTGCACTAACCACCCTTGAAATGTTAACATACCTAAAACACCACAATGAAACATCATTGATAACCACACCAAAAATGGATTTATTTCCCATCAAGAAGATGATAATATTTGACAGAAATAAATTTAAAACACCATCCATCAAATTCCTACCAAGCACAGATGATAACAGAAACAAGACAACAATAACCAAGGGATGTGACATTACTAGCATGGTTTATTCACACCTGATACATTTTCAAACACTCTTCCACTATGAAAATAACCATATTAAACCAAAATATTGTCTGATATGGTGTATCTATAAGTAATACAATACTTATAAATCAACTACGTACTCGATAGTGAGCAAAGAACATAGAAAACAAAATCACTGGAATGAAAAAGAAAACAAAGAAATAGAATAATTTGAACAAACATTCAACCTCATAGTCCTAGGCCACTAAAAACACCAGCACTCTAAACCAAATATGGTGTAGATAAATATGGGATAAGAAGAAATGGAAGAGATATAGGTTGATGAGACCCTTAGATATGAAAATTAATCACACTAAGGGAATAAGAAGAAAGTAAGGTAGAAGAGAAGAGTATCTTGTTGTGAATGAAATCCATCACCTAAGGAAGATGATAAGGAAACCCTAATACATCATAGGAGAGAAACTCTTATGGGATATAAAACCCAAAAAATGGGAATCTAAGATCATTAGGAGAGATAAATGGGATCCAAAAAGTGTCTGGAGAGAGATATCAAGATTTATAATCATGTTGATTATGTCATTGCTTCAACAATCTTAATAATAATTCCTCTAGTGATATCCACACATGTTCTAAAATTATCTAAATGATGTTTAAGATTATAGGGTGGTAACGTAATATAAACAAGTGATACACAACATTTTTTCTTGATTGAATGTATAAATATCCTACTTTTATCTATGTAAACTTAAGATAAGAATTAGCTAGAATGAGATTCATCTATCAAACAAATGACATATTTTAGTTTTTATACTTTGATTAGAATTAAAATAACTTCACTTAATCCATTTTCTTTTAATTTAACTCTAATAAAACACCATGTCACCTCCCTTAAAATAATAATAAAATTACTTTTTTAGGTGACATATATTATTATAAATTCATTTCTTTAATAAATAAATATTAATTTATTTAAAAAATATTAAAAAATATTTTTTATATCATTAAATTAATCCAAATCCTCTCATGAATATTTTTGAACCTTAAAAAATAAAATTACGTTCATTTAATAAAATAAATCTTATATTCACATAACAGATGAATGGATATTTATTTAAATTAATTTTACTTATAAATAAATAAATATTATATCCACTCACCTCAAGAATAAATAAATATTACAGTTATTTATCTTGTGAATAAATAATTTATAAAATTTAAATCACTTATTGTTGAATTGAATAATCTTGTGATTGAATTTATGACCAATTTAACATCAATAAATATTATTCCATATACTAGGAATAAATTTATTCTTAAACTTTCAATCAATTGAATCTAATGATATTTTGGATACACATAGTTTATAAACCTCTCAGATATTTCCTAAATGGAAATTGGTCCATCCTAAAAAACCAAGATTAGTATCTCAAAACACATGATGTACCCTATAAAGAAAAGATGAGTCATCACAATTATAACCTCCTATAAATTCTATTGTGTAAAATAATCACATTTTTAGATAATATATTTTCAAACAATATGCATACATATGTCATCATCCTATATGTTTAACATATATTTCTTTGAATTTCTAGAGTGATTTATCTATGAACACCATGGACATGGAATATTTTTAGTGAAATGTTTTGGGGTATAGTGGAGCATTGGACTAATGCCCAATTAAAATTATTCATCAATATCAATGAATAATATCAAATAACTAGATTATTACTCCAAAAAATATCATATATTATATCATGAAATTTTAATTTATAATTAATATAAAATTATAATTACCTCATATAAGATTATATTCTTGATCAATTTTCATTGATTCTCTTGTTGCATTGGTCATTATAGTGGAGAATCCAAGAAAGGGTTCCTCAAGATGTATTCACATATTCTCCGTGAATCTAAAAATGGTGTTCTTGATGTCTTGAATGATATTATAGAAGGATAAAATGATTCACATCATTTATTTTTGATCGACATAAGAAATATCTTGTTCTCTTTATATTCTTGAGAGGTTGTAATGGAGGGATTTTCTCTCTAGGGGTTGAGATAATTATAGATATCATCTCCGTTTTGTTAAAAAATCCACAGATAAAAAATTAAATAATTTAGAATATATATTTAGTGTTAAAATTGATAATTTCGTAATGTCTCTTATCATATAATTTAACCTAAGTAAGACCCCATATAAATTAATAAAATATTCTTATTATTATATTCTATGACATGTGTTTATTAAAATATCATTTCTTAAATAATAAATTAATATTTATTATTTGATATTTAAATAAATCATTTTGATTAGATCGTTAATCTAAAGCCATATCATTTAATTTAACCTAAGTAAAACCCCGTGTAAAATAAAAATATTATTATTATTATATTCAATGACATGTGTTTATTCAAGTATCATTTCTTAAATAATAAATTAATATTTATTTTTTTTATATTTAAATATATCATTTTCATTAGATCATTAATCTCAAACCATGTCCTCTAATAGAATTTATAAAACCATGACTAATTAAATAGTCAATCAATAAAATTAATTAATATTATATTCACTAAACCACTGAATAAATATTTATTTTAATATCACATAAACTGAATAAATATTTATTTTAATCTATTCACTAAACTAGTGAATAAGAAAATGTTTATTTAATTCCTTGTGTCCCAAACCATCCCCTGGGGCCCATGTCGTGACTACCCCAAGCCTGTCTTCCATAGGCCAGGGGCTGGCGACTAGTACTGAAAGGAATATTCCCTAAAACGGAAAGACATTGCCTTTATAACCTATAAACTCACACAAACCAAGAACATAGAAACATATGAACACATGTAAACTGTATAGTAAAGAGAGAGTATACAGTAAGTAAAAGGGGCCAGAATACAAGCCCAGCTGGAAAGTACAGGGAAAACTGAAAAGTACAAGTAAAACTGAAAACAACTCCTATGAACAACCGCTAAGGATCCTACCTGAAGGGTAGGTACACCTCTCGAATGGTCGTCTCTGCGGTACATCTTGTATAATGTCCACCTCTGAGCTACCTCAAGTCCTGGTAACCTCATCCTCCATCAGTGATGTCTGTCGTCTGCACCAAACACAACAAGGTGCAGGCATAGCCCGTGCAGGGGTGAGTATAACGATACTCAGTAGGGACCCCCGAGACCCTCAAAGGTCTCACAAAATCCACAAAGGATAAACCACAAAGCATGACAACAACTGAAAAATCTACTTAGTTATATGCCTATACATATACCTAATTTATCAATTATACCCATCTCATTCATGAGGAAACACAAGGCCCAACTCTTTTAGCCAAAAGCTCAACTGTTCCATGGAGGAAAGATTACCACGAAAGTAACACCCCAAAGGTAAGTACCACAAAGTAAAATCCACACAGAAGTATACCACAAGGGTATCACCACAAATGTATGTACCACAAAGGTAATGAAGAGGCCGAAGGTCGTCACGACCCTCAAAATGATATTTATAAACCTAAACTAGTATATTAGTGAAGGATCAAACCCAAGGGAAGGTAGACGAGTTTTCTAGAGGTTTATTTTCATTAAACTACACTGTTGTCAGCAGTGAAGCGAGTGTCTATTTTTTCTACGTTTTTTTATTAATATGATGCTGAAACAGGATGATGGAACAAGTATTTTTTATAGAAACTAAATTTACACTAAGTATGAAAAACTAGAGAAATACAATATATTAATATAAAGTAACAAGACAAAGAAGTGAGATCAACAGTTCTCTCGGGAATTCCATACTTGATGGTTGAATGGATAACTCTTCACAAATTTTAATTGAATCACACCTTAGAAATTGGTTGATATATCTTCCTCGCCAGAAGACACATCAAACAGAAGTATGAATTTTAGAGTTCTCCACTCTAAAGATCATTGTCTATTAAATTTTTTGATAAAGAATACAGTTGACGTTGAACTCGCCATAAAACGCCAACTGTAATGTCATTAAAGCATCAAAAAAATGATGATCAAGTTCAATCTCCCCGATTGAACTTGAAACTATGAATTTTTTTAAAGAATTTAAGGTGTGAACAATCAACATGAACATTAAACTTGATCTCACCGATCAATTCTGATGTCAGAAAATAATAATGTGGAGAATTTTAAAGAATAAACCAACAAAATATGAAATTCCTAAGTTTAAAAATTAAACCTATGATCATAATGAAATCTAACGTTGAAAACATCTGAAAACAGAGTACAAGAATTAAAGACAGGGGAAGGATGAACTCCCCAAGTGTTGCTCTGCCTTCGGTTGGTCTCCTTCTCATCTCCAGTGCTGCTCCTCAGAGTCTTCGCTCTCGTCTGATGTGTTCGTGGAATGTCAAATGAGAGTCCCACAAAAATGCTGCTTGTTCTGCTTAAATATAATCTATCATCTACTACACATCACTACAACTTCTTCCACTGACTTCACAAGTACTTCACCCACGCACTGCAAAATGTGCGTTTTTTCATGACAATCATGTCGCACTAATTTCTTCCTCCTAACTAACTCCCGCTGAGTTAGTTGGATGAACCTGGACACGTTTAAGTCCCTTGAACGAACCTGTAAAGATAAAATAGAATAGAAAAATAAATAAATGAGATGCAAAGAAAAATAATTATTATCTTTTAAGTAAATTGTTATATTACTCAATTCAAATTAACTTTAGTTAATTTATAATTACTTAATAAAACTATGGTAAAACATAAGTTATTAAAAAGTTATTAATTTAATTAAGTTAATAGAATAATTACTAAGTTATTAATTTAATTATTTTTAACTAAGTTATTAAAATTTTCAACATAAATAAATAAATAAATAAGATAATATTTAAGATTTTATTGATAATTTAATTATTATTATTAAAGAAATTAAATTGCTAAATTAATCTATTATTTAGTTAATTTAAATTAAGTAATTAATATTAATATTTAAGTTTTAAATATTTCTTAAATTATTAAGTATATTTTATAGTTAATTATAATTACCTAAAATTATTCTATAAAAACTGAATTAATTTATTATTATCATTTATTATTAATTAAGTTTTATATTTTAATTTATAATTTAACTTAGCTTTAAAATTTTAATTATTTTTAAAGCTTTTAAATAAAATCCACTTTATACTTTGGACTTATTAAAGTTAACCCTAACTTCAACCTTACTTTATTTTTTTGTCTTCTTCTTTATACTTTACTTTATTATACTTTTATTATTATATTTTTTTATTGATTTATTATTATTATATTTTTTTATCTATAGTTTTCTTCATCCCCCATCTCTCCACGGCGCACAGCAGGGGGGGGGGGGGTCTGGTGCAGCTTCTTCTCCACGCCGGTGGCAGCGCCTTCTCAACATCGATCTCCTCCTTCCAACTCACGGCAGCGGACAACAGCACTGCATGGGATGCGGTGGCTCATCTCCAACGGACTCGATCAAGGTGCGGCGTGACTCTCCTCTTCTCCAAGATTGGTGCAATGGTCTCTTCCCAGTGGTGGACAGTACCGGCAGCACAACCCTCGGCAGTAGGATCCAGCGATGCAGGGGGTTGCGTGGTGTGAGCTTCAAACCTCGGCGGCATCCTTCTTTCAAAGCAGCAGTCTTCAGCTTCAGTCTCCAGCGTGGCGCGACCTCGGCTTGGACTCCGCCAACCCTTCTCCAACCACAGCGATCAACTCCTCCCAGCGGCGGATGGTTTCGCCTCCTCAAACAGGCTCGACATCACACTTCCAGCAGCAGCTTGACGCGGCCTCCCCTGCTCAGTGCGGACCTCCTCAGTTAGCGGCGAAGCATTCGGAAAGTAGAAGCGCAGCTCCCTCCTCTAATCTTAGCAGGGGCAGCGGCGTCTCGACAGCTTCTTCAGCGGTTGGGAGAGAAACAGTGAGGAGGAAAAATTGGTGAGGTTGGGAAAAAAGAGTAATGGTGAGGATGCAGGGGAGTATGGGAGTATCGGTGAGGGAGCTACCGATATAGGGTAAAGAGGTGCCGATGGGGTGAAAAAGGAGTGTGCGTAGGATAAAGGTCGCTGATTATCAGTGAGGAATGAAAGAAGGCTGATATCAGTGAGGAATGAAAGAAGGCTGATATTGGTGAGGGTAAGAAATGTCAACTCAAATAAAAAATTAATTAAACTAAAAATTAAATGGTAACACCACTAATTTATTTAAAACAAAAAAATTCAACAAAACTAAAACACAACTAAAATATTAACTAATTAATTTATTCGCAAGATTAAATTATACAAAATTAAAGAATGAATTTAAACAACAGAATTTAAAAGTATTAATTGAGATAAAAATTTAAACATCATAAAACGAAATTTATTTTAAAAGTTTAAAATAACAAAATTAATTAATTAAATAGCACTAAAAAAGAACATTATGTTATATTAGCAAAATTAACCTAAATATTTTAAGTAGATAACTATACTATTAAATTAATGAAGTTAATTTATATTAATGGATGAAAATAAAATTAAATTAATAACTAAATTTATAACAATGCAATTAGAGTTTGGAAAAAGTAACGGTGACAAGGTCACCGATACAAGAAAGGTAACAGCGAGGTGTGGATCGGTAGCAAAGCTATCGATAGAAGGGGTTGTATCGGTGATAAAAGAGTATCAGTGAGGTAAGACAGTGGCGCAGGGTCACCGTTAGAGCTCGTCTACCTTACCGGTAGAATAAAAAAATTATAAAATGAATTAAAATTCAATATACATACATAAAATAACATAATTAATGTTTAAAAACTATTAATTAATTAATTAATTAACTATTTGAACTAATAAAATTAAAAGCGAACCAATTTAATTAATTTAAAAACACACATAACTAATTTAAATGACTAGAAGGACGTCTAAACAAATTAATTAATATAATTAGCCTTTTCTAATGTAACTAAGTTAGAAGATTTATTATTAAAATAAAATCTAAATTAATTAAATAGAAGTACAATAATTAAACAATTGTTTAAAATAAAAATTAACTTATTAAAAAGTCAAGCAGAATTAACTTAAACAAACCAAATACTCACCATTATTAAATTTTAATAAAAGGGATACAACTACTGATAAAATTAAAGGTTCACCAGTAGTTTAAATTAAAGGCTACCAGTAAGACATAAAATAAGGCTACCATTATACTTAGATGAGAGCTACCAGTAGGAAAGAATAGCGGTGAAAAAGGTTACCGATATAACAAAGGTCACCGTTAGACAGTACTGGTAACCTCCCTACTGATAGGGCAAATGTAACCCTGCTATCGGTAGCTTAGCTACCGGTATTTTGGAAAACCGTAACTAAGTTGTATAAACTTAAAAATTAAAAGTAAATTAATTATCAAACTCAATAAATATTAAATATGAAAAATAAAATAAAATAAACGAATATAGATTAAATAAACAAATTGAAAATTAATTATATTAAAAACAAAGAAAGAATAAATCAATTATTTAAGGGTCTATAATTACATAAAATGTTATAAAAATGAATATTTGACAAATTTAATTAAAAAAATACAAAAGTGCATTTATTAGATAAAAAATGTAAAAATAGTTAAGTAAATCATCAAAAATTAATAAAAATGATGTGGAAAACTGTGTAAAAATAAGGCCACATCAAATTCTCCCACACTTAAGCTTTATTTGTCCTCAAACAATCTCATGTTTTATTTTCTTTGAAAAACAGCAAGTGTATTATGATTTTTTTCCTCAAAATGTAACATGTCCAGCACTCTAATCAGAGGACAATGCATAACAGTAGGCTTTAAGAAAATGAGTTGCTCATATGAATCTTTCCCTAATTAAATACTCAAGGGTAATTAAGAACATAAAGACCATCCATCAAAGAATATGTCATGCCTCATATGCTATGCAACTTAGTGACTCACTTCAATCCAATCTCAGTTTCTAAGTCCAAGAGTGTCATGAGATAAAATATCAGTGGAATTAAGACCTTAACCAAGAAACTTTGTACTTTGACTTTTTCACCTAGGTTCCAGCAATAATTAAATTTTTTGTGAACCACCTCAATGATACAACCTAAATGATTTCCATATAAACCAATTGATCCCTTCTTCATCTGGCGTTCATCATTCCCCTCACCTTAATGAGATCATTTTTGACCCTAGACACATTATTTATTTTTCCTAATCCATGTATCATTGTCCTAAGCACTGTGCAATGCACTTATTCAAAGTGTATAGAGGGCTTTAAAGTAAAAAAAAACACACACATCATCTAGGGTCTTAGAGACTCACTATGGGATCCCAGATGCCCAAATTACTCCAGTTTCAAAATATTTATATAAAATTCATTTATATTGGCTCATTAAAGCAATTAATTTTAATAATTTAAAGAAAAATGAATGAGGCCCCTAGAATCAGAATCAAACGTCAAGTTCTAAAGGTTATGACCATAACTCCATAAACATGTAACCCATATCACTTCCAGAGGTAGTTCCTAAAACGAATTTCCATCAAATCACTAAGTAATACCACTCAGAAATCATCCATTATCATTAATTTCAGGTTCTAAGAAGTCCTTAACTACCAGCAAGAAACTTATCCTAAGGCAAGACCCAGTTGAGTACAACGAAAAGCCTAAAATTATTCAAGATTTTTGAAAACAATTATACATTTTTTACAAAAAGTTTGATGTTTCAGTGGGAATTTATGGTCTTAAATTAAAGCACAGTTTAGAAAAGTTAATAATTGACCCCCTCCCCCACACTTAAAACCCATCTTTGTCCCCAAAGTTGACTTCTAAATATGGAGAAGAACAATTAATCAATTAAAGTTCAAAATAGATTTTCAATTAAGCAGATTTATGACATGTATAAAGGGGCCTCAATGAAGTTCAAAAAGATTGTTTTCCACAATAAATAAACAATCAGTAGGTTCATTATCAAGTACATGCATTAAAATTGATGTACAGAAAAATAAAAGGTTCTCCATTAAAGTTAAAAAAAGGCAAGTAACTTTAGAAGTGCATAGTGGATAGGGTGTAGCATTTAAACAATGTATAATTCAAAAGGATGTTCAATAAAGCAGTAAGAAAAATCATGCTAAACACCCTATAGAAAAATCATTTCCAAGGAAAAACATAACTACCAGTGATAGGTATCCCCCACACTTAGTTTCAGTGAAATGGTTTTAACAACAATGAAATTCAATCTTTCAGCAAAGAGTCACATGAAAAATTTATGTACAACATAGTGACAAGTAGCAGAATTTTCTAATATAAGCAGAATTATTTTTATGACAATAAGGAATAGAAAAATAAAAATAGCAATTACGATTTAAGAAATTCCATGAATATATTTGTCAATTTCCCTCCAATATGGGAATTCCACTCATTAAATGACATAGCAGCAGCAACCTGAGACAAAACATGTAAACCAAGAGGAAAAATCCAGTAGGGATAGAGAAAACAGAAGGTAGAAAAGTTTCACTTTATTGAAAGTAAAACAAGAATAGAAACAAAAGTAAACACAAAATAAAGAACATGGGTTGACTCTCATGAACCACTGAATTTAAATTCTTCAGTTAGACTTTATTTAATTACAATTTTTTTATTGAAGACAAAAGAAAGACCATGGGTTGCCTCCCATGCAGCGCTAGGTTTTAAGTCCCCAGCCAGACTCACATAGAAACTAACCGTTGTCACTAGGTGGATGTGGTTTCCTTAATAAGAACCACCAAATGTGTTTTGCCCAATTATTTTAAACAGAACTGTGGAAATTGTGGGCTTCAAGACTTAGCACAACAAAAAATAAACTCTCATCAGCTGCAAAAATCCCCAAGAAACTCCCTTTGACTGTTGAGAGCATAATGTTGTCCACTTCCAGATTTGTTTCAGAGTTATCAAGATTTGAGTTCACATGAAGGGACAACATAATACTAGATGCTTCAAAGGGTGTGACATTGACCTCACAACTCTCTCTCTTAACCTTAGCACAAACAGGTTCAAATTCAAGGGTGAAAATGGGTAAATTCTGGTTAGCAGGTTTAAGAGGAGATTCAATTAAGTGTTGAACTGAATCATGTACAATAAAACTAAAATGTGATTCCCCCTTTGGACTACTATCAGCATCATGAAAAGGCTCAACACCGTTCACAGTTGAAGATGTAAGTGACATGCAGGGAAGATAATTTATTTTATCACAAATAGACTCAAGTCTAACAATGTTGTAAATATCCTCCAAAATATCCTCATCTGTTAACTCACACTGAACATCTACTACTTCTAACAAATAAACTATGAAACCATCATCTAATGTGTGTTCAACCACTTTTTCATGTTCAAGTTCAAAAGGATCATTTTTTAAAACCATGTCTGTAGTGTGTTCCAAGAAGTTCAAATTAGAGGGAGTAATGTTCAATTCAGCTTTAATAAATTCATGTTCAAGGTTGATCAAATCCAAACAGTATTCCCCAAGAATTACAACACTACTTTATATTTCGGTACATAAAGTTTTAGAAAAGTGGTTACAATGAGAATAGGGAAATGAAAACTCACCAGTTAATTTTTCTTCAAATATCATTCCCTCATCCTCATCATCCAACAACATTCCAGAAATTATTGGGTTTGGAGTTTTAAAACATGGAAGAGAAGTTATCAGATTTGGTTCAAATATTTGAGATTCTATGATTTCCAGCTTAAGGTTCTCTTCCAAAGTGTACCCAATATCAAGTTCAGGCTCAATGTTTAAAATTTTAGAAATTTTGGGTGAAGAATTATTAACATTAAAGTTTTCATTTTCAAGTTTGACTTCAACCTGAGTGACCTCATTCTCAAAACTCCTAAAACAGTGATTTTTCTCATGTGTAGGAATTATGAAGATAACTGGACATTCATTTTCAATCTGTTTCAATTCATCTTCAAAATAGTCCAACTCAACAACATTAAAGTTCATTTTGGGATTTTCAATGTTATTGTCTTGACTTAGTGAGTTGGTTATTTCAAAATTAAGTTCATCAGAATCAGATTTTTCAAATTGAATGGTTTCTTGTCTAGTTTCACTATCACTCTCTTCTTCCACATGATTTTCAAATCTTTGATAAACATTTTCTTTTTCTTTTTCTTCAATTTCTTTTTGTTCTTTAACCCTTTGTTATAATTCCAAGAGCATGTTTTATAATCTTTTAATCCTTTGATCTTTCTCTTGAGAATATCTAAGTTGAATTTCATGGGTTTTAATTAACCAATTATTAATTTCTTCCACCCTAGCATCCAATTTAGAATCAATTAGATCAATTTTAGGTGTCAGGACTAAATTCAAAGTTTTTCTCATTCTCTTCAGTGTAAAATTCTTATTGTGGCTGGTTATAAACACACTACCAGGAAGTATGTCCATAGTCTCCACAACAAATGCAGTAAGGTCCATAGCAGTAGTTCGAGCCTTCAAAACATTCCATTTTTTTCTTTGAATTTCCAGATTAAACACACGAAGTTTCACAATTGATGCAGAATTTTAATAGACAACTCAAACAGTAGGTTCCAGTTCACAGTTTTTTTTAAACAGATTTTTTAAATGGTTTTTTTTATGTTTTTTTATTGTTTTTGTGTTTTTATGTTTTTTTTAAAACCTTTGATTCTCGGTGCATGCATTCCCTGGAAACGGCGCCAAATTTTGAAGGGGTCGGAGGACGTCACAACCCTCAAAATGATATTTATAAACCTACACTAGTATAGTAGTGAAGGGTCGAACCCAAGGGAAGGTAGACGAGTTTTCTAGAGGTTTATTTTCATTAAACTCCAATGTTGTCAGCAGTGAAGCGATTGTGCATTTTTTTTACTTTTTTTTATTAAAATGATGTTGAAACAAGGTGATGGAACAAGTATTTTTTATAGAAACTAAATTTACACTAAGTATGAAAAACTAGATAAATACAGTATAATAATATAAAGTAGCAAGACAAAGAAGCAAGATCAACAGTTCTCTCAGGAATTCCATACTTGATGGTTGAATGGATAACTCTTCACAAATTTTAATTGAATCACACCTTAAAAATTGGTTGATATATCTTCCTTGCCAGAAGACACATCAAACAGAAGTATGACTTTTAGAGTTCACCACTCTAAAGATCATCGTCTGTTAAATTTTTTGATAAAGAATACAGTTGAAGTTGAACTTGCCATAAAACTCCAACTGTAATGTCATTAAGGCATCAAAAAAATGATGATCAAGTTCAATCTCTCAGATTGAACTTGAAAATATGATTTTTTAAAGAATGTAAGGTGTGAATAATCAACATGAACATTAAAATTGATCTCGCCGATCAATTCTTATGTCAGAAAATAATAACGTGAAGACTTTTAAAGAATAAACCAAGAAAATATGAAATTCCTGAGTTTAAAAATTCAACCTATGATCATAATTAAATCAAACGTTGAAAACATTCGAAAACAGAGTAAAAGAATTAATGACAGGGGAAGGATGAACTCCCCAAGTGTTGCTCTACCTTCGGGCTCCTTGGTCTCTTTCTCGTCTCCAGTGCTGCTCCTCGGAGTCTTTGCTCTCGTCTGATGTGTTCATGGAATGTCGAATGAGAGTCCCCCAAAAATGTTTCTTGTTCTGCTTAAATATCATCTGTCATCTGCTACACGTCACAAAAACTTCTTCCATCGACTTCACAAGTACTTCACCCACGTACTGAAAAATGTGCGTTTTTTCGCGACAAGCATGTCGCGCTAATTTTTCCCTCCTAACTAACTTCTGCTGAGTTAGTTGGATGAACCTGGATGCGTTTAAGTCCCTTGAAAGAACCTGCAAAGATAAAATAGAATAGAAAAATAAATAAATGAGATGCAAAGAAAAATAATTATTATCTTTTATGTAAATTGTTATATTACTCATTACAAATTAACTTTAGTTAATTTATAATTACTTAATAAAACTATGGTAAAACATAATTTATTAAAAAGTTATTAATTTAATTAAGTTAATAGAATAATTACTAAGTTATTAATTTAATTATTTTTAACTAAGTTATTAAAATTTTCAACATAAATAAATAAATAATTAAGATAATATTTAAGATTGTATTGATAATTTAATTATTACTATTAAAGAAGTTAAATTGCTAGATTAATCTATTATTTAGTTAATTTAAATTAAGTAATTAAAATTAATACTTTATGTTTTAAATATTTCTTGAATTATTAAGTATATTTTATATTTAATTATAATTACCTAAAATTATTCTATAAAAACTGAATTGATTTATTATTATCACTTATTATTAATTAAGTTTTATATTTTAATTTATAATTTATCTTATCATTAAAATTTTAATTATTTTTAATGATTTTAAATAAAATCCACTTTATACTTTTTGCTTATTAAATTTAACCCTAACTTCAACCTGACTTTATTTTTTTTGTCTTCTTCTTTTTACTTTACTTTATTATAATTTTATTATTATATTTTTTTATAGATTTATTATTATTATTTTTTTAACTGTAGTTTTCTTCCTCCCCAATCTCTCTACGGTGCACAACAGAGAGGGGGAGGTCTGGTGCGTCTTCTTCTCCACACCGGTGGTAGCGTCTTCTCAACAACGATCTCCTCCTTCCAGCTCACGGCAGCGGACAGCAGCACGACATGGGATGTGGCGGCTCATCTACAACGGACTCAAGAAATGTGTGGCGTGGCTCTCCTCTTCTCCAAGATTGGCGCAACAATCTCTTCCCAACGGTGGACAGCAGCGGCGGCACAACCCTTCGCAGCAGGATCTAGCGACGCAAGGGGATGCGCGGTGTGATGTTCAAACCTCGGCGGCATACTTCTTTCACAATAGTGGTCTTCAGCTTCAACCTCTAGTGCGGCGCGACCTCGGAATGGACTTGGCCAACCCTTCTCTAACCAGAGCGATCAACTCATCCCAGCGGCGGATGGTTTCGCCTCCTCAAACAGGCTTGGCAGTGCACTTCCAGCAGCGGCTTGACGCGGCCTCCCCTGCTCAGTGCGGACCTCCTCAGCTGGCGGCGAAGCATCCAGAAAGTAGCAGCGCAGCTCCCTCCTCTAATCTTAGCAGGGGCAGCGGCGTCTCGGCATCTTCTTTAGCGGTTGGGAGAGAAACGGTGAGAAGGATAAATCGGTGAGGTTGGGAAAAAAGAGGAATGGTGAGGATGCAGGGGAGTATCGGTGAGGGAGCTACTGATAGAGGGTAAAGAGATATCGATGGGGGTGGAAAAGGAGTGCGCGCAGGATAAAGGTCACTGATTATCAGTGAGGAATGAAAGAAGGCTGATATCGGTGGTGAGGGTAAGAAAACAGCTATACCGGTGAGGTCATCTATCGGTAGCTGCAAAAACACCACCAGAAACATGAACTTAAATAAACAATTAATTAAACTAAAAATTAAATGGTAAAAGCACTAATTTATTTAAAACAAATAAAATTTCAACAAAACTAAAACACAACTAAAATATTAACTAATTAATTTATTATCAAGATTAAATTATACAAAATTAAAGAATGAATTTAAACAACAGAATTTAAAAGTATTAATTGAGATAAAAATTTAAACTACATAAAATGTAATTTATTTTAAAAGTTTAAAACAACAAAATTAATTAATTAAATAGAACTAAAAAAGAACATACGTTATATTAGCAAACTTAACCTAAATATTTTAAGCATATAACGATACTATTAAATTAATGAAGTTAATTTATATTAATGTATGAAAATAAAAATAAATTAATAACTGAATTTATAACAATGCAATTAGAGTTTGGAAAAAGTAATGGTGACAAGGTCACCAGTAAAAACAAGGTCACCGGTAAAAACAAGGTAACAGCGAGGTGCGGATCGATAGTAAAGCTACTGATAGAAGGGGCTTTATCGGTGAGAAAAGAGTATCGGTGAGGTAAGATAGTGGTGCAGGGTCACTGTTAGAGCTCATCTACCTCACCGGTAGACTAAAACAATTATAAAATGAATTAAAATTCAATCTGTATACATAAAATAACATAATTAATGTTTAAAAACTATTAATTAATTAATTAATTAACTATTTGAACTAATAAAATTAAAAGCGAACCAATTTAATTAATTTAAAAACACACATAAATTACTTAAATGATGAGCAGGACGTCTAAACAAATTAATTAATATAATTTACCTATTCTGATGTAACTAAGTTAAAAGATTAATTATTAAAATAAAATCTAAATTAATTAAATAGAATTACAATAATTAAATAATTGTTTAAAATAAAAACTTACTTATTAAAAAGTTAAGCAAAATTAACTTAAACAAACCAAATACTCACCATTATTAAATTTTAAAAAAAGGGATACAACTACTGATAAAATTAAAGGTTCACAAGTAGTTTAAATTAAATGCTACTGGTAGGACATAAAATAAGGCTACCGTTATACTTAGATGAGAGCTACTGGTAGGAAAGAATAGCGGTGACAAATGTTACCGATATAACAAAGGTCACCGTTAGACAATACTGGTAACCTGCCTACCGATAGGGTAAATGTAACCCTGCTATTAGTAGCTTAGCTACCGATAGTCTGGAAAACCGTAACTAAGTTGTATAAACTTAAAAATTAAAAGTAAATTAATTAGCAAACTCAATAAATATTTAATATGAAAAATTAAATAAAATAAACAAATATAGATTAAATAAACAAATTGAAAATTAATTATATTAAAAACAAAGAAAGAATAAATCAATTATTTAAGGGTCCATAATTACATAAAATGTTATAAAAAAATGAATATTTGAAAATTTTAGTTATAAAAATAAAAAAGTGCATTTATTAGATAAAAAATGTAAAAATAGCTAAGTAGTTCATTAAAAATTAATAAAAATGATGTGGAAAACTGTGTAAAAAGTAATGGTGACAAGGTCACCAGTAAAAACAAGGTCACCGATACAAGCAAGGTAACAACAAGGTGCATATCGGTAGCAAATCTACCGATAGAAGGGGCTGTATCGGTGAGAAAAGAGTATCGGTGAGGTAAGATAATGGTGCGGGGTCACCGTTAGAGCTCGTCTACCTCACTGGTAGACTAAAAAAATTATAAAATGAATTAAAATTCAATCTGCATACATAAAATAACATAATTAATGTTTAAAAACAATTAATTAATTAATTAATTAACTATTTTAACTAATAAAATTAAAAGCGATCCAATTTAATTAATTTAAAAACACATATAACTTACTTAAATGATGAGTAGGACGTCTAAACAGATTAATTAATATAATTAACCTATTCTAATGTAACTAAGTTAAAAGATTAATTATTAAAATAAAATCTAAATTAGTTAAATAGAATTAAAATAATTAAATAATTGTCTAAAATAAAAATTAACTTTTTAAAAATTCAAGCAGAATTAACTTAAACAAACCAAATACTCACCATTATTATATTTTAATAAAAGGGATACAACTACTGATAAAATTAAAGGTTCACCAGTAGTTTAAATTAAAGGCTACTGGTAGGACATAAAATAAGGCTACCATTATACTTAGATGAGAGCTACCGGTAGGAAAGAATAGTGGTGACAAAGGTTACCGATGTAACAAAGGTCACCGTTAGACAGTACCGGTAACCTGCCTACCGATAGGACAAATGTAACCCTGCTATCGGTAGCTTAGCTACCGGTAGTCTGGAAAACCGTAACTAAGTTTTATAAACTTAAAAACTAAAAGTAAATTAATTAGCAAACTCAATAAATATTAAATATGAAAAATTAAATAAAATAAACAAATATAGATTAAATAAACAAATTGAAAATTAATTATATTAAAAACAAAGAAAGAATAAATCAATTATTTAAGGGTCTATAATTACATAAAATGTTATAAAAAATGAATATTTGACAAATTTAATTATAAAAATAAAAAAGTGCATTTATTAGATAAAAAATGTAAAAATAGTTAAGTAAATCATTAAAATTTAATAAAAATGATGTGGAAAACTGTGTAAAAATAAGGCCACATCAGGTAACGCCACACAGAACAATACCACAAAGGTAATACTCAGCTCACACTATGTATAACTTAGGTATGGTAGTAAAGATTATTAGATGTAACTATTAAATCATCTTACTCTATTGAGAGACAGACCCACGTAGGATCCTAAATCATCATACCCACGTAGGATCCTAGTATAGAAGACCCACGTAGGATCCTAGAGTAGTCCCACGTGGATTCCTAGAGTGGATCCAAGTAGGATACTAGAACATAGACCCACGTAGTATCCTTAGGCACAGACCCACATAGGATCTCTTTCTCATGTTACAGCCAGCCAAAGGTTTTCCGCACTAATCTCACTTGATTTCAGGAGGGTCCGCTCCTCAATCTACAGTTCGATTATCCAACTACCACGAAGTCCCACAAAGATGTATCCTAAAGGCATGCCACATAAAAGGGGTCTCAACGCAATAGATGATGCATCAATCGGACGCCCGGTCTGTAAGTTATTGGCCTTTCAGTCCCGAGGGCCCAGTTGGATTCGTGTTCGATCCAATCTGGACGTACCCCAACTTTATCCAAAACTCAAGTGGGGTATACCAAAAGGACCGTCTCAATCCAAGGTTTCTGGCGCCATAGAAGGTTTGTCAAATGGACAACCGTAGCTCAAGTTATGACCAAACGAGTGGAAAGGGGTCAAAGTTGGTCCGAGTGTGGTCCGACCCAGTCGGACCGACCCGGCCCAACCCAGCCTGGGCCGACCCGACCTAGTTCGGGTCGACCCGACACCCTGGGTCCGGCCCAGCCCGCTGGATCTGACCCGGCTCGCTGGGTCTGGCCCAGCCCGCCGACGCGGCCCGACCCGCGCTGGGCGGCCCACAGGAGGGTCACGGTTATCCCATGGCTGGGTGTCCCTGTAGTGGGGTCCACCCTAGCTGCCACCCAAGGGGGAAGTGCCCTATGGGTACCCCAAACATCCTGGTCATTCGGGTTGGGTAGCAGACTGGTCGGCGCCACGTGGCGCCGGTAGCTGGCACGCAGGACCCGAGGTCCCTCTCGGCTCCCCAGCTGGTCGGACGGCCCGCCCACCTGTGTGACGCGGTCGTGCATCGTGCCACCACCGGCAGCTAGCAGTGAGCCGGCCTCCCCTCCTTCACCACCGCAACCTAGTGCCACGACCCCTGCACGCGCGACGGTGCGGACGCGCGCCTCCACCCCCTTTACGCGGTCAGTCGTGTGTCGACCGCCACCCTTGCTCCACCGTGGCCTATGGTCCGCGACCCTTCTCCTTTGTCATGATCATGCTTTCGTCATCGTTGCGGCTGGTCGGAGTGTCGATCGCTGCTCCCGAGCCCCACCAGTGTCGGTCTCTGGAACGGTCGCCGACGATGTTCCTCGGGTCACCGGGTGTGCCCCGGTGGTCCAATATTCATTCCGAAGACTACCACACTCAACTCAGGAAATCAACATCGATTCAAGACCACCAAAATCCACAAAGTTTGTGGAGAGGTCGAGCCATATTCGTTTGGCATGCACCCTCTACGTTAGAATGGTAGCAAGTGGCATAGTTGTTCTTGATTAAATAAGAATGACAAGAACGGGGTAAGGGGTATACGAAACAACAATCCCTACCTAGAAGATTTGTTGACGTCAGTGAGGAGAGGGAAAGAAAGTCATCAGTTCATCGTCATTGAAGACGTTCCTCATTGGAGATCCTTCGATGGAGTTCTTCATTGGAGAAAGTGTTCTTCGTTTGAGAGAATGTTTCTCCACAATTCTCCCAAGCTTCTCCTTTTCCATCAAATCCTCCAACCAAGAGGTGAAAATCCAATTTAAAAAATTTAAGTTTATTAATTTGACTAATTGAGTTGGCACATAAATGTGAGGGGAAACCAAAATTTACCTCCCATTAAAGGAGGAGTTCAAGGGTCGGTTGGTCCCACCATTTAATTCAAATTGGGAGTTCTCAAGCTCGAGTGGTCCCCACCACCAAAAACAAATTGGGAGGATTAAATTTCATAAATAAAATAAAGCTATTTCGTTTTATTTCCTCCCATGTAAATCACAAAAACTAACTTTCACCCTCGAACTACCACGGTTGAGGTGAAGTTCTTTTTAAGCGAATATTGGCGCTGCGAGTTCAATGGTGCCCTAAGATTTCAATTCTGAGCACCGGTTCAAAAGTTACAAAAACCTGATCGTACGTTTATTGAACGTTCCAAAAAAAGTTCTGAAATTCATTCCAGGCACATCAGGCCTCGGAATTAGGTGTCGTCAATTTTTTCAGAGCCATAATATTCCCATATAATTAATGTAAAAAAATCACATGGAAAAATCTGGGTCTTTACACCTTGTGAATAATTAAACAGGAGATAAATTCAACTCACATATTCTAAACTTGAATATCTCTTGATTGAATTTATGTGATCAACTTTTACTCGAATAAATATTATCCCACATCCTAGAGAATAAATTTAATGATATTCCATATATTCTTAGTCTATGACGCTCTAAACCCTTTTCAAAATGGAAATAAGGGAACTTTCCTAAATTCAAAGATATTCTTCTAAAAACACATTAAGTGTTGTAGTTGGTGCCCTAGAACCAACTAATTTGTACTTGTGATTAACTTTCTCTTCACGGTTTTTAATATTAATTTTATTATCACATATTTTTCAATATTTTTAATTACTTTAATGTGATAATTTTCTAAAATATTTTTCACATTGATAAGGCCATAGTAGTCCCTCATTATGATGAGAACCTTGAAGTGTTAAGATGATATTCTTAAATATTATTTTATGTTCAGATAATATTCTACGATGGGAAGAATAGTACGATAATTGTTAGGTGTGAGTAATTATAAGTGGATGATACTTCATTTTATGATGTTCAAACTTGGTAAACATTAAGATGAGAGATTATGAGAATAAATAGGTCAGTAAGAATTCAACATTTTTCATGTCATTAGATATTCCTAATTTTGAATGTGTGTAATGGTAATTTAAATTTATTATTATTATTATTATTAATGCATATTATGAGTTATTTACTTATATGTGTTGGTGAAAACCATGATTTGAAAAAAAAACTATCAAAATAAATTCCATGGATATGGTTTATTGATGGGTTCATTTTAGACTATTAAAGAACAACATATCAAGTGTATAGGTTGATGACATGGATATGGAACCTTCTTGATGAGATATTGATAGAAAGGGATTATATTGCACAGTGATTATTTTTATGTGGTTTTCATCATTATGACATTAACTTCTTCCCACTGGGTGCCTTTATGTGTTTCTAAATGTTGATATTCAACATTATACTAACTTACCTAATGACACTAAGGAAGAATCCTAGAGGTTCAGACACATAGTGTTTCCTATGATCTCGATTAAATATTATTAATATTTAAATAGAGGAATAAATATTATTCTCATAGAGAAATAATATATATATATAGAGAGAGTTTATTGATCACATATATTTATTCACAAGGTAATAAATAATTATTTAATTATTATTTATGATAGGGGTATTACAATAAACCAAATAATACACACACCTAAGAATCCCCATGGGTCATGCCTCATCCCTCCCCCAAGGAATGGAAAGTACACAATAGTCCATTTTGTTTACAATGCATGACCTGAAGGCCCAGAGGAACAGATGCCCTAAAATATGGGTGGCCCAAAGGCCTAGTGGATCAAAGTTTAAATACATAGCTTTTCCATGAATAGGTAACCTGCATCATATCATGTAAATAGCCTTACTCCCACCCACCCACCCACCCACCCTTGTCAGCATTCATCACACTAAATTACCAGTATGAAAGTGGTGTCCCCCCACCCCACAAAGAATGAATTATGCTAGACTCTAATGCACTATGTAAGGGAACCCCTCCATACCATATCATAAATCCTTCTAAGAAGAGATCCAAACGATATGTGTCAAAACACTCATCTATCATTCAATCAAGCCACCAGGTGATGTTTGTGTGGCACCTGTTCCATTGCATTCCAATTGTGTTGCACTATCTTGATGGTCCCACTATATTGATATTCACGTGGTGGGGAACCCATCTATTCCACTTTGAAAATTTGTGGGGTCAGATGGCTTGTTGATAGGGGTCAGTGCACCCACCCCTCTTTCTAGGTTGCCCACCTGGATGTGCCTGCATGATACCATGTTGCACCACTTACCTATTTCATTAATTCATTCATCAGGTCCCACAATATCCCATACTACCCACTGATTATGGCACGTAGGACCTATAGACTGAAGGAATTTTTTATGGAAGGATGGCTAGAGTTATTAGTGGCTTGAAAGCCCATTCTTGAACTGAAATTCCATTTGACATTAATAGTACCACTACAAAATTATCCTACCACAGTTCCTATTATAGTACCAGCACTCATGTTGTGCTACTATAGTGCCTATAAAAATTCGCACCCACCAGGATTTGATCTTGGTTTTTTAGTACAGGATTACAGGGTTTCTACCACTCAGGCGCCACCCCAACATCAAATATTTATTTAGTTACACATATATTAAAATAAATATTTATTATCATGATCATAAATATGATATTTATTTACTTATTTATTGAATATTATTTATTATTTTAGTTTCAATAAATACTAAGGAAGGTGGATAGACCAAGTCAGGTCTCATGATGAGAATAATATGTGCGTTAAATATCATTAAATAAATATTTATTTATTTATTAAATAAAATGATATTTAATGATGTGTTGTCTTGTTCATGCCATATAATAATATTAATAATAATAATAATAATAATAATATTATTATTATTATTAAGAATATTTAGGGTATAATATTAAATAAGGGCCTTATTTAAAATTAGTTATATTATAACGCTATCTCTATATATTCTTACCATGTATCATTTTTAGGGTTAATGTATTGGGAACAATGAATCCTATCCACTAATATTTCTCTCCAATGTAGAATTATCTAGATATTTTCTCTCAATCTTGAGAGAATTCCACCTCATCTTCTTCCTTCCTCTTAATAATGATAGATGGGAATAATCCTTCACCATTAAAATATGGTGTTGTAATCAACATGAATGAAACAATATGATTGATGTCTCCATGCTAGAACCTGGAGTTCTAATGGCGACATTTTGAGATCAAAGGAACATGTGTGGATCAATATTATAGGGATTATACCCTTGTAATCTCGTAGCACAATGATGGTATAACCCATACAAGGTTTTATTGATCAACATATTCAATAAATAAGTAATTCTCAAGACTGAGGTAATTTTTTAGTTTAAATTATTTATAAATTTATGCTAATTATCTACTCACTTGGTTATTGAATTTTATGTCAATATTCATAAAATTAATTTATGAGTCGGGACTTTTATCATCATGTTCATTGTGGATTATTTATTGAATATAAGAAAATATGAGTTTTCTAAAGTCCTAATTAGTGCTTCCACTACATCTAGAACCTTCAAGTGGTGTCAAAGCAGTCACATTAAATTTATAATTATTTATTCTTTATTGATTTTTTTATGTATTTAATGTTAGAATCATTTAATGCTTAATGAATTATTAATCTAAAACTCAATATTATATTTTCATTCAAGTTTCATATGATCTTAAATAGATTAAAAATAGATAAATAATGATAGGTGATGTCAACAGGAGGAGCTAATCTTTATTACTAGATAACATGGTTTCACAGTGTGCAATAGAAATGTACACACAATGTACCAAGTTTCACCAAATATAGATGGATTTTGGGATACATGGATCACCTCATAGATCATTACATATTGTAATTATTACTATATGTGTTGAATGGCAATACTAATACACATTTTATCAGATTACACAACATGTAACTAGTGTACATGTCATGTTTTCCACATTGTTTCACTTAAAAAGTCGCAAAAAAAACTTGTTAAAGACACGATATATATTAACACACACCGTGTAGGACTAAAAATAATTCAATATAGAGGTCATAGGGAATGTATCTAGTGTACATGTCATGTACCATATTAATATCCATGGTTGAGAAATATGATGTGCCCCTTGACATGTATGATGGAAGTTATTACATGATGTGTAATTGGATTTAAATTCCATGTATATGGAACCCATCTACATAGATAATATTCCCTTTAGGATATAACCATTTGGATTATTTATATGGGAAAACAATTTCTATTAAATTGATCTATATGGTGTGTAGGAAGTGTAAATTTCATGTAATAAATTTTACATTATATTAAATGCCTAATTAAGTAGTGTGTAAATTAATAACTATATACCATGTACAATTTTCATTTATACTATATTTAGTTAAATCATTAAAGTTGTACATGTCACATATATTAAACATGTAGTGTGTCTTAAACATACCATATTTATTCATCTTGACATCCTACATACTAATTAATATGTGACTTGTTTTGTAAGTTACATTCCATATTAAGTACACTGTAAAAGACCATATAAGGTGGAACATAGTTATTATGGGTATTTATTATGTTGAATCCAAATATATAAAGTTAACATAATTAATTTTATTTATTTAATATTAATTTTTAATGTAATTTATAAGATTTTTCGGATGATCAAATTAAGATAAAATAATAAATAAGATAATTAATTCAAGTGCGTTTATCTTGATAAAGGAACAAAATTAAATGAGTTTTGGTTTAATGTGTATTCATTACATATTTACGACTAATCATGAACATTGAGTGACCAATGTATTGATTGAATTTATTTTACTTTATTTCATGGGATTTATTATTATTGAATTTAAATTGTATCCTGAAAATAATCCATCCTTCTCTTTAATATGTATGGAATGTGTGCCCATGATTTTTTATGTAAACCCTTTATCCATTCCATTGGATACCTTTACTTACATATGATTTAAACACATATGTAATGGAAATAATATACTCAGTGTGTGTAGGTGGTTTAGAAAATGATTTGTAGTAAGTTCTATCAAGGAATATATAAATATCTATGGTGTAATGTTTCAACTCATGACTGAATCATGGATTTTATTTTTCCTTGGGTAATAGGTTTATTTATTTTCCACCCAATAAATCACCCATTAGTAAATCTCATGATAAATTCATTTATTTATTTTATTTCTATATATTTCATGGTTAATTTTATGGATACTTTATTGTGATCACATGATTAAATTAATTAATAAGAATACAAGATGTAATTAAAATAAATGGATTATGTGTAGTTTTATTATGAATAAATGGTTAATTTATTAAGTAAAATTCACTTAATATTAATAATACATGTGAAAAGATAAAATAAGATAATTCATTCCTAATAAAAAAAATTCAAGTTAATATTAATTCAAAATAATCCTTTCATTACTTGATTGAGGATAGAACCATAGAACTAAGTGTTTGTATAGCCCTCATCCGGACACATAATTTTAACAAGGAGTTCTTATGAAGGTTTTGGGTTGACTTAACCAAGTTGAAATCAAGATAAATTACCCTTCCTAGACTTGATGTATCTTGGAGGAATGTGTTAAGGAGATTTGAGTCAATATTTCGGGATTGGTGAGTCCACTTAATAGATTAAGGAGCTACAAGCACATAGTTAGCAAGACTACTTACCTAAATACCCTTAACTAATTGACCAGGCCCTCACTTGTGTTATGAGAAGGTAAATATGGATCCTTTTTACTAGAATTTCTATGTTATAGGACAATCTGAGCATAATGGTGAGGGTTTTTGAGACATAATAAAATATGTTGGGACTTAATAAAGATAATTAAATTATTACATCTCATATATATTGGTACTCAAATAAAGTGAAAATAATATTCTATTCTATTATTATATAAAATGGAAATTTCACCAACCATGTTATCCATGTGATCAATTATATAAAAAGACCATTTCTTTACTAGAATTAACTTCTAGGAATGGATCAGATTATTACAATTTGTACTATTCCATGAATGGATTTCTTACATGCTAGATTCCCTATTTCATAATCTATCTGCTAAGGAATCAAGGGATTAAGAGTTATATTCCTATGAAAAACTCATTTAATATGCACCATATATCAAATTTTTGATGTTATCATCCATTTTTGATGAAGTAATGAAGTATCATTAGATCATGTATTCTTATAGTATAGTTGAGTATATATATGATTTATATCATGATAGAGATAAGTAAGAATGGTTTGATATTTTTAAGGCTCTCTTCATGAGAAATCTTATAGAGGTTGTGTTGTATGGTCTTTATATAGTCAAACTAATTAGCTATATTGAGTCACCTGAGATTATACGGTTTAAACTATGTAATTAATTTTATACTGGTCTTATTCTTTCATCACTCCCTATAAGCTTCTCAAAATTTATTATAAACTTTAACATTAAAAACATTGATAACTCTCTCCCAAATATCCTTACCTTGTTTTTCTAAGTTGATAAGGTCATCAAGCATGAAATTTCTTCGATTATTTTGGTTAAAAAGGGTTAGGTAAAAGTGAAGGACCTAAAGACTAATTATAAGTCCTAGGATTCTTCAAAACTCACATCTAAGAAAAGGAAGATAAAGGGGAATGAAAGGGAGAAATATGCAATCTATTTTTCAGGTAGAAAAAAGACCCACTAGAATAAAAACTATACAGTGGAAAAAGAAGAATAGGGATGCTTCAGGTTTGTTCATTATTGAGTGCAATATATCTATTTTTATAAATTTGATAATATATACAACATGTATTTCTTGAATTTGAATATAATTATAAGATCCAAGTATATTTAAAATAGTTTAATTAGGTGATAGGGATCTATTATCCGCCAACAGATCTTGAATAATTGTGGTAGTAGTGGGATATTATCACCTCACGTTTCCGAATGAAATGATATTGGTTTTAAATAATTTTTATTGTGTGTCATCAATTTCAAAAAACATTATTTCCATGTATCGACTTGATTCATATGGATTTATTTTCAGACTTTTTAATTAATGTCGTATCTTTTATAATGAAAACATTTTTATGGTAAGGAACATTTAAGTAATGGCCTTTATGTGTTGGATTAAATGAATGAAGTAATGGAAATCAATAAAAAATCCACTTTTCATGACTCATATCAAACTGAACTGAGGAAACACCACTTAGGTCTTGTAAACAAAAATTTATTGAATAAATTATACCAAGATAGATAATTATATTCTTTTGAATTAAAACCACTTGTTTTATGGTATGATTGTTCACAAGTAAAAATGACCAAATATCCACTTGGTTAAAAAGGTAAAAAGGCCACAAAGCTTCTTGAGTTGGTTGGATTGATGTGTGTGGATTATTCCTAATTAATGAAAGTGGTGGGTACTCATACTTTATAAATTTTAATAATTATTTTATTTGATAGAGATATGTATGATTAATGTGGTATAAGTCTCATTCCTTTAATAAATTCAAGGAACATAATAATGAATTTGAGAAACAACTTGGTTAAAAGACAAATAAACTCCACATAAACCATGGAAGAGAATATCTAAACCAAGAGTTCATTGATTATTTATGGATGTTTGTGACTGTATATAAACTCACTCCTCATTCACACCATAGTGAAATGGTGTAAGTAAAATGAGGAACCATAAATTTCTTAAGGTGAGAACAATTATGAGTCATGTAAGTTTTCCATTAACCTTTAAGGGATATGCATTACAGATAGTATCATACACACTAAACCAAGTGAAAAAAAGAGTAATATAGTATTCTATATGAACTTTGGTGTAGAAGTAAATCTATTTTTTCTAACTTGCGTACTTGGGGATTTGAATAATTTGATAAGTCATCTTTAGGTAAAAAACTTTCACCCCATGGTGAAAAGTGTATCTTTATAGGATACCCCAAGGAAACAAGGGGTTATTACCTATATGAACCCTCAAAAAAATTTATAGTAGAAATTCACTCCATGATTCATGAGAGGGAGAAAATATCTAAATAGATATTGGGGGAGAGACCGACTATGATGAAGCCATAGATCAAGATATATAAGAGTCAGTACAAGAAAATATTCTAGAACACCCCATGGAAGAGGAAATTCTACAGTCATAACTATAGTGTAGGATCATAATCAAATTTATAAAAAATAAAATATATAGTTTTCTAGATACTGAGTATGGTGACATGTTATTAATAAATAATAATTATCTTGTGAACTAAAAAGAGAAAGTATGTGGTACAGAATACACCAAATGGAAAGAAGCCATAAATTTTGAAATAGATTCCATGTACCAAAACCAAGTTTCGAATTTTGGTACATATTATATTGGATGTAAAAATAATTAAATTTAAATGATTACTCAATAAGATATTGGACTTGGATAATCAAGTTAGTACCTATAAGGAAAGACTGGTTGTAAAATGGTTTAAATAGTGGTAAGGAATAGAATATGATGAAACCTTTTCCCCGGTTTCTATAGTAGAATCCATCAGAATTAAACTTTTCATATTAGAATTCTATGACTATGATATTTAGTAGATAGATGTCAAAATATAATTACTTAATGGGAACCTTAGGGAAGATTTCTATATGACATATCCAAAGGGGTTTGTGAATCCAAATAATTCCAAAAAGGTATAAAAGTTTTGAAGATCTATTTATGGATTAAATTAGGCATCCAAGACATGGAAAATTCAGTTTTTTGAAGCTATAACATTATTTTTTTCCATAAATAATGAATTTGAGCCTTGTATCTAAAAGTAGTTTAGTGGGAGTATGATTATTTTATTGATAGTGTATGTTTATGACATACAACTTATTTGAAATAAAACACCAATATTATTGTCCATTGAAACATAGTTAAACACATGATTCTATATCAAGGACTTATATGAATCAATACAAATTCTTGGGATCAATATCAATTGTGATAGATCCAAGAGGATACTTGGACTAAGTTGAGGCACATACATTGGCAATACAATAAAGATATTCATTATAGAATAATCCAAGATGGGATTATTGTATATATAACATGGTATCAATATCTCTAAGAAAATGCATCCACAAATACATGATGAGAAGAAAAAAATGAAAATGATTCATACACTTTTGTTGTTAGTTCAATCATAATTAACATGTTATATACCAATATATATTATTCTTATAAACTTAGTATAATAGGAAGATATCAGGCTGATTCAAGAGGCCAATTTTGTATGGAAATCAATATTATCCTAAAGTGATAAAGGCATAGAAAGGTTATATTTCTTATTTATGGTGGAGATGAAGAATAATACATCAGGGGATTTACATATTCTACATTCTAAACATATTAATATGATCTGAAAATAATTTCCGAGATACATCTTCACTCATAATGGATGTTTTGTGTGCTGGAAGAGCTTAAAGAAATCCATGGTAACTGATTCTATAATGGTTTTGGAGTATATTTAATCTTCTAAGAAATCTAAAGAATCAATGTGTGTATGAAACTTTGTATAATATCATGATGTGGTACCTAGTAATAAAGACACTATCAAGGTATAATTTGATAATATTGTAGTGGTGGGCATTACAAATGATTCAAGGTCACATCAATGAACACAACCCATACCGTAGAAGTATCATCTTTTAAGGTATTTTTCTCATAGATGTCAGGTTGTAGTAAGAAATATTTACACAAAAGATAATGTAGAAAACTCATTGACTAGATCCCTATGTTAGTAGAATCATGAACATCATGTGAGGGATAGTGGACTCAAATTCACTAGCAATTGTCTCCAGTCCAAGTGGTATTCTATTAGAGTTGGTTCCCTAGAACCAATGAATTTTTACTTTTTATTACCTATATAATAATGGTTTTTAATATTAAATTATATATCACATATTAATTACTATTTTGTGTTAATTTAATGAGATATTTTCCTAGAATAATTATTACACTAATAAATTCATAGTAGTTCCCCACTACGATGAGAAGTAGGAAGTGTTCTGACAATACTATTAAATATTTTTTAAAATTAAAATAACATTATATGATGGGACACATTGCTTGTTAACTTTTAGGTGTGAGTACCTGTAAGTAGATCATGCTTCATCTTATGGATTTATAACTTGGAAATCTATAAGATGAGAGATTAATATAATAGACCTTACAATAGGAATTTCACATGTTTCATGCCAATGGATATTATAAGGACCTGGCCTTAAACTTTAGATAATATTTAGTTTTAAGTTAAGAATTAATTATATTAAATTTGAGGATCTTTATAGTATAAAGTTTTAGAGAATTAGTCCATTACCCTTACATGAATAAATATTACACAACAAAGTGGAAACTTCAACTAAGTATTTATTTTTTTAATAAAACAAAACTTTTATGATATGACAAGTTTTCTTTCAAGGAATATATTCACAATTTTCATTTTCACCGCATACTTGTCCCTAATGATCCTTAAAAATTAGTGGAAATAATTTTAAAACATGGATGAGCAAAAAAAACTATCTCTAAGGGACATAAAAATAAAGAAACTCATTAGTCCCTGAATACTTATAAAAATTTCCCCTTTTCAAAATAAACTTTGGGCTCAAAATAAACATTTTCCTACCCAAGAAATCAACTTATCTACCTAAATATTTTCATAAAACATTTAAAAGTAAAAATAAAACATAAAAAGGATACTTTAAAATCATAAAAATCTCATAGTAAATTTTTTTAAAAGTTATACATTTCACCCTTAAGAAGTAGCATATATTTTCCTTTGAACTTAATATTATTAGATTACCATGTGGAATCATAATATTTCCATAAAAATCCATAGAAATAATAGAAAAATAATTTTGGTAATTTGGGGAATAATTTTCATATCACTCTTAAAAATGGAATAACCTTGATGGTTACAAATGGAATAACCTTTGTGATAAATTCCAATAATCTCTTAGGAGAAAACAAATCAATTAATATTTTCCCTTTACCCAATGCATTAGAGAGTTATATTGGGCTCACACATTCTAATTTTAAAATGGAACATGAAGTCCTTGATTTATAACAAAACCACATATCACCATAAACAATGACCAAGAACCATAACATAATCATAACGTATGAAATATTTAAAAAAATATTATATTCACTTGTGACAAAAAAAATATAGATATCAAAATATCCATTTCATTTAAAACCCTTTATGAAAATGAAAAGAATATAAGGAAGGAGGGTTTTCATTGAATAAAACATGAAATCTTGTAAATGAATCCAAACAAAAAATAACAGTTATAGACTTAGGAAAACTCATTAACGTCCTATATGTTAAAATAGAACATTCCTTTTGTCATTTGTAGAGAAAGTCAAAATATTATATAAAAATATTACTTTTGAGAACATTTGTATAAAATAGAAATAAAATTTACTTCTTAATTCATTTATGTCCATATAAATAAAAATAAAAAATTATTTTAAAGAATATGGGCATGAATGAGAAAGATATTGAAAATAAATATTTAAAATGGTGTTTTTAAAGTAAAGTGTCTCATACCTCAAGTCTGACTCATCACGTACGTCCATTATATTCCTAAACAATAAAATTATGTTAATTAATTATTTTATTAAGAACATTTTTCATGTTTTTTATTCCTTTAACCATGTTATATTTAATTATTTAATCAATTAAGTTCATGTTGGACATTTTAAAGATATTCAGCTTATATGACCAAAAAGACTTCGATAGGTTGACTATGGTCAAAAAAGTCAATATTCCATAGTATCTAAAATAATAATCATGAAATAATAATAAATTTTATATATCAATTATACTTTAAAAACCAACTATGAAATATGGTTATTAAAAATGAGCTACATTACAATCTTGGAGATTGTAGGTCGTATGTACGTATGAGTAACATTTCCACTTTTCAATGACCATGATAGAAAGAAGTTAAGTGTTATATTATCTCTACATAATGACCATTATATTATAAATATTATCTTTTATCATTAACTAAACTTATATGTATATATCATAAATATGATATGTTGATTAAAAATTAATTTCATCGCTTCATCAGGCTGGCAGTCCACACATATATAAGAATGACTTTACCATTTTTAATGAATGGAAAGGTAATAAAGTAGATGATATATTATCATTAAATAATTATAATTATTTTATAAATATCACATATATATATATATATATATTAAATCCATCATTATATCCATTTTTTATAGGCGTAGATGGAAAAAATTCACATCTGTTCACAAGGTGGCAGTCCTCTGTAAACACGAACAATAGTTCTGTTCCCATTTGATAGAATAAGGAGATGTATATTGTTTAGAAAATTAACATAATAAAATGTTAATATATCATAAATAATTTTATTTTTATACCATAATGGAAAAATAATATTTGAATAAGTTAGAATAATAAATAGAATAAAAACACTCGGTTAAGAACTATACATCTTCTTCGGACAACCTCATAAAGTTTTCACCAAAAGCTATCCTAGGATGGTTTTCTGATAACAAAAAGGCCTATATAAAAGGGGTAGGGATTCAAAGAAGGTATTTGGGTAGTTTTTCGATAAACCAAATTCTTTTTAAGTGTTAATAAAAGAGGAGATGAGGTTCCCTTTTATAATAGATGGGAGGGTCACTCTTAGAATTACATAAAGTATTAAATTAAAATAAATTAATTTTCATGGAAAAATGGAACAAAAATGAAATATTAAGAATATATGATAAGTATGGGTCTAAATAATCTCATCCAATAAAATTTGGACAAGTTTTGTGTATTTTTTAACCTTATCTTTTTATTTTAAACCCATGTTAACCTTTTTGACAATTATGGTGATAACAAAAAAATTTCCACTTTAGGGGTTAAGTTGGTTACTATAAAAAAAATTCCCATAAATAGAGAATTGTTGATATTTGAAACCATATCCCAATAACTTGGATTATAATAGTATTTTTATGAATTTCAAATCATTTAATAAAATATTTTTTATTGTAAAATACCATTAATTTAATTTTTTGAACTATTCAATTAATTTGACAGTGAAAACAACATGAAAACAATGAAATTAGAATCTAATCCTTTCATACATCCCAAAAATGTTTTATTTATCCCAAAAAATTGGAACGTGTTAATTAATTCAAATTATATTACTTTTAATATTTTTAAAATCAATTATTATATTTTTCTATTAATTAAATAAATATTTTTTTGGTGTTGTGTAAGAATTTTAGCTAATTATTTAAACACTAAAAATTAAAAATAAATTACCATTATAAAAAAATATTTCAAATAAGTATTTTTAACCAAATGTAATTTGTTTTTATCCTTTTTAAAAAATATTATACATTTCAAAAATAAGAGAATGATATTTTTTACTTTATCATTTACTTAAATATTAGAAAGGTCAAAATCAAAGCAATACGGAACCAAGTTTCCATATTTTAAAAAAATTGATGGACATGGCTAAAATAAAATCATATAATGGGATAATTGAATGTTTTAGGATCATTTTTTAGTCCTTATCATATAATTGTTAACCTTAATTACCCAATTTTCCCTTATCATTGTGATAATTATTTACTATAGTTACTATTAATAATGAATAAAAATAAAAAGGACCTATTTAAAAAATTTTGAACTCTTTATTAAAAATATTTAATTCCTTTTTAAAGATTAAATTCACAGAAGTGGATGAATTTATTTTAAAATTAAACCCCAAAAATATGAAGAAAAATATTTTTTCAGAAAATATCATTTTTAAGTATACAAATTATTTTATACCAAATTCATCGTTAAAATTAATTTAAAGTATTCTATTTGGGTTATGTTTAACCAAAAGTAACTAATGAAGTTTAAAAACCAATACTAAATATAATATGACTTTGTAAATACTTTTAAAAAATATAGTTATCAATAAAATTCATTGTTTTTCAATAGATTTTCAGAAAATTATCAAATATTCAAGATAAATTAAAAAATGAATTTATTTTTGATAAATTAAAATTCTATAATTTGGAAGTAAATTTTTAAAATAAAACCACATAATGCATTAAAACCCAATTTGGTTAAAAATAAAGATTTTTATTTTTGACTGAAAAATTACCTGATTTTCTTATAATGAATATACTATATAAAATATAATTAATGAATATATGAAAATGATTAAAATTAATTTGGTTTCTAAATTATTTCAATATTTAGGAAATTTTATCCTTGTAATTCTATTCATTACATAAATAGGTTTGGATATCTTTCCCTAATAGAATTTTATAATTACAATGTTACTTATTTAATCATATAGTTTTTACACAAAATCTTAACCTAGTGAATCACCTTATTTTATAACACCTACTCTTGCAATCAAGAATCTGTACAGGTTGTTCACTGTATGAAATGTTTTCATCCAAATGAACTACTTTTGGGATAAAAAATGAGATGTTTTTTATACTTAATTTATTTAAAATGAAACATGAAATACGTAGTGTACCTGAGATAAACTCATAGGCAAGACCACTCAGTAGGAAATTTATTCAACTTTATCTAGTATTTCATATGGTATAATAAACCACATACTTAACCTTTCATTTTTAACGAAACACATAACACTTTTACAGTGAGAAAATTTAAGGAAAACATGATCACCTACCTCAAATGAAAGACCTCTTCTCTGGTTATCTGTATAACATTTCTACCTTCTATGAGATATCCTTATGAGATTCTAAATCATATTCACTGTCTCAAACATTTATTTTACCAATTCTAATATCAACAACTTCATTTCTCTAACTTCATCCTAAAAAGCTGGCATCTAACACCACTATCCATATAAAGTCTCAAAAGGTGTCATCTGTATACTGGAATAAATACTATTATTATAAGAAAAATCGACTTAAATTTGATTTTCATCCCAACTTCCTTGATAGTCTATTAAAAAATCTTGATTCATATCCTCCATAGTCTAAATAATTCTCTCTAACTGTCCATCAAATTGAGAGAGAAAGGTAGTACTGAAATTTAATTCAGTATCCAATGACTTATGAAGACTTTTCTAAAAAATAGAGTTCAATCTAGGATCATGATTAGATACAATAGAATGAGGGATTCCATGTAATCTAATTAAATATTTAAAATAAATTATATAAAGTTGATCCAAATACATAATATCTCAGATGGGATGAAAATGTGAATATTTAGTGAATCGGTCAATAATTACATAAATCTCATTATTACCTTGATATTTCTTTGGTAATCCTACCATAAAATCCATGGATATATTCCCCCATTTCTATTCTATAACTAGAAAAGGCTGAAGCATCCCCTTAGATAATTGTCATTCAACTTTAATTTGTTGACAAGTCAAACATTTCATTATAAATTTAACAATATATTTATTCATTCATTTAAACCAGAAATATTCCTAAAGGTATCTATAAATTTTTATTCATCCAATGTGAATAGAAATAGAGAACTACAAGCCTCAACCAATAGTTATTTCTTCAAATGAGGGTCACATTAAACACATAACCTTTTATGAATCTCAAAACACCTTATTTATTAAATTTAAATTTAGGAAACATAAATTTCTTAACCAACTATATATTTTCCTATAACTCATGGTCTTCCTTATAAGCTTGATTAATTCTTCTAACAGATATAGTTTCACTTACACATGAAAAAAACAAATGGAGTTATTTCAAGAACAATTTCTAATCCACCATTCATCAAATCACTAACCAAAGGATTATGTTCCATATTGAACATAGTTAATGATGCATTATCTTTCCAAATAAAAGAATCAAATACTCTATTTTATTTATCGATATGGTAATTAATTTTGAATTCATAATCCTTTATAATTTACATCCATATCCTCTATTTAATGTTCAACTATTTCTGAGTGAATGTATACATCAAACTTTTATAATTAGTGTATATTTCATTATTTACACCATATAAATGATGTCTCCAAATTTTTAAAGAAAACATTATAGCTATCAGTTCAATGATGTGTGTAGGATAATTTTTCTCTTTAGGTTTGAATTGATGTGAATCATAAGAAATTACCCAATTATTTTGTATTAAAACACAACCTAGTCCCTTAAATGAAGCATCAATGTAGATAAAAAATCACCATTTTTGGATGGGAGGTCCAAAACTATAGTATTATATAATATTTTTTCTATCCCTGAAAAGATTCATCACATTCCTTTTTCAAAATGAACCTAACTCATTTTCATGTTAACTTAGTAATTTTGATAGATAACCATGAATTTTTTTCAAAAAACCATCAATAATAGCTTGATACACCAAGAAAACTATGAATACTATTAACATTTATAGGTCTTGATCACTCATCAAGTACATTAGTTTTAGTTGGATCAATGGTTATAATATATTTATTTACAATGTTTTCAAGGAATTAAATATTTTGTAACCAAAAAAACATTTTCTAATTTTTTTCATATAACTTGTATTCTTTCAAGGTTTGTAGAACAATCTTAATATTTTTTTCATGATCCTCATAAATTTTAAAATAAACCAAAATATCAACAATATACACAACCACAAATTTATCCAAATATTCCTATAAAAATCTATTTATAAGATCCATATATATATATATAGAATTTTTCAATTCAAAGGGCATAACTGAAAAAACATATTGCACATACCTAGTTTAAAACACTTTTTTTGGAATTTCATCCTCTTTCACCTTCAGCTAATGGTTCACAGACCTTATATTAGCCTTCAAAAAAATAATGAGCTCCCAGGTGCTGATAAAAAAAGTAATTTATTTTAGGTAGTAGATACTTATTCTTAACAGTAATGTTATTCAATGATCTATAATCAATGAAAATCCTCATGGAACCATCATTAAATTTAACAAACAAAATAGTATCACCCCATGGTGAAGTGTCAGGATGAATGAAACCTTTATCAAGTAATTCTTCAAACTAATTTTCCAATTCCATAAGTTCTACTTGATCCATTTGATAAGGTAGTTTTGAAATTGGATTAGAATCAGACACTAAGTCAATATTAAATTCAATTTCTCAATTTGGTATTACATTGGTAAACGCATCAGTAAAAATATTCAGGTATTCTTTTACTACATGTTCATCATTAATCTAAACAGTTCCCTTATTTTAAATAATACAATAAGGTAACTTTTATTTAAATCACTAAAAAATTTCTCATATTCTTGATAAGTTATAAAAGGTATTAATTCATTCTTATATACAAATGGAAACTAAATTTATAAAATAACTTCCTTGTCCCTGGAATCTATCTTAGCATGATAAAATGAAATTCAATCCATACCCATAATAACATCAAATTATAAAATGATAAATATAATAATATTTTCAAGGAAATATATTACATATATTATAATAGGAGGATCATTATAAATTATAATTTACTTAATACTACCCTCCATAGTTCTTACCAAAAGTTCAAAATTCATTTTTTGAGGTGAAATTTTCATTTTACTAGAAAATTTCTCTGAAATGAAAGAATGTGTAGGCCCTAAATCAAAAGAGAAATTGGTATAATGTTAATAAGAAATTATTGTACCTATTACCACTTCATTTGATGGCCCAAAAACTATTTAATATTTTTCAAAGTATTTAATCACACCCTTCTGCTTATATTCTTTCTACTTCTTATTTTTTTCGTTCTTCTTCAGACACACATACACATAATGACCCATATCATTACATTTAAAAAAAATTACTTCATATTTATCATAATTTTTCTTACCACTTCCAATATCTTTTTCATTCTAATCATGATCCACATTCCCAAACATATCGCATTAAACGTTATTCCTAGATTTCATAATTCATTCCCAAGAGTTCTTTTTACCAAACCTATCATAAACTAGATAATTTATTTTCTTACCTTAATATTTACTTGATGGGTTCTTTAAAATTTTCTTCCACATGGACCTATTTTTTTACTTGTTTTTTTAGAACACATAATCATTTATAAACACTATTTCCACCTTCTTGTCACATAGAATAAGTTTCTCATAAATTTTAAATTCAAGGGAATCTAATTCCATTCAATATCTTTAATTAAATACAAAGTAAAACTAATTAATTTTACTATCAAGATCCTATAAAAAAATAGTGTGTACCTTTCCAATAATGTAAATTTTTATTCATATTTGTCCATTGAATCTTACTCCTTCTACCTCGATTATAATAATTTTTTCCATCATATATTGAACAAACTTAGGAAATTATTTCTCAAATAAAATACTCTTAAATTAATCCTACTCCAAGATATCAGTATCTTCTCTTTATCTATTATTCTTAAACATTGTCTACTATTGATCAACTTCACCTTAAAAAATAAAAATACAAAAAGTTACCTATTGATGATCTGAACAAACCATGAAATCAGATATATTTTCTAGGGTTTTAACTTATCCATCAATTACCACAAGGTCAAAAGATCCACTAAATGTTGGTAGGTGTTATCTTATAAAATATTACACTATCCACAAGTTCCTCTATGGTAGATGGTATCCCTTATAGAATCGATTCCACCACAATTTATATCTTTCATCAACTGATCTGTCGTAACAAAAAACTACTCAGTTCCAATTATAACCATCCTAGGTTGATGATTTGGAAGGATAGTTTCTTCTTGGTTCCTTCATACATCATCTTACATGTTTCCTCTATAGAGAACCATTCTAAATAGACATATATTAGACAAATCATCATGGTAATATTCAAATAATATATCATTTCAACTTATTCTTAAAGTATAATATTACAAGGTTATTCTAATAACATAATATTAACCAACAAAGTTATCTAAAACTTACCTATGATGAAAACTATAAGGACCCAGGCTTAAATTTACATAACCATGAGTTTTAAGTCAACAATTAATTCTATTAAATTTATGTATCCTTATAGTTTAATATAAATTATTTTTCATAGAAAAATGGTTCATATATTTAGAATATAGTATGATTATGGGTAAAAATACTCTCATCCAATGAAATTTGAATAAGTTTATACTATTTTTTATCCTTATCTTTTTTTTAACCTCCCGTAAACCTTTTTGATAATTACGATGATAAAAAGGTTTTTTACTCTTTAGAGGTTAAGATAGATACTATAAAAGGAAAATTGGCCAATAAATGAAATATATTTGATATTTTAAACCATATAAAAATAATTTCCATTAATATAGTATTTTTCATAATTTTAAATCATTTAATAAAATATTATTTATTACAAAATATCATTAATGTCATTTTTGAAACTATTCAATTAATTTGAATTTGAAAACAACATAACAGCACTGGAATTAAAATCGAATTCTCTCATACATAACATAAATTTTATATTTATCTAAAAAAATTTAGCATAATAATTTATTCAAATTATATTACTATTAATATTTTAAATATTATTTATTTTATTTTTCTATAAATTGAATAAATATTTTTTCAATGTTGCGTAAGAATTTTAGGTAATTATTTCATCACTAAAAAATAAAATAAAATTTACATAATAATAAAAATACATTTATTTCTAAAATAACCATTTATAACTAAAAATAATTTATTTTTATACCTATCACAAAATATTGTAGATATTAAAAATAAGAGAGTGACATTTTTTACTTTATCCATTAATTAAATATTATAAAGGTAAAAATCAGGGAAATATGGCACCAAGTTGCTATGTTTTCAAAAATTGTGTGGTAATTTTGGAAATAAACTCATATAATCGGATAAATAAAAGTGTTATGGTCATTTGTTTGTACTTTTCATAATATTTTTTACCTTAACTACTCAATTTACCCTTACCGTGGTGGTAATTATTTACTATAGTTACAATTAAAAATAATTAGAAATATATGTAACATATTTATAAAATACTTACCTCATAATAACAAATATTTAACTCATTTTTTAATATTCAATTCACAAAATTGGTAGAATTTAATTTAAAATTAAACCCATAAAACATGATGAAAATGTTTTTTGAAAAAAAATATTTTTTAAGTATAAAATTGATTTTATACAAAAGTATAGTATAAAATTAATTAAAATGACTATAATTGGATTATTTTTAACCAAAAAGAATAATTTAAAATTTTAAGACTAAACCTAAATAGAATATTACTTTGTAAATACTTTAAAAAAAATAGAGTTTTCAATAAAAAACAGTATTTTTCAATAATATTTCAGAAAATTCTAAAAAATTCATGATAAATTAGAAAATGAAGTAAATTTTGTTAAATAAAATTCTATAATTTAGAAATTGGTTTTTTTAATAAAACCATATAATGCATGGAAACCCATTTTAGTTAAAAATAAATCTTTTTTATCATTTTATTGAAAAATAACCTGATATTCTTATAATGAATATACTCTATGAAATCTAATTAATGAATATAAGAAAATGATTAAAATTAATTGGGTTATTACATTCTTCACCCATTTTTTAAATTTATTCCTCACAATTTTATTCATTACTTAAAAAATTGGGGATATCATTCCCTCGTAGAATTTATGATTCCCATGTTTTTTCTTTAATCATTGGTTTTTCCAAAAAAAAACTTAACCTGGTGAATCACCCTATTTTGTCACACCTGCTCACTATAGTCAAGAATCGAAATGGGTTTCTCTTAATTAGAAAGGTTATATTCCAACTTAACTAATTAATATATTAAAACATGATATGTTTCTAGAACATATTTTATTGATAATGAAACATGAAATACATCATGTAATTGAGATAAACTTGGAGGTAATACCACTTTGTAGGAAACTAATACTACTTTATCTAGGATTTCATATGGTCCAATGAACTACAGAGTTAACATTATTTTTTAACAAAATTCATAACACTTTTACATGGAGAAAATTAAATAAAAACATTATCTCTAACCTCTAAAGGAAGATCTTTTCTATGGACATTTACAAAACTATTTTTCCTTCTCTGAGTTGTCCTCAGGTGATACGGAATCATCTGAAATTTCTTAAGAATTTCTTCTACCAATTCTGGTCTGAATAACTTTCTTTCCCTAACTACATCTGAACAAGTTGTAGTCTAACACCACTATATATATAAAGCCTCAAACAATGCCATTTTATATGATAATGAAAATAGTTATTATAAGAAAACACAACTATATATGTTGATCCAAAATTATTTGATAAACCATTGAATAAGATTGAATAATATCCTCTAGATCATGAATCATTCTCTCTAATTTTTCATTAGATTGTGGATGAAAGGTTGTAATAAAATTTAATTCAACACCAAATGACTTCTGGAAGCTTTCCCAAAAATTAGTGGTGAATCTGGTATCATGATCAAATGCAATGGAAAGAGGGAATCCATGTAATATAATTATATATTTAATATAAAGTTGATAAATTTGATCTAATGATAAATTCTCTAAAATGGGAAGAAAATGTGATGATTTATTTAGTCAGTAAATAATTACCCAAAATCACATTATTACATAGTGATTTATTTGGTAATCCTAGCATGGAATCCATGTATATATTCTCTTATTTCCATTATATAACTTGAAAATAATGAAGCATCACCTTCAGTAATTATAGTTAAGATCTTAACTTTTGAAAAGTCAGACATTAAATAGTAAAATTTGAAATAAGTTTATTTACTACTTCCCACCTGAAATATTCCTGAAGGTCTCTATAGGTTTTTGCTACTACAAGGAAGATAAAACAGAGAACTATGATCCTAAATCAATAGTTCATTATTCAACTTGGGGTCACATGAAGCACATGAACTCTTTCTAAATCCTAAAACTCATTATTTATCAACATTAAATTCAGGAAACTTACCTTTATTAACCAACTCTATATTTTCCTATAACTTATGGTCTACCTTCTTAGTTTTCATAATTCTACTTGATATAAATGATAAAAATATCACCTAGAAAAATATTTCTCTAATACACAACTTCTAAGACACTATTTATCAAATAATTAATCAAAGGATCATGTTTCAAATGGATCATAGTTAATGATTCATTATATTTCCAAATAAAATCATCATATAATCTATTTGATTTACTTTTATGGTAATGAATTTTGTATTCATAATCCATTATCAATTCTAGTCATCTCCTCTATCTCATGTTTAGCTCTTTCTGAGTGAATATATATATCAAAATTTTATGGTAATTATATATTTAACACTTTACTCCATAAAAATGATTTCTCTAAATATTTAAAAGAAAAACAATAGATTCTAATTAAAGTTCTTGTGTAGGATAATTTTCCTCATGGGTATTAATTGGTATGATGTATAATAAATTACCCAATCATTCTGTATTTAAACACAAATAATTATCTTCAATGAAGAATCACTGTAGATAAAAAGTCACCATTTCATAATGGAAGGTCCAAAACTAGAGAATTTTCTAATTTTCATTTCAATTATTGAAAACATTCATCACATTCCTTTATCCTAATAATCCTAACTCCTTTTCATGTTAACTTAGTTAGTGGTATATATAATCATGCACGATTTTCAAAAAACCACCAGAAATAGGAAATTATCCTAATAAAAATACGAAAGTGAATAACATTTATAAGTCTTTTCCACTCATCAACTACTTTATTTTTAGCTAGATTAATGGTTATTCCATATTTATTTATGATATGTCCAAGGAATGAAATATTTTGTAACCAAAAAACATATTTTCTAAATTTTCCATATAACTTCTTTTCTTTCAAGGTTTATAGGAAAATTCTTAGATGTTTTTCATGATCCTCATAACTCTTAGAATAAATCAAAATATCATCAATAAACACAACCACAAATTTATCCATGTATTCATGGAAAACACTATTCATAAGAACCATAAATACAGTTAGAGCATTTGTCAACCCAAAGGGAATAACCATAAACTCATAATTCCTATACCTAGTGTGAAAATGTTTTTTTAAGAATTCCACCCTCCTTCACCTTATATTGGTGGTTCCCATACCATATATTATCCTTTTAAAATTATTTATTTCCCTAGATATGATCAAAAAATTCATCGATATGAGGCAATAAAAACGTATTCTTAATATTAAGGTTATTTAAAGCTCTATAATAAATGAAAATCCTCATGGAACCATATTTATTTTTAATAAAAAAATAGTATCACCCGATGGTAAATTTATAGGATGAATGAAACCTTAAAAAAGTAATTATTTTAACTTTTTTTTTCAATTCTAGAAGTTTTACTTGAGTTATTTGATAAGGGGTTTTTAAAATTGGATTATAATAAGGAAATAATTCAATAGTAAATTCAGCTTCTAGATCATTTATAACACTAGGAAATTCATCTAGAAAAATATTCAGGTATTCTTATATTAATGTCACATCATTAATATGAATATTTACCTTATTTTCAAAAATATCATAAAAGGTAACTTTCATTTCCATCACTTAAAAATTTCTCAGCTTCCTGATATGTTATTAGAGGTATTAATTCATTCTTATATACAAATGGAAACTTATTTTGTAAAATAACTTCTTTGGATCTGTAATCTATCTTACAATGATAAAATTAAATCCAATACATACCTATAATGACATAAAATTCAACAATGGGAAATACAATACCTTTTTTAGGGATATCACTTCCACATATGATAACAGGATGAACATTGTGAATTCTTGTTGCCTTAATACTACCCATATGTGTTTTTACCAAAAGTTAAAACTCATTTCTTGAAGTGAAATTTTAATTTTACCATAAAATTTACCTTAAATTAAAAATTTATATGCCTTGGAGCAAACAAGACATTGGAAAAATCTAAAAAAATAAATAATGTACATGTTACAACTTCATTTGAAGGACCAACACCTTGTAAAGTAGTTGTAAAGGATTTTAAAAAATTTCTTCTTGTATTCTTGATACTTCTTATCATTCATATTATTATTTGGAAAATCATAATCATTATCACCCATATTAATATATTTAAAAAACTTTACTACATATTTATCAGAACTAGTCACACCACTATGAAGATATTTTTCATAGCAATCATGAGCTACATGACCAAACTAACCACATCAGAACCACTTTATAGATTTTATAAGTAATTACCTTGGGTTATTTATACCACTCCTATCACAAACTAGATACTTTATTTTCTTTCCTTTAGATTTCTTTATTGGGTTATTCTCCACTACCTACCACCTAGACCTCTTTTTCTACTTAATTGATCATCAAAAACTCTATATCCTCCTTCTTGAGACATCAAAAAAGTTTCTCTTAACCTTTAAATTCATTTTAATACAATTAATTTTTTTGTATTTAATTTATTCCTAAGTAAAATCAATGAATTTTACTATCAATATCCTAAATAAAATTTTGGGGCATACCTTCTTAGTTAAGTAAACTTTTATTCATACGTGGCCACAAAATCCCCCCCCCCCCCCTTCTACCTCAATACTAAGATTTTTTTTCCATCCTAAGGAAATCAAGATTAGGAAAATATTCTTTAAATAAAACATTCTTAAATTCATCCCATTATAAGTTATCAATATCTTATCTTTCTCAAGTATTATTAACTATTTCACACCATTTATTAGCTTCACTTTCAAAATGGTAAATAGAAAAAAGTTACCTTTTGTTGATCTGAATAACCTATGGCATAAAATATATTTTATAGGTATTTAATACATCCCTCATCTACCACTGGGTTATATGATCCAATAAATGTGAGAGGGTGTTGTCTCATAAAATATTACAGTATCAAAATTTTCATCTATGGTAGATTTGGATGCTCTCTAGAATAGATATCAACACCATTTATAACTTGAATCAGTTGAGCCATAATAATAATAAACTTCTTAGTTCCAATTAAAACTATTATATATTACTTATTTGGAAATATATTTCCCTCTTGGTGACTTCTTACTTCATCTTCCCTATTTTCTCTGTAAAAAATTATTCTGAACAGAGATAGATTAGATAAAGTACCATGGTAATATTCAAATTATGTATCATTCTAACTTATCCTCAAATTATAATCACACAAGGTTATTATAATAATATTAACCTAACCTCTAATGTTATATAAACCTTTCCTTTAACACCAATTATAAGGAATCATCCTTAAATTTTACAGAACCTTGAGTTTTAAGTTAATAATTAATTCTCTTGCATTTGAGGATATTTACCATTTAAAATTTCAGAGAATTAATCCATCAACCTCATAAAAAATATTACATCACAAAGTGCCCACTTATACTTAGTATCCATTTTCCCCATAAAATAATACTTTTATGATATAACAAGTTTTCTTTTCATGACATATCTTTACAATTTTCATCTTGAACTAATCCTTGTCCCTAATCATGCTTAAAACCCCATAAAAAAAATTTAAAATGTGAAATGAGAACAAAAACCTCAGTAGGGGATATTAAAAGAATGAAAGAAACTCATTTTTCCCTAAATAATTATAATAATTTTATTTTTTCAAAATAAACTTTGGGATCTAAATAAGCATGTACTTACCCCAAGAAATTAACTTCTCTACCAAAATATTTTCATACAACATTTCAAAAGAAAAATAAATCACATAAATGTTTTTTTACAGTCATTAAAAACTCATAATAACTTTTTCACAAAGATATACATTTTACCCTTAAGAAGTATAATATATTTTCCTTTAAACATAATCTCATTATATTACCTTCTAAAATCATAATATTTCCATAAAAACCCATAACAATCATAGAAAATCATGTAGGTAACTTCAGGAATTGTTTTTATATCACTCTTAAAAATATAATAACCTTCATAGTTACTGATGGAATAATATTCATGGTAAATTCCATTAATCTATTAGGATATATCTAATCAATTAACTTTGTACCTTTACCCAATGCATTGGATTACTATATAAGTCTTACCCATTATCATTTTATAATAAAACCACTCGTCCTTGGTTTATAACAAAACCACTCATACCTAGTATATAACGGAACCACTTATTACTATAAATAATTCCCAAGAACCATTAAATAATCATAACACATGAAAAATTACATAAAAATAATATTTCCTCAAATAAGAAAATAATTTCCAAATATCGAAATATCCATTTCATTTAAAAACCTTTCTAAAAATTACAAGAACATAAGGAAGGACAATTCTTCTTTGAAGAAAAAATGAAATCTTGTAGAGGAATAAAAACACCAAATAATGGTTATAGAGATAAGAAAAACCATTGATGTCATATATGTTAAAATAGAACATTACTTTTGTCTTATGTAAAGAAAGTAAAAAATGTTCTATAAAAATATTCATTTTGAAAACCATTTTATGAAAGGGACATAAAATTTTCTTTATAATTCATTTATATCCCAATAAATAAATAAAAAAAATATTTTTAATAATATGGAAATGGAAGATAAATATTTAGAAAATATATAACTAAATTTTTTAAAAGGATGTTATTAAATTACAGTTCCCCTTACCTCAAGTTTAACTCATCATGTATGCTCCTTATCTTTCTGAATAATAAACTTATGTAAATTACTTATGTCATTTACAAACTTGGATCACTCTATAAAAAATAACTAGAAAGGCCTCAAGCACACCTCCCTATATACCAAAGGTTGTTGACTAGTAGTGGGGCCTAGGGTGCGTCTATATAGAGACTATGCCCTCATATTAGAGTAAGAAAAATATTAGAAATAAATAATCATCATCCATATTAATAAATAATTAGAGTTAGCAAGTAGTAAATATAAATAAGGTTTTAATAAATAATTAAATGTGTTAAAGTCCTGAACATCCATGTTATATATATAACACCGATCTCCCACTAGTCTGAAAATATATACTGGAATAAAGAAAATAAAAAATTACATTGATCTACTAATTTATTCTAGCCAAATCACATACCTGGTATCTAAGATGATGGTTAGAAGCTCAACCCAATCATAATAATACACATGAGTGTATATGCTCAATTAAGAAACCTTGGGATTCTACCCTATCCATTGTAGATCTGTTCTCAACCTAAAATCAGGCATAAGGTTTTCATGCTCACTAAGGTGCACATGCAGGGGTGAGAAATAAATATCAGTAGGACACCCCCAATGGTGAACCTATATTCTAATATTATAAGTTAATACACATGAAATATGCTCAACCTAGCCAGGACATAATTAGATAATATAAATAAATTAATACCATAGTCGATCCTTGGTTCCATGAACCCAATAAAATGGACATCCATTGAATAAGGCATTGATATGGATGTCATGCCACTCAAACCATGAATAACCAATTTGATCCTTGAGTCCATAATATCAATAAACCATACCTAATTTAGCTAGTTCCTAAAATGTATCTGAAATAAATATCATAAGGGTCTTATATTTAAAGGTGAAATCAGAACAACAATCTAAACTAGGGTTATATAATGGAATGTCTTAACATCACAATCAATGATGTGGATTTCCATTTACAACATCCTAAAACCAATAGGTCATGGAGTGTCAGGTCCAGTAATTCCCAATAGACAATGAGGAGCATCACTCCTAATATCCTGAATCAAGGGGGCATTGATCATCATGTCCAATAATCAAGCATAATTTAATTTAATTTGTACTATGAGCCCATCTAAGGAATTCCATATAAGGAACCCATGTATCTATAAAAATCTAGATCCTAGTGAGTACCTCTGGGAATCTCAATCATATATCACATCACATCAGGTTCCTCAACCTAGTACTAGGGAGAACCTCTTGAAATCCCATTATACATATCATCCCCTCAAACATATAGGCTGATAACATGGAAGTACATCTAACAATTATAGTTTCATCAAATGTAACCATGTGAAATTATAAGTAAAGAGTGAGGCTGGATGAATACTTAAAACCATCACTTCATCCACAGCCCCTTGGGTTTACATGTTTATTACGATTTCTAGGGTGACACCCACTACCATCTCTACCCAAAACCATAACATACTAAATCAAACTTGGTCGATCACCGAGGTAACCATTGGGGTCCCCAAGTTCAATATTATAGATAAGAAACATACTCATGATCCTAAAGGTCCATGTAAAAGTAAATTCATGCCACTTGGGATCCTCCAAACTAGTAAAAGAGAAGAAGAATCCTCCTTGGACCCTCATAATCAAAATTAAGTAGAGACATTACACAAAGTATCCTATAGGATGCAAGATTGGAAATGGAATCTCTCTTGGGATCCACAAAGAAGGAATATAAGTGTAGGAATTTTTTAGGGGATCCTATAAGTTATAACGTAAGTGGAGTCATCCTACAGAATATCACCATTCACAGCTAGGATCTTGGGGTAAAAACATCCCACAACCCTATCTTTAACATCTCATAGCATCACAGGCCAAAAGAGGCACACCTCACAAGGAATATGTCCTCAGTGGAAAAGATACAAAAACATCAGTCTAAGGAGATGGATATAGACCCATATCTGATCAAGGTCTCACTATAGGTTTGTATAAAAACATAACTTTTCCATCTCATCAAACAACAGACCAGTCCCACTAATCGGGGTCTATCCCAAGAAAAGTCACTTAATGAGGACCTTGGTGATCATGTGTCATTTCCTTTGATCATTATCGTGAACATTGGGTGGTTCACATCCCAGGTCTCACTCTCATGAGATAAAAAAATCCATTTGGTGAGGAAGAACCTCTCCATTAGGTTTCTCCCCCCCCCATAAATTTAATTAAAATTCCTTGAATCACCCTAAGTGTTCAACCATCTTGATCTAAACGAAAAAAAAATTCTTAAAATGGACTAATCTAATGTAAAATTCCAACTATAAGGCATAAAAACATTAAAAAAACTCATAAAATAATATATAATAAGTATTAAATTGCATGTATACCTGATTACATGATGTGTAATCTCAAATCCTCACATGGGTGTGTACTTCAGTCAAACTTAGTGTGTAAAACCCAAGTAGAAGGTGTGTAAATCATATACCCAGTGTGTACCCTACATGGGGTACCTACCCATGTACCACACATAGTATGGTCATGTGAATTTTTCTATCCATGTACATTTACATGTAATCTTACCCAGATGAGGTTTTTCTATTTACCTTGCATTGCGAAGTGTCCCTACATGGGTTTTTTAGCTATGTACCTGACCACATGGCCTGGTAGGCCTACACGACGTGTACTCTAAGTACACAATATGTAGTCTAGTAACTACATCTGTCCATTTACTTGGATACATGGATAAGTACACCTAAATGTAGTTTAATACAAGTACATGGATTGTGCCTCCATAAATTCATCTTCTCCTAAGAGGAAGAGTGCACAACATGTGTTCATGGAACAAAACGTCATTTGACCAGGATTTCCCGAATCGGAACCCATGTAATCGGCCCAAAACCCCATTTTTCTCATGGTTATGCATAGATCAACCCCATGGGGGTCTTTATAAGTAATTATTGGTACTTAAAAAAGAATGAGGTAAATATAATGGGATTTATGTAAAAATTTAAAAAATCCCAACCTTTGGGTGGAATCTGCCAAAGAATCACTCGTTTCTTTGCTATGTAGCTTCCACACAACAACTTGACTCCTCCTAAGCTCTGTATAGGCTAATAATTTCTTCTCTATATCTCTCTATATCTCCATATACCTTTTTCATCTTATTCATGATAAGGGGAATCCCACAAAAGTTGTATGTAAGAATCCGTGGGGGAGAAGAAATAAAAGGAATAAAAAAGAAAAGAAAAAGAAAACAGGGTCATCCCAAATGCCCAACATGAGTTTATGCATCGACTAAGACCTCCCCCCCAATAGAATCAATATAGAATATGGAATATAAATATGATTATATATTAAAAATATACCACCAAACAAGCATGTGTGAATAAATAAATATTTAATTCATTTGAATATTAAATATTAATTATTACACAAAAATTAGAATGAATCAGATTTCCACCAAACTCTTTTCGTATTGTAAAAACCCTATTCTGAGACCAATGGAGTGGTTGGAAAAAAAAATTGTGATAATATTATAGGTTAAAAGAACTATTTTACCCCTAATGAACATCTGAAAGCAAAAAAACATTTTTTTTCTCAAATTATCAATCCAGAAAAACAAGGGTATTTACATCCTCCCCAGCATAACCCTTCTTGTCCATGAGAATCCATGGTGGTAAAATTGTAGCACTTATTTAATCCTAAGTATCTAAAAAAGTATACAATAATAGCATCTAAAACTCTCCCAACATGGAAGATGTCCAACCATGACTGATTCAATACTCCTAGCCATAGGAATACACTTATCATTTCCCCTCAATTGAGCTCTAAGTTCCAAGAACCATGCTTTGTAAATCACCGAATGAAATTACTAGCATGGACAAAATCACTCACTCCCAAGTATCAACTCCAAACTTCACTTGTTCTAACTCCTAGAGAATGATCTCCATAGTAAACACGGAATTTCAACTTATAATGAGGGTCACATCCTCAAAAGGAAAATGGTTCACTCACTACCATATGGATTTCCTTATACCAATCCTTGAGTGCAACTGCCAAGGAGTCAATTCATAAAATTAGAAAAGATATTTAAATTTATTGGTGTATATCTAATGCTCTCTCAGCATACGTAGTATGATTTCAATATATTGGGAATGATTTTCTCTATAATAGGAATACACAAGGATTTCATCAATAGGTGTGTATCACTCTCCCTGATCCATGCTATTATCAAACCAAGACACACTTACCTTTAACCAAACCCCGACACCAAATCTCCCAACCATATATTTCAAGGTCCACTAATGGGTCAACATCCTCACAACACCTTCTTTATTCTCAATGTCTCCTCTACCACAGATATACACTTCTAATTTGATCATAGCACTAGGGAAATGATGCCCAAAAAAATTATTTGAAACCATCGGTCCTTGGCCCGCACAGAACCACTCATCAATTTACGTTTTAAGTGATACCATGTGCAACTGATGCATACCAAATCTCCCTATACAGTGGGTGTACAATCCCATACCACCAGGTCAACACCACTTGACTCATGATCTAGAAATTCATCCAACAAAATGATCAAGATAAACATGCTACATGGCACATGAGTCATATAAATAAAAAATCTCCCTTGGAAATCCTCTTCAAAATAGGGAACATCATATGTGCTATAATATACTCCATAAATTCTTATCACATGGTTTCATTTTATTCATGAGTATCTACTCATGCTCTGAATATGTTTCTAATCACAGAACCACTGGTCAACAAGGCTAGGTACCTGAACAGTCCTTCCCTTTGAATCTAGTCTCAATACCCAAGCACCTTAGGTTCTGTCTTGGAAACCCAAGGAATCACTATGATAATGTCACAAAACCTAAGAACCTACTATTCATTGGTCTCAGAAACATCATACAACCAATATCACTACAAACAAGGAAATTTTAACCTAGACCAGCCCCTCTCACATGTTTGTCTTGATAAAACTAAAAATTTAATTAGAAGGGTTTGAGTTACATATAATGGACTCTAGATATCCCACTTATACTTTCCAATCAAGTCTCATAACAAGCTTAAAGGGTCTAACCACCAAACCCATAAGTCAAACCTCTCAGTAAGATCACATCTCATGGGGAATCACTCATGAACTGATATTGACCATCACACAACATCTAACACATATTCCAACCATCTATAAGGAAAATAAGGATAATATTAACCCAAGAGAGTCAAAATCGATCAATATGGCCTACTAGTCCCTGATCCTCTCTAACAATCCCCATAAGGAACTACTTCATGTAGGGTCATGATAAGAGTATAGAAAATATAAAGGAATGATCCTCACTAGGAATCTGTATATAGTAATACCACTTAAGGTTCCAGTTTACTGAAAATATTTAGGTACCTCTCGGTATCACACTCAATGATCCAACTATATAATTCTAAATGTAGGATAGTTAAGTAAAATATCATATCAAGATAGATTGTAAAACTCCATATAGGTTGTTAAAAATATTTAATTAACCATAATAATAAAATATACACTAATGAAGGATCTTCTGGGAATGAATTAGTTGTTGATGTTGACCTAAGTTTCAACAGTGCACACACAACATCACCTCAAATGATCTTTGTCATACAATACTCACACAGTTTGATTAAGTAGAATTACATTCCAATATATGCGAGAAAACACCATATATGTTGTTACTAAAACTTTAAATAACTTAACCTAAGTAAAAACACACCAATATTGGTACAACTCTTGGGAATTGTGTACCCTATTGACCTATTAGGGTGAATTCACTTCTTGTACATGGAGACTGAGTCATCAGCCTCATTGTCAAACTTCTCATCATAGATCCAAAAGACCTGCCATCAGAAGAAAAAATATATATATATATATATATAATTCATCCCAATTGTGTAGAATTTCACCAAGAACCTATATGGTAAAACACCAATTAGTTTGTTTTTGAAACCTTAAACAATTGGCCTCATCATCAATAAAAGAACACACTAGAATTTCAATAACATGTTGACCCTATGTTCCAAATTTGATGCATGAGACACCTCTTTCCTCTATTTTCCAAGATTAAAATGAAACAATGGACTCTTTCTAATGGTACAAGATCCATAAATCTATAATATATCATAAACTCCACACAACATGTGCATTACGCAAGTAAAAAAATCATACTCAATTGTAAATGCACATATTAAGAATAGAAATCTTATATCCCTAGTAACCTAGAATTATTACCGAAATAAGTGTTCTTGAAAAAACAGTTTGATATCCATTATAGGTTCTGAAAAAAAATTAGTTATCATGTCTACCATTTCCCAAATAGTAAAATAATGGGAATGGAAATGGATCTAATACCACTTTGTCACATCCCAACCCGGATCACTCTATAAAATGTAACTGTACTGATTGGAGAAAAGGAATCAAGAACACATCCCCATACGCTAGAGAATACCAACTAGTAGTAATGTCCTATAGTGTGTCTATGGAGAGACTATTCCCTCATATTAGAGTAAGAAAAATAACATAAATAACTAAGCATAATTCATAGAAGTAAATAATCACAGTGCGGAAGTATTAAATATAAACATGGTTGTAATAAATAATGAAATGTGGTGAGTACATGAACAGATATGTCATACATAAAAAACTGATCACCCACTAGTAAGACCACATATATAGGAATAAAGGAAATAAATAAAAGTTACAATGCTCTACTACTATCCTTGATAAAAACCATATACCAAATCTCTAAGATAGTGTTAAGCTACTCTAGCTCAATCATAAGAATCCACATGAGTGTCTTATATTAATCAAGTAACCCTAGGCCTCATACCTATCCATTTTATATCTATTCTCAAATAGAAATCATAAAAAAGGTCTATATTCACACTGAGGTGCGCATACAGGGGGTGAAAAATAAATCTCAGTTGACCACCCCCAACGATGAACCTACAATCTACTATTATAAGTGCATGATCAGGTTATATTATCAACCTAGATGAGACACAACTTGATATGATAAATAAAGTAAACCCAAATTCGATCCTTGGGTTTGTTGACCCCATCAATTGGACATCCTATGAATAAGGCATTGATCTATATTTCATACCACTCAAGCTATGTATAATAAAGTTAATAATTGGGTCTATAATCCTGATTGACGATACCTTCTTCGACTAGAACCATAAATGTATCAAAAACAAATATCATAGCGGTGTCATATTTAAAATAAGGTTCAATTAGTCCAATCATCCAAACCAAGGATATGGAATGACTTTTTTGATAATCCCAATCAAATATGTGGATCACCATGTACAATATCCTAAAAATAAGAGTGCATAGATCCTCATGTCCTACAATTCCTAAAAAATAAATGAGCATCATTTCCAATATCCTGAATCAAGGGGGCATGGAGCATCATGTCCAATGACCAAGCATAATATAATTTCATTTGTCCTATGAGCCTATCCAATACATTCTGTATAAAAAACCCAATTATCACTCAAAAGTTGGATCCCAGGAAGTACCTATGGGAATCCTAAATAGATAATATTAAATCAAGGAGGCTTATAACATATATCCCATGAAATACTGATGGTCATCCCAAACATATATCTCATTGCATCAAACTCCTTGGCCTGGTACCGGGAAGAAACTCTGAAAATACCACTATACATATCATCCCCTTAAACTCATGGGTCGAGCACTATGAATTACCTCTAGAAATCATAACTACATCAACATTAACTATGTGAAAGAATAAGTAAAGAGTGAGGTTCACCAAACACCTAAACCCATCACTTCAGCCACATCCCCTTGGTATTTTATGTTTGTTATGGATTCTAGGGTGACACCACTACCATCTCTACCTAAACTAATAACATGCTATCTCAAGGTCAATAAATCACTAGGGTACCCAGTGGGTTTCTCTAGGTCAATACTCTAGAGAGGAAACACACTTTTGATCCTCAAGGTCTACATATAAGTAATGGAAACCCTCTTGGGATCCATGGAACTGGTACATGGGTATAAGAATCCTCCTTGGACACTTTGAATCAAAAGTAATAAGATTCATACTACAGGGGATTCTCTAGGTCAGCAAATATGCAAGGTAATCCCACTTGGGATCCATATAGAATGTATACAAGAAAATGAATACCTCAAGGGATCCTCAAATTCCGAACATAATAGGTGGCATCCCACATGGGATCCTCATTCACAACTAGTATCTTAGGGTAAAAAAATCCCACAATTATGTCTTTAACTTCTCACGGCCTCATAGGCCAAAATGGTCACACCTCTCAAGAGAGATGTCCTCTAGGGAAAATATATATAAAAATTAGTCTAAGGAGATGGATCTCAGACCATCTCAAATTGAGGTCTAGTTCTATGTTTTTTTTAATGCCTAAATTTTCTATCTCATCAAACCATAGACCAATCCCACTGACAAGGTATTGTCCTAATAAGAGTCACCAAATAAGGACCTTGGAGATCCTGTTCCATTTTCTCCCACCACTATCATGACCCTTGGGTGGGGCTTATCCCAATTCTCACTCTCAGGAGATAATGGAATCCATTTACTAGTGTAAAAATACCTTTACATTATATTTCTCACCCCAAAATTCTAATTAGAAGCCCTCAAATCACCCCAAGCATTCCATAATCATGATCAATGTAGAAAAATTCTCAAAATAGTCTACTCTAATGTCCAATTATGACTCTAAGTTTTAAAAACATGAAAAACCCTCAAAATGTTATAAAAGTAGAAGTAAACAACATTTATAGCCAAGTACATTATGTGTTCTCTCAAAGCCCCACATGGGTGTTTACTTCATTTGAACTTGGAATGTAACACCAAAGTACATGATGTGTAAATGATGTACATGGCATGCACCCTACATGGGGTACCTGCCTATGTACTGCATATGTATTGGTTATGATTCTTTCCCTGGATTTGTAAATTTACATGGTGTGTAACCCACATGGGGTTTGTTCATGTACCTCGCACAACCATGTTCCCTTACATGGTCTTTTTGTCCATGTACCTAGCCACATAATTGGGTATTCCTATAGGGCATGTACTCCGAGTACATGGTATGTAGTCTTATAAATACATTTATCCATGTACTTAGATACATGGAAAATTAACCCTACATGGAAGGTACTCTATGTACATGGAGTATACTTCTATAAAATAATCTTCCCTTAATATGAAGGTTGCATGGTGTGTGTTTATGGAACCACACACTGTGTGATCTGGATTTCTCAAATAGGAACCCCTGTAATCAGCCTAAAACCCATTTTTCCTCCCATTCAAGAATAAATCTACCCCATGGGGATTATTAGTAGTCATTATAGGTATTTAAAACTATAAAGTGGTAAATTTATTGTTATTTATAGAAAAAACATAAAAATAGCCTACCTTTGGGTAGAATTCTCTAAAGTTTCACCCGTTTTTTCATTCTTCAACTATCAAACAATGATTAGCTCCTCCTGATCTCCATAATGGTACCTACATTATTCCATATCTCTCTTTATCTCACTCTCACCCTCTCCCTTTTATCCCTCAATTGAAAAAATGGGAATCCCAGAGGGAGTGTAAGTGAGAAGCTAAGGGGAGAAGAAGAAATAAAATTAGAAGAAGAAAAGAAAGGGGGATTAGACTCAGCCCTGCTTCCCAATAAGATTTTATTCCTTGACAAGGTAAAACCACCTATTTAAATATCAATGGAAAAGACATAATCTCAATCCAATTCTCTATTTGAATGATATATTTGAATTATAAAGCACAAATAAATTAATATTTAATTTATTTAAATACTAAATATTAATTTTTTTAAATTAGAACAGCTCATATTTCCACCAAAATCCTATACTAGGGTAATAACCCTATTTTGGGACCAACAGAGTGGTCATAAAAAATATATGATATAATCTTATAGGTTAAAAATATTATTTTAATACTCATGTGTATTTGAAAGTAAAAAAACTCAAATTTATCCTGAAATTATTGTCTAGAAAAATAATATTATTCATAGATTATTTTATTAATAACTTTTTTTAAGTTTATTATTTATTTTACCATGTTATAATAAATTAATTAATCAATTAATTCTATGTCATATTTTTTCATGATATTCAGATAATATGTCCAAAATGACTTTGATAGGTTGACTATGGTCAAATATATCATTATTCCATCATATATTGAATAATAATCATGAAATAGTTATAATTATTATATATAAATTATTATTTTTTAACTAATTATGAAATATGGTTATGAAAAATGAACTACCTTAGAATCATAGAGATGGTAGGTTGTGTGTATGCATGAGTAATGATTCCACTTTTCAACAATCATGATGGAAAGAAGGTAAGTGTTATTTTATCTTTAAAGAATGATAATTATATCATAAATACAATATTTCCTCTTCAAATATACTTATATATATCATCAAAAATATGTGGTGATGAAAAATGAATCGCATCACTTCGGGGATATGGTAGTACACATGTACGCACGTACGACGTTATCATTTTCAATGAATAGAAATGAAAGAAATTGGAGGACATGTTATCATTAAAGAATCAAATATATGTCATTAATATCATATATAGACATTAAATCCAAAATTATATCCATCTATTAGTGGTGGTTATGGAAAATTAATTACATCGGTTCATGAGGTGGTAGTCGACTATACACATGAACATTGGTTTTGTTTCCCATTTGATGGAAGAAAGAGATTGATATAGGTTATTTCATTAAAATAATAACATATAATTATATTTTAGATAATATTATTTCTATATAATCATGTTTTATGAATATTTGAAGGAGGTGGAAGAAGAAATATAATGAAAATTGTTGGTTAAGAACTATTTCTCTTCTCCAGAAAACCCCTTAAGTTTTGCACCAAAATATTTCCTAGGAAGGTTTTATGATCATAAAAAAGTATCTAGAATATAGGGATGGATTAAAGGAAGGTATTTAGTCTAGTATGTTCTAAATAAAAATTATTTTTAAGTGTGAAAAAATCAGGTATGAGGTTTCCTTTTATAATTGAGGGGGCACTCTCATAATTGCTTAAAGTATTAAATTAATAAAAATTAATTTTTCTAGAAAAATGGCTCCAAAATGATATATTTAGAATATAGGATGAGGATGGTTAAAAATAATCTCAAAAAATAAAATTTATACAATTTTATGTTTATGTTTTTACCCTTATCTTTTTATTATAACCCCCAATTAACCATTTTTGACAATTATAGTGATAATAAAGTTTTTTACGCTTTAAGAGTTATGATAGTTACTATAAAAGGAAACATTTCCCATAAATGGATCATGGTTGATATTTTTAACCATACCCCAGTCACTTTTCTAAATATTTTATTTTTAGAAATTTTAAATCATTTAATAAAATATTATTTATTATAAAATGTCATTAATTCCATTTTTTGGAACTATTCATTTAATTTGACTTTGAAAACAATATGAAAGAATTAGAATTAGAATATAATACTTTCACACATACATAATATCTTATATTTGTCTAAAAAATTCTTGGAACACAATAATTCAATCAAATTATATTACTTTTAATATTTTTAAAATTGTTTATTTTAATTTTTTATTAATTGAAAAAAAATATTGTATCGGCGTTGCATATGTATTTTAGGTAATTATTTAATCGCTAAAAATTATAATTAAATTTACATGATAAAAAAATTATTTATCATTTAAATAAATATTTATTACTAAACTTGAGTGGTTTTTACCTCTATCAAAAAATATTATAGATATTAAAAACAAGAGAGTGACAGTTTTGACTTTATCCTTTAATTAAATATTATAAAGGTCAAAATCAAAGTTATATGGAATTAATTTTATATATTTTCAAAACATGGATGGAAATAGAATAACTAAAATCATCAAATAGGATAATGGTGAGTCTTAGGGTCATTTTTTAGCCCCTATCATATTATTTTTAACCTTAATTACTAGATTTACCATTACCGTGGTGGTAATAATTTACTATAGTCGCCATTCAAAATGATTAAAACTAAAAGGGGAATATTTACCAAATTTGGACCACATTATTCCAAATATGTAATTAATTTTTCAATATTCAATTCATATAAGTTTTGGAATTTAATTTAAAATTAAACCTATAAAATGCAATGAAAAACTATTTTATAGAAAAAATCCTTTTTAAGTATAAAAACGTTTTTATACCAAATTCAAGTATAAAATTCATTAAAAGAACTATAAATCTATTATAATTAATAAAAAGGAACTAATTATATTTTAAAACTACCCCCAAATAGAATATAACTTTTTAAATACTTTAAAATAAAATACTGTTATAAATAAAAATGATATTTTCAACTATATTTTTATAAAACTTTTAAAAATTCATGATAAATTAAAAAATAATATTCATTTTGTTAAATTAAAATTAAATAATTTATAAATAAGGTTTTTAAATAAAACCATATAATCCATAAAAAACTAATTTGGTTAAAAATAAATCTTTTTCCTTTTAACAAAAAAATTACCTAATATTCTTATAATGAATATACTCTATAAAATCTTACTAATGAATATATTAAAATGATTAAAATTACCTATCTTGTTACATTATTCTACCATTTTATAAAATTCATCTTTATAATTTTATTCATTAATTAAAAAAATAGGGATATCTTTCCCTCATAACATTTTCTAATTTCCATGATCCTTATTCAATAATATGGTTTTTCCACAAAATCTTAACCTCGTGAATCACCTTATTCCATAACACCTAATTTATGTTTTCAATAATCTGAATAATTTATGCCTCATATGAAATTTTTTCTTCCAAATAAACTATTGTAAGTCTCAAAACATGAGATATATCTAATACATATTTTCTTAATAATAAAACATGAAATACGTCATTTACTTGAGATAAACTCAAAGGTAAGGTCACTCGGTAGGAAACGAATCCAAATTTCTTTAGAATTTAATAAGGTATAATAAACCACAGAATTAAATTTCCTTTTTTACCAAAATGGATAACACTTTTCCATAGATAAAATTCAAGAAAAACATGATAGCCTACCTTGAAAGTAGGATCTTTTCTCTGGTTATATGTATAAATTTTCTACCATCTCCGAGTCATCTATATGTGTTGTTGAATCATATTCACTTTATAAACTATATCTTATGCCAATTTTGGTCCCAAAAACTTCCTTTACCAAACTTCATATCAATAATATAGTGTCTAAAACCTCTTTCTATACAAATTTTCCAATTGTTCCATCTGTATACTAGAATTAAAATTTTTAATATAAGAAAACTCAACTAAGTTTAAATATTGATCCCAACTTACATTATAATCCATTTAACAATATCAAATCATATCCTCCATATTATGGATCATTCTCTTTGATTATACATCAAATTGAGTATGAAAAACTATACGAGTATTTAATCTAGTACCAAGTGACTTTTGAATAATTTTAAAAAAATTAGAGGTGAATATGGGATCATGATTAGATATATTAGAAATAGGGACTCCATTTAATATGATTATCTCTTTAATATAAAGCCAATAAATTTTATCTAAAGATATATTATCTCATATGGGATTAAAATGCACATACTTAGTTAATCGTCTAATAATTACCCAAATCAAATTATTACCTCAAGATGTGTTTGGTAATCCCACCACAAAATCCATGGATATATTCTCCCATTTTCATTATGGAACTAGAAAAGGTTGAAGCATCATATTTGGTAATTTTCATTCAGTTTTAACCTTTTGATAAGCCAAAAATTTCATAGTAAAATCAGCAATATATTTTTTTATCCCTTCCCATAAGAAATATTCTTGAAGGTCTTCATACATATTTTTACTACTAGGATGAATAGAAAATGGATAACTATAAGCCCCACTTAATGGTTCTTTATTAAAATGGGGGCCACATGAAATACATAACCTTTCTATAAATCTCAAAACACAGTCGTTATCAGTATTAAATTTTGGAAACTTAAATTTCTTAAACGACTTTAACTTTTCCTATAACACACAGTATTCCTTCTGAGCTTTCTTAATTCAATATAAAAAAGATGATTAAACTTAGACCTAAAAAAATAGAGGCAGTTCTTTCATGAACAATTTCCAATCCACCATTCATAAAATCATTAACCAAATGATCATGTTCCAAATGGAGCATAGTTAATACAGCACTATCTTTCTAAATCAATGCATTATCTGCTCTATTTTCTTTAACTGGATGATAATTAATTGTGAAGTAATAATCCTTTATCAATTCAATACATCTCATTTGTCTCATGTTCATCTCTTTCTAAGTGAATATATACATCAAAATTTTATGATTAGTATATATTTCACACTTTACTCCATATAAATTATATCTATAAATTTTTAAAGAAAACACTACAACCACTAGTTCAAGGTCATGTGTGGGATAATTTTACTCATGTGGTTTTAATTTATTTGAATTATAATAAATTAACCAATTATTCTAAATTAAATAACAACCAATACTCTTCAATGAAGAATCATTATAGATAAAAAAATACACCATTTTTGGATGGAAAGTCCAAAAGTAGAGAATTTACTAATCTTCTTTTCAATTCAAAAAAATATTTATCATGTTTCTTTTTCAAGATGAACCTAACTCCTTTTCATGTAAAATTAGTTAGTAGACTATATACTCATAAATTTTTTCAACAAACTACCTGTAATATCCTACTAACCCAAGAAAACTACGAATCTCAGAAATATTTGTAGGTCTTGGACACTAATCAATTACTTTATTTGTTATTGGATAAGTAGTTATGCCAACTTTATTTTTGATATTTCCAAGGAATAAAATCTATTGTAACCAAAAATCACATTTTCTAAATTTTTTATATAGCTTATTTTCTTTCAATGTTTGAAGAAAAATCCTTATATTTTTTTCATGATACTTGTAACTTTTATAAAAAACCAAAATATCATCAATAAAAAACCAAATATTTATCTAAATATTCATGAAAAACTCTATTCATATATTTAGAATTTGTAAACCCAAAGGGAATAACCAAAAACTCATAATACCAATACTAAGGATGAAATATTGTTGTCATAATTTCATCCTCCTTCACCTTTATAAGATTATAATCAGACCATATAATAACCTTTTAAAAATTCTAAGCACCCTCGAGCTAATAAAAAAATTCACTGATATGAGAAAAAAATACCCATTCTTAATAGTAATGTTATTTGAAGCTCTATAATAAATTAAAAGCCTCATGGAGCCATATTTATTTCAAAAAAAAAAATAGGAGAACCTCATGGTGAAGTTATAGGATGAATGGAACATTTATCAAGTAATTCTTGCAACTTCGTTTTCAATTATAGAAGTTATAATTGACACATTCAATAAGGATGTTTTGAAATTGTCTTAGAATAAGGCATTAAGTCAATAGTAAATTTAACTTCCTGGTCAGGTATAACACTAGTAAACTCATCAAGAAAATAATTTAGGTATTATTTTACTATTGTAACATCATTACACTAAATAGTTCTCTTATTTTCAATAATATGAGTAAGGTAACTTTCATATCCATATCTTAATAATTTATCATCTTTTTAATATTTTATAAAATCAATGAATTCATTATTTTATAAAAATGGAAAATCATTTCATAAAACAACTTCCTTATCTCAAAAATATATCTTTGCATGATAAACTAAAAGCCAATCCATACCCATAATGACATCAAATTCTACAATGGTAAAGAAAATAAGGTTTATAGGGACATATCTTCCATATATAATAACATGAATATAATTTCAAATTATTGTTTCTTTAATACTACCCCTGGGTGTTTTTACTAAAAATTTGGACTTTATATCATGATTTGAAATTTTCATTTTACCAGAAAAATATCAGAAATGAAAGAATTTGTTGAACCCATATCAAATAAGAAATTGGAATAATCTGAATAAATAAGTAATTTACTTGTTAGAACTTTGTTTAATGGCCCAACATCTACTAAAGTAGTTGCATAGGATTTCATCACACCCTTTTTCTTACAGTTTTTCTACTTCCCATCATTTGTGTTCTTATTTGAACCTAAATAATAATTATAACCCATCTCATTACATTCAAAACACTTTAAATCATACTTATTATCATTTTACTTACCACAAACAAGATATTTCTCATTGAAATCATGCGACACATACCCAAACATACCACATCAGAAGCACTTACTAGATTTCATAATGAATTTCCTAAGGTGATTTTTACCACACATATCACAAAGTGGATAATTTATTTTCTTACCTTTATATTTATTTGATGGGTTATTTCCCGTTACCTACCACCTAGACCTTTATAATTATTGTTTTAGAACACCAGATCATCTAAAAACTCCATTTTTACCTTCTTGGTATATCGAACAAGTTTCCTATAACTTTTAAATTCATGGGAATCCAATGAACTTAAATATCATAGCTTCAATGTTGAGTAAAAATATTGAATTTTAATATTAATACCCTATATAAAATTTGGTGTGTATCTTTCTATTCAGTTAAATATTTATTCATATGCGGCTATAGAATCTTCCTCCTTCTACCTTAATTCCAAGAATTGTTTTTCCTTCCTAAGGAAAACATCCAGATGAAAAAATTTCTTAATGAAAATATTACTAAATTCATCTAATTCCAAGCTATCAATATCTTCTATTTCTCTAGTATTCATAACTATTTTTCACCATTGATCAGTTTTACCTAAAAAATGGTAAATATAAAAATTTACCTTTTTATGATCTGAACAACCAATGACATCGAATATATTTTCTTGGGATTTAATACATCCCTCTTCTACCATAGGGTCATAAGATCCACTAAATTATTGAGGATGTTTTCTCATAAAATATTCCACTATCAACTTGTTCTTATATAATAGATTTGGATACTCTCTAGCATAAATACCACCACCATTTATATATTTTGTCAACTGATTCATCACAGTAACAAACTAATCAGTTCTAATTCCAACAATTCTATATTATTGATTTAGATGGATATTTTCCTATTGTTTCCTTCCTACTTAAGATTCCTTATTTCCTCTATGGAAAACCATTCTAAATATACATATATTAGATGAAGCACCATGGTAAACTTTAAATTCTATATCATTTAGACTTATCCATAAAGTAGAATATCACAAGGGTATTTTAATAACATTATCTTGACCTCTAAATTTATCTAAACCTTTCCTATAATTACAAATATTATTATAAGGCCTTAAACATTACATAATATTGATCTTTAATTAAATAATTCATTCTCTTACATTTGAAGATCCCTATAGTTTAGAGTTTTCTCAAATTATTACATCACCCTTACATAAATTAATATTAAATCATAAAGTTTACACTTCCACTTAGTATCCATTTTTTCTATAAAACAAAACTTTTATTATATAATAAGTTTCCTTTCATGAAATATCTTCACAATTTTCATCTTTCCCTCATAATTGTCCCTAATAATAATTAAAAACCTATTAAAAGAATTTTAATACATGGGATGAGCATAAAATCTCAATAAGGGATATAAAAATGAAATAAATATACATGTTAGTCACTAAATACTTATAAAAATAATCCTTTTTAAAAATTAACTTTGGGATCAAAATAAACATTTTATTACCCAAGAAATCAACTTCTCTTCCCAAATCCTTTTAAAAAAAATATCAAAGGAAAAATAAAAAACCTAAAGGTTTATTAAAAATCATTAAAAACACATAATAAATTTTTCAAAAAGTTATAAATTTCACCCTTAATAAGTAGCATATATTTTCTTTTAAAAATAATATCATTAGCTTGCCTTCTGAAATCATAATATTTCTATAAAAACTCAAAACAATCATAGATAAATAATATAGGTAACTTGAAGAATTATTTTTTATCACTCTTAAAATAACTCTTACAAATGTAATAATATTCACAGTTAAAAATGGAATAACCATCATGGTAAATTCCAATAATCCCTTAGGATAAAACTAATCATCTAACTCTGACCCATAACCCAATTCATTGGACAATTATATCAGGCTCACTCATTCTTAGTTTATAACAGAACCATTTTTCCATGGTTTATAATAGAACCACCCATACTTGGTTTATAAAAAAACCACCCATAATTATAAATAATTCCTAATGACCATAATATAACTATAACACGCGAAATATTGTATAAAAATATTATTTTCACTCATAAGAAAAGCATTTCCAGTTATCAAAATATCTATTTCATTTAAAAACCTTTCTAAAATTCCCAGACTATAGGTAAAGAGGGTTTTAATATTAAGTAAACATGAAATATTATAAAGGAATATAAATATCAAATAATGGTTATGGATGTATGAAAACTATTGAAGCTATATATATTAAAATAGAACATTCCTTTTGTCTTTTATAAAGAAAGTCAAAATGTTATATAAAAAGATTCCTTTTGAAAAAATTTGTATAAAAGATACATAAAAAATCCTTTATAATTAAATTAAATCCATATAAATACATATAAAAATATTTTAAAGAATATGGAAATGGAATATAAATATTTAGAAAATAAATCTTTAAAATATTTAAAATGAGGTTTTAAAAGTAATGTGTACTTTACCTTGAGTCTAACTCATCACATATATTCCTTATCTTCTTGAATGATAAAATTATGTTAATTATTTATTTTATTAAGGACCATTTTTAATTTTAATATTCCTCTTACCATGTTATAATCAATTACTTAATCAATTTAGTTTACGTTATACGTTTTAATGATATTTGACTCATGTATCAAAAATGACTTCGGTAGGTTCACTATGGTCAAAATGGTCATTATTCCATAATATCCAAAATAATAAACATGAAATAATTATTAATTTTATATTTAAATTGTACTTTTAAAACCAAATATGAAATATGGTTATAAAAGAATAGTTGTTTTACAATCATGGAGACAGTAGATCGTATGTATGCATTATTAATGTTTCCACTTTTCAGCGTTCATGATGGAAAGAAGGTAAGTGTTATTTTATATTTAAATAATAATAATTATATCAACAAAATGATATTATTTATTTAAATAAACTTATATGTATCATCTATATTATTTGGAAATTAAAAATGAATCACATCGCATCATGGAGGTGGCAGTCTACACATACACATGAACAATGTTATAATTTTCAATGAATGGAAAGTTAAAAAATTAGCTAATATATTATCATTACAGTATGATAAATAAGTAATGAATATAATATATGTATTTATATAGATTAAATACACCATTATATCCATTCTTTATAGGTGGTTATGGAAAAAAAAATTACATCAATTCGTGAGGTGGTACTCCACCGTACACATAAATGATGGTTTTATTTACAATTTGATGGAAGAAAGAGATGGATATATTTTATGAAATTAAAATAAAAAAAATTAAATATATTTGAGATAATTATTCTATAATATAATCATGTTTGATGAATATTTTAAGAATTATGAAGAATAAATAGAATGAAAATTCTTGGTTAAGAACAATACATCTTCTTCAAACAACCTCTTAAGGTTTTAACAAAATTCTTTTCTATGATAGTTTTTTTATAAAACCAAGGTCTCTATGACATGGTAATGGATTCAAGGAATGTATTTTGGTATGTATTTTATGATCCAAAATTCCATTTAAGTGTTAATAAAAGAGGAGAGTAGGTTCCCTTTTATAAGGTAGGGGAGGGACACTCTTTGAATTACTTAAAGTATTAAATTAATATAAATTAATTTTCCTGGAAAAAAAGTGTAAAAATTATATATTTAAAATATAGGGTAGGTATGGGTCTAAATTCTCTCATAAAATAAAATCTTGACAATTTTAGACTATTTTTTTACCATTATATTTTTGTTTTAACCCTCGTTAACCTTTTTGACAATTATGGTAATAATAATTATTTTTACTCTTTTGGGGTTAATATAGTTACAATAAAAGGAAAATTGGCATATAAATGTTCCATTATTCATATTTTAAAACATATCCCAATAAATTATATTAATATATGATTTTTATGAATTTTAAATCATTTAATAAAATATTATTTATTATAAAATATCATTAATGTCATTTTTAGAACTATTCATTTAATTTGACATTGATAAAAACATGAAATCAATGGAATAATAATATAATCCAATAAAACATCCATAAAATGTTATAGTTATCTAAATTTTTTATGAAAAAAAACTAATTCAATCAAATTATATTACTTTTAATATATCTAAAAACATTAATTTAATTATTCTTTTAATTTAATAAATACTATGTCAACATTGCGTAAGCATTTTGGGTACTTATTTTATCACTAAAAAATAGAAATAAATGACCATGAGAAAAAAAAATTTGAAATTTCAAATAAAAATTTAGAACAAAAAATAATTTTTTTATCCCTATTACAAAATATTATAGATATTGAAAATAAGAGAGTGACATTTTTGAATTTTCCTGGTATTTAAATATGATAAAGGTGAAAATAAAAGAAATATGTACCCAAGTTGACATATTTTCAAAAAATTTATGTAAATGGATAAAAAAATGCATCAAATAGGATAAAGGAAAGTATTAGGGTCATTTTTTAGTCCTTATCATATTATTTTTAACCTTAATTTCCCAATTTACCCTTAGTGTGGTGGTAATTATTTACCATCATTACAATTCATAATAACAAAAAATAAAATGGAATTATTTACCACATTTTAAACTAATAATTCAAAATATATAATTCAATTTTCAAGATTAAATTCAAAGAAGTTGTGGAATTTAATTTAAAATTAAACCCATAAAACGCGATGAAAAAAAAATTCAAACAAAATTCATTTTTAAGTATATAAATGTTTTCATAACAAATTAAATTATAAAATTCATTACAAGGACTATAATTGGAATAATATTAATCAAAATTAACTAATTAAATTTTAAAACTAACCCTAAATAAAATATTACTTTGCAAGTTCTTTAAAATAAAATAAATTTTTCAATAATAATAGATTTTTTTTATTCATTGAAAAACAATATTTTCATATAATTCTCAAAAATTTGTGATAAATTCAAAAATTTATTTCATTATGTTAAATTAAAACTATATAATTTGGAAATAAATTTTTTAAATAAAACTATATAATTCATGAAAACCCAATTTTTGTTAAAAATAAAGATTTTTCCTTTTTACTGAAAAATTACCTAATATTCTTAAAATGAATATACTCTATAAAATATAACTTATGAATATGATAAAATGATTAAAATTACCAAGCTTTTTATAGATATTACAATATGAAAACATGTATGGTGATCTTTATACTTTTCTATTATTATTATTTTGTATCATGAGTTTCTTACTTAGATGTGTTGATGATACCAGTAACGCTATATTTTAACAGATAAGTAGGGTATATTTGGTGTGTCATGAGTGATATGTTATTAATGAATAAATTGAGGAATTATTTTTCCCTTCCATATTTATTAAATTAAATATCTCCATCCTTTTATTGGATTGAAATTTTTATACTAAATTACTTGTCTATAGTGTATTGACAGGTTCATTTCATGTAGTCAATGAAAAATATATCAAGTTTATAGGTTGATGACACAAGTATCTAATCTAATTGATGAGATATTGATCCAAATAGATAATATAAAAGAGTAAGTGTGTGTATATGTTTATCATCATTGCAACATTAATTTTTTACTCTGGGGTTCATTTATATGTTTTTAGATGCTGATATTGTACTTTTGGCTAACTCACCTAATGATACTAAGGAAGAATCCTATAGTGTCACAAATTTAGTGTTTCCTATGATCTTAGTTAAATATTATTAATATTTAATGTTTTGAATAAATATTATTCTCACTAATAAATAATATTAATTCAATATTTTTTGATCTCATATATTTATTCACAAGATGATAAATAATATTTATTATTAAATAAATATTTATTCAATTATGTGAATATTAAAATATATATTTTTTCACAAGATCATGAATATAATATTTTTTATTCATCTAATTTATAGTATTTATTATTCGAGGTTTGATAAATACAGTGGAGGGTGGACAGACCATATTGGGTTTGGTGATGAGAATGATATTTGGAATAATTATCATTAAATAAATATTTAATTATTTATTTATTAAAATGATATTTAACGATGATATGGAATGAAAAGACTATGTATTATTATTATTATTATTATTATTATTATTATTATCATCATAGGTAATATTTAGAGTATAATATTAGATATGTTCCTTGTGTGCGATTATCTTTATTGTAATCCTGGATCTATATATTCTTATCATATACCATTTTTAAGGTTAACGGATTGTGCACAAGAAATCCCCTCCATAATGCTTTCTCACCAATGAATAATGCCCTAGAGATTTTCTCTCAAGCTTGAGATAATTTCACCACCTGTTCTTCCTTCCTCTCAATAATGAGACAGGGGAGAAATACTTCACCAATAATGTATTGTGTTGCGATCAACACGAATGACACAAGATGATCAGAGTCTACATGAAAACACCAAGAGTTCCAATGATGAAATTCCAAGATCAAAGGATAAAGTGTGGTGACTCCTAAAGGGATTATACCCTTGGATCCTCATAGTGTAATAATGGTGTAACCCAAAAAAAGGTTTGATCGATCAATGGATTATACAAATAAATAACTATTAATACATATGTAATTTTTGTGATTTAAATTAATTATAAATTTATATGAAAGATCATATCACTTTATTATGGAATCTTATATCAATATTATTTAAATTAATTATTTGTTCATGAATTTTATCTTCATGTACACTGTGGATTATATGTTGAACCTGACAAATTCAAGTTGTCTGCAAGCCCAATAGGTACTTCTAAAACACCTGGAACCTTTTTTATGGAACCCATAGATAAAGTGGTCAACGTACGAAACTAAAAAAACTCTCCTATGAAAACTACTATGTAATATAATCCATTCGTAAACTGATATCTCATCAAGTAGGATTCATGCTCATGTCATCACTTTATATACTCTATTTATCATTGTTCGAATTCCTTAAATGATCTCACCTATAAACTACCATGGCCATGGATTTTTTCATATAGTTCCCCTTTAATCAAAGGTCTAGATATATCTAATTCCATTAATATGGAATGGGAAAATCCTTTATTAACCAATCAATTAATTCCATATCACTTATGATGTACCTAATACATTCTACTTCACCATGATAATTTTTCATTATAATTTTTATCAATGCATCTAAGTACATTATTATTGATACACATTAATAATGATCTCAAGTACCAGGACCAATACACACATTCTCCAATAGGAATATAAAATTACATATAAAACATGTGGAATTACTATAGGTGTTTGAGTCCTCAGGACCTTCATTCTTATATATCACATGGTACACACTTTATGAGATGAAGCCTCAATGTTTTATGATCCTCTACAACCAGATAATAAAAAATAATTTATGTCCCATTAGATAGATGTATTTATACTAAATTACATATTAATTTAATAATATCATCATATCATCACTATTTTATCATTATGGAAAGCTGTAAGGGTTGGTGTCCTGAGAACCAACTTTTTTTACTTTGATTACATGAATGTACTCTTGTTATATATTGTTCATTGTTCTGCATGACTATAATATAATAATGTCCTGGAATATTTGTTGCACTAATAAAGTCATGGAAGATCCCCGATATGATGAGAACCTTGACATGCTATAAAAATATTCTTAAATAAAGTTCTATGGTTGGATGACATACTATGATAGGACACATAGTATACAGACCATCATGTTCGAGTACTCGTAAGAAGATGATACTCTCTCTCATGGAGTTCACACTTGGTAATCTCCATTGGCTTGGAGATTATGAGAACAGACCCACCAGTATCAATTCTTCATGTCTTGGTGTCATCAGACATTCCTATCTACGAGCGTGTGTAATGGTCCTTAGATTAGAAGATTATCATTAACTCATGTCATGACTCGCGCACTTAGATTTACTGACGAAAACCGTCATGTAGACAGTTTGCGGGAAGTAGGGTACGTTGGGTGCATCATGAGTGACATGTTGTTAATGGATAAGTCGAGGAAGGATTTGTCCCTTCCATTTATGGAAGTTGATATCTCAGACCTTTGATTGAAATAGAACTGTCACATTAAATTCCATTTCCATGGTGTAAATGACGAGTTTATTTCAGGTAGTCAAAGAATGAAGGATCAAGCATATAGGTTTATGACACTGCCATGAAACCTGCTTGATGAGATATTGAGACAAAGGGATTAAATTAAAAAGTAAGCATTCGTATGATGTGATACGTTAATTCGGCCTCAACTTCTTTCTCTTGGGTGCCTTGACCCGTTTCTAGGCAGTAATCATGGACTTTAGGCAAGCCTGCCTAATGCCAATGAGAAAGAGTCCTAGAGGGTCACACACTAAGTGTATTCAAGTATCTCAAGTAGAATTAAGATTATTCCCGTACGTGGTTTAATAATTATTCAAGGAAGCCTAAATCGTTTTAATGTTGGAGGAAGAATAAAATGAAAACAAGTACACGCCATGTATTAATTATTACACGCCGTGTAGTTTTTATTTTGAAAACAAGTACACGTCGTGTATTATTAAATGTACACACCATGTAGTTTTCATTTTGGAAAGGAAATGAATAAATGAAAACAAGATATAAATTTTGTGTACATTGAATGTGCACGCCGTGTATTTTTCAATGAAAAACAAGTACACACTGTGTATTTATTATTACACGCCGTGTAGTTTTTTCAGTCGGGATTTTGAGGATATAATATTGTTTTAGTCAATGATATTTATTATAATCAGCGTGGGCACATGTCAAAGAATAAATTATTCAACATAGGGGTTTTCAATAAGAGTTAATGAAATAAATGAAACACGTAATGCGTTTATGTATTGTCATAACTCTACAACCTCAAACTCGATTATAAATATTCTCACAACCCCAACTCTCTTCCTACACAAGAGAATCATTCTGCACAACAATTCTGGAGAATTATTTCAAGGCTGAAAGAAAATCTTCCTCCAATAATTCTCTCAAGACCGAGAGATATCCTCTTCCATCGGATCAAGACGATCTAAGGAGGACAATGCAAGCAAAGGTTTCTCCATGCTAGCACCCAGATAATCCTTTTGCAACGTCCTGAGATATGAGGTGCATGTGTGGATCACCACTAGAGGAAGTATACACTTGTTTTCTGTGATGAAATGATGAATCACATCCAAACGTGATCAAGAACATCAACAAATATAGAACACCCAAAAGGTATTTCTTTTCAATTGAATAAATTAATTATAATCAACTTGTAATGATCCTACTTTATGGTTCCAGGACTTTCCTTTTCTTTGTCTATTTCTGTGATTAGATCCATGGAGACTGGCATTTATCATCTTATTGATCCCGGATTGATCATTGGTAATGACAAAAATCCAAGTGGGCACATCCACCCACGCACTTCCGCTGTGCTCGGAACCTTAAAATGGTATCAGAGGGAGGTTACAATATTGATTATAGTTATTTAATATTCATTGATAATTTACGCATTTATATTTGATTCAATTAGAAATAAATCGTTCTATAAATCTAAATAAATGAGATCTGTTCTTCCTCCTTCATTTCTCGATTCATATCACAGAAACGGACTTTTAATTTTAATTTTGATTAAAATACAAAATGAGGAACTCATATGGAGGAGCCACTCTTTCTGTCTGTACAACACAGGAATACACAGTGTGTAATGAAAACTATACGCCATGTACTTAGGTTCAATGAACTGGTACTGGTCTGCCAAACCACGTCGTGTGACTTGATTACACCTAAGCATTTATTACCCCGTGTTGACCAGAAATGAACGGCGCATGGGAAATGGAATACACGATGTGTATGTTGGAGCTACACGCCGTATAGTCTGATCTGGCCCAAGTGAAATCGTGTACAAAGGAGAAGCCTCATACCACGTACATGGTATCTCCAGGTCAGTTACCGCATAACAAGGAACTACACGCCCTGTATGATTTATCTATACGTTGTGTACTCCAAAAATTCCAAAGTAGAGAAAACACGCCAAAGCCCCCGGCATGTACTTTGGATAAAGGGTGGAAAGAAATACACGTTGTGTAAACATAAACTACACACTGTGTACTTTCCAGCAATGTAATTTCACTAGGTTTTCTTCAAAATTACAAAGACATGTACAAGAAATATGGATGAGAAGAATCTCAAGGAAATTCAGAAATGAATTTAAGATAAATAATTGATTAATTATAAGATCATAATTAATTGAATTCAAGTGTGACTTATCTTAAATAATAGAAAAATTAAAATAATTTGAATTTTAAATATGTGTAAATGTTGTTTCATGTTATGGATGATCATGAAATAGAACAAAGACCCTTTGTATGTGTTTATGGTTTCATTTAAATTTGTTTAATTTAAATTTTTTGGCCTACGATCCTTCTTCCAAAAAATTTAGGGTGTGCGTGCCCATGGATTCTTTAATGTAAACCCATGTAATGGAGGATCTCACAAGCCAGAGGAGATGGTTCAAAACCCAAAGATGAGGCGAAACCAACCCAAGAAGATACAAAGGTGGACAGGTGGGAGCTGCAAAACATGAACCATAGGTTCAAGGTGTTTTCCCCTAGTTCATGGTTAGCTTATCAACCCGCTAGATAATCTAACCAATAGAATCTCATGATCATACCATCTTATTTTATTTATTTCTAATTGCATGGTTTATTTATTATATATGTGTTGTCACGATCACATAATTAATGAAATAAACAAAGCATGCAAATATGGAATAAAATAAAAACCGGACTATGCGTAAATATTATCAGAACGTGGTTAATCACTTAAGAAAGCATCACTTAATATTAACAAGAATGTGATAATGATAAACTAAACATAAAGAATAAAATCCCACAAAAACCATATTAAGTTAGACCAAGCCTTCCATTACTTGATTAAGAGCAAGACTCAATAAAACTATGTGTTTGACCAACCCTTGTTGGGACACTTACTTTTATAAAGGAAGCTCTTATTAAAGGTTTTCGGTCGACTTAACCATATTACATCAAGAGGAGTAGCCCTTTCTAGACTTGGTGTAATATTGGAGGCAAGAGTTGAGGAAACCCAAGTCAGGATTTCAGGATTGGGGAGTCCACTCAACAGATCAAGAAACTATAAGCTCATAGTTGGCAAAGACCTGCCTACCTAAATACCTTCTAATAGCTTGACCAACCCTTTTTGGGGTTATGCGAAGGGGAATATGGATCCTTTCCACTAGAATCACTACTAGAAAAGAATGTTATACCAATGGTTCTAAACCGTTGGTATAGGCTGGAAAACCATTGGTATAGCATATACCAACGGTTTTCCAAACCGTAGGCTAGTAAGTCGTGAGGAAAGTCTTGTACAAACGGTTTGATCTAAACTGTTGGTATATACCACTGTATTTATTGATATAACAACGGTTTCAAGAGAACCGTTGGTATATGTTTGTATAACATTTTTACCAACGGTTTTTAGAAACCGTTGGTATATATATATATATTTTTAAATTTATCTCAATGTATACAAACGGTTTAGAACCATTGGTATTGTATTTTTTGAGAATTATTATACCAACGGTTTAAAACCGTTGGTATTGTGTTTTCCAGAACTCCTTTACCAACGGTTCTAAACCATTGGTATTGTGTTTTTTTTGAATTCCAGAACTCTTATAACAACAATTTTAAACCATTGGTATTGAGTATTTCCAGAACTGCTACACAACAGCCCTCCATGAGCCCCTCCACTATACACCTGCATAAAAAATTTCACAAAAACCACGCAGACTTAAAACAATATAAAAAACACCTAAAATAGAACACACAAAAAACACATAAAACCATCAAACTCTTCCAACCATATCATGTACTACAATTACCTATTTCAATCTTCATATGACAACAATCATCCGGTAGTAATTCACCTCACCCCTGCACAACCCCCCAACCAGCACAGCCCCCCCCCCCACCTCCCCATCAAATTCTAATAGGCAGAATAGTCTGAGAAATACCTATTAGAGTTGAATAAGAGTTTGAAATTGGCTCAAATCCCATTTTTTTTTTCTGATCCTAGATTTGGGTATGTAATGATTTGTGATGAATTTTACATTGAACTTGTATTTTTTATATTATATGTTGAAAATGTATTTTCTTAGGAGTCTCGTCACTTATTACCCCATGAGTGAAACTACCCAACTCATGAAAAAGAGTTTGTGACTATCTTTGATGAGTGTAAATTTCAGTTGTATTCACTTAAAATGATGTCCTTTTGAAACAAAAGAGAGACTTTGAGTGGTGTCGTCCACACCGTGCCTTGGATTAAGGCGGAGTTGACTCGTACATGTTACAAATGACCCATGGATCGTTTTCCTAAAGTATCAACACAATCTGAATGTGTTTGGTTGGTTTCCCGTATACCGGTTGTTTTTACTTAAAAGCGTATCCATTTTAAACAAAAGAAAGACAATTTGAATGGTACCGGCCACACCATGCCTCGGATTGAGGCAGGGTTGACTCGTACACGTCAAAAATTACCCATAGATCCTTTTCCTAAAGTATCAATAGAATCTGAATGCATTTGGTCTGTTTTGCGTATGTCAGTTGTTGCTTTTACTTAAACTGTTGTCAATTTCAAAGAAAAGTTAGACACTTTGAGTGGTGTCGGCCACACTGTGCCTCATTTTGAGGCGGGGTTGACTCGTACACATCAAAAATTACCCATGGATCATTTTCCTAAAGTTAAATATAATCTGAATGCATTTGGTCGATTTTTCGTATGTCTGTTGTTTTTTTCACTTACAATGGTGTCCATTTTAAACAAAAGAGAGACACTTTGAGTGGTGTCGGCCACACCGCGCCTCGTATTGAGGTGGGGTTGACTCATAAACGTCGCAAATGACCCACGGATCATTTTTATAAAGTATCAACACAATCCGAACGTGTTTGGTTGGTTTTCTGTATGCCGGTTGTTTTAACTTAAAACCGTATCCATTTTAAACAAAAGAAATAAACTTTGAGTGGTACCGGCCACACCGTTCCTCAGATTGAGGCGGGGTTGACTCATACACGTCACAAATGAGCCATTTATACTTTCCCGAAAGTATCAAAATAATCTGAAAGCGTTTAGTCTGTCTTCCATATGCCAGTTGTTGTTTTTACTTAAATTGTTTTCCATTACAAAGAAAAGTGAGACACTTTGAGTGGTGTCGTCCACACCACCCCTCATATTGAGGAGGGGTTTACTCATACACGTCAAAAATGACCCATGGATCATTTTCCTAAATTATCAACACAATCCGAATGTGTTTGGTCAGTTTTCTGCATGTCATTTTTTTTACTTAAATGTGCATCCATTTTAAACAAAAGAAGGACACTTTGAGTGGTACCAGCCACACCAGACCTCAGATTGAGGCGGTGTTGACTCTTATATGTCACAAATTACCCATAGATCCTTTTCCTGAAGTATCAACAGAATCAGAATGCGTTTGGTCCATTTTCCGTATGTCAATTGTTGTTTTTACTTGAACTATTGTCCATTTCAAAGAAAAGTTAGACACTTTGAGTGGTTCTGGCCACACCGCACCTCGGTTTGAGGCGGGGTTGACTCATACACATCAAAAATGACCCATGGATCATTTTCCTAAAGTTAAATATAATTTGAATGCATTTGGTTGGTTTTCCGTATGTCAGTTGTTCTTTTCACTTAAAATGATGTTCATTTTAAACAAAAGAGGGACACTTTGAGTGGTGTCAGCCACACCATGCCTCGGATTGAGGCGGGGTTGACTCTTACACGTCAAAAATGACCCATGAATCGTTTTTCTAAAGTATCAACACAATCCGAATGCGTTTGGTTGGTTTTCTATATGCCGATTGTTTTTACTTAAAAGCGTATCCATTTTAAACAAAAGAAAGACACTTTGAGTGGTACCGGCCACACCGTGCCTCAGATTGAGGAGAGGTTGACTTGTACACGTCACAAATGAACCATGGATACTTTTCCTAAAGTATCAAAACAATCTGAAAGCGTTTGGTCTGATTTTCGTATGTCAGTTGTTGTTTTTACTTAAACTGTTGTCCATTTCAAAGAAAAGTGGGACACTTTGAGTGGTGACGGCCACACCGCACCACAGATTGAGGCGGGGTTGACTCGTACATGTCACAAATGACCCATGGATCGTTTTCCTAAATTATCAACACAATCCGAATGTGTTTGGTTGGTTTTCCATATGTCATTTTTTTACATAAAAGCGCATCCATTTTAAACAAAAGAAAGACACTTTGAGTGGTACCAGCTACACCGGCCCTCGGATTGAGGTGGGTTTGAATAGTACACATCACATATGACCCATGGATTGTTTTCCTAAAGTTTCAATAGAATCCGAATGCGTTTGGTCAGTTTTTCGTATGCCAGTTTTTGTTTTCACTTAAAATCATGTCCATTTCAAACAAAAGAAAGACACTTTGAGTGGTAACGGCCACACCGTGCCTCATATTGAGGCGGGGTTGACTCATACACATCAAAAATGACCCATGGATACTTTTCCTAAATTATCAAAAGAATTCGAATGTGTTTGGTCCATTTTCCATATGTCAGTTCTTGTTTTTACTTAAACTGTTGTCCATTTCAAAGAAAAGCGAGACACTTTGACTGGTACCGGCCACACTGCGCCTCATATTGAGGCGTTGTTGACTCTTACACATCACAAATGACCCATGGATCATTTTCCTAAAGTATCAACACAATCTGAATAAGTTTGGTCAGTTTTCCATATGTCATTTTTTACTTAAAAGCACATCCGTTTTAAACAAAAGAAAGACACTTTGAGTGGTACCGGACACACCATCCCTCAGATTGAGGTGGGTTTGACTCGTACATGTTAGATAGGACCCATGGATAATTTTACTAAAGTTTCAACAGAATCCGAATGCATTTGGTTGGTTTTCCGTATGCCAGTTGTTGTTTTCACTTAAAATCCTGTCCATTTCAAACAAAAGAAAGACACTTTGAGTGGTATCGGCCACACCGTGCCTCAGATTGAGGCGGGGTTGACTCTTACACTTCAAAAATGACCAATGGATACTTTTCCTAAAGTATCAAAATAATCTTAATGTGTTTGGTCCGTTTTCCGTATGTTAGTTGTTGCTTTTACTTAAACTGTTGTCTATTTCAAAGAAAAGTGAGACACTTTGAGTGGTGCCAGCCACACCACACCTTTTATTGAGGCGGGGTTGACTCGTACACATCAAAAATGATCCATGGATCGTTTTCCTAAAGTATAATCACAATCCAAATGCGTTTTTTCAGTTTTCCATATGCCATTTTTTTACTTAAAAGTGCATCCATTTTAAACAAAAGAAATATACTTTGAGTGGTACCGACCACACCGGCCCTCGGATTGAGGCGGGGTTGACTCTTACACATCACATATTACCCATGGATCGTTTTTCTAAATTATCAACACAATATGAATGCATTTGGTCGGTTTTCCGTATGCCAATTGTTGCTTTCACTTAAAATCATGTCCATTTCAAACAAAAGAAAGACACTTTGAGTGGTACTGGCCACACCGTGCCTCAGATTGAGACGGGGTTGACTCGTACATGTCACAAATGACCCATGGTTACTTTTAATAAAGTATTAAAAGAATCTGAATGTGTTTGGTCCATTTTCCGTATGTCAGTTGTTGTTTTTAATTAAATTGTTGTCCATTTCAAAGAAAAGTGAGACACTTTGAGTGGTGTCAGCCACACCGCGCCTCAGATTGAGGCGGGGTTGACTCATACATGTCACAAATGATTAATAATGTATTGAATATATTCATGGAAATATTTAAATGGATAAAAAAAATTCTCAGATGGTTTGATTTTATTTATCACCTTTCAATCATCCTTCAAACATAGTTTGGAAACCTTACTTTCCTATAATTATAGGATTCGTGAAAATTATTATTATTTTTAAAAAAATATCCAAAAAAAATGCCTTCATTATTGAGTGGTATATGTTTTTATACTCTATTGTTGGATTTTGGGTACCACTCCCAGTATATATCTCATTACCTCATTAAAATTGGTCATGGTGTGAATAAAATAACCATGGAATTGTAATTTCATTAGAGATAATATCATATCAATTTCACTCAAAAAGCCTTCTGCTTCAAAGAAAATTTTCCATATCATTTTACACATGAATAAACATGAAATACATGTCTAACTAAGAAAGCTAAGTAATAAAAAATAGTAAAATGGTTATCACAGTACCAAGGAATACTAAAGGTCTAGGTAGTAGACTAATCATACAATAAGAATCAAGTGCAAAAAACAGATCTGATAACAACTTCCCTATGAAGCAGAGGAAAACCCCAAGAGTAATCTCCCCAAAATTTCAATATCAGTCCCCAAGAATAATATTCCTAGAAAATAGGGTTAAAACCAAAGTCAAACCTCCTTGATAACCACAATGAAATGGATTATTTTCTTAAGATAAACCTTTCACCTAAGTACCCAAGGTAACCCATGTTCTCTTTTTCACAAACCCATTTCAATGCCTTGAAAACCATTCAAAACCATTTATAATACATTTATCAAAATCCAAGGAAAACCAATTTTTATTTCAAAACACTTTTTCAACACATACGAAAATCATGCCAATTTCATTAATCAATTTATAAATCAATTTTCAAATCAAAACAAGTAGTTTCATTATCATAGGCTAGAAATGGAACCACCTACCTTGAATTTCGGGTTAGACACACCCACAACAGAATACAAAACCAACTTATGTTTTATGAACCAATCAATTAAAGTTAAAGAAACTCCTCACAATAACCCATAAAATCTCATATAGCATCACTCACCTCCAAACCATTATAACATCATTAGGATTCCATATTTGGTCAAAAATAAATAGTTATACTGAATTCAAAAAAATCCATACCAGAGTGGAAAACCATGTTCAAAAAATAAAGAGTTCTACAGAATTCAAAAATGTAATAGATAAATATACCCCTGATCACCATCACCATCACCACTGTCATCATCGACCTCATCCTCACCGCCATCTCTATCCTCGTCATCGTCCTCATCATCGTCCCCATGCTCATCGTTGGCCTCATCGTTGTCCTCGACCCCATACTCTCCCTTGGCCCCATCCTCTCCCTCGTCCTCATCCTCTTCAGCATCCTCATCATCACCAGGAACGTCATCATATCGACCCCCACTAGAGATACTGCCTGGTGCATTGGATAATGCACCCATCAACGACATAAATGTCTGAAAAGCTGTGCTGGCCTCTGGTGGAAGTGATGAAGATAAAGCATTCATCAGTTTCATAAATTCTTTGTCCCTTGTTTGAACTTGTACTTACAAATATGTGACCCTTTTTTCAGGCTGTCTTGCATGTTCCTTGACCAGTTCCAACTCGGTGGTACTAGAATGGATACCTGGAGAGGACCAATACCTCGTCGGGACTATATTCTTACTAGGTCGGCAGCGTACTCGACCAGAGTGCTCCTCTTCCAAAACCTGATATAAATGATCGTGTGGCCAAAAATTGTCAGGCTCCTGGGCATCAAGAGCCTCTAAATAAGCCTGTTAAAAATATTAATAGATTATTAAATTTCAAAATAGATATTAAAAATTGAAATAAACAAATTAAAACTTACAATCTTTTCTTGGGTTGGTTCATTTACCGCAGTTCTATCTTTTTTTCTTCTACTAGAGTAAAAAAAATTGCTCGAGGGATACGTCCTTAAATATTCAATTTGTGCTTCTGTAATGACATTGAAATAATATAAAGTGCAAGTATAATCATATATTCAATATTCAATAAATCACATATTTTAAGTAGGAAATAATAAAAAGGGAAAGTCCTAAAGAAAAATTATAAACAACTATATCGTACCAGCTGCCTCTCATGATCTGACATAGTTGTGTGCCCAAAGTGTAGAGTTATTGCTTTAAGTCAAAGTTTTTTTTGTTTTTTCATAATATTCCTAAATAATGTTTAATAATAAATAAGATTATATTAATGAAAAATATGAAAACTTTCATTTAAATACCTCAAATGATATTAATACCTTAAATTTGGCAGTCGCCCAATGGGTAATCATCTGGCGATATTACTCTATCGGGAAGTCATCCACGATAGGTAATGTCTCCAACTCCGTGCCCACTCTATCACACTAGCCAACATATAGCTCATGCTTATAATCTCTCCAAAGCTCTCCTAACTCTTTTAAACATGCTGGTCGTGCACCTTCTCCATCAGGGAAGTTAAACCGAAGCTGAAACCCAATAGAATAGTTCATATAAATAAAAAAAATACTACATTAAATCCAATAGATTTTTTACCCATATTTGTACCCATGCGTTATCCTTGACTTCGTGTGCCAGATGTCTCCAAGAGAGAGGGCTGACCAGAATGATATCGGAGTATTTGGCTAGCGTCGCCAAAAAACCCCGACATTGCTGCCCAGATTTCTCAATCATTTGTCCATCAACATTGTATTCAACCATCAACTGTGTATGGCGGTTCCATACCGCACGCAAGCGAGTTTTCCCCCTCCCCGGCCTCCTATCTGTAGATGAATCTGTTATTAAAGAAAAATAATATCAGTACAAGTTATAATAAAAATAAATTTTGGTATAAAAATTTGATAGAGTTATATAAATATACCTGTGGTAGTCAGATCAATGGGTGTCACTGGATGTGCAGAAGATGAAGTAATATCCTATAGAGGTGGAGTATCCCTCAGTGTACGCTCCTCAGCCACATACTGTGTCAGAGCAGGAGTCGAAGAAGGTGGAATATAATAGCTCGGAGATAATAAACTAGAAGCAAAAGATGATGGCATAGAAGTCTGGCCAACTGGTAGTGTAAACATCGGAGGTCTAAATATCTCGTGTGTCCCTGAAGACATAGTAGGATCAAAATGGGGCGTAGAAGATACGTATGTGGTAGTGGATCGTCTAACTCTCGCACCATGAGCCCTCGTACCACTGGCCTCAGTACCGAGACCCCTAGATGATCATCCAACTCTGACACCACCCCCCTCTTACCACCAGTCTCACTACTGAGAGCAATATCAGGCTCCTCGTCGGATATCTCTTGTCTAGGGGGTAGATCCTAAAAAAAGTTTAACACAAAAGTAAACACATGATATTATAAGTTATTTAAATATTTATATTTGAAATAAAATACTCACAACAGGGATGAGTGGTGAAACGCCCATCTGTATCATGTGACGATTATTTTCTGTCATCTTTTTCCGCCGCCTCTCTTCAATGGGTATCATTTCCTACAATGAAAACAAATATGGAAGTAATTAGAAACATATAACTAATGTGTAACCCAAAAAACAAAATATAGAAAAATCATTCTGATAAAAAAACATAAAGAAACAGAAGATTTATGGTGGTTTGAAGGTAAGTACTAGGATACACACTCTGAATTATTTAGGTGAAACATGTAGGTGAGAACACGACTGTATGATTCTATATATTTCCCACCACAAATTCGGGTTTACAATCAACTCTGACAATTGAGCTATTGGCGTCATCATAAGTAATAAAAGGATTACTTCCAATTGTAGTAGGGATAGTTTCAACTTCATCATCACCATCGTCAAAAACATGTCTGGGATTTACTTCTATAATTACACCGAATTTAGGGTGATGATGATCTTTGAATTAAAAAACTTATTTCACCATTGATGCCAATACATATGGTTCATCGGTGGCAAGAGTGTGAGTCATTCCAATAAATCGAAGTCCATAATCATCAATAAAGGTGCCTTGCCTCGTCATTGAGTCAAACTATTGACATTTCATCATCGTGACTCGACCATGCGAGTAATAATCCAAAATTATTATTGTCTCCATGACTCCATAATAAGATAAATTTTCAGAACGAGGTCTAGTATTCGATGAACTGGCATAATAGTATGTTGTGGCAGTTATCATAACACCATTATGTTGTGTTCTCATGTTTCTTGTTTGTTCAAAGATAATAAATTTGTATCCATTGATCACAAGTGATTTACAAGCACAGACCATGGTATTAGGACCAAAAGCCAAAGCTCTTATTTCCTCAGAAACAGAGTCTATAGGCAAACTTAATACCTAAAATATAAACAAATAGTAAAATTAATTAAATATTATTTTTATTTAGTTATTATAGAAATATTTTTACCTTCAATTTCAACCAAGCAGAAAACCCTTTTCTATGCAAAGTCCCTTTCCTTATCAAAGATAAATAACGATGCTTTCTATATATCAATTCTTTATTTTCCCTGTAGATAAAAATAATAATAGTTTAACAAATATTTGAAATTACAAGAGATAAGATAAGAGATACATGTACAATTTACTTACTTGATATACTCATCGAACAAATCACAATTGAACAACACTGTACGATGTGCCATCTCTCACTCTTCAAGGCTTAATGTCGTCAATGTATATGATCACAGAATTCCTTCTGTTTGAGGAAGTGATGGAAAACTGGGTTCAATTTTCCCATATTGTTCTTCCTCATTTCTCATTGGTCTGTTTATTTGCGCAGTAATATCAGACAAATACATTGAGCAGAAATCCATACATTCTTGAGCCAAGTAACCATTCACAATAGAACCTTCGGGATAATTCCTATTCCGAACATATGATTTCAATGTGCACATGTTTCTTTCAGTTGGATAAATCCAATAGAAAGAAACGAGTCCTCCAAGAGGTATTTCGGTCTGAAGATGGACAGTCAGATTCAACATGCATGTAAAAAATGATGGAGGGAAGATTTTCTCAAACTCACACAAAATTAATGGTGTCTCTGCCAACAGTTTTTGAAAGAACGTTTTGGACAACCACTTAGCACAAAGATCTATAAAAAAATAGCACAACTAAATAACTGAGACTCTAACATTATTGGACAAGAGATGACGTACTTCTATTGGAATCAACTCATGAAAAAGGACATGAAAATCATGAGTCTTCAAAGATTTCAGCTTAAACTCTTTTCTGTTGACCCGTTTGGATATATTTCTTGAATATCCATCAGGAACATTAATAGTCTCTAGAACTTCCATAAATTGATATTTTTAAGCAGTTGTCATCACATAAGAAGCACATGGAACTTGCCATTTATTTTCACTGATACAAACAGGATGTAATTCTGGTCTGATCCCCCAATCTACCAAGTCACGCTGAGATCTTAAATCATCTTTTGTCTTCCCCTTGACATTTAGAAGAATCAAAAACAACATTTCACATGTATTATTTTCAATGTGCATTACGTCTAAGCAATGATGTAACAAGTTGGTTGACCAATATGAAAACTCAAAGAATATACTCTTCTTCTTCCAATTGTAACTGGTATCATTGGAAACATTTTTCCTCTTTCTAGATTTCAGTACACCCTTCCCAAAGGAATAACTAAAATCTTTCAATTCATTAAGCACATCAGTTCCATACATACGCTGAGGTGGATCATCATTCTCCATGGTATTTTCAAATCTTCGATAATTGTTTCTATATGGATGGTTCATTGGCAAGAATCGTCGATGTCCCATAAAACTAAAACTACGACGATATTTCAGTCTTCTCGATCGAGTATTCTTCATACAAATAGTACATGACAATTTTCCTTTTGTGCTCCATCCATACATCATTACATAAGCAGGAAAATCACTGATCGTCCACATAAGCACAGCACGCATCTGAAATATGTCTTTCGAACATGCATCATATGTGGGCACACCCACATCCCAAATAAGTTTCAACTCTTTTATTAAAGGTTTCATGTATACATCTATATCATTTTCAGGATTAGAAGGGCCAGATATCAGTATACTCAAGAAAGTGTAAGGATTTTTCATACACAACCAAGGGGGAAGGTTATAAATGTGTATGAAAATCGGCCATGTGTTGTGAGAAGTAATCATCTGCCCAAATGGATTAAAATCGTCACATGAAAGACCCAGTCTCACATTACACACGTTGGCTGAAAATTTAGGATATCGAGCATCAAATCTCGGCCATGCAAATCCATCTTCAGGGTGATCCAACTCTTCATTATTCTTTGTTCTCTCGGTGCCATGCCATCTCATTTTTACAGATATTTCATCAGACATGAAAAGGTTTTGTAATATGGGTATCATTGGAAAGTTCCACATTACTTTTAGTGGCACGCGAGATGGTGTTCCATCATCTTTTGGCTTCCATCAGGAGGTTCCATATTTGATACAATCATTTCTTTTAGCAGTTTCCTCCCAAAATAAGATGCAATCATTCGGGAAAGCTTGATTTTTTTTGAGAATCCAAGTTCATCAACTAACTTCCATGACATATAGTGGTTTGAGGGAATATCTGCATCATCTGTAAGTATGTCCTTCAAGAAGGGAAGAATGTAATCAATTGTAGTATTTGAAATCCCATACATAGTTTTCCCATGAAACAATTGGATTAAAAATTCCAACTTTTTCATTTGACCACATTGCCAATATACTGGAGTCGTCGCAACATCATTCAATTTTTTCACCCTATCAACATCATCATTTTCATTAGACGCATCATGTGTGCTTGTATCGAAATATTGTTGGTTGTACATCCTTTCCTTCTCATGATGCCGAATAAATGGAAACAGATCATATATCAAACTCTCCAATTTAGTCCTATCATTTGGATCATCAACATTTTGAGATTCCATTTTCTCTCCATTGTGATACCACACATAATAGTTTGTTTGGAAACCATATTTGGTTATATGATAGTTAACTTCTTCACGAATCAACCAAGGTCTTCCAACACAATTAAAACATGGGCAGTGTATGCGACCACTATCTGAAGCCTTGTCAAATGAAAAATCTAGAAATCTGTTCAAATTATTTTGAAAATCGGTTGAAATCCGATTAGTTTCGTACATCCAACTTCTACCCATTCTATAAAAAAATTGAAATAAGTCATTTCAAAGAAATTAAATAATATTGAAGTTTAATCAAAAAATATATTTAGGTAAATGACAATTGTTTACTTTATATAAAAGCATAACTGACACATTACTCTATATGAGAATCATATTAAGAAATACAAAAAAATATAGTGTATATAAGAAAATAAGATACAGAATTTTTAATGCCTATATTCAACGATTTCCCAGTAAGATATTGGAAGTGGATCAAGGAATACATAATCCTTAAGGGTCTTGTTGGAAGTACATGAGTTTTATACTTTAACATCTTCAGGGAGATCAGGATGAGGAGTAGGATGAGGATCAGGGGAGTGGCGGGACTGTCTGAGGGGGTGTGGGGTGTCCAGGGGGGTGCGGGGTGTCTAGGGGGTGGTGGGGCCATCCGGGGGGTCTGAGGTGTCCAGGGGGTGGGAGGCTGTCTTGGGGGGTCGGGGTGTCCAGGTGGGCGGGCTGTCCGCGGGGGTGGCCAGGCTGTCCAAGGGGGTAGGGGGAGTCCAGGGGGTGGGCGGGCTGTCCAAGGAGGTGAGCGGGGTGTCCAGGGGGTGGGTGGGGATGTCCGGGGGAGTACGAGGTGTCCAGGGTATGGGTGGGCTACCCATGGGGGTGGTGGGGTTGTCCAGGGGGTCTAGAGTGTCCAGGGGGTGGGCGGGCTATCCAGGGGGGTGGGCGGGCTGTCCACGGGGGGTGGTCGGGCTGTCCACGGGGGTGGCAGCGTTGTCCAGTGGGTTTGGGGGTGTCAAGGGGGTGGCGGGGGATTTCCAGGGGTGGGGGTGTCCGGGGGGTGGTGTGCGGGTGTCTGGGGGTGGGGTGTGCGGGCTTTCAACAAGGGTGGGGGGGCTGTCCAGGGGGCACGGGCTGTCCAAGGGGGTGGGCAGCCTGTCAACGGGGGTGGCAGGGCTGTCCAGGGGGTTCAGGGTGTTCAGGGGGTTGGGGGGCTTTCCAGGGGTGGGGGGTTAGTTCTATAAATTTAGCGGCAGCTTCGGGGAATCGTCACAGAATGTTTTTTTAGTGGCGTTTTTGATTTTAGCGATGGTTTCACCTGCCAAAAAATGGAATGGATATAATAGTGGTTTGAACCACCATTATATCCTCACAATGTTTTGTCATGGAAAACAACTTCTAAAACAAAAAATGGTAAAAAAAATATTGACCTTAAATAGTGATGGTTTAATCCACTACTAAACAACCATTAGGCATATATAGCAGGGGTTTAAAACGGTGCTATATATCACTTTAAAGAAACCCAACTACAAAATTTTCAACCCTGGAAGATAAAAACAAAATTCAATACATATGTTTAAAATTATATCCATATTCACCACACCCACCTATGAGATCATATAATCATGAAGGTAATCAACATGGTTTACTAGAATGTAAAAATTAATTGACTATTCCGGGAATACATTACATTATTTAGGCCAGGAAAAACATTCAAGTAGCTATTAGATTATTAAGACATCCTTGGAAGGCATTAATGAAGGAAGAAGTGAACTCATTAAAAAATCTAATTATATATACACAATCTAAAAATGGTATTAAGCTATGGGATATTAGTGGTAATACTCAAACATGGATCCAAACTTATAAACAATTCGCTATGTATAAATATGTTTAACGAGATTTTAGAATACAATAAAAATGGGATCTGTCTTTGTACAGTTCCAAATAAACCACTTAGAAAACATTTTACCTATTTTATAAACATATATTTAAAAACCACTCATTTATATCATTAAAATATAAATATGTTTCATTATTTAAAAAATCGAATGTTGGGATCATAAAAACATAACCAAATAGTCACTCAGTGAGTCAACACCACCTACAAAAAAATTAGGCACACTTTATGAATGCAATTATCTCTAAGAAGAACATAAGAATAACTCACCCGAAATTCATGACCAAAGGAACCCAATACATAATCACTATAAATCCATAAGAAAATAAAATACATTAAAAACCAACACTACAAACTCTATAGAAAAAAAGAAGAGGAAGCCCATGATCCAAGGAAAATTCCACCATTCTTAGGTGGAATCATCATATTAGTGGAAGTATGTCGTATGTTTAGTTACAAATGATATATGAAACCAAAGTCAACCCTAGTCACAGACATCTACCAATCATGTATTAGTCATTGATTCAATATCAAATAGTGTGAAACATAAAATTTTCCAAAATCCCTAAAATAGGAAAAAATGACGCGATCTTTCTAGATATTGAAATAAATGTGGAAATACGAGGAAGAGGACTTGTATTCGGGAAGTGGTTTAAAGAGTCTAACCTGGATGGTGGAGTTGTAGCTGATCAGATGACAGAACTCGGGTTAGGGTTCACCTGGGCGCCACAGCTTCTGGAAATTGGGGAAAACAAAGTTAACCCACATCATTGCACATCTTAATGAAAAAAAAACTCATCACATATAGGTTAAATCAAAATATAAAAAAAACATATACACATCAAAATAAAAACTAAAAACTGAAATATTAGATAAATTTCAATAAAAATAAGGTACCAGTTAAGAAAATACCTAATTTAGGATGGGTCTGATAAGATTTGGTAGGATATTAGTAGCTTGAATGGGATGGAGGAAGAGGAAGACGACGGAGCTCCAAGATCACCAAATTGCTTCCGTTTAGGGTTCTATATCATGAATGGGGGAGAGGACGGGCTACTGTTAATTTGGGGGAAAGTTTTACCAGTGGTTTTTAAAAACCGTTGGTATATATTTTCAGGCCACACATATACCAACGGTTCCTTTGAACCATTGGTAAAATCTCCCCTAAACCACACCTATACCAACGGTTCTCATTGAACTGTTGGTAAAAACTCCCCTAAACACATCTATAACAACAGTTCTAATGAACTTTTGGGAAAATCTCCCATAAACACACCTATACCAACGATTCTTTAGAACCGTTGGTAAAATCTCCCCTAAACCATCCTTTACCAACGGTTTCATAAAACTGTTGGTATGGAAATGTGGGGAAAACCCCACATTCCAGTAGTAAATATCAAAGAAACTGGACATTCCGAGTTCAATGGTGAGGGTCATTGGGACTTGATAAAATAGTGGGAGAATTAATAAATTCATTTGTTATTTTTCATAAAATGTAATCAAAAGGTACTGATAAATCTTCTCTTTTAATTTGTAGAATCAATATGACAAACTTGTCAACCACATTTTCTCAGTGATCAATTCTGGATAAAGACAATATCCTCACCGGTAGTAACTTTCATGAATGGTTTAGGCACCTTCGGGTTATCCTATTCCATGAACGAAAGTTTTACGTGCTGGAGTCCTCACTTCCTAATTCACCCACCCAAGGGGCAAGTGATGAAGATTTTCTTATCTATGATCAACATTTGAACTATGCACTCGATGTTCAATTTTTGATGCTATCATCAATGTCTAGTGAGCTCATGAAGTCTCATGAAGACATGGATTCCTATAGCATGCTCGAGCACCTTTGTGGTCTATACTAGGAGAAATAAAGAAATGAAAGGTTTGATATCTCCAAGGCTCTATTCCAGAGAAATCTTGGAGAGGGTGCCTCAGCCGGGACTCATGTAGTCAAGCTCATTGGCTACATTGAGAACTTGGAGGTTCTAGGGTTTAAACTCCCCGAAGAACTGGGGATCGATCTCATTCTTACATCACTCCCCCAGAGCTTCTCAAACATTGTTGTGAACTTCAACATGAAAAACATTGAGAAGTCTCTGTCTGATCTTCTTATCCTCATTCTCCAAGTGGACAATGACATGAAGCGTGAAAAGCCTTATGTCCTCATGGTGAATAAAAGGAAATGGAGGGCGAAGATCTTTAAGACCAAAGCTTCTTCAAGGCCTTACAAGAAAATGAAGATCAAAGGGGGGGGAAGAGAACAGGTGGCTGTTTGTTTTGCATGTGGCAAGAAGGTTCACTGGAAGAAAAAATGCACCCAGCCAAGGAAGAAAGGGGAAGCTTCAGGTGCATTTGTTATCAAATGCAATCTATCAGTTTCTAATAATTGGGTATTAGATACTGCTTGTGGTGCTCACATCAATATGAAAATACAAGAACCAAGTATATTCAGAAATATTGAATGAGGTGAGGTGGATCTACGAGCAGCCAATGGAGCCATACTTGTTATTGTAGCTATCGGGGACTACCACCTCACATTTCCAACTGGAATGATCTTGGTGTTAAAGGGTTGTTATTATGTTCCTTCTATTAATAAAAACATTATTTTAGTATCCAAATTAGATACTGATGGATTCATGTTCAAGTTTGGAAATGAATATTGCTACTTTTATAAAGATAACATTTGTTTTGGTAGGGCACATTTATATAATGGCCTTTATGTGTTGGACTACAAAAACCAAGTAGTGGCGATCGATGACAAAGTCAATTCACATGAATCATACCACACCCAACTTTGGCATCACCGGCTAGGTCATGTCAATGAGAAACATTTGACAAAATTACATCAAGATGGGTATTTAGATTCTTTCGAACAAAAACCACTTGGTGTATGTCATTCGTGTCTACAAGACAAAATAACCAAAACCCCATTTAGTGGGAAAGGTGAAAGGGCTAAAGAGATTCTAGAATTAGTTCACACAGATGTGTGTGAACCATTTCTAGTTGAAGCAAGGGGTGGGTTCTCGTACTTCATAACTTTTACTGATGATTTTAGTAGATATGGATATATTTACTTAATGAGGTATAAGTCATATTATTTTGCTCAGTTCAAATAATACAAGAATGAAGTTGAGAACCATCTTGGTAAGAAGATTAAGAAACTCCACTCAGAAAGAGGAGGTGAATATCTTAATCAGGACTTCCTTGATTTCTTACGGGAGTTTGGGATTCTATCTCAACTCACTCTTCCTTACACACCTCAGTGGAATGGTGTAAGTGAAAGGAGGAACCACACCCTGTTGTACATGGTGAGATCAATGATGAGTCATGTGAGTCTTCCATTATCCTTTTGGGGATATTCATTACAAATAGCAGTACATATACTAAACCAAGTACCAACTAAATCGATAAATTTTATTCCACACGAGTTATGGAGTGGACGCAAATCCATGTTATCAAATTTACATGTGTGGGGTAGCAAATAATTCGTTAAGGCCTCTTCAGGTAACAAACTTTCACCCCAAGGCACAAAGTGTATCTTTATAGGATATCCCAAGGAAACAAGGGTATATTACCTATACAACCCCTTAGAAAAAAAGTTACAGTGGCAAGACACACCATATTCCTTGAGAGGGAGCACATCTCCAAAAGAGAAAGTGGGAGCAAGATAGACTTTGATGAAGTCGAGGGTCAAGATACAGAGGATTTGGTACAAGAACAGATTCTAAAAAGCCCTATGGAAGAAAAATATGTTCCAGAGACACAATAATTGCATAGGATCATGAGAGAGGTGAGAGAACTAGAATGATGTGGTTTTCTTGTCACCGAGGAAGGTGACACATTATTGGTTGACAATGATGATCCTCTTACCTAAAAGGAAGCGGTTTAAGGCAAATACGTTTGCAAGTGGCAAGAATCTATGAATTCTGAAATGGATTCCATGTAACAAAACCAAGTCTGGATTTTGGTAGATCCTCCAGTTGATATAAAGCCTATTGGTAATAAATGGGTATTCATGAAGAAACTATACATGGAGGGGAAAGTCAGCACCTATAAGGCACGAATGGTTGTAAAAGGTTTTAAACAGTGTCAAGGAATTGACTATGATGAAACCTTTTCACCGGTTGTGATGCTGAAATCCATCAGAATCATATTGGACATGGCCTCTTACCATGACTATGAAATTTGGAAAATGGATGTCAAAATAGCATTCCTTAATGGGAACCTCCAGGAAGATGTCTACATGACACAACCTGAAGGGTTTGTGACTCAAAAGGATGCCAACAAGGTATACAAGTTGCATAAATCTATTTATGGATTAAATCAAGAATCAAGGTCATGGAACATTCATTTTGATGAAGCTGTAATGGAATTTGGCTTTGTTAAAAATTAATGTGAGCCTTGTGTCTACAAGAGGTTTAGTGGAAGTGTAGTCATTTTCCTAATAGTATATGTTGATGACATATTACTAATTGTAAATGAAGTACCTGTCTTACAGTCAATTAAGGAATGGTTAGATAAATGCTTCTCCATAAAATACTTGGGCAAGGAAGCATATATTCTTGGGATCAATATCCATCGTGATAGATCCAAGAGAATGCTAGTCCTGATTCAAAGTACATACATTGACGAGATATTGAAGATATTCAGTATGGAACAGTCCAAGAGGGGATTGTTGCCAGTGTCACATGGCATTCATCTTTCCAAGAAAATGTGTCCTCAGACACATGAGGAAAGAAAGATAATGGTAAGGATCCCTTAGGCATCCGAGATTGGGTCAGTCATTTATGATATGCTATGTACGAGGATAGATGTTTCTTACACATTAAGTGTGGTAGGTAGATATCAAGATGATCTAGGAGACTACCATTGGATGGCAGTCAAGACTATCCTTAAGTATCTAAGGCGTATTAAGGATATGTTCCTGGTTTATGGAGGAGATGAGGAACTAGTCATCATAGGACATGTAGATTCTAGTTTCTAGACTGATCAAGATGACATGAAGTCGCATACTGGATACATATTCAGTTTGAATGGAGGTTTAGTGAGCTGGAAGAGCTCAAAGCAAAGTGTGAGACAGATTCTATAGTGGAGTCTGAGTATATCGCAGCTTCTGAGGCAGCTAAAGAAACAGTATGGATGCGAAGCTTCATCCAAGAGTTGGATGTAGTACTGAGTAGTAAAGATCCCATCACAATCTATTGTGATAATACTGTAGCGGTGGCACTTTCAAAAGATCCAAGGTCACATCAGTGGAAAAAGCACATACTTCAGAAGTATCATCTCTTAAGGGATTTTTCTCAGAGAGGGGAAGTTGCAGTGAGCAGTATTTCCACGGAAGACAACATGGCAGACCCCTTGACTAAAGCCTTGACTCAACAGAAACATGATCATCATGTGAGGTCTAGCAGACCAAAAGTCATAGGCAGTTGGCTCTAGTCCAAGTGGGAGTTTGTAAGGGTTAGTGTCCTGAGAACCAACTGTTTTGTACTTTGATTACATGAATGTACTCTTGTTATATATTGTTCATTATTCTTCATGACTATAATATAATAATGTCCTGGAATATTTGTTACATTAATAAGGTCATGGCAGGTCCCCTCTATGATGAGAACCTTGAAATGATATAACAATATTCTTAAATAAAGTTCTACGGTTGGATGACATACTATGATAGGACACATAGTATACATACTGTCATGTGCGAGTACTCATAAGAAGAAGAAACTCTCTCTCATGGAGTTCGTACTTGGTAATCTCCACTGGCTTGTAGATTATGAGAACATACTCGCCAGTAGCAATTCCGCATGTCTTGGTGTCATCGTACATTCCTATCTACGAGCATGTGTAATGGTCCTTAGACTGGACTATTATCATTAACTCATGTCATGACTCGCGCACTTAGATTTATTGACGAAAACTATCATGCAGACAGTTGGCGGGAAGTAGGGTATGTTGGGTGTGTCACGAGTGACATGTTGTTAATGGATAAGTCGAGGAAGGATTTTTCCCTTTAATTTATGGAAGTTTATATCTTTTCCCTTTGATTGAAATAGAACTGTCGCATTAAATTCCATGGCCATGGTGTAAACGATGAGTTTATTTCAGGTAGTCAAAGAACGACAGATCAAGTATATAGGTTTATGACACTACCATGAAACCATCTTGATGAGATATTGAGACAAAGGGATTAAATTACACATTAATCATTCGTATGAGGTGATACGTCAATGCGGCGTCAACTTCTTTCTCTTGGGTGCCTTGACCCGTTGCTAGACAGTAATCTTGTACTTTAGGCAAGCCCACCTAATTACAATGATAAAGAGGCCTAGAGGGTCACACACTAAGTGTATTCAAGTATATCAAGTAGAATAAATATTATTACCGTATGTGGTTTAAGAATTATTCAAGGAATCCTAAATCGTTTTAATGTTGGAGGAAGAATACAATGAAAATAATTACACACCATGTATTAATTATTACACACCGTGTAGTTTTTATTTTGAAAGCAAGTACATTCCGTGTATTATTAAATGTACACGTCATCTAGTTTTCATTTTGGAAAGGAAATGAATAAATGAAAACAAGATATACATGCCGTGTACATTGAATGTGCACGCCGTGTAGTTTTCAATGAAAAACAAGTACATGCCGTGTATTTATTATTACATGCCGTGTAGTTTTTTTAGTCGGTATTTTGAGGATATAATATTGTTTTATTAAATGATATTTATTATAATCAGCATGAGCACATGTCAAGGAATTAATTATTCAACATGGGGGTTTTCAATAAGAGTTAATGAAATAAATGAAACGCATAACGCGTTTATTTATTTTCATAACTCTACAACCTCAAACTCAATTATAAATATCTTCACAACCCCAACTCTTTTCCTACACAAGAGAATCGTTGTGCACAACAATTATGGAGAATTCTTTTAAGGCCGATAGAACCTCTTCCTCCAAGAACGCTCTCAAGACTGAGAGAGATCCTCTTCCATCAGATCAAGACGATCTAAGACGGAAAACGCAAGCAAAGGTTTATCCACGCTAGCACCCGGAGAATCCTTTGGTGATGTCCCGAGATACGAGGTGCACGTGTGGATAACCGCTAGAGGAATTCTACACTTGGCTTCTGCGACACAACGACAAATCACATCGGAACTTGATCAAGAACATCAAAAAAGAAAGAAAACCCAAAAGGTATTTCTTTTCAATTGATTAAATTAATTATAATCAACTTGTAACGATCCTACTTTGTGGTTCCGAGACTTTCCTTTTATTTGTCTATTTTTGTGATTCGATCCGTGGAGACTGGCATTTATCGTCGTACTGATCCCGGATTGATCATTGTTAATGACGAAAATCCAAGTGGGCACATCCACCCACGCGCTTCCACTATGCCTGGAACCTTCAAAAGCAACTTTTATATCCTATTAATATGATTAATACTCTATGAACATTATCACATTAATGTTATGAAAAATAAAAAAAATTATATGATAAGATAATTTATTTATATTTTTGTAATTAAAATTGAAAATTAGTTGGTTCTAGATCACTAACTCCAATAGATTCCCATATTAATAGGATCCAACTACTAATAATTCTTAACTTTCTATCTCTCACATGATGTTCATGTTTCTACTAAGATATGGATTTAATCAATTTGTCTACCATATCTTCTCTATGGATACTCTTCGTACAATTACCTTACCTCTTTGACTAAAAAAAATAGAGGTAATATCATTGAGTATATACCTTTTGTCCTTTATCATAAACATGAAATATTATATAGTACCATACTAAAAATATTATCATAATATATATTGTGATAAAACTTTACTATATAAATATAATTCCATTATCTAAAATAATAATTTTTTATTTTATATTCCTTCCTTAACTACATAAGAAGCTAAAATATATATATGGATACCACTAACTTCAATAAACTTTCTCTTACATATTTCCTTAGAAAAATTATGATACTTAGATCAATTTGATCTATAAAAAGGATAGTTTTGTATCCCATAAATAACTATAATTCCCTCTCATCTAAGTGCTAGGAACTTATCCATAGTTCTATCTAGGGTACTTTTAGATAGTTATGACTACTACATTATTTAGTTCTCATAGTTTTTTTTACATTTTCCCATCATGCTTTATGGATAAGAAATATCAAATTCTAGTACATATCAAGGAATATGTGATAGATCCAATTAATTAATCATATATATTTCTACTCATCATAATAATCTCTATGTGTGCCTTAATACATCATCTTGGAGATATTTATTCCATGTGACATAGGAAATAATTCACCATTGAATTGTTCTATATTTTATTTTTCAATACTTTAAAAATGTATATGTTATGACTTGATCTAAGAGACCACATAAATAAATATCAATGGATCTCTATCCCTATAAATTGTTTCACTACTTTAAGTCATTCGTGGAAAATAATTTTCAATCTTATTCTTAATTAAATATAATATTAATATATTTTTTCCATATTTTTTTGACATATTTCACTTGTAAACCCATGGAAATACCACTAAACTCTTATGGTAAAATTGAAAAGTAATAATTTATGATTTAATACATTATTTTATTCATTAATGGATCCATACAACATTAAAAATATAATCATAGTAGCAATTATGACAACTTGAATTCAAAATTTATTTTTGTATCTATATTTGTGAAATGTATTCGACATTGTCAACCCCTTGATAGATGATAAACCTTTGAAAACCAATCATTATTTATAGGTAATTTATTTTACCATCCATGTATATATGTCCCTTGAACACCCATTTGGTCTCAGCTGGATTTACATTAACTAGCGATACTAGCAAAAATACAAACATGATTTCAGTACATGGAATCCATTTTAAAATTCATATAAATCATGCCAAATTTATATTATTTACATTTACATATTATTTGTATGGTAAGTATTTATTATAATAAATTAATAATATATATATATATATATCAACCAAATATGTGATTATAAAACCAATTCTAGTTTTATCTCTCTTATACAGTATGTTTTTCTAGAACAACACCTCTTACTAAGTCAAATGGAGTTTATGTTCTTATACCGAGTCATGTGAATATGGAGACTTGAATTTATTAAATTCAAGCTTACTTCCACTATCTCAAATATATATGTTCCTACTTCTTATATAATTATAATAATTCACTTGACTAATACTTATTTATCATAGGAATAGTAAAATCCCTAGTAAATTAGGATAGTTAACTATAACATACATGTTTTCTTAATGTAAGTTTGTTGCTAAAATTAGACTTAATAAATGGTTTTCATCTAAACATATGAGTTGGTGACATGACTTACATTTTCATATTATAACTTGTACGATATTAATTTTTTATTATAGTTAATAAATGGTTAAGTGTTAATGTTGTTATTTTCAAAGCATGTCTTGAATGGATTAGTGGAAGATATATAATACTTATAAGAATCATAATTGTTCCTCCTTTTACTAATACCATCACTCTGATGTGTAAAAATTAATGTGATTTTAGGAATAACTCCACTCATAATTTTAATAATTGATTAATTCTTGATTATGATATTTTTTAGAAAACCCTCTTAAAGCATATATTATATTTTTACAATAATATTCTCTATTTCACTTTACATTCCTAAAATATCTTTAAGGAATCCTATGAGGTATATTAATTTCCCTCTAACATCTTCTTAGAATAGTTTATATGTATCTTACTGAATTTATTCCAAAATATTTATGGCTTTATCACCTTTTAAAATATAAAGGTTTCTTTGTATTCAAACATAATATGTATGTATGTAAAATTTATAAGAGTTTTATCTATAAAGAGTTAAAACACCCTTTTGTGTATATTCATGACCTTTAATTCTAGTTTACTTGACCAATAATTATCTTTCCACAATTGGGTAACATTTGAGTCTTATATTTTATATTCATTATTATTTTTTGATCTATTATTCATGTATGAATAAACTATCAAGTATGGTACACTATAAAAAAATATTTAAAACATGAAATAATGTATCATTATTTATAAAACTCAACACTAAAATAATTTTTTTTAACACCTAATATATAAGAATATTTTTCTTTAAAAAAATATTTTACATGGTAATGTGAAATTGTGATCTTATCTTAGTAGACTTAGTTATCAAGATTTTCTAACTACTTGAACGTTCATCTCACTTATTTTAATCATTCTAATCTTCCATGAATCCTATATTTGGATACAAATATGTTATTCATATATTATATTTAATACTTAAGAAGAAAGAAAAATATTACATCTAATGATGAATATACTTGAACTAGAATTTTCTACTTATTTTATCTTTAATTAATTATAATTCCTCTTTTAGAAATTATTCATCATACATGTTAATAATATATCCAAATATTAATTTTCCTCTAAATATTTTTTTTCTTTGATTTTTATTGAAAAGGAACCATTGAATTTAAACTTTTAATAGGTTTTCCAATGTTTTCCTTCACTTTATTCACTATAAGGACTAAAGAACCAATTTCCCACTAATATGCGTCAGCTTGTAAAATAAAGGTTAAAATATTATTGTAAAGATTCTATATACTGTTTCATTTTCTAATCCTTAATGAAAATAGAAAATATGGTTGGTAAGTATGAAAGAATTATATTTATGGGTAATTTCTTATCCTTATAGAAGACCAAATTTTATAATTGATTGATATTCTTCATCAGCTGAAGTATATTATCAAAAACTAGGTATCCATATTCTATTTTACACTTATACATTGTAGTGACAATATCATTTATCTTTTACCCTAGTTTCTCCTTTTCAAGTTCTTAGAGATCAGTCTCCATGATTTATAAATCCATGTAATTATAATCAATCTTTATCTCTCCATACATAGAATAAAAAATGATGTAATAGAAATTTGATTCATCCTACATGCACCTTCTATAGGCATCATTCTCACTCTCACTTTCACCTTGAGATGGTTGATCATGAATAGGGGACTCTGGAACATATAACTTTCTCTCTCGATATAGTAGAAGTCACAAGTGCCTATACCACTCTTGGTATTTTATACCGATTAGTATATTCTATTTCTTCAAGATATATCCTATTAAAAGTGATGTATTTGAGTTATTTCCCATTATACATAAAAATAAAAGAAGGTTTTATTACATTATTTTTATTAGTGATTATGAAATAATTAAATATTTAATTAAGTATACCACTATTTTATTAAATCCCAATGACCCTCAATGTTGGATTCAAAATATCTATATTCTTAGATATTCTAGTGGAAAGGATCCATATTTTCCTTAAAATAACCCTCATGGAGGCCTTATCAAATTATTCAAAGGTATTTATGTAGGATTTTTTTCACAACTATATTAACTCATATCTCCTTGATCTATAGAGTGGACTCACCAATCCTGATTCTCACTTGGTTAAGTTGATCTAATAATTTCATTAGAACTTCTTAATAATTTAAAGTACCCTAATAGGGTCTAGACAAGTACTTTGAACTATGGTCATATTCTAACTCAAGTGATGGAAGGAATTTTAATGACTTGATTTTTTAAGTTAATGGATTTTTGTATGACTTATGTATAAATATATTTTATTATATTATTTTCATGTTAATTAATTTTATATGAAATTACATAAATAATTAAAAAATTGATAAAATAATTTACACGTATTAATTTTATTTTATTTATATTAAATATCTTATTTTATCCTTTGTATACTTGTTAATTACTTTATGTGGGAACTTATATAAGTAATTAACTATTCCTAATAAAAAATATTTTATTAATTTTATTTCATATTATCTATGCATGCCTATAAATTTATTTATATTTTTTCTCATGTTTAATCATTCAAATAAATCATGCATCGTATAAATAAATAAAAATCCATGCATAGAAAAAATAAAATAAAGGCATGACAAGATCATGATATTTTATCTACTCGTTAGTTTATCGAGTAATGATAAACCAAACTTGAACCCATGATAAATAAATCCTTGAAACTTATCCTTGATTGTAACAGCCCGAGATTTTATGAAAACTATTCTTTTTTAATTTTATTAATGTCTTGTGTTGTACGCTACACCAAAAGGAGCTTGCACAACACACATCCTTGACTTGCCTTACATTACACGCAATCACAACCTTCCTCGATAGCGTGTGTAGTACGCAATACCGAGTTTCACTAAACAATGATATGCTATTATAATATTATTATAACTAGCTATTATAAATAGTAATAACCACCTTTTAAAATTTTAGAAATGTTAGCTCTCAAAATGGACTTCATTTTTGGATTCGGAGTATCGAATTTAGCCTAAGGTGAAATTTTGGTACTTTTCGGATAACTTTCATATTTTGATGAATAGTGAAAATTACTAAATTTTAGTTAAAAACATATTTTTCAATCGAAATAATTAATAGTGATAAATTATTAATTTGAGTGGTTTTAAAGTATATTTAGAATATATTTTTACAATTTAATACAGTGTTGGTCATTGAATGTAATTTCACATTTAAACCAGACATAATCAAGTGTCAATCTTTTGATAGATATTGTTTCTTAAAAACACACTATTTGTTTTAACAGCGGGATTTAATTATAAAATTAATTAATGCAACTTCTATGTTATGAATTTGGTAAAATAGACTTCATTTTTGAATTCAGAATATGAAATATAGCTTAGGATGAAATTTTGGTATTGTTCTGAAAAACATCAATTTTTGATGAATAGTGAAACTACTAAGTGGTAGTTAAAAAAAACTGAATTTTTCATAAAACTTAATTTTACCGCTTCTGTGAATGGAATTTCAAAAATCCGAGAGACACGGTTGATGTTAGTAAGTAAAATGTGGTTCAATGAGATGAAAATAATTTTTGGTGAATAGTAACTTTTTACTTTTATTTACCACGGTTAAAAGTAAATAGGGTAATTAAGGGTAAGAATGATATTAATATTACCCTAACACATGTCCTAATTCTATTGGACAAGTGTATCTCGACCAAAAACAACATTATGTGTAAAATATTATCATTTAGGCCCACTTGGGTTAGATTAGGACATTTATTATTAATTTATTTAAAGAAGGGTTAAAATAGGTAAAATCAAGGTTTAATAAGTAAATCATTTTTAATATGGGGTTATACATAAGATAAATTCAACTATAAATATTCATTAGAAAGATAAAAAGATTTACTACATAATGATAATTTATTTATAATTTTTAGACTTTAAATAAATTAATTTATTTATGACACAACGATGATGCAGTAATTACCCTTTTAAGGAAATATTAACATAATTGATGTTATAAATGCTCAAATGAATGTAATTTGAGACTTTTTATGAATTACACTAATTTTATAGGTTACTATGATATATTAGTGTTGATTTAATCAACTTGTTTCGAACATATAATTCTGTTATGACTTTCACAAAAATCATATATCAAATAGTGTCAAAATTGACACAAAATAGTTTTTAAATAAAATATTATATTATTAATTGTTATTTTATTCCTAAAAACCTAAGGTTCGTCCAAATGACTTAGATAAGGATATATATATTAATAATAAACAATTTGGGGTTCTTTTGGCATGTTATAGTAAGTGTATTAACCATATAGTGAAAGAAAACAAAAAGCCACGGTAAAAGTTAAATTATTTAACTTAGAGTTAAATCTAATTGATAAGGTTAAAATAATACCCTAAACTTGTCTAAATCCTATTGGTTGATAGTATTTCGACCCAAAACCACTTTAGATTAGAAAGAGGACCCTTTGGAACCATTATAAACCGATTTTGACATTAATATAAAATAATATTTTGAGGTATTCCTAAGGTGCCCCTCTCCTCCCTTATAAAAGGACACCTCCTCCCCCTCCTCCTCACACCAATTTGAGCACTCAAGCTCGGCCAACCCCTGCCAAAATCTCTTCTCCACTTCCCTAGAAACATCCTAGAGGTTCTGGTATTCCTCAAAGACCAATTTTAGTTCCCTAAGAGGAGGTCTCCAAAAGGCGCTTCAAAGAAGAGGTAATTACCGTTACCAATTCTTTCATCTTTATTTCTTCTTACACTTCTTCTTATTAGGTTGTTTCATTATGAAGTAATAACATCAGTATCAATAATATACTGATATGTTATTATATGTATGAAACAACCCTATTTCACCATCTATCCATCCTACGGAAAAAGAAATCACCGCGCGTGCGTACGTACGGAATACCGTCTCCATGCCGTGGTGTAATCTATTTTCCACCACCACCTTACATGGATGGGTATAATGGTGTAAAGAATAACTATACATAGTTATTACAACATCATATTTATTCTTATATATTTTATAATCCACTCCAATTCAATTCAATACTTATGGAAATGATATCATCGCTCGTGCGTACGTACGGACTACCGTCTCCACGACGCGATGAGATTCATTCTCCATGTTAACCATTTAAGAATGATTATAAAGTATATATAAGAAATAATAATGAAATATATGACATTATAAAGCTACTGGATTTATGTATATATATATATATATTTGTATGTCATCAACTTACTTCCATTCAAGACAATAAGGAAAGGAAAACAGCGTTCATGCGTACGTACGGACTACCGTCTCCATGAACGGTGTTTTTCATTTCATTTATCTATCTATTATATATATATATATACTGAATATATATGATATATAAATCATATTTTATATTCTGTAAGTAAGTAAATCATGATATAAGTAATAATAATGTCAAGAACAACAAGTCAAAACACCTACGATAAATGAAACGATTTTACCCAAAACGCTTCTTTAACATGGAGTTTACAAAAGAGCGGGTAATATAATGTCATAAGTGAACCATATATGATATCATAACAATGAATATGATTCTGTAAAAAGTCAATGACATTATTTAAACCATTATACAGGAGGATCGGACACTTACAAAGCAAGTCGGACCTAAGGTAAGGGAAATATCACAATCTCATTTTTATCCGAGATTGTTTATACTTTGGTATTTACTGGGGTGTATTTTATTATCCACATCCATGTTTCCTAAATATGTAATATTATTTCCATCCACCTAAAATTGTTTAAATCCAATTTTACCCTTCGATGAGTTTTTAGTAAAGGATATGAAAGGAATCTTTTTTCGTTTTTTCGTACGAGGTACTTTTTGACTTTTCCCACAAAAGTACGAAGAATGTTTTTTTAGCTTATACAACATGAATGGATTTTTAAAACATTATTTCCAAGAATCTTCCTTTACAAGTTTTCAAGTTTATTTTTAATCAACTTCTTCTATTTTAAAGTCGTATGACATGTTATGAAAGGAAAAAATGTTTTTGAAGAAGAAAGGATATTTTCCTCAAGAATGGAGTTCAAGTGTTTTATCAAAATTATTTTCCATCTAAGATAATAAAGGGTTCTATTTTTATCCCTATTATTACATTTATTTGATCATGTTGTGATGGAATTATTTTTATTAATTCCTTTATCTTATATGAAATGTTTTATGATGTCACGATGTTTAAGATTCCCATTTTTATTACATGGGTTATGCAATGATGTATGATTTATGATTTTGTGGCACACATAAGAATGGTATCATTATAAGATTGGTGGGACCTATATCTCCCTCCAATGCATTGGGTAAAGATTTTATATCTCATGAGATAGACATGGCTGAAATGGTAGGTTATACCGGTTCAGTGAAACAGGACTGAAACGAGGGTTACTCGATTCAGAAAGGGACTTTGTCCACTAAGATAGTCTTGGCAATGAGTCTTGACTAACAAGAAATGATTCTCTATGATTATGTGTGAATGCCACAAAGTTTCATGTTTTAAGTTATGATTATTGAGATTACATTTCACTGCCATGATTTACCCCATGTTATGAAATTATGATCTCTTTTGCAGGTTAAGATTTCCAAAAGTTATGTGCATGTGTATATGATGTGATTGATATTTTTTTTGTTTACCCTTACTGAGCATTTGAGCTCACCCTTTTATGTTTTCTTTTCCCCAGGATATAAATAAAGGTTTTAGGTAAAAAAAAGGGAAGATCTTTATGGGAGATATTGAAGATCTTTCACCACGATTAGAAGATTATGTTCCGAGTTTCCAAAGACACTAAACTATTACGATCCTTGTGTGTGTGTTTTTGTTATGTACTAAGTATTCCGCAAATGTCATGTAATGTCCATGTACGTCAGGATACGGGTCTCTACAGTTGGTATCAGAGGAAAGGTTTAGTCAACCTTTGGAAACTAGGATGCGAAAACGTTAGTGAGATCCCTAGAGATATTTCTAAGGTATGTCTAGGGATTCCCCTAAGGATAAGTATACGTATAGGATATAATCCTAGAACTATGGTAAAGATATTAGATTAAACCAAAGATGTTAGATATTTAAGTTACTCCCCCTTTATTATGATTTTTGCCTCTCACACTATTCTTTTTGGGTTTTAGAAAATGGCTGGAAACAAGGTGATTCACGATAATGGAGGATATGATGGACAATGGAATGATATTATTCATGGGCAACCAAATAAAATGGGATTTGGAAGTCCAAACATCATTATTATTCCAAATCAGCAATCTCATAATATGATCAATAAAGTAAAATTTGGTAAGTTTCCTGACTCGACTAATAAGAGAAAGATGGAGTTCCATGATGATCATAGAGGAAAGAAAGTTCAATTTCCCCTATGTAAATCATGTGGTAAGAGGCATCAGGGAGAATGTTTCAAGGGAACTGGAAGATGCTTTGGGTGTGGAAAAGAAGGACACAAAGCAAGTAAGTGCAAAGGAAAAGGGTCGGTTAACACCATGGATGAGGATAATGGTATTGCTACGACATCAAAAATGGTTAAGTGTTTTAAATGTGGAATGTATGGGCATTATGCAAACAAATGCCCAAAGGGAATGACTCATGAAGAGAATTAGTATGGTCGTATGGGTAGTATTTATGTGGATGATAATGAAGAGACTACAAATGATATGTGAGATGAAAGAATTGTTGAAGCTCGGTCAATGGTTTAAGAATGTAGTGGAACGATTACATGTTTATCATGAGTAATGTTGTATAAGCAATCTCATGGTACTATGGAATAAAGAGACATCTAAGGATTGTTACACTGTTGTCTTTCATTGAGTTTTGAAAGTGTATGATTAATGTTACCAGTATCTATGAAAGGTTATTCAGATACTTTTGGAACGTAGATGATATGCGCATAATGAGGGGATAAATAGAATCTAATATGTTTGATAGTATTCATGAGCTCATGATTGATATAAGGACTAAGTGATATCATGGTTTGAGGATATAGAATTTTGAGGAATTTGTTATGTGGAAAGTGTTAACTTTTAACTGCATTCATGTTTTCACTAAGGTTCAATGGGTATTCAAGAGAATACATGATTAAGGACTTTGAATGTTTGGAATGTGACCAACAAAACATATCTTATGATATATGGGGATCAACGATGGTATTAAATCTCTGGTAATCGTTTTCACTATATTATGAGAGTGGACTGCAGTATTATGGATAAGCCTAAAGATTGGAATGGATTATGTTGGACATAAGTTAGTATAGTTTAAAGATAGAAATTTTTTCGATATTATTGATGGGATGTTATAGTAATATAGTTTTAGAAAAAGGACAACCTGCAGGACGGGCGACAGCCCATCGCGTCGGACAAGGCAGTGGGAATCGAACCCACAACCGAAGTGCGACTGGCCTTTATCGCCTACCACTGGCCTACAGGAAGTCCCTGTTTAGTAGAAACTAGTTTTATTATATTAAGCAGTATGATATATGAAGTATAAGTCCATTTTAGGAACCATATATGATTAATCTCACTATAGATCGACTTATGTATATAATTTTTGCTAACTTTTTGTTTGAGACAGATGGAATGACCCGTCATTCTATCACATGATCTGCTAACACTTCACGAATAACAAATTCAACTTCATTTATTTAAGAGATGAAGTGGAAATTGTTCAAGGCACGAACAACAGTGAGATTGTACCAAAATAAAGTAAGTATTTATTCTAAGAAAATTTTCAACTTTAGGGAAATGATCTTGAAAACCAAAAATGTTGTCCTAGTGATCTTATACCTGATGAATCAGATGGTACCTTATATCATCACAAATCTATGGATTTTTGATTACTGGCTTTTCCATAGCCATGTTCTCTACCACTCTCCATCAGAACATGATGGTTAGATTTCTCTTCTATATCCATATTTTCACCTATGTGGAAACCCAGTGATTAGTTTATTTGGGTAATCGTTACATTTCATACTTTAGTTTTTAAAGCCAAGTTTTAGTATTTTTTTTACGATGTGGGTTTCTATTAAAGAAACTTTTGAATAGTAAACTATTTATAACCCCGACGAATTTCGAGGGCGAAATTCATTTTAAGGGGGGTAGAATGTAACAGCCCGAGATTTTATGAAAACTATTCTTTTTTAATTTTATTAATGTCTTGTGTTGTACGCTAAACCAAAAGGATCTTGCACAACACACATCCTTGACTTGCCTTTCATTACACGCAATCACAACCTTCCTCGATAGCGTGTGTAGTACGCAATACCGAGTTTCACTAAACAATGATATGCTATTATAATATTATTATAACTAGCTGTTATAAATAGTAATAACCACCTTTTAAAATTTTAGAAATGTTAGCTCTCAAAATGGACTTCATTTTTGGATTCGGAGTATCGAATTTAGCCTAAGGTGAAATTTTGGTACTTTTCGGATAACTTTCATATTTTGATGAATAGTGAAAATTACTAAATTTTAGTTAAAAACATCTTTTTCAATCGAAATAATTAATAGTGATAAATTATTAATTTGAGTGGTTTTAAAGTATATTTAGAATATATTTTTACAATTTAATACACTGTTGGTCATTGAATGTAATTTCACATTTAAACCAGACATAATCAAGTGTCAATCTTTTGATAGATATTGTTTCTTAAAAACACACTATTTGTTTTAACAGCGGGATTTAATTATAAAATTAATTAATGCAACTTCTATGTTATGAATTTGGTAAAATAGACTTCATTTTTGAATTCGGAATATGAAATATAGCTTAGGATGAAATTTTGGTATTGTTCTGAAAAACATCAATTTTTGATGAATAGTGAAACTACTAAGTGGTAGTTAAAAAAAACTGAATTTTTCATAAAACTTAATTTTACCGCTTCTGTGAATGGAATTTCAAAAATCCGAGAGACACGGTTGATGTCAGTAAGTAAAATGTGGTTCAATGAGATGAAAATAATTTTTGGTGCATAGTAACTTTTTACTTTTATTTACCACGGTTAAAAGTAAATAGGGTAATTAAGGGTAAGAATGATATTAATATTACCCTAACACATGTCCTAATTCTATTGGACAAGTGTATCTCGACCAAAAACAACATTATGTGTAAAATATTATCATTTAGGCCCACTTGGGTTAGATTAGGACATTTATTATTAATTTATTTAAAGAAGGGTTAAAATAGGTAAAATCAAGGTTTAATAAGTAAATCATTTTTAATATGGGGTTATACATAAGATAAATTCAACTATAAATATTCATTAGAAAGATAAAAATATTTCCTACATAATGATAATTTATTTATAATTTTTAGACTTTAAATAAATTAATTTATTTATGACACAACGATGATGCAGTAATTACCCTTTTAAGGAAATATTAACATAATTGATGTTATAAATGCTCAAATGAATGTAATTTGAGACTTTTTATGAATTCCACTAATTTTATAGGTTACTATGATATATTAGTGTTGATTTAATCAACTTGGTTCGAACATATAATTCTGTTATGACTTTCACAAAAATCATATATCAAATAGTGTCAAAATTGACACAAAATAGTTTTTAAATAAAATATTATATTATTAATTGTTATTTTATTCCTAAAAACCTAAGGTTCGGCCAAATGACTTATATAAGGATATATATATTAATAATAAACAATTTGGGGTTCGTTTGGCATGTTATAGTAAGTGTATTAACCATATAGTGAAAGAAAACAAAAATTCACGGTAAAAGTTAAATTATTTAACTTAGAGTTAAATCTAATTGATAAGGTTAAAATAATACCCTAAACTTGTCTAAATCCTATTGGTTGATAGTATTTCGACCCAAACCCACTTTAGCTTAGAAATAAGACCCTTTGGAACCATTATAAACCGATTTTGACATTAATATAAAATAATATTTTGAGGTATTCCTAAGGTGTCCCTCTCCTCCCTTATAAAAGGACACCTCCTCCCCCTCCTCCTCACACCAATTTGAGCACTCAAGCTCGGCCAACCCCTGCCAAAATCTCTTCTCCACTTCCCTAGAAACATCCTAGAGGTTCTGGTATTCCTCAAAGACCAATTTTAGTTCCCTAAGAGGAGGTCTCCAAAAGGCGCTTCAAAGAAGAGGTAATTACCGTTACCAATTCTTTCATCTTTATTTCTTCTTACACTTCTTCTTATTAGGTTGTTTCATTATGAAGTAATAACATCAGTATGACTAATATACTGATATGTTATTATATGTATGAAACAACCCTATTTCACCATCTATCCATCCTACAGAAAAAGAAATCACCGCGCGTGCGTACGTACGGAATACCGTCTCCACGCCGTGGTGTAATCTATTTTCCACCACCACCTTACATGGATGGGTATAATGGTGTAAAGAATAACTATACATAGTTATTACAACATCATATTGATTCTGATATATTTTATAATCCACTCCAATTCAATTCAATACTTATGGAAATGATATCATCGCTCGTGCGTACGTACGGACTACCGTCTCCACGACGCGATGAGATTCATTCTCCATGTTAACCATTTAAGAATGATTATAAAGTATATATAAGAAATAATAATGAAATATATGACATTATAAAGCTACTGGATTTATGTATATATATATATATGTATGTCATCAACTTACTTCCATTCAAGACAATAAGGAAAGGAAAACAGCGTTCATGCGTACGTACGGACTACCGTCTCCATGAACGGTGTTTTTCATTTCATTTATCTATCTATTATATATATATATATATACTGAATATATATGATATATAAATCATATTTTATATTCTGTAAGTAAGTAAATCATGATATAAGTAATAATAATGTCAAGAACAACAAGTCAAAACACCTACGATAAATGAAACGATTTTACCCAAAACGCTTCTTTAACATGGAGTTTACAAAAGAGCGGGTAATATAATGTCATAAGTGAACCATATATGATATCATAACAATGAATATGATTTTGTAAAAAGCCAATGACATTATTTAAACCATTATACAGGAGGTTCGGACACTTACAAAGCAAGTTGGACCTAAGGTAAGGGAAATATCACAATCTCATTTTTATCCGAGATTGTTTATACTTTGGTATTTACTGGGGTGTATTTTATTATCCACATACATGTTTCCTAAATATGTAATATTATTTCCATCCACCTACAATTGTTTAAATCCAATTTTACCCTTCTATGAGTTTTTAGTAAAGGATATGAAAGGAATCTTTTTTCGTTTTTTCGTACGAGGTACTTTTTGACTTTTTCGACAAAAGTACGAAGAATGTTTTTTTAGCTTATACAACATGAATGGATTTTTAAAACATTATTTCCAAGAAGCTTCCTTTACAAGTTTTCAAGTTTATTTTTAATCAACTTCTTCTATTTTAAAGTCGTATGACATGTTATGAAAGGAAAAAATGTTTTTGAAGAAGAAAGGATATTTTCCTCAAGAATGGAGTTCAAGTGTTTTATCAAAATTATTTTCCATCTAAGATAATAAAGGGTTCTATTTTTATCCCTATTATTACATTTATTTGATCATGTTGTGATGGAATTATTTTTATGAATTCCTTTATCTTATATGAAATGTTTTATGATGTCACGATGTTTAAGATTCCCATTTTTATTACATGGGTTATGCAATGATGTATGATTTATGATTTTGTGGCACACATAAGAATGGTATCATTATAAGATGGGTGGGACCTATATCTCCCTCCAATGCATTGGGTAAAGATTTTATATCTCATGAGATAGACATGGCTGAAATGGTAGGTTATACCGGTTCAGTGAAACAGGACTGAAACGAGGGTTACTCGATTCAGAAAGGGACTTTGTCCACTAAGATAGTCTTGGCAATGAGTCTTGACTAACAAGAAATGATTCTCTATGATTATGTGTGAATGCCACAAAGTTTCATGTTTTAAGTTACGATTATTGAGATTACATTTCACTGCCATGATTTACCCCATGTTATGAAATTATGATCTCTTTTGCAGGTTAAGATTTCCAAAAGTTATGTGCATGTGTATATGATGTGATTGATATTTCTTTTGTTTACCCTTACTGAGCATTTGAGATCACCCTTTTATGTTTTCTTTTCCCCAGGATATAAAGAAAGGTTTTAGGTAAAAAAAAAGGGAAGATCTTTATGGGAGATATTGAAGATCTTTCACCACGATTAGAAGATTACGTTCCGAGTTTCCAAAGACACTAAACTATTACGATCCTTGTGTGTGTGTTTTTGTTATGTACTAAGTATTCCTCAAATGTCATGTAATGTCCATGTACGTCAGGCTACGGGTCTCTACATTGCTTGATTTGAAATATTAACCATTATCCTGTATAAATATTTGGTTTGATTTGTCTCAACTTAGTTCTTGAACCATCTCCTCTGGTAGGAAACTCCAACCTTTATAAATGTTTACTGCCATGAAAGTGATGAGAACCAGGGTTCTAGAGTTACGTAAAATAATCCTTGGACACATAAACTTGTACATAATAAAGGTGTAGGGATAATCCATAGATCATCATATTTAATTTAATAATAATTATCACATAAAACTATATAATAAATAAATAAATGAAACAAAAACACAGGTTAGTGAAAGCTCATGATCATTCACAACATGCCAAAACAACTGCATTTAATATTATTATAATTCATTTTAAGTAATTATTTTTAAGATAAATTTACTTACATTAATAAATTTGTTATTTATCTTAAATTTTAACCAATAAAAAATCCTTGAGAGTTTTTCAACAATCCCATAAATTATAAATAAATAAATATAGTAAATTTGTTTTTAAATTTTTTAAAATAATTTAAGTATACAACAAGTACTTCAGAGGTCACATGATGTGAATTTATTATATAACATTCAATATCTTACTAGAATTTAATATACCAGATGATTTATATATCATTTAATATATACTACATGGAATGTAAGTCCACAAGGTGTGTACTGAAATACATGATGTGTTGTTCTTTGTATTCAAATAATATAGTATTTATGTCATGTATAACCACATGAAAAACCATTAATTTATGTGATGTGTACCATTATAATTCACGTGTGGTACATGGTGTGTAACAAATGGATACACATAATGTATTGGAACTGATTACATATAATTTAATGATATGGTGTGTTGACCAAAATAAAATTTTGAAAATCATTTGATGTATACCTTGTGTGGAACAACATGTCTCGTACAATGTGTATATTCAGCTACACATCATATAGTACATGTATCACCCTTTTTATGGGCTAGTATTTGATACATTATGTGTAATAACATTGTGTACTAACCCACATAACTTGCCATAAATTATGCATCATGTAATTCATGTGGGGTAAACAACATGTACATGCAAATTACACTTCATGTACCTTCTATAAAACCACATACCACACCAGTAGTTAATAAACTATGTGAAATGGAATCATTTATTGACCCATATGGCATGCCATGATTTACATGGTGTGTTCCTTGTATATGTTGACCAGAGTTACATGTCGTGTAATCTGGTGATACACATCATATAACAGTGTCATGCAGACAAAGACCTCGGCACCTCCAAATGGGTCCTTCAAGTGTTCTTCATACATGTTTGGCTTGTTCTTATCCATATAAAGTTATATTAATATATAGTGTAAACCATTGAAACTATAAATAATATTTAAACAAGAATACTAGAAAAAAAATTCATGGAATTTATCAAATAAATAATTATAAATTATAATGGGACTGCTCTGATACTACAATAAGGTTATGGGGTACAACAAAAGCATTGGATCAATGCCAAATTTAAATTTTTCATCAATATAAATGAATAAATTGAAGGATAAAAATGAGTGATCCTAAAAATATCATACATAATATCATGAAAATTTAATTTATAATTAATTTAAATTAAAAATTACCTCATATATTATAATCTCTTTGACCAATTCACATTTCCTCTCTTATTGAATTGTTTATTATGGTTGATAATCCAAGAAAGGATTTCTATATATGTATCCACATGTGCTACATGAATCTATAAATAGTGTTCTTGATGTCTCAAGTGCCACCGTGAAAGGATTAAGTGCTTCATTCCTGTAACACCTCGAGCTTCCACGGTACGCTTCTCTTTGAATAATATAGTAGCGTGTGTTGTACGCAACTTCGAGTTCTAACACACACCACGACCAATCAAAGTAGTCGTTATGAATAGTAATACCTACTTTTTCAAATTTTAGAAATTTAATCTCTCAAAATGGACTTCATTTTTGGATTCGGAGTATCTAATTTAGCCTAAGGTGAAATTTTGGTACTTTTCGGATAACTTTAATATTTTGATGAATAGTGAAAATTACTAAATTTTAATTAAAAACAACTTTTTTAATAAAAATAATTAATAGTTATAAATTATAAATTTGAGTGGTTTTAAAGTATAATTAGAATATAGTTTTACCATTTTATCCAATGGTGTTCATTATAATTAATTTCACTTTGAAATTCGACATAAACAATTGTCAATCTTTTGATATATATTGTTTCTTAAAAACACTCTATTTGTTGTGACAGCGGGAATTAATTATAAAATTAATTAATGCAACTTATATGTTTGGAATTTTGTAAAATAGACATCATTTTTGAATTAAGAATATCAATTATAGCTTAGGGTGAAAGTTTGGCATTGTTTTGAAAAACTTCAATTTTTGATGAATAGTGAAACTACTAAGTGGTAGTTAAAAAAACTGAATTTTTCATAAAACTTAATTTTACCGCTTCTGTGATTGGAATTTCTAAAATTCTAGAGACACGGTTAATATCAAGGAGTAAAATTTGGTTCAATGAGACGAAAATAATTTTTTGTGAATAGTAACTTTTTACTTTTATTTACCACGGTTAAAAGTAAATAGGGTAATTAAGGGTAAAAATGATATTAATATTACACTAACACATGTCCTAATTCTATTGGAAAAGTGTATCTCGACAAAAAACAACCTTAGGAATAAAATATTATCATTTAGATCCACTTGGATTAGATTAGGACATTTATTATTATTTAATTCAAAGAAGAGTTAAAAGAGTTAAAATCAAAGTTTATTTACTAAAACATTTTTAATATAGGGTTATGCATAAGATAAATTCGATTTTAAATATTAATTATAAAGATAAAATTATTTCCTACATAATTATATTTTATTTATAATTTTTAGACATTAAATAATTTAATTTATTTATGACACAATGATGATGTAGTAATTACCATAATAGTGAAACAATTAAAATAATTGATATTATAAATACCCAAATAAATATAATTTGAGACTTTATGTGAATTAAACTAATTTTATAGGTTAATATGACATGTTAGTATTGACTTAATTAACTTTTTTATAAGTAATCATTCTGTTATAATTTTTACAAAAATCAATTATTGAATAGTGTCAAAATTGACATAAAATAGTTTTTTAAAACAAATATTATATTATTAATTGATATTAAATTCCTAAAAATCTAAGGTTCGTCCAAGAGACTTATATCATGATAGGTGTATCATTAATGGACCACTTTGGGGTCTCTTGGATGTATATAGTAAGTTTATTAACCATATAATATAAAAATAAAAAGAGACATTGTAGAAGTGAAACTAATTAACTAAGAGTTAATACTTAAAGATAAGGTTAATATAATGACCCAAACCTGTCTAAATTCTATTGGTTGATTTGTTTTAGACCCATAACCACCTTAAACTTTAAATAATATACTTTTGAGCCATTAGAAACCGAATATGAATTTATTATAAAATAATATTTCTTGCTTTTCCAAAGGTGCCCCTCAACCCTCTTATAAAAGGGCACTCTCCCTTATCATTAACTCACACCTTAAAAGCCTTTTGGTTCGGCCAACCTCTTCCCAAATACTCTCTAAACTTCCCTCACTACAACCTAGAGTCCTTAGTTTGATCAGAAAGCCAACCTAAGTATCCCTTTTGATCAAATTAAAAGGAAGAACTCAAAGAAGAGGTAATGATTTCACCACCCTTTTTCAAGTTCCTTTCTTCTTCCACTTATTCTTTCTTTGTTATTACCATTATAAAATAATGAATAAATTATCTCCTGTATAATTTAATATTATTATAAATATGGTACAACCATATTCAGTATTCTATCCATCCTTTGAATGACATGTCACCATACGTGCGTACGTACGGCTTACCGTCTCCACGTCGTGGTGTAATTGTTATTCAATATATTATTATTTGGATGGGTATAATAATGATTTGTAATTAATTTAAATAATAAATATAACATGATAATTATTCTGTATATATGATATACCATCCAATTATATATTATTTTAATATCAAAAGAATGATATTTTCGCTCCTGCGTACGTACGGATTACCGTCTCCACGACGCGATGAGATTCATTTCCAAGTTCATCATTCATCGACGATTATAAAAATATATATTACTAATAAATATGTAATATATTACATAATAATTATACTGGATATATATATATATATATATATAAGGATTTATGTACTTACATTCAATACTATATGAAAACTGAAACAGCGTTTATGCGTATGTACGGACTACCGTCTCCATAAACGGTGTTTTCAATTTCATATATATGTATATTATATATATTTATATTCTAAATATATATGATATATTTATCATGTTTTATATTTTGGAAGTATTTAAATCATGATCTAAGTGATACAACCAAGAGTGACAAGTTAAAACACGTACGATAAAGAAAGTGATTATTACCCAAAATGTTAACTTAACATGGAAATTATTATTAAATGGGTAATATAAAGTCATAAATGAATCAGTTATGATATCATAAATATTAATATGGTTCTGGTATAATTTAATAACATACTACGATCTTCGTACAGGAGGTTAAACGTACCCTCGACTAAATGAAAGTGCAAGGTAAGGGGTTTTCATCTCACTCATTATTCCCGTGAGATTCATGTCATATTGCCACTATTACCTTTTGTGTGGTGTATGTACTACCCATAATTGTATTGTTTGTGTAATACACTTTAATTTATGTTTATTTACATATTCATTGTATGATACCTCTTTCATGGGTTGTATGTTTCGTAAGTTACCAAATTGGTAAGAGTTAATTCCTCAATCTCATCATTATCCGAGATTGTTTATGTGTAAGTATTTACGGGGACATTTTTATCATCCATGTCCATTTTTCATAAAAATGATTTAAAAATGAATATTTTAAGGATTTTTAAAGTTACCCTTTATCAAGATCAAAATTTCAAATGTTTTAAAGATTTATCTTTCTAAATCTTTTCAATTAATGTCCATATTTACAAAATGATTTTAAGGATTTATTTATATGGACATGAATGTTTTGAAATGATATTTCTTTTCAAAAGTTTCAAAGTGGTATGGGAAACTTTTTTTCAAAAATATCTTTTAAATTACTTCCTTTATAAATGTGTGACTTTTCAATGATTTTGAGAAAATAGATATTTCTCTCAAATAGTTTTGATTTCATCTATGTCAATATCCTTTGATGGATTTTAAGCTTATTTGAAGTTGATTTATTATGATAAAAAACTTTTGTATTGTATTGAAGTTTTTTTGATATGTTTAACTGTGGATGTGTTATTTTTATACCATTCATGTAACACCCCGAGCTTTAACGATACACCTCTCTTTCAGTAATGCAATAGCTTTCATTTTACGCAAGTTTGAGTTCTAACACACCGTGACTAATCAAAATAGCCATTATGAATAGTAATACCCACTTTTTGAAATTATATATATTTTATATTTCAAAATGGACTTCATTTTTGGATTCGGAATGTCGAAATTAGCCTATGTTTAATTTTTTGTAGTTTTATGAGAACTTTCAATTTTTTATGAATAGTGAAAAATACTTAAAACAACTTTTTTAATAAAAATAATTTATAGTGATAAATTATACTATTGAGTGGTTTTAAAGTATAATTATAATATATTTTTACCATTTTATCCAATGGTGTTCATTAGAATTAATTTCACTTTGAAATTGGACATAAACAATGGTCAATCTTTTGATATATATTGTTTCTAAAAAACACGCTATTTGTTGTGACAGCGGGAATTAATTATAAAATTAATTAATGCAACTTATATGTTTGTAATTTTATAAAATAGGCATCATTTTTGAATTCAGAATATCAATTATAGCTTAGGGTGAAATTTTGGCATTGTTCTTAAAAACTTCAATTTTTGATGAATAGTGAAACCACTAAGTGGTAGTTAAAAAACTGATTTTTCGTTTAAATGAAACATTACCACTTCTGTGATTTGATTTTAAAAAATCCAACATACATGGTTGTCATTAGGAAGTAAAATGTGGTTCAATGAGATTAAAATAATTTTTTGGTGAATAGTAACTTTTAAGTTTAATTAATCGCAATTAAAGGTAATTAGTGAAATTTATGGTAAAAATAGTATTATAAAAATATGGAATGACCTTTACACTTGTCATAACCCTATTGTATGTGTCATGGAAGACCAAGAAAATCCATGGGTCAACTTGGGGACCCCATGGAGCCACTTTGGTAGGAAAAGGACAAAAATAACTTTTTATTTAATGTTAAAATAAAAAGGTCACAAACAAGAGTTGTTTTACTAAAACAATTTTTAAATAGGGTTATAAAAGTCATATTATTGACTATAAATATTCATTAGAAATATAAAAAGATTTAATACATCATCATAATTTTTTTATAATTTTTAGACATTAAATAAATTAAATTATTTATGACATCATGATGATGCAGCGACTACCTCATTAATTAACGATTTAAATAAAATGAAAAGATAATGTAAAATCCATGGCTTAAACTTGTCCAAATCCTATTGGATGAGTATATTTCGAACCCTTATAACCTTAGACTAGAATTATATAAGTGTGGGACCTTTAAAATCCGAAACTCATTATATAATAAAGGAACATTTCATTACTTTCCAAAAGTGCCCCTCCTCTTCACTTATAAAAGGCCCCCACCACTACCACCTTATTCACAATTTCAAGCCATTTGGCTCGGCCAACCTCTGAAAAAATACTCTCCCAACTTCCCTCTCTTACTCCTAGAAGCCTCACTTTGGGCAGAATTCTTCCCAAGGAAGCCTTTGGCTCAAATCAAAAGAGTTACCTGATTTTAAGGCAATGTCTTCTCTTGTGTTCTTTTATTTTATTTTTCTTATCCAACCCCATAACTATTTTTTATTCTTTTCTTTTGTAACAACACCAGTATCCTCAATATACTATGATGTTGTTATAATAAGGATTTGAGCTACACTTACACACACCTACATCTAATGGTTAAAGAACATACTGTTTCTGTGGATGGCGAATTTTTGCCTCACGAAACGATGATTGTTCAACACTCATATAACACCTTCAAAGGTGGCCATTAAGATGTCACTATATTTATATATGATATATAATATGTTTATGTTTTAATTAATCTTCTATATTTTTCATTTATGACATACCTTTATGATTTCCATTATGGGTAAACGCGATAATTTCATTTTAGGAAGTGCGGACTACCTCCCCCTCAAAGTGATTTGAATCGTTAATGCCATACGTGGGATGTATAAAGGATGGAGAAAATATTATTATACATTATATTATACTGTAATTATATTATAGATTTATATAATTATAAAATAATTCCATTAAACACGAAATAGAATTGAAAGTAGCGTTCATGCGTACGTACGGCTTACCGTCTCCATGAACGGTGCATTTCATTTCTTACCCCTAAATGTTACGTAATATTATAAATGCATTTATATACTGGATATATATGATATATATGACATCTAAATTATGAACATAATTCTGGATATAATGGATATTTCGACACATGAACAACTTGTAATTATAAGAAATATATTTTTGACTCAAGTACCAAAGATCGACAAATCGACCGTTATTAACTTAAATAATTACATAATGTTCATGACATGGTAATAAGTGATATAAAAGGAATAATGAACTAGAAAAAGGTTCCTAAGAAGGTAGATATTAACTCTAGTTTATTATTCAGGAGGTTAAAGAGCGGTCGAGTCAAGTCGGACACGAGGTAAGGGAATTTCGTAACCCAATTTCCATTCTTTGGGTTAATCTCCTACTTTCAAATTATGTCATGGTATTATTATGTCATATCTTGTATTTGTACTTTCTTTATGTGTACTTATAGTGAATACACATAATAGACCTATTTTATTTTAAAAATGATCTTTGTAAGGACTTCGTCTCAATCTCCTTTCATTGAGGCATATTTGGTTTTATACACAACTTTCTTTTATACGGTGTATAAACCTCTTTGACTTTTATGTTTATTCAAAAGGAATCTTTTTATACGAAGCATTTACTAAACAAAAAAAGGGAATGTTTTTGTCGTATGTATGCGGCGAAAACGACTTCTCCGCCGCCATTTCCATTATTTGAGTTTCGGCTTCCTCAACAAGCCATACCTTTTTTTTAAAAGAAAAATAAATACCATGTTTTACCTTTATTTTATTTTGGTATTGAAAATGGTTTTGAAAGTGTTTTTATTATATCAATGTGTTGTATTGATATCTTGTGATTGAAATGTTGAAATGTTATGTTTCCTTTATGCATGTTTTATGTGATACGATTATGTTATGGTTTTTGATATGTTTAAACATATTCATATGAGGAATGCATTGGATTTAGTAAGTGACGGGTGGAGCCCGCTATCGCTCCTCAATGCATCGGTAGGTCTCATGAGATAAAATAGTGTCTTGGCACGAGGCCTTGACAAAATCTTATTTGTGGTCTTGGCACGAGGCCTTGACTACATGGTTATGATAGTCTGGCATTATTCATTCCATCATTATGAAAGTGGTTATTGATATTGCATGTGATTATTCGACCAATAGAATATATATGTGAAGAAGTATATGGCATTATCTCATTTTACTTTTTCCATATTATGTTGAAGTTCAAGTTTAAAAGTGTTTTGTTTTAGTTATACATTGCCTTAAATGTTAATGTTTGTTTATGAAAGCTTCCGCAATATTGTTATCCTTACTGAGCATCTGAGCTCACCCCTTTCAATGTTTTAATATTTTCCAGGATGTGAAGAAGTATTTTATGAATGACCTGTAGGGATAGTCAGAAAGGGATATGAGTGTGGAATATGAAGACCATGTTATTGTAGTTTTTTTTACTTTATGATGTAATGAAAGCCTTATGAATGTATCTAGTGTTTCCAAGGCTACTAAACTAATCGGTCTTTCGAGACTTGATCTTTTGTGATCATGCCAATGTTACGAAGTAATGCACCGACTCTGGGTAGCTGGGGTCGGGGCTTTACAATTCATGGTTTATGGAGAAAGTATTGACATTTCGTATGCTAGTTTTAATACGAATGTTTATGTTATGTTTAAACCTTTTCATATGGGAATGCATTGGACTTAGAAAGTAACGGGTGGAGCCCGCTATAGCTCCTAGATGCATCGGTAGGTCTCATGAGACAAACTGGTGTCTTGGCACAAGGCCTTGACAAAATATTATTTGTAGTCTTGGCACAAGGCCTTGGCTATGTGGTTATGATAGTCTGGCATTATGAATTCCATCATTATGAAAGTGGTTAGTGATATTGCATGTGATTATTCAATTAGTAGAATATCCATGTGAATAAGTAAATGGCATTATTTCATTTTATTTCTACCATATTATGCTGAAGTTCAAGTTTAAAAGGCTTTTGTTTTATTTTATACGTTGCCTTAAATGTTTATGCTTATTTTTGAAAGTTTCCGCTGTATTACTTACCCTTACTGAGCATTTGAGCTCACCCCTTTCTATGTTTTATTTTTCCCAGGATTCCAAGAAGTGTAATGTGATTGATATGCAGGGTTAAGACAAGGGAATAATGGTGTTCATAAAGATTATTTATGTTGTCTTGTATGTCTTAAAGTGAAAATGTAACATTCATGTATGTGATCTATTTTTCCAAGACTGCTAAACTGATCGGTCCTTCGGGACTTGATTCCTTGTAATCATGCCAATGTATTAAAATAATGCACTAACTCTGGGTAACTGGGGTCGGGGCGTTACAGTTGGTTTCAGAGGAAGCTTAGCAATAACTTTGGAAACTAGATTTAGATAAACTCTGATTAGAGCGCATAGCCCTAAGATAGACTTTGAGAATTAGTATAGAAGAACTTCCTAAAATTTTGTTATTATATAGATTTTGTGAGTTTTTCAAGAAATAAATCTCTGTCTGGATACGAGCAGGTTGAGGTAGCTCTGGCACAGATGTACCTTGGGGTAAAACCTGAAAACACCGCTTTGAACTAGACTCGAACGGGAACTGGTGCACGACAACGGGCCTTGCTGCACTCTTGGTTACGACACTCCTGGGGGATATGCTTAGGATAATTCTCATTTTCTTTATAAACCATTATGAAGGGCTCTTGAGTATATACTTACTCAAAGAAAACATTTTTATGATTATGGATTATGTCCATAAACTGTTCAATTTGTGTTAGGTATTTTACAAATTTGGAATTATTCACTGCAATTCATAAACTGACCTAGTTTATACTATTGTATAGAAATGGCATCCAGTAGAAGGAATGTGAACTTCAGTAATACGTATGATCCAAAGAGTAAGAAGGATCGTATCTTTCATGGTATTAAGACATCATTTAGAAGGGAAATAGTCTCCCACGTATTATTATCATATGAAGAAATAGTATCATGTGTGGATAAGATAACTAAAGAGTTTACTGCGTCCTATGGCTTTGAAGGGAAGCAATAGAAGAAAAGGATGGAAGAGAGAAAGATGGATAAAGGGAAGAGGGAAAAGAAGAATTTCCCCATATGTGATAACTATGGGAAGAAACACCCTGGAACTTGCCTGAAAGGAATGGGAGTTTGTTATAAGTGTGTAGGAAAATGGCACAAAGTATGTGACTACAAGGGTAAGAAAATGGTTTCAAATGTACAATGCTTTATTTGCAAGGAGTTTGGACACTACGCAAACCAATGTCCCAGTCATCAGACTATGCTACAAATGATGTTATTGGATAATAATCAAGTTATGATACTACCACAGATGAAGAGGAATGACTAGTGTTCCTATGTTGTTATTTTAGAATTATTTCATTTAAGTGTTGTATCAATGATGTTCTGGAAATAAATAAGAATTGTACTGCAGTACTATTTAATTAAGGATTTGAGATTTTATGGTACTAAGAAAAGTGACTCTACAACGAGTTAATTTTTTTTTGGAAATTACATGGTTGAAGGAAAGATAAACCTTAATATGGTCCTAATATTGAGGTAGTGATTTTGGAATAATAGATGGTTGATTTTGGTAATTCAGGATGTTGCGGTGTTGTAAAAGAAAATATGAGGAAGGCGTTCACATGTTATTACCTGGAAAAAAGGATCCTCATTATGTTTAACTTCCTTGTAAATTTCAGACTGTGAGTTTGGATAATAGTATTTTGGATAAGTCTAATGGTTGGAATGGATTAAGTTTGAAAGGTCATTTTTTTGGATTTTTATAAAAGGACAACACGCAGACCGTGTGACGGCCCGTCGTGTCGGACAAAGCTGCGGGAATCGAACCCACAACCATAGTGCAATTGGGATTTATCGCCTACCATTGTGCTACATGAAGTTCCTGGATGGTATAATGTAGTTTCTTTACATAAAGGGTCTGATATGTGAATTATAAATTCATTATATTTGGAACCCTATACGATTAAGATAAATAGAGTATTTTTGAGTTATATTATGTTTTGGGGTGAAAGATGAGTTTGTGGTAGAAATTTATTAATGGATAAAACTCTAATTATAAAGTAAGTATATCTCCTTATGATCTTATCCAATCTCATAAATAAATTCCTCAACATTAATAAAAGGAACTTAGAACAAAAATGTTATCCTAGATGGTACCTTAGATCATCACTAATTTATGGCTTTGGGATTGTTGGCCTTTTCATAGCCATATTCTCTACCACTCTCCATCAGATAATTGATGGTTATATTTCTCTTCCATATCCATATTTTCCAACATGGAACCCTAGTATGTGTTATTTTCGGTAATCTTCATACTTTCTGCTCTTTATTTTAAATAGAGGCCTCATTAATTCATTTTTTGATGTGGGATTTCAACTAATATATTTTGAAACGTCAAAAATGTGTTATCCTAATACCTTATGTTTTGTTGAACAGATGGTATTTTAAATCATCATAGATTGATGAATTTAAGGACCTCAATTTTAAACTTGTTTGTGAATGATGACCTCAATCACTACCTATAAATATTTACGTTTTTCCTCCAATTATATGTCTATAATTTCCACCAATGTCCTCCTAATCGAGATCATAATTTTGTGGTGACCCTTTCAGTTCTCTTTTCATCTTGTTAAGACTAAATTTTATTAACCAAATTTTCGATGTGGGTTTTTCCACAAAGATATTTTCTTTTTTCAACCTTTATTTTCAAAGAACAATATCAAATTGTGAGGACGCAATTTATTGAAGGAGGGGAGAATGTAACACCCCGAGCTTCCACGGTACGCTTCTCTTTGAATAATACAGTAGCGTGTGTTGTATGCAACCTCAAGTTCTAACACACACCATGACCAATCAAAGTAGCCGTTATGAATAGTAATACCTACTTTTTAAAATTTTGGAAATATTATTTCTCAAAATGGACTTCATTTTTGGATTCTGAGTATCGAATTTAGCCTAAGGTGAAATTTTGGTACTTTTCAGATAACTTTAATATTTTCATGAATAGTGAAAATTACTAAATTTTATTTAAAAACAACTTTTTTAATCAAAATAATTAATAGTGATAAATTATGAATTTGAGTGGTTTTAAAGTATAATTAGAATATATTTTTACCATTTTATCCAATGGTGTTCATTAGAATTAATTTCACTTTGAAATTGGACATAAACAATTGTCAATCTTTTGATATATATTGTTTCTTAAAAACACGCTATTTGTTGTGACAGTGGGAATTAATTATAAAATTAATTAATGAAACTTATATGTTTGTAATTTTGTAAAATAGACATCATTTTTGAATTTGGAATATCAATTATATCTTAGGGTGAAATTTTGGCATTGTTCTGAAAAACTTCAATTTTTGATGAATAATGAAACTACTAAGTGGTAGTTAAAAAAACTGAATTTTTCATAAAACTAAATTTTACCGCTTCTGTGATTGGAATTTCGAAAATCCGAGAGACATGGTTAATATCAAGGAGTAAAATGTGATTCAATGAGATGAAAATAATTTTTGGTGAATAGTAACTTTTTACTTTTATTTACCACGGTTAAAAGTAAATAGGGTAATTAAGGGTAAAAATGATATTAATATTACCCTAACACATGTCCTAATTCTATTGGACAAGTTTATCTCGACCAAAAACAACCTTAGGAATAAAATATTATCATTTAGGTCCACTTGGATTAGATTAGGACATTTATTATTATTTAATTCAAAGAAGAGTTAAAAGAGTTAAAATCAAAGTTTATTTACTAAAACATTTTTAATATAGGGTTATAAATAAGATAAATTAGATTGTAAATATTAATTAGAAAGATAAAATGATTTCCTACATAATGATATTTTATTTATAATTTTTAGACATTAAATAATTTAATTTACTTATGACACAATGATGATGCAGTAATTACCATAATAGTGAAAAAATTAAAATAATTGATATTATAAATACCCAAATAAATATAATTTTAGACTTTTTATGAATTAAACTAATTTTTTAGGTTAATATGACATGTTAGTATTGACTTAATTAATGTTTTTCGAAGTAATCATTCTGTTATGATTTTTTTTAAAAATCAATTATTGAATAGTGTCAAAATTGACATAAAAGAGTTTTTTAAAACAAATATTATATTATTAATTGATATTAAATTCCTAAAAATCTAAGGTTCGGCCAAGAGACTTATATCATGATAGGTGTATCATTAATGGACCACTTTGGGGTCTCTTGGATGTATATAGTAAGTTTATTAACCATATAATATAAAAATACAAAGAGACATTGTAAAAGTGAAACTAATTAACTAAGAGTTAATACTTAAAGATGAGGTTAATATAATGACCCAAACCTGTCTAAATTCTATTTTTTGAGTGGTTTTCGACCCATACCCACCTTAACCTTTAAATAATCCACTTTTGAGCCATTATAAACTGAATATGAATTTATTATAAAATAATATTTCTAGCTTTTCCAAAGGTGCCCCTCACCCCTCTTATAAAAGGGTACTCTCCCTTCTCATTAACTAACACCTTCAAAGCCTTTTTGTTCGACCAACCTCTACCCAAATACGCTCTCAACTTCCCTCACTACAACCTAGAGGCCTTAGTTTGATCAGAAAGCCAACTTAAGGAGCCCTTTTGATCAAATCAAAAGGAAGAACCCGAAGAAGAGGTAATGATTTCACCACCCTTTTTCAAGTTCCTTTCTTCTTCCACTTCTTCTTTCTTTGTTATTACCATTCTAAAATAATGAATACAGTATCTCCTATATACTGTAATATTATTATAAATATGGTAAAACCATATTCAGTATTCTATCCATCCTTTGAATGACATGTCACCATACATGCGTACGTACGGCTTATCGTCTCCACGTCGTGGTGTAATTGTTATTCAATATATTATTATTTGGATGGGTATAATAATGATTTGTAATTCATGTAAATAATAAATATAAAATGACAATTATTCTGTATATATGATATACCATCCAATTATATATTATTTTAATATCAAAAGAATCATATTTTCGCTCGTGCGTACGTACGGATTACCGTCTCCACGATGTGATGAGATTCATTTCCAAGTTCACCATTCATCGACGATTATAAAAATATATATTACTAATAAGTATGTAATATATGACATAATAATTCTACTGGATATATATATATATATATATATATATATAAAAGTATTTATGTACTTACATTCAACACTATATGAAAACAGAAACAACGTTTATGCGTACGTACGGACTACCGTCTCCATAAACGGTGTTTTCCATTTCATATATATGTCTATTATACATATTTATATTCTAAATATATATGATATATTTATCATGTTTTATATTCTGGAATTATTTAAATCATGATCTAAGTGATACAACCAAGAGTGACAAGTTAAAACACGTACGATAAAGAAAGTGATTATTACCCAAAATGTTAACTTAACATGGAAATTATTATTAAATGGGTAATATAAAGTCATAAATGAATCAGGTATGATATCATAGATATTAATATGGTTATGGTATAATTTAATAACATACTACGATCTTCATACAGAAGGTTAAACATACCCTCGACTAAAGGAAAGTGCAAGGTAAGGGGTTTTCATATCACTCCTTATTCCCGTGAGATTCATGCCATATTGCCACTATTACCTTTTTGTGGTTTATGTACTGACCATAATTGTATTCTTTGTGTAATACACTTTAATTTATGTGTATTTACATATTCATTGTATGATACCTCTTTCATGGGTTGTATGTTTCATAAGTTACCAAATTGGTAAGGGTTAATTCCTCAATCTCATCATTATCCGAGATTGTTTATGTGTAAGTATTCACTGGGACATTTTTATCATCTGTGTCCATTTTTCATAAAAATGATTTCAAAATGAATATTTTAAGGATTTTTAAAGGTACCCTTTATCAAGATCAAAATTTCAAATGTTTTAAATATTTATCTTTCTAAATCTTTTCAATTAATGTCCTTGTTTTCAAAATGATTTTAAGGATTTATTTATATGGACATGAATGTTTTGAAATGATATTTCTTTTCAAAAGTTTCAAAGTGGTATGGGAAAATTTGATTCAAAAATATCTTTTAAATTACTTCATTTATAAATGTGTCACTTTTCAATGATTTCGAGAAAAGCGATATTTCTCTCAAATAGTTTTGATTTCATCTATGTCAACATCCTTTGATGTATTTTAAGTTTATTTGAAGTTGATTTATTATGATACAAAACTTTTGTATTGTATTTAAGGTTTTGTGATATGTTTAACTGTGGATGTGTTATTTTTATACCATTCATGGTTTATGGAGAAAGTATTGACATTTCGTATTCTAGTTTTAATATGAATGTTTATGTTATGTTTAAACCTTTTCATATGGGAATGCATTGGACTTAGAAAGTGACTTGTGGAGCCCGCTATAGCTCCTCGATGCATCGGTAGGTCTCATGAGACAAACTAGTGTCTTGGCACAAGGCCTTGAAAAAATCTTATTTGTAGTCTTGGCATGAGGCCTTGGCTATGTGGTTATGATAGTCTAGCATTATGCATTCCATCATTATGAAAGTGGTTAGTGATATTGCATGTGATTATTCAATTAGTATAATATCCATGTGAATAAGTAAATGGAATTATTTCATTTTATTTCTGCCATATTATGATGAAGTTCAAGTTTAAAAGGCTTTTGTTTTAGTTTTATACATTGCCTTAAATGTTTATACTTATTTTTGAAAGTTTCCGCTGTATTGCTTACCCTTACTGAGCACTTGAGCTCACCCCTTTCTATGTTTTTCAAGAAGTGTAATGTGATTGATATGAAGGGTTAAGACAAGGGAATAATGGAATTCATAAAGATTATTTATGTTGTTTTGTACGTCTTAAAGTGAAAATGTAACATTCATGTATGTGATCTATTTTTCCAAGACTGCTAAACTGATCGGTCCTTCGGGACTTGATTCCTTGTAATCTTGCCAATGTATTAAAATAATGCACCGACTCTGGGTAACTGGGGTCGAGGTGTTACAATTCCAATCTCTATTGATCATAATAAGTAATATCTCGTTCCCTCTTTGTTCCTAAGAGATATAGGAAGGTAGGATTCTTCTATCTACATGTTGATAGAATTCAATAGAGTGTATCTGTTGTGTCAAAAACTCCAAACATATAAAATGATATAATTTAGAATATATACTTAGGGTTAAAATTGATAATTTCATAAAGTCCCTTATAAAATAATTTAACCTAAGTAAAAATACATGTCAAATAAAAATATTATTATCTTTATTAAATTACATGACATGTATTTATTTCAATATCATTTCTTAACTAAATAAATATATATTTATTTAATTATACTTAAATATATCATTTTAATTGGATAATTAATCTTGACCAAAATCCCCCCATAGAATGTATCATACCATGAATAATAAAATATCCATTCTATAAAATTAATAAATATGACATGTACTAAACTTGTGAATATATATTTATTTTATTATTTTCATAACCTGAATAAATATTTATTTTAATCTATTTACTAAATTGGTGAATAAATGTTTATTTATTTATTACCTTTTGATTAACTGAACAATATATAAATTCAAATCACATATTCTAAACTCAAATGTCACATGATTAAATTTATGTGATCAAATTTTACCAGAATAAATACTATTCCATAACCTAGGGAATAAATTAATTCTTAAACATAAATTCAATAAAATTTAATTAGAATCTATATAAAATTAGTGTGTAACTCACTAGGCCCCTTTATCGATGACAATAGGTGAACTTACCAAAACTCAAAGATTAGCATCTAGAAACATGTAAAGGAACCCATAGAGAAATAGTGTGATGTCCCGGCTCAGGTGCTACTAAATGGTTCCCTGATCCAGTTGGCCACATGACCACAAGAACGCCTCCCCGTATTCCAAAGGGTTTCGAATAGGAGCGAGGGTATTGTAAGTCAGTCTTGGGGATACTATACCATATTTTATCAGAATAAAATACCAGTAGAAGAAAACAAAAATAACCAAGTATGATAGTGTATAAATAAACAGAACAATACCATGTCATATGATATTCAAAACAAGAAAATAAAATTCTCAACTAAAAGGTAAAACAAGTTGTGAAAATTTTATTGCCAAGTGTCTACAATGAAATTAAAGTAAAGACACAACAACTCCCAAGTGGGTCCTGAACTACATCCAGTTCCCTCTCCCATGATCTAATCCCAAATAGAAACCTATCACAGGTCCTTGACCTTATCATTTCCTACAACAAAAAAGTCTAATCGGGTGCCGATCAGGCGGCCCGAATAGGGTGTGAGTACAACTCAATAGACCACCACCAATGGTGTCTAAAACAAGATCATTCAAAAGATAGTTTATGCAATTTTATAAATCAATAAATACATTGCATAATTAAATAGTTATCACATTGTCATTTAATCTTTAATCATCACATTAGGACCAGTTTCAATTCATGTTTTCCATTTGAATCATCATTAATTATTATCATTCATTTTGTGTTGAACTTCATGTCAAGAACCCAAAATCCCATTCAGTTTAGGTTTCCATGCCTATCACTCCATATTTCATTCGGTGTAGGTCGTCATGCCTAGCACCCCAAAATCTCAATCTTGGAACTATTGGGGAGGAACTCCATGTCCAAGTCCCAACTTCTAATTGGTTTAGAATGCCATGTCTAGAACTACAAGAATCTCTTCCATTTAATAATTCTTTAATTCGCAATAATTAGCCACATCATTCCATTACCAATCCAATAATTAGTTAAACAATTCAAAGGCCATTAGTTAACTTAATAATTAACTAAGCACATAAACCATTAATTAATTCAATAATTAATTAATCAATCAAAACAATTATCATTCCATAATTAATTCTTCACAACTAATTATCCATATCAAATCTCAACTTTTCATAATTAATTCTCACAATTAATTATCTTTGATCTACATCATGTCACATAATTAATTCTCACAATTAATTATCTTACATATCCAAAAATCATTTCATAATTAATTTCCCCTAATTAATTATCTTAACATAATAAATTCAATATCTCAATTACAACATATCAACCCATAATCAATCTCTAAAACAAATATCTATTTGGGAAACCCCCCTTAATTTGTTTTGTGATTCAATTATCAATTAATCACCAAGGCAATCACATGTCAATTCCACATTCCTAATTACTCCAATTTAGGAAATAAATTATCAAGGGAAGATATAAAATACATAAACTCGCATTCACATAACAAATACATGACTATGGGAGTTCTATTTATACCACCTACCTCGCTTTATTAATGGACGTTAGCCTAATAGAAATCCCCAAAATCCGAGCGGCACAACGTTGTCGATCATGCTATGTATCTAGATCCCTAAACCAAAATTAAGATCAAAGTCATCCAGATCTTACAAATCTAGATCAAGATCCACAATTCTAGATATATATATCCACTCATAGGTTTATATCCATGGAAATGGTGAAGATCTTCCATGAAAAGGTCAAGGAAATATTGAGTAATGAATGGGAGAAGCAACAGGGTGAAATCCACTTATCGGGAAGAGAGAGGATCTTCAATCCAGGATTTTGATCTCGAAGAACAATGTTCAAATCAACATGGAATCCCTTAGGAATGCTCTGGGATCACATATAATTTTTCAAGCCCAAGACAAGGTCGAAATATGGGAACCTTTGAGGAATGAGTGGTTTTAAAATGATATTCAAATAAAAAATATTGTGTGCACATTTTCTTTCATAAGGGAACACGATTAGGGAAAATCATGTGCTAGCCATGCGGAACTCTCTATCCAGGTTTTCATGATTAGCACAGTTTGGTCGCACATTTTTTCAAACTGTGTGCAAACCATGCGGACCTCACTATCCAGGTTTGAACTCTTGGCATGGTTTGGTCACACGGTTTGTCAAACCATGCACAAACCATGCACAACCCATTGTCCATTAGTTTTCCTTAAAATTTCACCCAAACACACTCCAAGCCACTACTCCAAACCAAAGGTACTTAAAAACCTCAAAAAGTACCTATAAATGCGCCTGAGATGACTCCATAAAAGTCCATAATCTTACAAATAGGTTAATGTAGAAACTAAAAAAAACTACCTATGAATTCTATTATGTAATATAATCCCTTTTTCAAGTGATATCTCATAAAAAATGATGCATACTCATGTCATCAACCTATATTAATGATTTTAATTTCTAAAATTACCTCTTGTATAAACTACCATGGACATGGATTTTCCCAGATAGCTCCATTTTAATCAAAGGGACACCAATTGTATTTAGGATGCCTCTACATTCTCCTAGTGGAGCATATCCCTCTTCTAGGGTTCTATGTGTCTTATTTCAATGCCAATATCCTCCTTCTAGACTCATCGATTAAGTATTTGTGACTATTTTATCTATTCAACTTTTTAGTTTGATCTAAAGGATGTTGCTTTCACACATATTTATTTGAAGATTTCTCTTGTCCTAATCTATATCAGGTTCTCCCCATCACCATTCTATGATTCCCATCGCATCCATCCTCTCAGCTTCCCTTTCCTAGATCTGGTTTCAGATCTTGGTTTCGTGAGGGTGGATTGTTTTCTCCTGGGATTCATTCATGGATCTCTATAGGGGCAACCCGATGGTGAGTGGTGGTAGTCTAGTTTCTCTCTCGGGTGATGGAGTTCAAAATCCAAGTGATTGATTTGTTCTTAATATTATTTTGTTAGGTGTTAAAATTATAGTTTCATTTCGGGTGAGAGATAGGGGTTGTTCGAGATGTGGTGTGATGGGATCGTTGGTGTCGATGAGGATTTTCTTAAATAGTTGAGTGTGGAAAAATGTTCTGTTGGTCTTCTAGCCAGATTCTAAGAAGATAATTTCATCCAAGTTGTGGAATCTGATTCGTTGGCAATTTTATGAGTGATTCACGTGAATTTCACCCTATTATACATTGGTCTTCTTGGTTCTGTTTGTTCTTAAAGAGCATATTTCTTCACGTGTACTAGTTTTCCTTTTTTCATTTGGAAGCAGTGTAGTATTTTGTAGTTTCCACTGGGTGGGAAACCTCAAAAGAGGGATGGGTGAGATGAGACCCATCATTCATTCATTCATCATCACTTTGATGGATGGATGGGTACCTTTCCATTTACATTTTCTCATGGTTTTGTAGTCACATATTATGTTGCATTAGGTTGAAATTGATGAGAGTTCATTTCATTCTTTTTCATGTGGGCGGCTCGAAAGAGGGAAGGTTGTCCTAGCACCTTTCATCTGACTCTCTTCAACATTTATATGTTGGTTGGATAGGTGCTCTACAATGTTGTGATGCCATTATAGTGAAACTTCTTGTTAGATGTGGTGATGCATTATATTGACTCATCTCACTATTGTGTTGTCTAGAGAGGGGGATATGAGGCTTTCTAGTGTATATTTGGATGTTTTCTTCTTTTGGACTTGTAGGATTATTTTAACCATTGTTTATTTTGTTTCTTTAAGTCATTTTTCCTTTTTTGTAATGGGTTCCATCTTTCCCAATCCTAAAAGTGGTTCTCTATTATTTATGTTTAATAAAGGGGGATTGAACCTTAACCTTTTCAAAAATAGTAAAAAGGGAAAGAGATATATTTTTCCATTAATATAAAAAGAAAAAAATCCTTTCTTATCCATTAGATTTTTATCGTATCACTTATGACATGCCTAATGCATACTAATTATCTGTGAGAATATATCATCATGATTTCCATCGATACATCTAAGGATGTGATTCATGATACACATTAACAAAGATCTTAATTCCCATGAAAAATACACATATCTATAGATAGGAATATCTAATGATATATAAAAGATGTGGAATTCTTATTGGTATTTATTTCCTCATGATCACCCTTATTAGAGGTCACCATGTGTGAACTTCATGAGAAGAAGATTCAATGTATTATGGGCCTCTAATACATTATATTCAAACTTCATTTATGTCACTTAGTAATATATATCCAAACCATATGAAATTTGTATTTAAGAATATCATCATAGAATCTCTAGGTTCTAATTATATCGGGGAACTTTTATAACCAATTGATGTGGTGAGTAATATAAGTACATTATCTCATTAAAGTTATGTATAATATAAATCATTATGTGATAATATAATTTATTTATATTCTGGTAATTGAAATTAGAGATTCATTTGGTTCTTAGAGACTAAATCCAACATTACGAACATTTTATTCCATTAAATGGATAGATATATCTTATTCACTTGACTTGGACATGGAAATCCTCCCTTATTCATTCAATTAATGTCATGTCACTTATGATGTAAATAAGGTATTCTACTTCACTGAGATCATATGTCATCGGTATTTTTTCCCATGCATAAAATTATGTGATTTTAGATATACATTAATAATGATCTCATGTATAAGGAATAATAAATAAACTCACATATATGAATTATAATTATATGTATAATATGTGAAATTTTTATTGGTAATATTATCCATATGTTCTCCCTTTTTTGTGATCCCAAAGTGTGAAATTTATGAGAATAATTATCAATACATATGATCCCCCGACACTAGATAGTCATACTTCATATATTTGTCCTCATAAAAAAATTTATATATCATAGGACATAGATTAAGATAATCATCATAAAATCTCTAAGTTATCTGTATAGTGGATAATTGTTATAACCCATTTATGCAACAAATAATATAAGCACATTATCATATAAATAATGTTGAAATAAATTTTTCATGTGATAATAATATAGCCTAGTAATTATAAGTAAAAGATAAAAGTTAATTTTAGGGAAAAAACACAAACAAATATCATGTCACTATATTAGATGATTCTTTTGAGGAATATTTATTCCTCAGTGTGAAATAAATTTTGTCCCATGGAAGCCTTCTTTGGTTTATCTCATGGAGTGAGAAACCCCTTTATTACTTTTTATCTGATATTTTCTTAATAATTAAATATCTCAGGATGATTTCATCCTTCTCATGTAAGGTTATGTAATTATGAATTCAACTTATGAAGATTATGGTCATAGATGACCATATTCCTCTTAATCCACAACATTATATCTAGGATCCCTACATTGATATTGAAAATAAATCCAACCTTGATAAATTCATGGTTTATTCATTGAAAAATAATATTTTCATAAGTTGAGGTTGATGATGGGTGTTAAAATTATCTTTCATAAAGGTCCAGGAAAGCATAATGTCTTCCAATTTATTTCGATTATTTGGATTTTGTTTTCAAAGGGTGAAAATGGAAAGAATATATGGTACAATCATTATTAAAGGGGGTTTAAATTGATAAAATTAAAAAATTAAGTAAATATTTCAACATTATTTTTTGGAAGTTTTTAAAGTGTTTTTGAATCGTATATGTATGGATAGTTTATTCAACATGGTGGAAAAAAGGAAGATCAAGTAGCAGTTGGTATAGATAACTTTGAAAGTATCATTGGTCATTTTTATTTCAACATCAAGTTCAAACACAAAGGATTGGAGATGATTAATTGATATTTCTTGGATAAGGAATAAGGAGCTTCAGTAATGTGACTATTGGTAATCATTTTATCATTTTGGTTCGGAAGTAAATAAATTCAATATATGTGATTAAAAGTTATATTTTTTTAGTTGGTATCATTTGACTAAAGATCAAATGGTATGGAAGATATTTTTAATATATTTATGAAATACATATTTTAAAAAACAAAGGGAAAAATTATTGTAAACGTGGTGAATATGTTAAAATTATTTTAGTATGAAGTAGAATAAATATATGAGGATATCGAAAAATGAATGAAATCTCTATTAAATAAGGAAAATAGTCAAGTGATATTAATTGATTTAATGGACTCCTTGTATTGTATTCTATTGTTAATATCCAGATAATATATTGTTGAGGATTCTCTTATATATATTACGGATTTTTTTTCAAGTGACATGAGGTGTTTAAGGAAGTTTGTAACACATTGGAAGATGGATGAAAAAGTGATAAAATCCTTCATCATTGTCAACTATAAAAGTTATAGTGAACTTTCACTAGAATTATAGTGGCCAAAATGGTAGCTCTATAAGAGAATATATGTCATAAGAGTCTTAGTGGTATGGAAATAATCTAGCTAAATTAGTGGTTTTCTCTATCATTATTATGTTGTGTACTTGATAACTTTTATTAGAAATGGTAAATTCACTCAAATGTTTGTGATTTTGTGACATGTGAATGTGTATATTTGATTGTGTCACATGAGATCAATTGGTTTCAACCCAATAAATAAATTATACCTCAATAAGGTGGGTATATTTCAAATTTGAAGATCAGTGGCTAGAAATAAAATATTAGTTTAGGTTATTTGTGGTGGTTGGTGATTTTTGAGTTTGAAATTTAAAAATTAGAGGGTTTTATAGAGTGTGTTTTCAATTTTATTGTGTGTTAAAAAAATTATGGATAAGTGAAATAATACTTTAGGAGATTCTAGGCAAGAATTAAAATATGATAAAAAATATTTTTTTTATTATTTATATATGAACACTCATATTAAATATTAAAAATTTATAATTTGAATAATCCAGACATCATTGTGTGTAGAAACAATTTTATATGATTTTCATTATTGTTTATGATTAAAAAGGGTGCTATGCCTATAATTATATAAAAATAAAAGAGGATGGATAATGGCTCTTCTTACAAGTTCATACTTTAAAAGAAACGTAAAAAATATTTAAAATTTTGAAAAAAATCTTACATAATAATTAATAAAATATTAAAAATTTAAATACTTGAATTTAAAGATGTTATGTTACAAAAAATTATTTATAAAATTGAGTAAATTATAATTTATTTAATAATATAAATTTAAACATAAAAAAGGCCTATAAAAACTTATAAATTGATATAAAAATTTAACTTCACTAAATTAATTTATCTAAGAATCTTTAACATATAGAGACACACACACTAGAAATTATATTGAAATAATTAACTATTAACTAGCAAACTAATCTAAATAATTAGTTTTGATATTTATTAATAATTTAATTATAAAAAGACCTATAAAAATATAAATAATTAATTCACTAACAAAAAGTAATTAATTTAAACATTAATAAGTAATAATATTTACTAAGTAATTAAATTAATAAAAAATAAATCAAATATTATAATTTATTTAAAAAATAAAAAAATTTAAAAATTTAAAAAATTTTATAATAAAAAGGGTTTTAAATATTATTGAAAATTTAAAAATATTTTAAGAAAAAGAAGTGAAAATATGAATATATAATTACAAAAAAAATATAATTGAAAATAAAAATTAATATTATTAAAAATAAGCTAATAGATGAAAAATAAATTGAAAAAATAAAATTAAAAACGAGAAGAAAAAGAATAAAAAAACATGTTAGGTGATAAAGGATCATGTGGATGTGAATATCAATTTAGGTTATTCATATGTCATGGTGTCTATAAGAATATACAATTTTTGTGAATCAATAAGTGGCTTAATTTTGGAATTATATTCTCTTGTTTGATTGAGCTAAAAAGGGAAGTATATAGAATATTGAAGACATGGTATCGAAATATACTTAGTAGAGGAAGAAGATAAAGGGAGAAAGAAGATCAATTCTTCTCATAGTTAGTTTCTCTTATTTGGTCCTTATAGATAAAATTTGTATACTTATAAAGCTATAAAGTAATCAAGATGAAAGAAATCCATGGAAGAAAAATAAGTAACATATATAAAATTATTGATGAAATAATATTTCAATTTTATATTGATTCAATAAAGGTTTTTTTCCTTATATTTCATCTCATTATTGAAATAGTATGCAAAGGGTTGGGAAGAGAAAATAGCCATGGGACGTAATGGTGGATTAATTCTAAATCATGTAATCATATTAAAATATGTTAGTGATTTTTATATATCATTAGTGAGTCATGTTAGCATATTGATCTAGTCCCCATATTAAATTTGACCCATATAAATACATGGTGATGTTGTGCATATTTTATATTTTTCATATGTGAATGAGGGGTGAAATCAAATAAGCAGCAAACAAAACAATCTATCCAATAGATTATTATATCAAGATTTGGTTAATATTTGGTTCTTATAATCACTAAGACTAACACACTTGTTTCACATAGTTTTTTTATTTTTATATATGTAATGTGTTTTATATATTTTTTATATATTATGTCCCATACATGTGTGTGTGTGTGCACGTGTGTGCGCTTTATGTTTTATATATTCTTAGTTTAATATATTTTTTTCACTTTTTATATGTTATTTGTTATTAAGTATATAATATATAATAAATTTGTGCTATGTTTTATGAATTTTAGGCTATTAATTCATAACTATGAAAAAAATACGTGTAAAAAAAATTAAAATATTATGTAAAAAATAATAAATAAAATATATTCACATCAAAATAATTATAATTTAAATTTTATAGTTGAAAATAAATTGTATTATATTTGAAAATAATTTTTAATCTTCTTTACATTTTTAATATTAATTTTAGGTATATAACGGTCAGTTAACGAAAAAATGATCATCCAATAAGTTATATATGAGTTAAAATTTAAATTTATTGACAACTATTCTTAAATTTAATGATTTTATTTTAGAAATAGTTATTTATAAAATTGACTAATTGATATAACTAAAATATATATAATATTACAAATTTCAATTTAAAAACAAAATCTAAAAAAATATAATACATTAAAAAACCAAAGAAATTTATAAAAAATAAAATTAAACTACTTAAACATAATTAAACTATGTTAATAGTAAATTATTTATAAAATATATAAAGAACAAGAAAAAAGGTAAAAATTATATAATATTAAACTTTTAAAATTATCAAAAAGTTCTATAAAAACATAACAAATTATGAAAAAAATATCTAAATTTCATTTAAAAATATTATAAATTAAACTATTTAAATTTAAAGATGTTATTTTATAAATTATTAATTTATAAAATTTATTAAACTATATTTTATATACTAAATAAAATTTAAACTCATAAACAAACCTAAAAAACTAACAATTTTCAATATAAAAATAATAATTATTATTATAATGATGGATGTCATAATTCTCATATAAATTCCTCTTTTTTACCCAACCATTGATGGTTGAGATTATTGAACCACTAATTAAATTATCAAAAAATTATAGTGTTATGGATAGTCTAAGGATTATATATATAATGGGTGTTTACCTTGATCTCTATGCACAAAAAACGAAAATGATTCATGGGTTGAAATCCTTATGATCATAACCTGAAAAACCTCTCTCTTTTATTTATTTATTTCAAAACACATTATTAATATGAATTATTTAAATGATAAATCACAAATTCCACTCATTTGATGGGGTATTTATTAATGGGTAATTTTTTATTTTCATGGTGAATATTAATATTTTTTTCTTCATCTTGGTATCACATAAAAAATATATTTATCGTGGATTTTTTGATGAAAATGGATTAAGAAACACAATAAAAGTATATAACAATGTTTTTACATAAGTTTGTGTCAAAATATTCCTCCAACATCAACTCTTGATGATTAAACAAGAAATTTTACCTAATGACTCAACCTCATTCCTTAAAGTGGATGTAATTATAGTCAAGATCATAATAAAAATATTTATGGAAAAGGTTAAATAAAATAGTATTATCGTTGTAATAATATATCAAATTAAATAATAAAATAGTACAATCATAATTAGTCAAATGATGGAAAACCATATTGAAAAATATTTATATTGAAAATTATTGTTATTTATGGTGTGGAATGAAACTAATCATTACAAAAAACATATCTTTTATCATACCATGAATAAGGATGATGATATAATGAATTATTATGTCTATTATTTCTTTTTAAAAACTAATGTGTTTTATATTTTCATAAAACTAAATTCTTATAAGGGAGATTTTCAATGATTTTGTTTTTAATAAATATTTTTATGATTGATTGGTTTTTTATTTTTATTTTTTGTAGATTTATTAGGATCAAATGAAACTCATTAAAAGTAGTGAAAATAATTAGAAACCTCAAATACAAATATCAAATATGCATGAATCCAAAACCATGTATAATATAAAATTAAGAACATGTTATGGATAATATATTGATGAGATTTAGTTACTGTCTTTATCATAGTGGTTTGATGAAGATCACTAAGTAGTATCTAATGATCTCCCGCCATTTTGGTGTGTCAATGGGATGATATGAATCACCCAATGCTATGGAAATATTATCCTTATCTATATAGTATATTAGTACCTCTCATGGTAAATTAGTAAGAATAAGTGATCTTTGGGTATGGGAGAATTGGAAAATTATAATCACACATGAACACACATACAACATCTCAATAGCATTGGACCATTGTATAGCCCTTGGTAAATTATCATGTGTTCAGGTATTAAATCATATTTTATGAAATGTATGAGTTTTGAATGTGGTTATAAACCCTTTTAAACCCTTGTTTAATATAATTCTCCCATTTGATTCATCTTATGAAGCATTTGACAATAATGATAACCAAAGTAAGAGAGAATAATCAAGTGATAACACTTATCATTCAACTTCCCAATGTATCATATCATGTTGTGTGAATTATATCATATGAATCATTATATAATTATATAGAAAATTTATACACTATGTGTAATTACATGAATCGGTTCATATTGGTAGAACCAAATAAAAACCTAGTTCTGAGAGAGTGGGGCCTTGACCTGTTCAAATTTTTAGATTTTGATCAGGATTTTTTGTTTTTAGATGAATTTTAAAAGTTTAAAAGGGTGTTTTTTAGATGGGTTTTTGTGAAGAAAATGCTTGAAGTGGAATCTCATGTGTTATTTGGATGTGGTGGCCTGGGTGGTGGTGGTATAAACCTACTAAAACCCCAGTGGAAATACATCAAAGTTTTGTTGGGTTTGATAGTATTTTTATACCAGTGTCCCTACCTTTGGAAGTTTGATGGTAATCGGTCCGAGTTTTGGTGGTGTTCAATACATATTTTTTAAATAGAATTGAAAATTTAATTTCACCCAAATTTTAAAAGTTACCCTACTTGGGGTTCCCTCATATTGGATAGTTCGGATAGAGTAGATGTCAACTCCATGTCCCCCTCTTCCTTATCTATTTTATATTTCGATTTGGGTGTTCTGAGGCTTGTTTTTCATAACAGTTTGAGGTAGGTCAGTCTCTGATTCTCCCATTTATTATAATTCTCCCTCCCTCTATGATTTAGTTCATTTAACCTAGGGATTAAATATATGATTTCATTGAAGAACAGTGAAATCATACAACCTTGATGAGGCTTTCATATGGCTTGGCTAGAAGAGGCTTGGAAGAGGTGAACAGGAAATATAGATCTCCATTTCATTAATAGTAAGTTCCAACACTAATTATTTTTGGTTTTTCTATTAAATTGGGATATAATTGATTGATTAATCAATGATGGGTGTTAGTTTTTGGGTCTATAGTAGTCTTGAGGATGTTTCGGGGGTATACCTCGCCCCATTGCTTGAGGATTTTCCTATGGAAGGTTGCCTGATGAGTTTTACTTTTTTATGATTAAAAAATTAATTATGAATTTGATTGTATTAATTAATTATAATTGTTTTATAATTAATTAAAATTTATTTTATGGATTTATGGCCTCATGGAGGTGGTAGATGGATGGAATTGACTTTCACAAGTTTAAGTAATAGTTTTTAAGCTTGCTTAGGGGATTAACTCCATCATGAGGTGGGTTGTCCCTAAACATCATCCTATAGTTTTTTATTTTGTTATTTGACATGTGATATGTGGTATCACCACCCATGATTGATCTTAAACTGAATTAAATTGTTTCCATTGATCCATATGTGTTGGGTAAGGACTTCTAGAGTCATGATAGACCCTCCAAGTATTATGTCTCAATTCCTTAACCATCGATGGTCATAGGATTTAATTAAAGTGTGTTAGAATTTATAATTAGGGCTCACTATGGTCTTACTCTAAGTAGACTAATTTTTTTTGGTTATTATGGTCCCCTAATAATTATGACTTATGGGGGGACCACTTTGAGATATACTCAAAACTGAGAGGGGGTTAAATTAGTGATGGGAACATTTTAACAAATTTTAAATTTTTATCACTTTATCTATTAGACCTATTAGAATCTTGATTATTTGATTCCCTTTTTCTTATCCTATCCAAGTATGTGAAAGTAGGTAAAATATGGAACATGGTATTTTTAAAAGGATAACTACCCAATCAGAGTAGTTAGTCCTTATCGTGTATATTAATAACTAGAACATGGATTCTACACTATAATGTGATACCAAGTATAGTGGTTTGAAAAGAAAACAATCCTTATCCTAAGTGTAAGTCCCTGAACTTGATAAGGGGGTGCAGAAAATCCTAAATATATGGACTAGTGATGACCAGGTCTAACTTGTATCTCATCGTTCATTCTTTATACTACCTATGAAGATAGTCTCTAGATTCTTCTTCGGGTACTTTGTAACACTTTTTCCTCCGGATTAGCATCGCATCGGTTGTATTGATAGGGTGAGAATGTCCCACTATGATTGGGAATTGTATCCTTTTTTATGTTATTAAGGAGGTGAAACATTTGTATGATCCTAGTGTGTGATTGAAAAGGGGGTTATGTGTCCATAAAATCAGCCTATGCTGGTTATGATGTCCTAAGATGGTCTCCAATGGGTTTATTTGTGGAGCCAGAAACACCCAACGACCCTGGTATCCATGATTCATGGACCTTCTTTCCAAAGGCAGGCACTCATTGGATAACTATTTGTCTAACGACACTTTAGGACTCCATTGGTCGAGAGGATGGGAGATCAGGCTCATCACACCCTTTTGGGGGTGATTATTTCCTACTCTGAGACTCTCTTATAGATTTAATCAATGTTCATATGTTTTTGAATCCTTGGTTCTTTCCTGAAGAGTGTGTCCATATATTTCCCTTGGGTTACAAGACCAATCATGGATACACATGAATTAAAAATTGATGAGACAATTCTAGTTGAATCCCTATGATGAGGTGCTCTGGAGTTTATCATCATCTAGGGGGTGGACGTGGATTTGATATCCGGATTAGACCCATGAGATGGGTTTCCTACATATTCTCTTGGGAGGAATCAGAACCCACATAGTTTAGTGTCACTTAACTAGAAACACCACCTTTCAAGTTCATGTGACAAGGACCCATCCCTGTAGTTTAACAATGTGCGTCAAGGACGTGTAGGTGAAAGGCGCCTAGTCAAGATCCAATTTAGGGATTGAGCTGAGGTGGATCAGGATTCTTAGGAAAGATATGGTCTCCTGGATGAATATAATCCCACTGGGAAGACATCTTGGAGAATGTTAGGGTGCCTTGTATATCAGGTTTGGACCTCAGGGAGGCTTTCTACATATCCCATATGATTAGGAATAAAATCCCTCATAGTTTGGTTTGAGTTGTGACTTGATTGGGGCTTACACATGGGAGCTTCCCATTTGAAGGGGACATGATCTCTCATCTCATGGATGAAATGATATGGAGCACGGGCCTAGATAAAGGTTTACTATGCATCACAATTGTGTTGGGAATCAGAGTTCTCATAGTTCATTTTGGGTTGTGCCAATGTCGTTTTATCACATATCTTTAAGCCCATGTGATTCATGCTCGGTGTGAGAAACAAGAGGATGTGAAAGATTTAACAAAGGCACACTTTCTCTTCTCTATTGAGGGAAAAGGAGGAGTCTGCAGTGGAAGATGTCAGGGATATGGTGGATGAGGGTGCAGAGCAATGAACCCTTCAATGTAAAATGAAAATGAGGTTCATTAGTTCTGTTCTAAAAGGATGGGGGATTACTTCAGGAAGGATTACCTATAATGATTTCTGGGAAAGGAGAGGAATTTTTCTTTTCATGAAACGGAATATCAAGCATAGTTCTTTTGACTTATCACAACCCTTCATTGAATGGAAAATTGAGTGATTACCCTTTCTCCCTAGAACGGGGAGGTTCATGTTAGTATCCCATGGTTGGAATCCAGGTTACCATGGGAATGTAGACTTAAGAACATTTCTGTAGTCTATATTGATGTGGGGATTACCTTTGTGAATCCACTTACCATGGGTATGTAGACTCAGAATGGTGCACTGAAGCACCCGATAGTCCATTCATATGGGTTTGGTTGCTTTGGAAGAGTATTTGTCCTGATTTCGATAGACTCATTTGAGGAGGGGATTTAGAGGATAGGATGGAAAGGTAAGGGCATGATCAGTACAGGAAGGTGGAAAGCCTGGAGGTACCCTACACCACATACCATTTGTTCATATGGGGGTAACTTCCATGTAGCATTTTTCTATGTGGGTGGAAGGGTCATCCGCATACAAGGGTGGTACATAGATCTGGATTTGGTCAGTGTACAAGGGTGGTGCGCGGATCCAGATGTTGTCCACATACTGGGGTGGTACATGAATCTGGGTGTGGTCCACGTACTATGGTGGTGCATGGCATAGGGATCCATTCCAACACCATAGTGGTATGCAGCACTAAAGTCCCTTTGTGCGGTAGAGTGCTACATTGGGTAGGGTTTCGTTTGCATAGGGTTAAACTATGTGGTACATCAGATTGAAGACAGGGCATTAGTCTTGCAGTTCGTAGGGAGTTCATTGGCAAAGGGAGTATGGTTTGTAGTTCTCCTTTTAGGTTCATGGTTGTCCCATATTATTATTATTTCTTCTACTTATGGTTTGTAGTGTGTTTATACCTACTGGAAACTACTCATGGTCCTGTACTTCACTGGATTTTTTCATTAAAATTCTTTCATCTTTAGAAACCTAGATCTCCCAAAATTTGGTCCTTTTCGTGGCTCCCCTTGGGGTCCTTTTATAGAGTGTCGAGGAGGCCATATCTATGGGAACACGTCACCTTTTATAGAATCCCATGGAGGGATCATCCAACCCCAGATGACTCTGTCAACCAAGGCTCGCGGTGTTTCAGTTTTCGGTAGTATAAATTTCTTCCTCAATTCCACAAACGATGATATTCGCGGGGTGCTGTCAGCCTTTCCTTGTCTGCGAACTACTTAGTCTGTGGGGATGGTATGCGGGGGTGTACCTCTCCATCATTTTTTTCCAATGACATTGTTCACAGGTGTAATCTCTCCTCCTCTATTTTTTCAATGGTGTGGTTTGTGGTTGAACAATTCCTTTACCCATTCATTATATGAACTTCCTGGTTTGTGGGCCAACGTTTCATAGACCATCCGCATACCACTTGGTACGCAGTCTGTGCCTTCTACAAACCTTTCCCAGAAACTAGTATACAGACTAGTTTGGGTCCTTTTCCAAATTAGATTCCATCATTATTTTCCTATAATTTTTACCCCCACATGCATCCCTTCCCTTTATCAATTTTATGGGAGTATATGTTTTCCCTTTGAGGTTTTTAAAGACCCTACAAATTCCCCCCATTAGAATGAAGTCTGGTTAGAATGAAGAGGAGGTTATTCCATAGTAGAAAATGTCCCCAAACTGAACTAGCTTATGATAGAAAGGTGGACCTGTTGGGGGACCACACCTATATATAGGGGGCCTAGGTCATTTTTCTTTTACCTGGTTTCTCGTCAAAAAGAACTCCATAGAACACTCTCAGCTTTCCTTGTTTCCACATACTATTTTCTTCACAAAATTTGTTTTCTACAAACTACGAATTGTGTTCCATGAACTGCTTACTCTTCATAGTTTCCTCAGTCCTGAACCTTCCTTTGGATCCATGAATTGAACTATGGAATCTTAAAACATAAGTCTGAAATTCCATGTAGTAAGATGCTACGCTGCCTCCCTAAAGACTTAACTTCAAATCCGGTGAACTGAAATTTAAATTTCCAAATTGTATTTTAAATCTCTGAGTTCTGATCATTGAACATCCGCATAGTAGGGCTTGGTATGAATCTTTCCCATTTCTCAAACCAATCAACCCACTGGCCAATGCTTTGTGAGACAGCTTCCTACAGGGCATTCTGCATACTGCTGGTTCATGGGGGATGCATTCCACAAAACATCCCCATGCTTCATTATGTGGTGAAATGGATCTTCCTTTGGCGTTTTGGCCTTTTTTTCCAATTATTTTAATTGGAATGGCCCTTTTGAATAGTAATTTTGTTGTTAAATTAAGAAGATGGATCTCCCTCACACTGCCACTATTGATGATGTTGTTAATGTTGTCATTGCTCCCCTTTTGGTTGCCGATGAAAGGAAGAGTCTATGGAAAATGCTATAGGTGAAAAAATACCTATCGCCCCACTACATCAATCTTTATTGAAATTACTTATTGTGGTTAAAAAAGGAGTATCTGATCTTAGACAGGCTTACTATTTATGGATTTGGCCTGCTATCTGACACACCTATCCCAGAGCCACATGTGGTCGATCAACCCAACCTGGATATTTAGCATCACTATCCCTATGGATCTTATCTCATTGATAGGGAAATTTGTACTGAAGGATACCTCTATTAGGTCCTTGTTGAACTATACCCCTTGGAATTTGGAGGGGGCACAATGAAATCCAGACGAGATGGACCATTGTTATCATAGTGTTTCCCAAATATCCATACAAAATAAACAACATGGCTAGTCCTCTAGATGGGAACTTCTCTCTATGGGTTCATTTTTCTTATATTGGGGGTGTCCCTTATAGTTTAATCAATTTTTTTAGGAATTATAGGTTTAATTGAAGACTATGGGGCTATATGAGGTCGTTTGGGTGTCCCCGACTTATACTCATTGAAAAAGTGCCCTCATCTAATAGCTTTTGAGAAGGGGGAGTCTAGATACCAATAAATTCCATTTGACCCATGGGGAGGTTGTCATTAGCCTCTGGGACATTTGGATGATTTCTAGGGTCCCTATCATTGGATAAATGTATGACGAGTTTCTACCCCCCTCTTCCTATTAGGATGATGAGGAGAGGACTCCTCCTTTGGAAAAGAATTATCATTGATCAAGTGGATAAACTTTCATAGGATGATTCCCTCTACCTGAAACAAGACATCTCCTTCTTAAAGTGGTTTAGTGCCTTTTCCAAGTAGAGTGGCCTAGAGCTCGATGTGCAAAGACCTAGGTCACTTCCATCTAAGTAAACTCAAAGGAAAGAAGGCACCAACTGGACCATCTTGGAGGAGGGCCAATTCCACGAATGGGGATGGAAACTCATCCCTAAATTGGATCATTTGTTTCGGTTAGAAGCCTTCTTAGCCACATTTTTTGAGCGTTTGGCTCTTACCAACATGAGATTCTGGCGGTGTAAGAGTCGCGACCTTTTTCATGGTGACTCAGCTGGCCACCAGAAAATGTATCAACCTGGACATTCATGTATTAGCTAAGATTTACCACTTACTAGGTCAGATGACTGAAGGAAAGTCCCCTCAATGGATGGTTTGGCCCTTCCAAATCCTCTAGGGTTGGATAGGAGGCCACATGGGAGGCTACACATTTATCAAATCCTTTTTTATTCCTTACTCTATTCTCTAGTCATATCTTCAGAGCACCAGTGGGGTTATTCCAGCAGACTGGGCTGCACAAGATAAACAGGAAGACCTGACTGAAAATAATGAGTGAGAAATGATGGCTTGAATTAACTTCCAAGAACACTTCACCTATCTTCCTTATGATTCCCCTAATAAAACCATCATGAATGATTAATTCGATAACTTTCTTAACTGAGGGTATATCTTTTCTTTGAGGGATGGTATATTGATCGCCCGTATTGATGGGGAGCATATCTTTGAGGGATACACACCTTGTATATTCAGTAATTAGTTTAACTGCATTCAAATTTTGTGCCCCCCAACTCTTAATAGCACCTGTTAGGAGAAACATCTTATGATATCCCATCAATTATCACTAATGTTTACCTGGGAGGACACCCGATGCAAGGTTAAGCTCCCAAATTCCAAGGGTTTTGTGACCTTCCTTACAAAAGGTTATACTGTCACCTAGATTCATTCATATTCAACTAGCCATTTATCAAATTTAGTTCCCAATATTACTACCCCCAAGGCATCTAAGGAAAAATGGAAGGAGAACAAGAAGGATGTTTTTGGGCATTCTTGGCCAGGGAAAGTTATTTGAAAGCCTTTAGGTTCCCTCATAAGGGAGATATTGAGAACTTGGGGTGCGAGTTAAATAGTTATCGAGGATTCCACGGGAGACCAACCACCCATCCCATCTGATGCTATTTTTCTAGTGTCTTGGAAGCAATGGTATACCTTGAAGGTTCATCAGTCTTTTCACGATTAGTACCCTCACGCCTTGTGGTAGATCCTCCAAGAGAGGGTGGTTTCCCTTATTGATCTTGGTCATATGTCGGCACCTGCATACATTTCATATGATGAGGAACCCGATAGGGTGGGATTTTATCTTTAGTACCTCGATACCCTGAATTATACCCAGAACGGTAGCCACAATTACACTCATCGGGTACTCTCTATGTTGTGTCCAGAATCTGATGGAGAGCATGATGGTACTGTTGGTTTGCCTATAGTTTCTAAGATAGGGGAAGATACTTTCTCACACCTAGAGTCTTGTAAGAATTCAACTCCTGAGGTTACCGAGACTACGGAGGCACCTGTAAAGCAATTACAACTAATGAATCCTACTTCACTTTCCCATGCTGATTCTCCAGCACTGGTCATCCCAATTATAGCTTATTTTATAGATTATTGGTGGTTATGGGATGAACTGAGGGTGAATTCCTCCAATGAATAAATTTCGTGGCTAATTCAAGGAGGACGCTTTGACCTTCCAGGTTTTGGGGGAGCCATATCCCCCTTATTTGTTTCCACTGAAGAATATCCAGATGAGGTTGTTGTTTATCTGAGTGAAATGGAGAAATGCCTCTATGATCCTAATAACATATCTTACTGGTCCAACAAGGTAGAATGGATGGAGGTACTCCTATGACTGATGGATATTTAGGGAGATTTAATTTGATTCATAAGCCCTGATTTTAATTCCCTTTGATGTGAAGATTCTAAAATTTCCCTTCCTTACTTTTGTAGGAGCCTGAGGAGTCTCACGAAATGGAATCTTCCCCAATATACACCCCCAAAGTAACAATAGCAGGGTAGTGTGTACCTTCGGATATGAGGGTTATTGGGGAAGGTTCTCTTGGTGTTGTTGAGAATATGGAGGCAGTCATTATGAACCCTTCAGGGGAATTTCCTCTATCAACTCCACTTGATATTCCTACCAAAGATCCATCCCCATGGAATTCCAAGAAACATCACCAGGCATCTCAACTGTCGAAGCGTTTGGGAAGGGGATTAAAGGTAACTGCCAAACCTATCCATCTGGTCATAATACCATGTATTTTATCTCGTTAAACCATTGTCATGTGCCTATTTTTATATAGGGACAATATTTAACCAAGTATCAATTGCCCAGGAATCCAAGACTCTTATCCATTCTGTAGAGAATAATGGATACTAAAAACTGTAGTTTTCCTAAATCAAATGATTTTTGTCATAATGATGGAGGATAATTTAGATGTTGAAGTCCCAACCATACATGTAGATATTGCTACCATGGAAGAATATATGATGATCCTAATAACAATAGCTGAGCTGGGTGAGGAGTCTCAATTTCTACATGACATTGAAGGGATTCCCAGTTCTGGGGAGTCAACTACTACAAGCCAGCTAGATACCACCCTTGCAGAGAGAACGCATTTGGAAGTAGATACTTTAACTAAAAAAATTGACCCTACTCCCTCATAGGTAACAAACATAGGTAAGGATACTATCCCAAATCCTAAGAACTTATAACGGGATATCATGCCATTTATTCTGATCACAAGAGAGTCCATGACCCAAGACCCTAGAGTTTTGTGGTCATCTGTCGCCCCTTTTTTCAGACTGATTAACCCTACAATCCTAGTCTTAGTAAGTGATCTCTTAGAGGCTACCTTAGAGGTTTCTTGTCTGGTTGGTCTTAGCCTTGAGTCACACACTCTTCTAACTGACTCTAGCTCTCAAATGCTTATCAAGTATATAGTATCATCTTTACCGGGTGATGATGTTGTCATAAAAGCTGAAGTCATCGATGCTTCAGTAGGTGGAGGTTAGTTTTACAATACTCCTACCTCTCTCTCTTATCCCACTTTTTTTAGGGGTTAGAGATTTTTATTGGTTACCTTTCTAATTTCAGGATTATAAATGCAAATACCAGAGATTGCGGTGGGTGCTTCAATCTTGTATGTTGTTGCAACTATTAGGGATGATGTTGTTGAGGGATCTATTCGTGTTGTAGTCATTGAATCAGTCAACCCCTAGTGATTTTCATTACTGAATATATTTATTCATTGGGGAGTTATTCTAAAACCAATCTATAGAGCTTGGTTAACCTTCGACCAGGTCTCTAGAGGTCATGGAAAAACATATGGAGGTTAATTTCTCAAACACCACTTGCCTACATGCCGAAAAAGATTCTGAAGCTACACTGCTAGTTTTTGGTTCTAGGGTTCATTGGATTAGATTATCATAGAATATATGACATAGTTAAGAAGGTGGTTGCTTCCAGGGAGGCAACGAGCATGCTTGAGTCTCATCTTTTTTCTGCAAAGTTTTTGGATCATCTTGCCGCTGCTAGGAAAATCCTTATAAATGAAACTACCAATCAAACTGGGGAAGTCATGAGGGTACAGAGTGAGCTCACAAAGTATAGGTCCTTATAAGAACACCTTGACTAGGAAGTGGAGAATATTAGTAGGGAATTAGAGGGCCTTAAAAGGGAATGGGCCCATGTTTTAGCTGCATTTGATGAGGGGAAGCAGTGAGTGGATGAAGGGGAAAGGGCTGGTCTTGAGGCAGCATAGGAGGAAGAGGAATTGTGGGCGGGTGTAGAGTCCAAGACCGCGACTTTTCTAAGGATGTGTCAGACCATTGAAGAGTAAAATCATACCCTAATAAAACTCTATGAATCTGCCATATTTATTTTGTAATAGCCTTGTCCTTCCCATATGGAGAGGCTTCTAATTGTGGGTTCCCTCCATAACTTTATTCAATGATTTGAAAATATTTTTCCCTCCAATACTTCTTATTTACCCTTCTATTGCAATATTAATCATTTATGATCAAATAAATTATAAAAAATAATCCCAACTAGAAATCAATTTGAATTATAAACTAGGATAAGTGAATAATCAGTCTATGCTCTAATTTTTTCCTAAACTGAGGGTCTCAGCAAGCATAGTTTAACTTTTTCTTAGGATACATGGAGAACCCTACAAACTTCGTGTCGTCTTCATTATCACCCAATTTTTTTCCTAAGCCTGTAGTGAAGACATAGTGGGTATAACTTGACTTTTTCTTAAGATGAACTTTTTAGGTTTTTGACCTAACAATCTCTTCATCTCTTGATGATTTTTTGATTGCTTAATGTTTTTCCTAAACCATATGTAGCATAGGTTTAGTGAGTTGGCACTCAACTTTTGTCCAGGGTTCCCTTTTAGGGCTTTCATCCTAGCTAATTTTGTGTCTTTTTCATTGATATTTTAGAGTATTTCCCTTCATACTATCATTACTGATGTTTTAGGTTGAACATATTTGACCATGACTTGTGGGGTGAGGGCCCTAATTCAGGATTCACTAACTGAGGATGCCCTGAAAACTTTTAGACATAGATGATGGATTTTTCTTAAACCTGACTTGTGATTTCTATATATGTGTCATAGAATCCATGGGACATATAGAGATAGGAAAAACCTCCCCTAAGGACGGATTTTTTTTAGTTAATAGGCCATTTTGTGGCCAATTTATGAAGATTCGTCGGGGCATAATGTGCATAGTCAAACAAAGGTGTCTGCAAGACATCGGCCTTCCATTTCTGATGGCCAAGAAGTATTTATAGAACTTTTGGATTTATTTTTCTTGTGAGGACCACAGTGGGTGGACCTTTTAAATAATGACATATTAAAGTAATAAGGGAATTTATATCAGATTTGGATAGAGAAATGCTCCCACATTAATTTGGCTTCTGTAAAGGAGGTTTGAACCATGGTGCAGTTTAACGTCAAACAACCAAGACATTTGATACTTGTTTTGTGAAATCATAATACTCTAGATAGAGTATGTTAAATGGTTCATTTCCTCCAAAACCGTTTGGTCAAGTATGTCCTTAACTTTAGGCATTGAGAGGGGGGATATGTAAACTGTAATCTGAGGGGTTTCTGAATCCAAGGGATGAGGTGGAATATAAATTTCATAAGGGAATATGTATGTAGGAATATCTACTCCTAATGAAATATTTACCTTTTTTTGACAGGCCATTTATATGGGAAACATATCCATAACCACTAGGGCATGATGTGCATAGTCAAAAAAGGTGTTCACAGGATATTGCCCTTCTACTTTTTATGGCCAGGGAGGATTATGGAGATTCATAACTTTTTTGGACATAGAGTATGGCTCGTGAAAAGGGGTATTCCTTAGCATGAAAAAGGTTAATTTAATTTTGAACTTTATCAAGGATTCTACGAATTAGTGAAGGAATTTTTATCACATCCATGCAATTTGTTTCATTACGCAGGTCTGACCCTTGCATGAGCAGGGATGATATTTTTTTGCTTCATAGTGGGATCCGATTATGATATTTGGATATCACTATGTATAATGCAATGAAAATAATCAAGCTTTACATAGTTATTTTAAGGCTTTCTCGTATGTGTATTTGATTCGCACATACGGATGAGATTTTTTATTTTGGAGACAGATTCACCAATGATGCGGGAGTGTATGTCAAACCTCCTTGTGTAGATTGATTTATTGCACAGGGTCATGAGGGGAAATACCCTTGGATGTGACTTGGCCTAAAGGTGAATACCAAGTATCAGTATCATGTGGTTTAAATGTCATTCAATCGGGATGTCTATGTAGAATCCCTGAGTAACTATAGGGAAGTTGAGTTGGGGTGTTCTAACATCTAGGACGTGAGTAGGAAAAAAGTGTAAAGCATGGTTTCAAGGGTTCTTGGATCTGGAAGAATAACATGTGGATTAGAATCCATTAAGCGTGTGAAAATAGTAAAAGCCTCTCCTAGGGACTAATTTACCATTGGTTGATAGACCATTTTTGTAGGAAACATATACAGAGTTGTCAGGGAATATTGTGGATAGTTAAACAAAGGTGTGTATGGGACATTGAACTTCTATTAATGATATCAATTAAGGGTTATGATGGTCCATGGTCACTCAAATAATAGAGTCTGACGAAGGGAGATGGTTGGTTTGGACGTTTCAGAAACACTCAAGACCTGATTATTCACGAAATTCCGTGATTATTTGTGGAATTTCGTGATTTTTCATGGAATTGGGAGTCTCTTTATATAGATTTAACATGTATGTGAGGTGGAATATTTTGAGTCCCTTATTATATATGGGCCTAGATTTGAAGATTCGGGCATCCCGAGACCCTGCACAAATCATATTATCTATGTAAGGAGTGGGGGAATTTTAGCTATATTTGGGATATCGTGTAGTTTTTTTATGTCATTTGGTTAGGACTTTGGTCCATGCAGTTTAACATCATATAGTGATGAAAACTTCTGTACAGTTTAACATAATATCAAAAGGAATTTGATATCATAGTTTAATCTTCATGTCATAGGGATGAAACATGAAAGATATCATGTGTAAATATGAGATAATTAGGCCAGGATATTCCTGGTATTCCCAAAACATGAGTGTGGGAATAAGGTGTAAACCATTATTGCAGGGGGGGTCTCGATTCCAGAGGAATGACATGGGGCTTAGAAGCCTCTAGGTGTATAAAGAGAGGAAATTACTCTCTTATGGAAAAATTTTCCTTTGGTTTATAGGTCATTTTTTTGGGAAATATATGAAGAGCCTCTGCAATATAATTTTTATTGTCAAAAAAACATGTTTGTAGGACACTGGCCTTCCATTTCCGTTAGTCGTGGATGATTATGGTGACTCGGGATTTTCTAGGGCATGGAGTTTGATGGATGGAAAGAGGATGTTTGGGTTTTTGAGGGATGTCTAGGCCATTATTAGTTTCATAGTAAGATATAATTTACATAGATCTGATTCATATGTAAGGGGAAGAATTTGTTCCGTGATGGTAGGACCCGGGTAGGCCCATGGGTCACTATGTGTCCCATTGGTGGGTGGGAATCAAGCCACACATAGTCCTGGTATCCTGTATAGTTTAACATCATATAACAAGGAAGAAAGTTAAACAACTTGAAAATGATGATGCGATTGAAGTTTCAAGCTTGAACCACTTTGATGTTTTCTATGTATCCTAGTTAATTGGGAATAAAAGTTTGTATAGTTCTTGAAGGGACTTATCTACATATGTCTGATTTATACACAGGAAGTAAGGAATTTTTTTAGGTGGTGGTGCACCAAGATAAAGAATCTGGGAATCAATGTGTATCCTACGAGAGTAGGAATCAATCCATATGTAGTTATTGATCACAACATGGTAGGTGACCGATATTGGTAGCAATTTCCCCTTGAGTGAGAACATCATTGAGGATATGCAGTTTAACATCGTGCAGTAAGGATGAAATTTATCACCATGAAAGTATGACATTGTACACATGGATAGGGTGAATTTTATACCATACTTTCAAGAAGATGGGATTATTATACTCCTTTATGATTTTTCTATTCTAGGGAAATCTTAACTGCCATTACTAAGCTCACGTGAGTTATAATTGGTGTAAGAAACAAGGAACGATGAGGAGTTACCTTATAGTATAGGGGAGACAGAGGATACAATAGAGGCATTCCATTTCATATGGAAGTTGGACCAAGACTTAGGGTTAAGGTGTCTCTATGTATCCTATTGATGAATAGGCATCAAGTCGTACATAGTTCTATAGCGCGGCATGGTAGGTGACCAATGCCTGAGACAATGTTTACTTGGGTTAGAACATTGTTGGGGTCATGTAGTTTAGCATTGTGCAATAAGGATGAAAGTTCTACCCATGCAAGTTTGACTTGTACATAGGGAGAGGGGCATTATTTATTTTTACTAGTGGCTGGACCAAGATATAGAATCTGGGCATCGCTATGTATCCCTTAAGGGTAGGAATCAATCCATAAGTATTTCTAAGGAATAACATGGTAAGTGACTGGTGTCGGGGGAAATGTTCCCTCAGGTGAGAACATTGTTGGGTCACTGTAGTTTAACATCATGTAGTAAGTACAAAAGTGTTTCTATATAGTTTAATGTCATGAAGCTAAGATAAAAGTGCTGAGCAGTTTAACGTCTCGTAGCTAAGATGAATATGTTTCTATGCAGTTTAACGTCATGCATCGTGGATGAATATGTCTCTATTAAGTTTAATGTTAGGCAGCTAAGACAAATATGTCACTATCACACAAAGTAATTTTTTAGGAACCTCGCAATGGTGGGAGATATTGGGAGTTTTTTTTCCATTGAAATTAGGGAATACACTCCATTAGAGTAAACTTTATGTATGATATATGGTCCTTCCCAATTTTCTTCCAACTTTAGAGGTTTCTTCCTGAGTATCACTGCGGTTCTGAGGACCAACACCATTTCTCCTTCGAGGAAAGATCGGAGGTAAACCTTCTTATTTAAGGCTTGTAAATTTATATTTTGGTACAATTCAAGATGGTGTTGAGTGTGCAATATTTTAGCATCTAGCCACTCTAGCTCATCAAACCATTTTTTAGATTTATCATCTATAAATAGTTGATCATAGATAGAAATGTGGAGAGATGGTAGTTGAATTTCAATAGGCAGAATCGCCTCCATCCCATATACTAACGAGTATGGGGTTTCTTGAGTGGTGGTGCGAGTTGTGGTCTAGTAAGACCAAAGAGCATGTATGAGCTTTTCTGGACACAATTTCTTATCCACGTCCACCATATTTTGAATTATGTTGGATAGGGTCTTGTTGAAATACTTTATCTATCCATTTCCCACTGCATTGTAGCGGGATGAATGGTTGGCCTTGATACCATACTCATGGTAGAGTTTTCCCAATTCAACAGAGTAGAAATTGGTGACATTTTCCATTAGTATTGTGTTAGGGACACCAAACTTGGTCATGATATTTGCTTTCAAAAAGCTGGAAATGATTTTTTCTCCGACTTCTTCAAGAGGTGTGGCTTCTACCCATTTAGAAAATAAGTCAGTGGCTGGGAGAATAATCTTAAATTTCATGGACATGGTAGGAGGATACAGTCCCACGACATCCATTCCCCATATGGAAAATAGCCAGGATTACATAGTTGGGTGAAGAAACTCCAAGGGTTGATGGATGAAATTTTAATTGACTTGGCAGGAGTGACACTTTTTGGTGAAATCGGCACAATCCTTCTTTATGGTGGGTCAATAGTATCCAATCCTTCAAATTTGGTGATATATTTTTGATGTTTACTGGTGTTCCCTGCAAGTTTCGACATGTACTTCTTTCATGATGGCGGAGGTCTCTACTCCATCAATACACCTGAGAAGGATTCCATCAAGGCCTCACTTATAAAGAACATTTTGCTGGTTTGCGCCATCATATAGCATGAAATTGACTGCTCTTATTTAGATTTTTTCCCTTCCATCCCTATCTTGTGGGAGTTCTCCCTTTTGAAGATAGCCCACAATGGGAGTCATCTAGTCGGTGGTAGGACCATACAGCTCAAAGATGGGACTGATCTCATTAATTTCTTTCATTTTGGACTGAACATATTGTAAAACCATCTGATGGTGGGAAATACTAATGACTATCTCATTTATATCTGGTTCAGAAAGATTTGTGGCTATATTTTCCAATGCATTGGCTTGTGTATTTTGTGACCAGGGAACGTAAGTCAATGTCGGTTCTCAAGGGAATTTTTCCATCAGCTGTCAGACATGGTTCATCAAATAGATCAGCTCCTCTTTCTTGATAGTATAGTCACCATTGACTTGATTGATGACCATTACTAAATAACCTTTTACCTTAATGTGTCTGGATTGCACATGGAGTGCTAATTCCATCCTAGCAATGAGGTTCTGGTACTCCGCTTTATTGTTCATGCATTCTTTTGACAATAGAAAGGATTAGTGCATAACTACTTTTTCTGAGGATATGAGTATGATTCCTAGAACAACTTTGTTGAATTTGGGTTCTTCCATTATTTTTCCTATCAGACTTATGGAGTCACCCTCGAAGTACATTTCCCACATTTGGGAGTTCTCTTAAATAGAGAACACTTCCTCGTCAGGTAGCTCAGCATCTGATGAGGCCATTCCTATTGAGGTATGCTCATCTAGTAATCCTGCTAATGCCTTTACTTTAATAGCTTTCTATGGTATAAACTATATATCGAACTGCTGGAGGATGACCACCCACCAAGACAGGCATCCAGTTAACAATGGACAGCTGAGAATGTAATTGAGTAGGTTGCTATGTGATACCAAATGGACTTCATGGTCCTGCAAGTAATGTCTCAGTTTCTGGACCACAAATATTAATGCAAGGTAGATCTTCTTGATACATTAATAATGAGTCTCAGCATCAATCATGGTACAGTTGAGATAATATAGACTATTCTAACTGTTGGCATCATTCTTTTTTGCAAGGAAGGCGCCTAGGGATCATTCCAAGGTGGTTACATATAGAATGAGTGGCCTTCCTTCAACATGAATCATTATCATTGGTGAACTCAAGAGATATTTCTTTAGATTGTTTAATTCTTCCATACATTCATCAATACATTGATATTCTACCCTTTCTTTAGCAACTTGGTGAAGGGAAAACATTTTCCTACAAGGTTGGCTATAAAGATCCAAATGAAATACATATTCCCTTGGATTCCTCTCAAATTAGTGAGGTTTAGATGTGGTGACATGCTAAGGATTTCATTTTTCTTCTCATTGTCTACTTCAATGCCTCGGTGGCACATGATAAAGCTGAGGAATTTCTATGAGGTGACACCAAATGCACATTTCAAAAGGTTCATTTTCAGACTGTGATATCATATTTTTTAAGATGGTTTCAAGATCCACCAGAAGGTTTGATAATTTTCATGAATTAACCACTAAATCATCGACATAACATTCAAAGAACCTTCCCATGAAGGGTTTCAAAATGCAGCGCATGACGTGCTGATATGTGGTGCTGGCATTTTTCAAATCGAAAGGCATAACCTTATAGAAAAACACTCTATGGGGATCCCTGAAGGCTATAGATTCTTCATCTTTTTGGGACATTCAGATATGTTTATATCCTAAATATCCATACATGAAAGAGATATCCTCATATCCAGCAGTCATGTCGATCAACAATTCTATGATCAAGACTAGGAGATTATCTTTCAGAAAGTGCCGGTTGAGGTCCCAGAAATTGATGCAGACCCTGATCTCCCCATTTTTATTCTTGATAGGGACATATTTTTCTAGACATATGGGGTATTGGACTTCTCAAATGAAGTTATATTTTATGATCTTATCGACTTTATCCTCTATTTTTACAGCATGTGTCGGGTGCGTCCTCTTGGCTGCTTGCTTGTAACCACAGTGATCTTCTTGCAGTCTCAGGTGGTGAGTGTCCACCTTTAGATCGAGACCTGACATTTTCATATAATTCTAGGAAAAAACATCTTGATTCTTATTCAGGAAAGAGGGATATATCTCTTTATTTTCAGGAGTCATGGTCTCGCTAACCAGAGTCAGTCGTGGTTATTCTTTTATACCCAAGTTGATTTCCTTGAGTTTATCAACAGTGGTGGAAACACCTTCCTCAAATTCTGGAGGGGCCTCCCTTGGTTCTTCTTCTTTCTCCTCCCCTGCATCCTCATCATCTTCCTCTTCATATTTTTATAGGGAAACAATCCTTAAAATTATCTCTCCATAGTTAAGGGGGGTGTTTCAATTTTATTGTAAGGTCATCTCTTCTGCTTCGTCCGTTGGTGGGGGACTTTTTAGAAATATGCAGTGAGGGGTAAAAGAGATTCCTCATCCTACTTGAATGAAGATACACTTATTCCTACCTAAATAGGTGAGGTGGGAATTTTATGTATTTTTACGTAGGTTTGGGGGTATCCTCATCTGAACACTCCCCATTATCTTCGGAGTCAATGAGCCTTTAGACATTATCAATCTTAGAAGTTGTAACTAAAATCACGATAAATGCTAAATAGGCATCTGAATTTGGACTTTTACCTTCAATATGATTGATAGGAAGTATGTATTCTTCCTTTATCTACTTGAGGGGATCAGTATGAAACATTTACAAGCCTTTTGAGGTGATGATCCAATCAATTCCATCAATTGCAGGTTGTTTTTCCTTTGGTTTTTAGAACCCTGCATCAATGTAGTGTGACTCATAGGACTCAAACGGGGCCTTATCAGCTTGCAGTGTCCCACTCTGTCCATTAATTCTATACTTTAGGCACTCATGATATGAGGTGGGGGTTACTATATGCTTATGTAGCTAGGGACTTCCTAGAAAAGTTTCGAAGGCCATATTATTTCAGACCACCAAAAATTTGAGGTGAGTTATGAGGTCACCGAATCGGGTTTCAAGCTTGATTTGGCCCAATAAATTTTTCTCAGTTTTGTCGTAGCCCAATAGAATTTTAGTTCAGGGAATCATTTTATATTCAGTGCATCCCATCCAATAGAGTGTATATAGTGGGATAATATTAACCCTAGATCCATTATCGATGAAGACTTTTTGGATATCAATGCCATTTATCATGCCAGACACGTATAAGGATTTGATGTGTCCTTGCATGATGATGTATTCATCCTGATCTATGAAGGAGATAACTATGTGACATTCTGTAGGATTGATATCTATCTAGTATACTTCAGTGGTGGATACTTTAGCTTCAAACTTCTATGGAAATAGCAAATATTCTATGAGATCTTTCCTGAGATCTACTGATAGATTCAATGCATCCATGAATGAGTGCTTAGCTAGAACTGAAGATAAATACTTCAGAATTTCATATTTATGATCTAAATGGAATTGCTTTCTAGCTTGGGGATTCTCTTTCACATGTTTCTTTGGGGATTTATAACTTGATGAAAATAAGTCATCCCTTGGTATTAGAGTTAGAGGAGCTTCTATACTTTGTGGATTGGGTCAGGTAAATCTCTTCTCATGCTGAAGATAATTGGTTTTTCATTCTTCCTCTGATGGATATTATAGAATAATTGGACCATGGTGGTTTCTTAAGGGGGTAAGAGAATTTTTCGGCCCTTGTTGGATCCATTGCAGGGTCCTTCTGCTAGTTTTTTCAACACTAATATTTTGATTAGGCTTGTGGCCATACACTTGATTTCAGACAAAAATATGTCTCCCTTGGTATCCCTATCTTCTTTGGATTCTTCCTTTGGCTCCCTAGCTGGGTGCAGAGGATTCTTGTTGATAACCATACTCATCATCGGAGAAGTGATCCATCAAATGGATGATGCTGACGGCGTCAAAATCAGCTCCTCTTCTAATGATGAATTTTCCTCAACATCTACCTCCAATTGTTCCATTTGCTGGGTTGATTCCTATTGCACCATTTGTTGGGGTGGTACCCATTGTTTTAGATTTGGTGGCATGAATTATGAGAGTTTCAAATCCAAAATTGGATTTGGGGTGAGTTTATCTTCCACTACTCTCTTTCCTCCCTTCTAATCAGACTGTTTTTTTTTTGAATCTATCTTCGGAAGGGTTGTGAAGCCAAGGAGGATGGTTGTGCTTCTTTGAGAGCCACTATATTCATATTCAGTTCCTTCAACTAGGCCTATAGTATTCCATAAGCTCGGTCTATCATCTTCCAGATCATCCAACTATTAAAAAATTTCTCCTTTTTATTAATAACTATTTTCCAATTCCCTTCTTCATCCAGATCAGTGGTGGAAACATATGTCACCTGCGCTTGTGGTGGTCCTAGATTGACCGGTCTGAAATCCATCATCTTTCACATGAGGTATTTCAAGACAAAACACTCCTGGATATTGTGTCCCAATATCTGATGGAAGGGACAGTAATCTGGCTGGTCATCAAGGCATTCTTCACCAGCCTACTTTGTCTCGATAAGATGAAGAAAATTTCAATTCAGAGTGGATATAAAGTAACTACAAACTTGGTCATCCCGGAATGAGTATAATTTATTTTTGTGTTCCTATAATTGATTCCCCCCCCTCCACTAGTCTTGACAGGGTGGGGGAGGCTGCTGACGTCCAGGAGTCCCTATACGGTTTAGTGGGTGCCTTAGAGCTAGGGTCAATGCAAGAGGTGGCTTAACTATGACATAATCCACTTAATCTCTCCCTTCTCTTTTTATTGGGGATAATGCGGGTACCCAAGACTTGATATTAGTATGTTTTAAGGAATCCTCTATCCTTTGAGTGATAATAGAGAAGTCTCGGAACCCACTTATATACTTCACAGGAATGAGTGGTGTCTGTAGCTCTTCTTGGAGATTTTCAATGCACATGGAAATCATCTCATATTGGGGGAGTGGTCATTTTAAGGAGTAAGTAAGACCTTTCCATCTGGTGATAAAGTATGAGACTCTCTCGTTCTCTCACTATTTACAGTTCATGAGATCACTAATAGTTGTTTTGGGCAATGTCGAACTAAACTCAAATAGGAACTGGTTCCAGATATCCTCCCATCCTGTTATTGAGTTAGCTTGTAGACTAGTGTACCATACAAAGGCTGAACCTTGTAGATTTCACACAAAGCATCTGAGTTTTATAGCCTCTTTTTTCTCTGTATTTTCCACCATGGGATCACAATAATAAGAGTAGTGCATTAGATGCTACTTCGGGTCCCCTGATCCATTGAAAACTAGAAATACGGGATTCCCAGAATTTGGTGGAGGTGGGACATTGCTCACCCAATCAGGGTAAGGCCTTTGTTCTGGTAATACTGGAGTGCACCATCCCTCCATTTCTTCAATTCAAGTAGTTAATAACTCGATGGAATTCAGGATCCCTTGATGCATGCCCTGTTGGACCTGAGAATGAGTGGGCATAGTAGGGGCAAGACTGGATGTGTCGGCGCTACTAGACCTAGAAGTGGATACCCATCTGGGGGAATCCTTTGTGGATTTACCTGAATTTGTTCCGATTTATTTCCTAGTGGAGGTAAATATTGATATCATGCTGGGATTGGGTTCAGGTAGACTGATGGTCCTGGTGCCGCCCCGAATGAGCCTTCTAGCCTTGCTTCATTCATCTATATGAGCCCATGAGGTAGAGGAACATCTAATAAAAGTGTGTGTAGTTTTTCACCCGAGGAACATACCCAGTAGGACATCTTTCTCTTAACATCTCAGCATTGGGTCACCTCGACTCTTTCATTTATTCCTTATGTCGAGAGAATCTATCCTCAAGTGTAGGTGAATCATCCTCCCAGGGAGGAGGTGTTGGGTCATAGATCTTTCTCTTATTCTTCTCCTTGTTAAGGATTCATGTTGGAGGTAATGACATATTGAATGAGGGGGTACCCACGTTTAAGAAAACTTTTTGTTTTCTGGTGTGCACACCTCCAAGCTCTGTGTGGACCTTCTCTGGGAGGGAACCCTCTTCTCTGGCTTCCTAATTATTTTCATTATTTTCAGTGAGGTCTGTGGGGCTGATTTCCATGATGTTCACTGATGCATACTGCATCTGGGGAATCATACAAGGTTCTGAATGGTAGGAGAGATTCTTATGCCCTTTATTGGATCTTTTTCATCCATTCTATGATACTATTCAGGTTTCTTGGTGAGGAGTGACTCGAAGGGAGACCTGATATGACCTTACAGTACGCCTTTGTCTTCAGGGACATGATTCATGAGATGGGAGGGAACATGTGACCCCTCTCTCCATTTTTATCCCCAAATGGGAGAAGACATATGTCCGTTGGGTTGTAATTTGAGGTAAAAATACCCCCATCCCTGTGGGATGGGGTTTCTCACATTCTTCTATTGACAGTACTTGGCCCGTATTTTCTAGTATTATAGGGTAATTTTGAGTTTAAAATTCCCCTAGTCCTATGGGTTGGGGTTGATCCCATGTTGCGGTGGATGCTGCTTCTATTGACACCATGATCTCGTTCATTTTCATGCAGATGTGAGCCGAATATGGTGTCGGGTCTCCATGTGAATTAGTTACTTCTGAGGAAACAACCAAGGTTTGTCGATTGAATTCTATTAAATTAGAAGCCAGTTGGATGTTCTTAGTTTCCAATTTTAGTAGATTCTCAATGGCTTTCTCTCATTGAGCCTGACACTTCTGAGGCTTACTCATGACTAGTTTTTTTCGAGCATTCCACATTTCCTGAGCAGGAACTTCATTTGACTATCATATTTGGGTAATGACATTATAGGATTTTATTTCCACTAAGTTCTACTAGATGAAGAGTGGGGTGAACTATAGAGCTCCATTTTCTCCCCATCCCTGGATATGAACACCAGACAATTCATCACTGATAAGATAATACAACTTGTGCATTTCATGAAGGCAGGTCATCCAGAGGTCTTTATGTTGCCTTTCTGGTTGTGGAAACCATGCAGACAGAAGGGCTTATAGGTTTATTTGATGGTAAATCTCTCCCAAGATTTTAACATGGTCTGCATACCCATCATAGGGAAAAAACTTTTCTTTTAAGTAATGGTGATTTGTCTATATATTGAGGTGAATGTTATGCATACATTCTTCTAACAACTCTTTCGGTATGTTGAACTAAAAAGTGGACATGGGACAATACATCACTGGTATGTTATCCCTTTCTAGTTGTCTTCTCACAACCAACATATCTTGTTTTTGTTCTATTAGGGACTCTTCTTCTTGAACCACCTAGTTTGACTGCTCCTTAAGGATTTTGTTTCGAGAAGCAGGGTTAGCAGGAGCCTTGTTGAAATTTGAACGGTGTGGGGGTGGCTTAGAAGATGAGTGTGGCCCAGGCTATCCTCTGGGTGAGAAAGGATATAACTTGTCATAGAGAGATTATCTCATATATTGTACTTCAATTTTCCAAGCACCTCATCATATGATGGTTTTCTCGTATTTTACTTGATGAGGGGAGGACCTTATCACCAGTGTGAATTTAGATTTTAGAGAGGACCTTTGCAGTCGGTGTCATGATGTTGAGGGATACCATCACAGCTTAATATTTGGCCATAGAGAGGAATCCTTCAGTGTATAACCTATGGAGGACATTTAGGGTGGACCGTAGCAATCAGAGGACTTTCTTGATACTTGGCATCATTGAGGGGAGGGACTTCATAATGACTGCTAGTATGGAAAGGAATACCATCATAGCTCTGGATATAGGGATAGTATCTGCAGTGTACACTCTAGGGAGGGACTTAATAATGTACTTAAATGAGGGGAGGGTCTTATCATTTGCTTAATGTCACTATGGGGAGGACCTTCATAGTGATTGTCGTCATGGAGAGGACTACCATCACGGATTGACATCTGACTACAGGGAAAAGCATATCTGTAGTTTATACCCTGGGGAGGAACATCAAGGTGGACTATAGTAAGGGGAGGAACTTCTTTTTGTATGATCTTCTGGTCAAGGTGAGGGATACCCTAACATGCATCAGGAGATAGAATCTCATGATCGATCTTCTCTGGCCCATGGAGTAAGCCCCCATGGGTGCTCTGGGGATGATCTTCAAAGCTTTTGGTAGCGATATTGTGAGGAGGACCTTCTCAACTACTACTGTCACTTCCATATTTTAATAATGGATTAAAATTATATTGGGTCTTTATTGATAAATTTTTTATTGTGCCAAGAACTCCAGCTTCCATTAGAGCATAATCATGAATTTTCTCTTTATTTTCTAGTTACCTTTGGCGCCTTTCATTTTTATTTTATCTCTTTTGGTAAACTAGGGCCGCTTTCTATTGGTAATAGCCTTAATGCATGGTTCCTTATCTAATTGGTTCCCATGATGTCTCCAGGATACTCTATCAAACATCTTGAGTTCTGGGAGGGATATGTGGCTTCCCAGGAGTGGACACCACATTGAGTCGATGTCCCCCAGTTGGAACGGGTATTTGTTCCTGATATGGTTTTCCTTGTATAGAGGAATATGGTCATTGACCCTCCTGAACTAGAGCATGGATATCGGTCTACTCCGGAGTGATTATCTGATTTGGTGGATAGATCACCACACTCGAGGAGATCGGGTCGTGGGCCCGACTCATCACTTTTTCCACTGATGAAATGGAATCTTAACATGTTTGGAGGTTATAGTCTAGAATCAACATCTAATCCTCCATCATGGATAAGATGTGATGATATATGTCTTTGAATGAAATGGGTATGAATACATATTCTAATGTCGGGGAAGGAGTTTGTTCCTGATCCAGTCCTTCGTGAGTTTCTAGTGGGTACCGGCGGTTCTCATATGTCGAGGCATAGGAATGAGTCTAACACTGGATATTTTCTCTAGTTGCCACCATATTTGGCTGGTGGGATTTGTATTTTTGAGCAAGAATTTGTGTCTGCTCATTTATAGCTGTATTTGTCTCACAAGCTTGATTTTAATCCGCAGGAATTTGACACTATCCATATTTAATTGCCACCATATTTGGCTAGTGGGATTCATACACACTGGCAGTGTTGTATGACTGCCCGTAATTTTCTACCCTATTTAGATAGTAGTCTTTTTTTACGTCAGTATGGATTTTTACCTACTTATAGTTGGGTTCCATCCTCTTTGGGTACGGGCTTCTTGTGCATTGGTAGATATTTTCATCTGCATGTAATTTTTTGCTATGTCTATGTAATGAGACTGGAGAGCATTGGCAGTAATGTGAATTTTCTTGTATTATGCCACCCTATTTCCATGGTGGGATTCAGTATGAGGGGTAGGATTGTATGCCTACCCATTACATGTCGCTGCATTTATGTGGTAAACCTACTCCTCAGAAACCAAGGTGATAACATGTTCCTGATTATGCATTTTCCACCCTCAAAAGGCGGCCCAAGGGGCCTGTGTCCATTGTAATTCAACAGGTTCCCTTAGTATGGTATCCTCCTCAGTGTGAGGATATCGGGTTGCATGCTATTGATGGTGAATTCCTCTAATAGGATCCCTTAAGCCAAGTTTCTGTGCATTTGGGATGAATTCATTGGCATTAACTTCATCTGCCTCCCTAAGATAAGGGAGGTACTTATTATCGTTCTCCAGGGATAGACTCCTGAAGTAGTTGGAGATGTCTAGCGAGGTCATCATATGATGGATATTTGTCTATGGCTGAAAAGGTATCTAGCAAGCTTTCACCTATATGAGGTCCTTCCTTTCGGCATCTACTGTAGGGAGAGTACTGTTTTGATGGTACTTTTTGATCATCACGTTTTAAACCCAGTGTTGAAGACACTGGGTAGGCGAGGGGGTCATGTTCTTCATTGGGGATTCGGCTACCCATGTGTTCACTAACATGTGTGCCTGAGCAATTTGTTGAGATTCCATTTTTATCGAAGAGAGATCTTCTAAATTACTTATATATATATGACATATACAGACAAAAAAACCCTATCATAGTTGCATCTAATGATCACATTTGAAATTGAAAAACTTTATTCACCCTCTTTCTTTTGAATGTGAAAGGGGATTTAGGTGGGGTAATCTACCACCTTTATGGAGGATTCACATTGGGTTCACCATTTTTGTTTCTTCCTAATTCGCATCACACTGGGTGTATTGATAGGTCAAGATGGTCCCATAGGGATTGGGCAGTGTAACCTTTTTTATGTTATTAATAAGGTTCCACATTTTTATAATCCCAACAGGGGATTGCAAAGGGGGATATTTGTTTGTGAAATCGGCCTATACCAGTTATGATGTCCTTGGTTGGTCTCCAAAGGGTTTATTCATGGAGATAAAAACACCCAACGACCCTGGTATCCATAATTCATGGACCTTATTTCCAAAGGTAGGCAGTCGTTGGATGGAGATTTGGCCAAAACACTTCAGGACTCCATTGGTAGAGAGGATCGAAGATCGGGATCATCACACCCTTTTGGGGGGTACTATTTCCTACTTTGGGAATCTCTTATAGATTTAATAAATGTTCATATTTTCATGAATCCTTTGTTATTTCCCAAAGAGTGTGTCCAAAAATTACCCCTAGGTTGCAAGATCAATCATGGATACGCATGGATTATGAATTATTGAGACAATGATAGTTTAATCCCTATAATGATTTAGTATAGAGTTTATCATTATTCATAGGGGATGAAATTTTCTTAGATATCAGGATTAGATACATGAGATGGGTTTCCTACATATCCTCTTGAGAGGAATCAGAAACCACATATTTCAGTGTCACTTAACTGGACACATCACCTTTTAAGGCCGTGTGACAAGGAACCATCTATGAAGTTTAACATTGTGTGGAAAGAACATCTAGGTAAAAGGTGTCTAGTCAATATCCAATGTGGGGCTTAATCCGAGGTGGCCTGGGATGATTAGGAAATATATGGTCTCTTATATGAATATGACCCCATTGGTAACACAACCTGAAGAATGTTAGGTTGCCTTGGATATTTATTTTGGACCTCATGGAGGCTTCCTACATATACTAATTGATTAGGAATCAAATCCCTCATAGTTTGGTTTGAGTTGTGACTTGTTTGGGGCTTACGTGTGGGAGCTTCCCATTTGAAGGGAACATGATCTGTCATTTCATGGATGAAATGATATAGATCTCAGGCCTAGATAAAGGCTTATGACGTATCCCAGTTGTGTTGGGAATCAGAGTTATCATAGTTCATTGTGGGTTGTTCCAACATTGTATTTTCATAGATCTCTAAACCCACGTGATTCATGCTCGGTGTGAGAAACAAGAGGATGTGAAAGATTCAAAAAAGAAACACTTTCTCTTCTCTGTTGAGGGAAAAGGAGGATCCTACAGTGGAATATGTCAGGGTGATGGTGGAAAAGGGTGCGGAGTAAGGAACCCTTCAATGTGAAATGAAAGTGAGGTTCATTAGGTTAGTCCCGATAGGATAGGGGCTTAATTCATGAAGGATTACCTATAATGTGTTCTGGGAAAGGGTAGGAATGTTGCTTCTAATCAAAAGGAAAATAGAGCATAGTTATTTTGACTTTTAATTTCCATTTTTTGAATGTAAAATTGAGTGATTACCCTTGATCCCTAGAATGGGGTGCGTCATTTTAGTATCCCACAGTTGGACTTCGGGTTACCATGGGAATGTAGACTTAACAATATTCCTAGTGTTCATACCGATTTAGGGATTACCTCTGTGACTCTACTTACCATGGGTATGTAGACTCATAAGGGTGCACTGAAGCACCCTATAGTCCATTCATATAGGTCTGGTATAAGGACTCGGCCTTAAACATTACATAATATTGAATTAAATGAATAATTCACATTGAGGATATTGTCAGGTTTAGAGTTTTAGGGAATTAGGACATAACTATTACATCTCAAAAGATTACAAGGTAGACATATCCACATAGTTTCCATTTTTTTTCATAAAATAAAAACTCTTGAAAAAAAGAGTCATGTCTAGTTCTATGTTTTAGACAGCATGACTTTTCCTTGATCTCATCCTTGACCTTATTCATCTTTAAGTCCTGTGAAAACATTTCAAAACTTGGGATGAGCATAAAAATCTCAGTAAGGGTTATAAAACAAAGAATGAAAACATTTGTTAATAAATACATACAAAACATGAAATCTTTTACTTACCTCATGAAATCATAAGATTTATGAAAGAGACATAGAAATCATTAATCATAAAGGTAACTTGTGGCATCCATATCATACTTACATTGTAGCTATCACAACTACATAGGGAGTTACTTTGGAATACCAATCACAGTATATTCCCTAAAATCTCTTAGGAGAAACATTCAAGTTTACCTCTGTCACGTTACCCAATGTATTGGATAGCTATCTCGGGCTCACCCACCCTAGGTTTATCACAGAACCACCCGTATACATAAATAATTCCCAAGAACCATAACATGATCATAACACATAACATAAGCATAAAGGAAAGATAATATTTCCACATTTCAATAAAAAAATGTCATTTCAATATATTGAAATAATAAATCCATTCTCAAAATCATTTTCAATAACAAAATATGTAAAAAGAGTATATGGTATTTATTTTTTTCCTTTTAAAAACATTCTGGCTTGTTAAGGAAGCCAAAGATCAAATAATACTCGCGGCGGCGGAAAGGTCGTTGTCACCGCGTACGTTAAAAAAAACATTCCTTTTTGTCGTTTAGTAAAACACTTCATATAAAAATATTCCCTTTGAATAAAATTAAAAGTCAAAGGGTTTTATACACAGTATAAAATAAAGTCATGTATAAAACTAAAAATGCCTTAATGAAAGGAGATTGAGACGAAGTCCCTTACCTCACGTCCGACTTGACTTGATCATTATTTAATCTCCGGAATAATAAACTAAAGTTAATTTATACTTGATTAAGAACATTTTTCAAGTTTATTATTCCTTTTATATCACTTATTACCATGTTAGAAACATTATGCAATCATTTAAGTTAATAACGTTCATTTTGTCGATATTTGGTACTTGAGTAAAAATGAACACCTTATATTTACAAGTTGTCCATGTGGTCAAAGGATCATTATATCCAGAATTATATTCATTATTTAGATATAATATATATCATATATATCCATTATATACATGTTTTTATAATAGTACATAACATTTATAGGTAAGAAATGAAATGCACCGTTCATGGAGGCGGTAAGCCGTACGTACGCATGAACGCTACTTTCATTTTTATTTCTTATTTTAATGGAAATAAAACATAATGATACATAGTTATATTATAATTCTAGTATAATATCATATATAATATCGTTAATTCCATCATTTATACATCCCACATAAGGCATTAACGAGTCACATCACTTTAAGGGGTGGTAGTCCGCACTTCCTCAAATGAGATTATCGTATTTACCCACTATGGAAACCATAAAGGCTTGATATAATTGGGAAGTACAAAAGCATAATGAAATCATAAATATAATATATATCATATATAAATACAGTTCCATCATAATGGCCACCATGAGAGGTGGTAAGATGTAATTGAACAATCATCGTTTCGTGAGGCGTTAGTTTTCCATCCACAGAAACATTATGTTCTTCATCCATTAGATGAAGGTGTGTGTAAGTGTTGTTCGAATCCTTCTCATAAAAAAATCATAGTATATTTAGGATACTAGTTTTGTTACAAAATAAAGGAATAAAAAGAGTTTAGGGGATGGAGAAGTAAAATAAAAGAAAATAATTTAAGAGAAACGGTTACCTTTAATTTGGGTAACTCCCTTTGGTTTGAACCAAAGGACTTATAGAAGTACCTTCTGCCTAAGTTAAGGCTTCTAAGAGGAGGATAGGGATGTTGGGAGCTTAATTGGGAATAGGTTGGACGATCCAAATGGCTTTAGATGTGTGTGAAATTGGGTAGAAGTGGTCTTCTTTTATAAGGGAGAGGAGGGGCTCTTTAGGAAAGTGTGAAAACATTATTTTATTATATAATGATATTTGGTTTCTGAAGGTACAAAAATCATTATAGTCGAAGATAAGATGACTCATGGTCTAAATAAAATCATCCAATCATAATTGGACATGTTTTGTATAATATTTTAATCATTATAATCTTATTTATTTAAATGATTTATTAATGAGGTAAACACTACATCATTATTATGTCATAAATAATTTAATTTATTTGATGTCTAAAAATTATAAAAAAATATCATGATATAGGAAATATTTTTAGCTTTCCAAATAATATTTATAGTCGAAAATAGGGCTTATATAACACCAGATAAAAATTAATTACTAAAAGATTTTTGTTTATGTCATTTTGGCCTTTACTTTAAATTAATTAATCTAAATTGTCATTATCACTTCCAAGTGGATAAAAGGGGTCCCAAAATAGACCCAAAGATCCCATGGTCTTTAATGACTCAACCAATAAGGTTAGGACAAGTGTTAAGATAATTTTGAATTATTATAATATTCTTTTAACCTTTAATTACCCTATTTACACTACTACAACCTGGCCCTTTATCAGTGCTAAAAATTGGCATTAACAGTGCTAGAAAAGCGTTGTTAATGCCGGCGTAGATAAAGGGGGGGGTCCCCTTTATCAGTGCTCCGAGAAGCGCTGATATAGGAGACCTTTATCAGCGCTAAAACAAGTGCTGATAAAGGACCGCCTTTATCAGCGCTTCTCTTAGCGCTGATAAAGGTCTCCTATATCAGCGCTTCTCGGAGTGCTGATAAAGGACCCCTTTATCAATGCTTCTTTTAGCGCTAATAAAGTTCTCCTATATCGGCGCTTGACGGAGCGCTGATAAAGGGTTCCTTTATCAGCGCTCCTCTATCGCTGTTAAAGGTGTCCTTTATCAGAGCTAAAAAAGCGCTGATAAAGGCCTCATCGCCTGCACCTACAAAACAGTACCTGCACACCTGCACACCAGAATACCTGCACAAAGTAGCACATGCACACCTGCACACCATATCACCCGCACCCAATATTTTGACCGACAACGGTATATACATTTACTTAACATCATGAATACAAAAAAACGCAATGCTATATACATTTCAAACATTGTTTTACATGGTTACATTTACAATTATTCAACAACAGTTATAAAAATTCATGTTTCATCCTTTTATATCTGTGATCCGCTCTCGACGATATTTGTTGCCGAACAAAGCATCCGAACTCAAGGAAAAAAATTCACCTATATAAGAAAACAAATATTATGTTAGTAATGCAATAATGAAAGAAATTAAAATAGTAATATAAAAGAATACATTAATATGGAAATGTGAAACTAAAATATGAAATTTTAAACTCAAAAGTTTTCATTTTCATAACAATGAAAGGGAATAATGTAAAATAAATATGTTTTTGATTGATTTATCTCATTTAATAAATACTGATTCTTTATCTAATGAAAAGCTTTATCGGTCACACCGTGCGTCGGTCGGATTTAGGTGCATTCAATTCTTACACGTCACAAATGACTCGTGGATCGTTGTCCTAAAGTATCAAAACAATCCGAACGTGTTTGCTCGGTTTGGCGTATGTCATTGGTGTTGTTTTCCAAAGTTTATCTCAATTTGAAACTAATATCAGACACTTTTAGCCATACCGGTCACACCATGCATCGGATTGAGGTGCGGTCAATTCGTACACGTCACAAATGACTCATGGATCATTTTCCTAAAGTATCAAAACAATCCGAATGTGTTTACTCAGTTTGGCGTATGTCATTGGTGTTGTTTTCCAAAGTTTATCTCAATTTGAAACTGATATCAGACACTTTTAGCCATACCGGTCACATCGTGCATCGGATTGAGGTGCGGTCGATTCGTACACATCAAAAATGACTCGTGGATCGTTTTCCTAAAGTATCAAAACAATCCGAACGCGTTTGCTCAGTTTTCCGTATGTCATTGGTGTTGTTTTCCAAAGTTTATCTCAATTTGAAACTGATATCAGACACTTTTAGCCATACCAATCACACCGTGCGTCGGATTGAGGTGCGGTCAATTTGTACACGTCACAAATGACTCGTGTATCATTTTCCTAAAGTATCAAAACAATCATAATGCATTTTCTCGGTTTGGCGTATGTCATTGGTGTTGTTTTCTAAAGTTTATCTCAATTTGAAACTGATATCAGCCACTTTTAGCCATACCGGTCACACCGTGCAGTCGATTGAGGTGCGGTCAATTCGTACACATCACAAATGACTCGTGGATCGTTTTCCTAAAGTATCAAAACAATCCGAAAACATTTGATCAGTTTGGCATATGTCATTGGTGTAGTTTTCCAAAGTTTATCTCAATTTGAAACTGATATCAGACACTTTTAGCCATACCGGTCACACTGTGCGTCAGATTGAAGTGTGGTCGATTCGTACACGTCACAAATGACTCGTGGATTGTTGTCCTAAAGTATCAAAACAATCCGAACGCGTTTTCTTGGTTTTCCATATGTCATTGGTGTTGTTTTCCAAAGTTTATCTCAATTTGAAACTGATATCAGACACTTTTAGCCATACCGGTCACACCGTGCGTCGGATTGAGGTGAGGTCAATTAGTACACGTCAAAAATGATTCATGGATCGTTTTCCTAAAGTATCAAAACAATCTAAACGTGTTTCCTCGGTTTGGCATATGTCATTGGTGTTGTTTTCCAAAGTTTATCTCAATTTGAAACTGATATCAGACACTTTTAGCCATATCGGTCACACCGTGCGTCGGATTGAAGTGAGGTCAATTCGTACACGTCAAAAATGACTCGTGGATCGTTTTACTAAAGTATCAAAACAATCTGAATGCGTTTTCTCAGTTTGGCGTATGTCATTGGTGTTGTTTTCCAAAGTTTATCTCAATTTGAAAGTGATATCAGACACTTTTAGCCATACCGATCACATTGTGCATTGGATTGAGGTGCGGTTAATTCTTACACGTCACAAATGACTCATGGATCATTGTCCTAAAGTATCAAAACAACCTGAACGTGTTTTCTTGGTTTGGCGTATGTCATTGGTGTTGTTTTCCAAAGTTTATCTCAATTTGAAACTGATATCAGACACTTTTAGCCATACCGGTCACACGGTGCGTCGGATTGAGGTGAGGTCAATTCGTACACGTCACAAATGACTCGTGGATCGTTGTACTAAAGTATCAAAACAATCCGAATGCATTTGCTCAGTTATCCGTATGTCATTGGTGTTGTTTTCCAAATTTTATCTCAATTTGAAACTGATATCAGACACTTTTATCCATACCAGTCACACCGTGTGTCGGATTGAGGTGCAGTCAATTCGTACATGTCACAAATGACTCGTGGATCGTTGTAATAAAGTATCAAAACAATCCGAACACGTTTTCTCGGTTTGGTGTATGTCATTGGTGTTGTTTTCCAATGTTTATCTCAATTTGAAACTGATATCAGACACTTTTAGCCATACCGGTCACACCGTGCGTCGGATTGAGGTGCGGTCAATTCGTACACGTCACAAATGACTCGTGGATCATTTTCCTAAAGTATCAAAACAATCTGAATGCATTTTCTCAGTTTGGCGTATGTCATTGGTGTTGTTTTCCAAAGTTTATCTCAATTTGAAACTGACATCAGACACTTTTAGCCATACCGGTCACACTGTGTGTCGGATTGAGGTTTGGTCAATTCATACACGTCACAAATGACTCATGGATCGTTGTACTAAAGTATCAAAATAATCCAAATGCGTTTGCTTGGTTTTCCATATGTCATTGGTGTAGTTTTTTAAAGTTTATGTCATTTTCAAACTAAGTAGTAGGAATTCACTAATCTAAGGATATGAAACATAAGAAAGGGAGATCATAGATTCTTAATAAGTGTAAAGGGAGATATCAATGACCATATAAAGATAACATAAGTATTAGGAATTCACCTTCATTGTCCTATTTGTTTACATTCTTCCATCAGGTACGATGCCCATTCGTTTCTAAAGACATTTATATCATCTTCTGAATAGGAGTTTTTGCGACAGTCATAGTAGTACTGAAAAAATATAAATACATAAAGGATTAATAATTATTTTAAATAAAGTAGTAATTATTTTCAAAAATACCTCTTCAGGGATGCTAGTTTGTTCATGAAATATGATCTCTTTCATAAATTTACAAACATAATAACTGCAGTCCTTGTCATTTGTTTGTTTCGGACACTACAGAAACATCGAGAAAAATAAGTAATTTGTTTTTATATGTATTTGGATAGTGAAATATAATTATATATACCCAGTTACTTCTCCATTTTTAGATCTTGTGGGAATTTTCATCCTTATGCCCTGGATTCATTCCAGCCTTTAGACGATATTCATACACCGCCCTATCATAACAAAATCCTCATTAAAAGATAATATAAATTATATAACTAGATATTTAGTTCTAAAATTTTGGATCTAGTGTATTACAAATTGACAATCGCCATCATGTGTGGTCGGTTAGTTGGATATCCATGCAGTGAATCCAGAAAATAAATCTTTGGAGTATCCAAATTGACTGCAATGAGCATCCAATGTTCCCTAAAAACACAAAAAGAAATAAGTACTGATAGAAATGAAAATATAATTGATATGATTAAAATGTAGTGTTTTACCCTTGCATATTTGGTATTAAAAAGAGCATGTCAGTCGTAATTCTTCTTTGAAACGTTCTGAGCAGATTTGACATCAATTTAGCCTGAAAATTAGAATCTATTTCTATTCGTTGTGTAGAAATGGTGTGAGGACTAACGAGTCCAAATTTTTATTCATGGGCAAATCACTTCAATTGTTTTTCATATATACGCCTGTGAAAAATATGAGATGTATTTATCCATAATTATCAAATTATATCAGCTTCTGTAAAATCAAATCATGAAAACATACCTCATGTATACATTTATAACTGAGGTGCCTAGCCAGTCGTATGTGATGATCTCAGAAATAGCGTCTGCACTAACGAAATCTATTGTTTCCTCTCTATACATATCTTTTTCACAAACAATTGTATGAATCTTGTCATCTTTAATTTTCGTATCCACATGAGCTTGCAATGATATTAAATGTAGATATAGAACGGGCGGGGTGAACGCGCTCTGAGTAGATCGTTTTGATCGGTTGTTTGATCCAATGTTGGAGCCGCTCTTTCGTTTTAGCTTCTCCATTTTATCCTTCTATAATAACATTCATCAGTTCAGCCATTTTCTAAATTAATATTAAAGGTTCTACTTGAAAAATGAACTGGAAATGAATACCTCATGCTCGACATGTTTTTTTACAAGATTCGACGGCCATGCAACGAATGTTCCAATAGCTTTTTCCACCGTATGAATGTCATCATCGTCATTTGGCACGGGTAGCTCGGCACTCAGTTCATGAGCTACGTTAATCGACACTTTGACATGACCGGTTGGAAGTGGTCTGAAGTGTAGCGTGTCATTCTGCATATTGAACACCGTAGACCTCGCTACAAGGCGATGGGTGGAAGTTGACAAATATAAATCACAGTCATTTTCACCCTGCATAATATCATTACATGAAAGGTATCAGTGTCTATGTGATTCACATCTCACAAAAACAAATATTATAACATTTATTACCTTGGTTAAGTCAGGTCTTTGAGGGGAATGGCTCGCCTCAAAGCTGGTGAGGGGTGGATCTTCTCGCGGGGGTTGTTCTTGAGTTGTTTATTCTCTTCGCCTCTCCTCCATCAAACTCTTTAGCATCTCTCCCTGAGTTTGGATTAGTTCTTCAAGGGTATCTAATCTATCTCTCATTACATGCAATTCTTTAGTTTGTTCATCCTCTTGTTTTTTTTCTAAAAATATGTCCGGGGTGACACCCCAAAACCCACACCTCTGACGCGGCCATACTGTTCTGGCTGTTTCAAGGCCGTTGAAAGTATGTCTACATCCGGTGCGAGTGTTGTTGATTCCTGTGACTATGTCAAATAGAAAATATGAAAAAATAAGTAAGCATCATTATGTAATAGTGATTTAAAGCTAAACAAGTTTATATTATGTCATACTTACACATGTTTCCCACACTTTTTGTGTGTGTTCATCTATCAGTTTCCCCTCTTTATTAACACGAGCCTCCTTCCATAGCACATGGAATGGAATGGAAGTGACTTGAGATTTTGCTTCATCAATCTATATATAAACAGAGAAACATGGTTATAGTGTTGTTTTATGTCACATAAAATTATTACAGTACTTTTAAAATACATACCAATTGTTTTTCAATTGAAGCGTACCCCAACCTTGCTTTACGGTAAGGGTACACTGGTTTTACTGCCCGTTATTTATTTTCAGCACTCAGTTGTTGTTTCATAAATAAAAACCTATCAATCAACGTGATGAATACAAGAAACGTCACACAATGTGTAACCAAACACAATGTACCAGAAAATTCTGTTCCGCACAACGGTTGCAAAACGCATCCCATGTTCCTTGGGATATCAAGTGTGCGTAAAGAGGAGGCGGGTGCAGATTGATTTTCCCTTCGTAATCTTTCAGATGATGTTTCGTTAAAATGGTGCGAAAGCCTCTATGAATCCTTCCTTCCAGTCTAAAAACATATTCTTTGTGCGAAACATCTACTATAAATGCACTCTACAAGAGATGATGAAGGGTTAGTCAATATTTCAATATTTTATTTTATTTTAATAAATTAAATAGATGATATCATAATGTTACCGTAATATCTTCCCACATTAATGTTTTCAACCCATTGACAACATGGTGCCACGACTCTATGTCAATCGGCACGCGTTGTCGAGTGACGATTCCAATGTAGCTACTAAACATGGCTTTGTTGGGGTTTACATGCTGGCCTAGCTTATTCCATCCCACCTCATATTTGATGCCTTTTGCTTTTGCCTTAAGGATTTTTGCTAAAACTTTAAAACTACGGCGCACCTGTTTTTTTGTGTCGCTGGGGTTTCATCGCCTACCATTTCCTTAGTTTCTGCATCATCATTATGTTTCTACGAAGTGCTAGCATCGGCACTGACACCAGCTGCAACAGGTTGAGAGACCTGTTGTATGTCCGCAGTGGGACCAGCTGCAACAGGTTGAGAGACCTGTTGTCTCTCAGCAGTGGGACCAGCTGCAACAGGTTGAGAGACGTGTTGTGCCTCGGGATTGGGTGCATCAGCAGGTGAAGAAGTCATTATCTGCAGAATTGGTTTAAAATTTAATTTAGATCACATAAAAGTAGTAGCGAACAGATAATAACATAATGTAACACAATCTATATTACAATAAAAATCAATAACCTGATTATTGAACTCCCTTTTTTAAAAAGGATGAAGGGATTTGACCCCTCTATCAACTATCCATATCCCTTCATTGTGGTCTCCTCTGACATACAAAACGTCGTCTACATTGGGACCACTGCGAAATGATTGCGAAGTCTGAATGAAAGGGTCATCTTCCGTTGAATTTTCATCTGACCCTTCAGCTGTTTTGGTCGATAACAGAACAATTGACCAGTTTCGGTTTTCAGGATCTGGAACATAAAATACTTGCACTGCCTGTGATGCCATTATAAATGGTTCGTCTTTCTCCCCTTCCTTATTGAAATCAACTTTCACGAATCCCAAATCATCTATTTTAACAGCACTCCTATTATCAACCCACTTTCATTGAAATATCGGAACTTGAAATTCCGTATAATCCAACTCCCATATTTGTTTGATGATGCCAAAGTATGACATATTCGTATAAATTGGATTTTTGTCCTTAGCATCAGAAACATGCATCGCTTCAGCCACAAGTGTAACCCCACTATTCTGCATGGTACTGTCTTCATCATGTTCATTAGTATAAAATGTATAACCATTAACTACATAAGCATTGTAAGATAATGCATACACACTTGGTCCTCCGGCTATCCATCGAAGTCGTTCCGAAATTGACTTTGGATTTTCATCTGACTTCTTAAAAATATGATCTCGAAACCATCCTATAAACTATAGATTATTTGTATCTGATATCCATTTTTCAGCCCTTGATGGATTCAAATGCCTAATAATTTCTTTGTGGATTTCAACATATGGGTCAACGTCGAAACTGTTATGCAAAACATAAAGGTGGGCCTGCTCCCGATCTGTAATATTGATTGTGACAACCTTTCTTCCAGAAATTCCTTCACCCTCAAGCTACCCAGTGTGATGATATTTCGGTAAGCCAATGCTTTCCACACCAGAAAAGTATTCAGTATAGAATTCAACGGCTTCCTCAACAATATATCGTTCTGCAATACAACCCTCTGGCCGACTTCGATTTTTGACATACCCTTTCAAAATCTTCATATACCGTTCAATGGGGTATATCCATCTGTAATGTACAGGACCACATAGTCGAATCTCTCTCACCAAGTGGACCATCAAATGAACCATCATATCAAAAAATGAAGGTGGGAAGAACATTTCTAATTCACATAATATGATGGCAATTTCTTTTTCCATAGCTGGCAATTTCGCCGGGTATATAACTTTGCTTCATATAGCTTTGAAGAAGAAACATAGTTTCGTTAATGTATGGTGGACATTCTTGGGCAAAATTCAACGTAAAGCAATTGGAATGAGATTTTTCATCAAAACATGACAGTCATGTGATTTCAGACCTTTTAACATCAAGTCGCTCATTGACACAAGGTTACTGATATTTGACGAATATCCCTCTGGAACCTTTACCTCATTCAAGAAGTTGAAAAATTGATATATCTCCTGCCTAGAAAGAGTGTAAGCAGTAGGAGGAAGAAATGTTCATTTTTCACCCTTCACTGGTGCCAACTCTTCTCGTATTCCCATCTCAACCATGTCCAACCTAGCCTTAATTCCATCTTTTGTTTTTCCAGATGTATTTAGAAACGTGTCAATAACACTGTCAAATACATTTTTTTCTACATGCATAACATCAATAAAATGTCTTACATACAGACAATTCCAGTATTGTAATTCAAAAAAAATTTATCTCTTTTTTCAACCGATTTTCGTAAGGTTTTTCGAAGCCGTTTTACCAAAAGTAGTGTCCACATTTTTAAATTTCTCAAACAATTGATCGCATGTTAGTGGAGACGGTGTTGTACATTATTCTAAACTTCCACCGAATGATGTCTTCCAAGAATAGTACTTATTTCGTCACGGTAGAAATCTGCGATGTCCTAGAAACACGGTTTTCGATGAATGTTTCAACCTAATTGATTGTGTACCTTCTTCGCAAACGGGACAACCTTGAGTTCCTTTAATGCTATATCCTGACAAATTTACATAAGCAGGGAAGTCATTTATCGTCCCATACAACATGACTCTCAAAGTGAAATCTTCTTTTGTGTAAGCATCATACAATGTAACACCTGAATCTCACAATAATTTCAAATCTTCGATCAATGGATCTAAATAAACATCAATATCATTACCCGGTTGTTTTGGTCCTGATATAAGGATAGATAACATGATGTATTTTCGTTTCATGCATAACCACGGTGGTAAGTTATAATTTATCAACATAACCGGCCATGTATTGTGGCTGTTGCTTTGAAAACCAAAAGGATTCACTCCATCTGTAGATAACGCAAGACAAAGTTTTCTCGACTCGTTTCCAAATTCAGGATACTCATGATCGATTATCTTCCACTGAGGAGAGTCTGTCAGGTGACATAGTATCCCATCTTTAATTCTTGTATCTGCATTCCATGTTAATTGTTCTGTAGTCTCCTCACTTCCATATAGGTGTCTAAACCTTGGAATTATTGGAAAGTACCATACAACTTTAGTAGGACTGGATTCATCTTTCTTGTATCGAGAAGCACCACACTTTGGGAATTCTTTAAGTGATTTGTGGTCCTTGAGAAACAGTATACAGTCATTCAGGAAGGAGTTTATTCTTTCAGAGATCATACCCATAGAGCGTAGCATTCGTTTGGAATCGTATGTTTGGCTCGGGAGATCATTGTCTTCTGGGAGCATGTCATTCAAGAGGGCAAGTAGTTTCGTAAAACTGTCGTCACTCCACCCGTTATCTGCTTTCAAATTATACAGCTTAGGTACGGCTGACAATGCTGTATATTTAGTGCAACCAGAATACAATGGCGTCTTTGCACAACTTTTTAACTTCTCAAACAATTTTGGGCAATCACGAAGTTCATCTTCGAAGGTCCTTGTCATTTTCTCAATACGATCTTCATCATCATTCACATCTGTAATCACATCCTCCATACGGTCATCTTCATTGTTCATGTTTGTAATCATATCAGATGATCCATAAAACGCAGTGTCACCCCAGTCACTACCTATATTCGTTGTTTCGCCGTGTTTATTACAACATGTATAACTTTGATCTATTCCGTGATAGATCAAGTGTAATTCCAACTCATCTGGACTAATTTGTTTTGAATAACAACAGTGTAAACACGGACAAAGGATTTGAGAAGAGTCACATGCATGATCTTTTGCAAACTTGGTAAATTCTTTCACACCTTCTTCATACTCTTTTTTCAACCGATTGGTATTCATCCATTATTTATTTATATTCATCCTATTTTAAATCCATAGGATGAGTATATAGGTTAGAGGAGAAGGAATATGAGTATAATTTAGATAAAAAAAAGATACTTCAAGGAAATAATGTGACCATGAAATGACTAAGTCTATAATGTTGTGGATCTTGAATACATTCTTTGACTGATTTGGAGAAATGACTTCTCGAACCTTTTCTGGATAACCTAGAACTCCTTCCAAGGAAATAATGTGACCATGAAACAATACTTCTTAAACAAAATATGGGGAATTTATAATATTGTAATAAAGACAAAGCTCTCTAAAAACACCCAAAACAACCTCCAGATTATCAGAGTACTCCTCCTATATATTGTAATACACCAAGAAGTATTCTAAAAAACGAAAATGGAGGTGTCTAGAAAGATATTAAAGAACTAGGTCATCAGTTCCATGAAATAGATAGAGCATTGGTGATCCCAAATGGAATTCATAAATACTTTAAATTTCCATATCGACTTTAAAAATATATCTTTTGAGCATCCTCTTCCCAAACCCTCAACTGTTGGTACCTTGATCTCTAGAAAATTTTCAAAAACCAATAGAACCTTATAAGATGGTCAAACAAATCATCAATTATAGGCAATATGTAATTATTCATTACTGTCACCTGGCTATGACTATGGTAGACTGTTAAAATTAATAAGCTATGATATGACTTCATTGAAAATAGAATTGGAAAATCCCATAGTGACATGATCATATAGATAGAACCATTTCCCTAAAGATCTTCTAGCTGATCTTTTAGCTCCTCTAAATCGGCCAGAGCCTTATGATGTGATGGAATGGAAAATGGGATCGTCCTGTGAAGAAAATAGATAGAAAACGCAAACACTCATTGGGGAGGTTATCCCATGAAGTCCTCTAGAAATTATTTTGTGTACTTTTCCATGACCACTGGAATTTCACATGAAGAACACTTCTCAATAACCCCAAGGAAAACCTTGGAAAAATGACATGATATGAACCATAACATAGAAGAAAATTTTCATAACCTCCATGGTTATAGATCACAATCTTCATAAAAGACATGGAATCTCCTGTTAAGAGTAAGTAACTGAACCCAATGGTGATAATAGTCATCTAGTGCACTAAGTCCAATAAAAAAATCCAAGATGATAATGAGGTCGGAAAAGACCAGGTCCAAAACATGGAATTCCGAAATGTCCTCCATGCCAAGTACCACAACACAACTCTCAAAGAACATGAAACCATGACCATTTTTCCTACCCAAAAGGGTTAGGAAATACATGAAATAATTCATAAACTATGCCGTCATACCCAATTAATAAAAAAATATGTGAAATTAATGACTAGGATTCACCATTTTGAAATGAAACCAATACTATAGAAGAATTAAAAAAAATTCACCTCGAATTGTGGTTGGCCAAGATTATGAGTCCTCATGAATGACCTCTACTGCATTGATTTTTTTGGATTAGACCCGTCTATGTATTATTTCCCTATTAAGAATCCCCCTTTCTTTTAGGATGTGATCCTCTACCATTTGAAGCCTCTTATTTTAACTAAGATCCCTTAAAAAGTGGAGCCTACACCACTCCCATTAGGAGCCAATTGAAAAAATCACAAGATATTCCTCAGCTACCCAAATAGGTGGAACGCCCTCAGAGTCTCTGGTAAAATCATCCAGATGTTTCCCGCATTTCTAATCTGATAAAAAAATATGTCCATTGTCCATAGAATCCACATAATCTGTTCATAAATACTACTCAAATCCATTTACACTACTTCTCTAAGACTCATCGTGCTTTAGATTTTATCCTCAAAAATAACTATGGATACCACCCATTAATGGAACACCATTGAGACCAATATTTCAATTAAAATATTCCTCTCTCATCAATACCTTGGGAAACACCTAAAAATAGGTTGGTAGACTTAGAACAATAAGAATAAACCTGATATATTTCCTCAAACCCATCTCAAAATTAATATCCATAAGATAATAGTTCGTGGGGAGATAAAGAGATACATGAACCAAATTACGAAATCTATTGGCATAATCCATGACTAAATGACCACCATACTCTAGCTTTAAAAACACATAGTCATTCATCAATCTCAAGGTATCTGGGTAGAACCTCTGAAGAAATACCACTTGGAAAGTGGTAAAAGTGAGATCCTCTCTATTCCTCGAATGAATCATTGAATTGCACCACATTCAAATAAATTATTTTAAAAAGGAACTAAAAAATAACAATTTAGATGTCTTAGGGGTTTTCAAAAACTCTAAGATCTAGTTGATACAGTCCAACTACTCCTTAAATTACTTTTTTTTCTTTTCAGTAAGGAAAAACTCTGAATTATTCTTTGAAAATTTTTGAGTGTGGTCCATAGTTCATGTCTTATCATGGATACCAATTTAACCCACGTTTTTGAAATTATAAATCATTGAATCCAAAAAAATTTGTATCAATGGGATGGTTCCTCTTTGGGGTACTCTGGTTCACACTCTCTATGCTTCTACATGGTCCTTCTAGGAGGTATTGTCTACAAGAAACATGAACAACCTCCATCAAGGAAAACCCAACATAAAATCACAACAAAATAACTAAATGAAAACACCAAAACATAATAATAACTAAATAAATCTAATGAAGTAGTGGGAAATCATAAAAACAACCCATAGTCAGGATCAAAACATAACCACAATCCCAAACCACCCATGGAAATTGAAGATTCAACACAAAGAATAGTTGGCCAAACACTTACCCATTCCAAACATAATTAATTCATGAAAATTCAATTTGAATCACCTTAAGGAGGAGGAACCGGTGGTGGAGGAGAAGGAGTTATAGACAGCTTAGGCACCGGAGGCAATGGAGGCAGCGCAGAGGCAGGGCGGAGGCAGCGGAGGAGGAGGAGGAGGAGGAGGAGGAAGAAGAGGCCGCGGTGGAGGAGGAGGCAGCGGAGTAGGCAGAGGAGGAAGAGGAGGAGGCGCCGGTGGAGGAGGAGGAGGATGAGGCCGCGAACTAGGAGGAGGAGGAGGAAGCGTCGGTGGAGGAGGAGGAGGATGAGGCCACGGTGGAGGAGGAGGAGGAGGAGGAGGAGGAGGAGCAGAGGAGGAGGAGGAGGAGGAGGCGGCGGACGGAGGAGGAGGAGAAGGAGGAGGCGGCAGCCGCGGTGGAGGAGGAGGAGGCGGCGGAAGCGGCGCAGAGGAGGGCTTCCGCGAGAGCTTGACCGGGTGCAGGGAGGAGGAAGAGGACCCGCGGGTTTTTAACAAATCCGCGTGAGCCTTTATCAGCGCTAGTAAAAAGCGCTGATAAAGGGTGTATTTATCAGCGCTAAAATGAAAAGCACTGATAAATACAACCTTTATCAGCGCTTTTTTAGCGCTGATAAATAAGCCCTTTATCAGTGCTAAAAAAATCACTGATAAAGGGTACACCTTTATCAGCACTTTACCATTAGCACTGATAAAGGCAGGCACATGCCTTGCCCAGTTTTGTGGTAGTGTTACCTTTAACTGTGGTAAATAAAAGTCAAAAGTTACTATTCATCAAAAATTATTTTCATCTTAATGAACCACATTTTACTTCTTGATAACAACCATGTATGTTGGATTTTTGAAATTCAATTCACAGAAGTGGTAAAATTTCATTTAAATGAAAAAGTCAGTTTTTTTAACTACCACTAAGTGGTGTCACTATTCATCAAAAATTGAATTTTTTCAGAAAAATACCAAAAATTCAGCCTAAGAATTATTTAATATTCCAAATTCAAAATTGATGTCTATTTTTACAAATTCAAAACATAGAAGTGGAATTAATTAATTTAAAAATTAATTCCCGTTGTTAAAACAAATAGTGTGTTTTTAAGAAACACTAACTATCAAAAGATTGATACTTGTTTATGTCCAATTTCAAAGTGAAATTAATTCCAATGACCAAAATTGGATTAAATGGTAAAAATATATTTCAATTTCACTTTTAAAAAAAAATAATTATATAATCTAACCATATAAATAAATTAGATTAAAAGGCACTTTTGAATTAAAATACAGTATTTTTCACTATTCATTAAAAATGAACTTTATCAGAAAAATACCAAAAAATTACCCAAAGTAAAATTTGATGTCCCCATTCAAAAGAAGGATTATATTTGGTCAATTAGAATGTATTAAAGTGACCAAGACTATATTTAAAGAGGTTTCTCCATTAAAAGGTGATAAATCGGCCTTTTAATGTAAATTATGCTTAAAATTAGATTCATTCACATTTTAAGCCTCTAACTTTTATTGGATAAATGTAAATACATTTAACAAATATGTATAATCATATTGTAGTTAGTTTCATTCATTATCGCCAATACAACGGCTAGGAGTTAACTACCATTTAAAATAATAATATTATATTATTAGTTTGAAACGTAAGATTCCAAAGAAACTCATTGTTGCATATCGGGTACGCTATCGAACATAGAAACCCCTTTAAAGTAAAATTAATATTTAATTCACAAATATTAATAAATATAAAATATTTCTTATTCTTTATTTACCTGGGATGTTACATCCTTCCCCCCTTTTGGGAATTGCATCCTCACAATTTTTTATTCACTTATCAAAATAAGTGGGGGTATTTATCCCTCATAGCATTTTCAGATTCCCACATTGCCTCTTCAACCATATGGTTTTTTCACAAAACCTTTACCTGATAAATTACCTTATTCCACAACACTTTCTCTTTGCGGTCAAGAATCTGGACTGGTTGTTCTTCATAGGAGAGATTCTCTTCCAACTGAACTACCTCTAGGCTCAAAACATGAGTTAGATCTGACATATATTTTTCTTAACATCGAAACATGAAAAACATTGTGTACCTAGGATAAACTTGGAGGTAAATTCACTTTGTATGCAACTGATCCAACTTTTTCCAGAATTTTATAAGGTCCAATGAACCTCGGACTCAACTTTCCCTTCTTACCAAAACGCATCACACTTTTACATGGAGAAACTTTGAGAAAGACATGATCACCTACCTCAAAAGAAAGATCCTTCCTCTGGTTATCAACATAACTTTTCTGTCTACTCTGATCTATTCTCATGTGCTTCTAAATAAACTGAACTTTCTCTGCCATCTCTTCTACCAAATCTGGTCCCATCAGCTTCCTTTCAACTACTTCATCCCAGAATGATGGAGTTCGACAATGATTTCCATATAATGCATCAAATGGAGCCATCTGTGTACTGGAATGATAGCTATTATTATAAGAAAATTAAACCAAAGAAAGATATTGGTCCCAACTTCCCTGGTAATCCATTGATCAAGCACGTAACATATCCTCCAAAGTCTGAATTGTTTGTTCTGACTGCCCATCTGATTGAGGATGAAAAGATGTACTAAAATTTAATTCGGTACCCAATGACTTCTGAAGGCCTTTCCAAAAGTTAGAAGTGAACCTAGGATCATGATCAGATACAATGGAGAGGGGAACTCCATGCAACCTGATTATCTCTTTAACATATAACCAAGCAAGTTGATCTAGAGACAAAGTATATCTAATAGGAAGGAAATGAGCTTATTTATTCAATCAATCAACTATAACCCAGATATCATTATTACCTCGAGATGTCTTTGGTAATCCCACAACAAAGTCCATGGATATATTTTCCCATCTCCACTCTGGCACCGGTAAAGGCTGAAGCATTCCTTTCGGTAACTGTCGCTCTGCTTTAACTTGCTGACAAGTCAAACACTTCACAGTAAAATCAGTAATATCTCTTTTCATTCCATGACACCAGTAATACTCCTGAAGATCTCTGTACATCTTAGTACTGCCAGGATGAACTGAAAACGGAGAACTATGAGCTTCACATAACAACTCATTCTTCAACTGTGAATCACAAGGCACACATAATCTCTTTCCAAATCTTAAAACATAATCATTATCAACGTTAAAATCAGGCAACTTACCCTTTTGAACCAACTCTACCTTTTTCTGTAACTCACTATCTTCTTTCTGCGCTTTCTTTATTCTGTCTGATAGGGATGATCTCACTGACACCTGATACAAAACAGAAGAATTTCCTGCAACAACAACTTCTATGTCAAAGTTCATCAAATCAAAAACCAAAGGATCTCTTTCCAAACGTAACATGGTTAAAGAAGTATTACTTTTTCGACTCAAAGCATCAGCCACTTTATTTTCTTTTCTTGGATGTTAAAGGATCATGCAATCATAATCCTTGATTAATTTCAACCATCTCTTTTGTCTCATGTTCAATTATTTCTCAGTGAATATATACTTCAAACTTTTGTGATCAGTATATATTTCACACTTCACTCCATAAAAATGATGCCTCCAAATTTTTAAAGAAAAAACAACAGAAGCTAATTCCAAAACATGTTTAGGGTAATTTAACTCATGTGGTTTCAACTGAAGTGAAGCATAAGCAATTACCTGATCATTTTTCATTAGGACACAACCAAGTCCTTTCAACGAAGCATCACTGTAGATAACAAACTCACAATTTCGGGAAGGCAGTGCCAAAAATGGAGCATTCACCAATCTTCTTTTCAATTCCTGAAAACAATCATCACATTCTTTTGTCCAGATGAACTTAACACCTTTTCGAGTTAACTTAGTCATTGGACTAGATAACCGTGAAATTTTTTGAACAAACCTCTGGTAATAACCATCCAAACCAAGAAAACTATGGATCTCGGTTATATTTGTGGGTTTTGGCCATTCTTCAACAACTTTTGTTTTAGCAGGATCAACAGTTATGCCATTTTTTGAAACAATGTGACCAAGGAAAGAAATTTTTTGTAAACAAAACTCACACTTTCTAAATTTCCCATAAAGTTTCTTTTCTTTTAAGGTTTTCAAGACAACCCTTAAATGACTTTCATGTTCCTCTTTACTTTTGGAATAAACCAAAATATCATTAATGAACACAACCACAAACTTATCCAAGAACTCACAGAAAATTCTATTCATAAGATCCATGAATACAGTAGGTGAATTGGTTAACCCAAAAGGCATAACTACAAATTCATAATGGCCATATCTAGTACGAAACGCGGTCTTTGGAACATCTGCTTCCTTTACTTTCAACTGATGGTACCCCAACCTCAAGTCAATCTTCAAAAAATACTAAGCTCCCTGGAGCTGATCAAACAAATCATCGATATGAGGCAAAGGATACTTATTCTTAACAGTGATGTTATTAAATTCTCTATAATCAATGAAAAGTATCATTGAACCATCTTTCTTTTTAACAAACAAGATAGGAGCACCCCATGGTGATGTACAAGGTCGAATGAAACCTTTATCTAATAACTCCTGCAATTTCTTCTTTAACTCTAAAAGTTCAATTTGAGCAATTCGATAAGGGGGTTTTGAAATTGGATTAGCATCAGGAACTAAGTCAACAGTAAATTCAACTTCCTGATCAGGTATAATACCAGGAAACTCATCAGGAAAAACATCAAGGTACTCATTTACCACTGGCACATCATTAATCTGAACAGTTCCTTTGTTTTCAACAATATGTGAAAGGTAACATTCATTTCCATCTTTTACTAGTTTCTCAGATTCCTGATATGTTATCAACAGCAAGGGTTCATTTTTGTATACAAACTGAAAATCATTTTGAAAATAAACCTCTTTAGCTTTGCAATCAATCTTAGCATGATAAACAGAAATCCAATCCATGCCCAAAATAACATCAAACTCTACTAGAGGCAAAACAATAAGGTTTTCAGGTAGATTATTTCCGCACATAAGGACAGGAATCTTCTTATGTTTTATTTTTGTCTCAACATTTCCTCCATGTGTTTTTACCATAAGTTCTGTATTCATATCTTGAGATGGAATTCCCAATTTACTAGAAAATTTCTCAGAAATGAAAGAGTGTGTAGACCCCAAATCAAACAACACATTGGCATAATCTGAACAAACAAACAGTGTACCTGATACAACTTCATTTGATGGCCCAACATCTGCTGAAGTGGTTGCAAAGGATTTCACCACCCCTTTCTACTTGTAGTCTGGCTGCTTTCCTTCGGTTGAGTTCTTTTTTGGACACTCATTTTCATAATGACCCATTTCATTTCACTTAAAACATTTTACTGACTGTAAATCAGATTTTGTCTTACCATTACCCTGATCTTTTTCAGTGTAATTACGAGCCTTATGTCCCATTTTACCACATCGGTAGCACTTACCAGAATTCAAAAGACATTCCCCAGCATGCTTTTTACCACAATTTTCACAAACTATAAACTTAAGTTTCTTACCATTAGACTTTTTTGAAGAGTTCTTCCCTTTCGTCTGCCACCTTGTCCTCTTATTCTGTTGTTTTTCAAAGAATACATGATCATCGGAAAACTCCATTTCCACCTTCTCCACACAACGAAGATGTTTTTCATAATTTTTGAACTCACGAGAAGCTAAATCCCTTCGATAATTTGGATTTAATCCTGATTAAAAATGGTTGATTTTACTATCAAGATCTCGTATGAAATTCGGAGCATACCTTGCCAGTCGAGTGAATTTTTCTTCATAAGTAGCCACTGAGTCATCCTCCTGCCTCAATTCCAGGAATTTTTTTCCATCCTAAGATGAACCACCTTAGGAAAATATTTCTCAAGAAATATACCTTTGAACTCATACCAATCAAGAGCATCAATCTCCTCACTATCCCTGATATTTTTCACCATCAACCACCACTGATCAGCTTCACCTTCAAAACAGTAAACAACAAGACTAACATTTTGATGTTCTGAACAACCCATGACATCGAAAATATTTTCCAGTGCTTTAATCCACCCTACTTCTATCACAGGGTCAAATGATCCTCTAAATAATGGGGGATGTTGCCTCATGAAATGCTCCACTACTGACATGTTCCTCTGCGGTTGATATGGATGATCTCGTACATGGATACCACCACCATTTATAGCCTGATTCAATTGTGTCATCACTGTAACAAATTGTACAGTTCCGATTCCAACCATCTAAGGTTGATGATTTGGAAGGTTGTCTTCTTCCTGATGTCATCCCAACATAGCTACCCTGTTTCCTCTGCAGAAAACCATTATGAACACAGAAATATCTTAGGCGAAGCAACATGGTAATCTGTAAATGCTACATGATGTCAATATTAACATAAATTAATTTATGGATATTACTTTAACAATACCCTAACACATAAAGTTATCTAAACCGACCTCTGATGCCAACTATAAGGACTCGGCCTTAAACATTACATAATATTGAATTAAATGAATAATTCACATTGAAGATCTTTCCAGGTTTAGAGTTTTAGGGAATTAGGACATAACTATTACATCTCAAAATATTATAAGGTAGGAATATCCACATAGTTTCCATTTTTTTGATAAAATAAAAACTCCTGAAAAAAAGCATCATGTCTAGTTCCATGTTTTAGACAGCATGACTTTTCCTTGATCCCATCCTCGACCTTATTCATCTTTAAGTCCTGTGAAAACATTTCAAAACTTGGGATGAGAATAAAAAGCTCAGTAAGGGTTATAAAACAAATAATGAAAAAATTTGTTCATAAATACATACAAAACATGAACTCTTTTACTTACCTCATGAAATAATAAGTTTTATGAAAGACACATAGAAATCATTAATCATAAAGCTAACTTGTGGCATCCATATCAAAATTACATTGTAGCTATCACAGCTATATAGGGAGTTAATTTGGAATACCCATCACAGTATATTCCCTAAAATCTCTTAGGAAAAACATTCACGTTTACCTCTATCACGTTACCCAATGCATTGGAGAGCTATCTCAAGCTCACCCACCCTAGGTTTATCACGGAACCACCCGTATACATAAATAATGCCCAAGAACCATAACATGATCATAACACATAACATAAGCATAAAGGAAAGATAACATTTCCACATTTCAATAACAAAATATCATTTCAATATATTGAAATAATAAATCCATTCTCAAAATCATTTTCAATACCAAAATATGTAAAAATAGTATATGGTATTTATTTTTTTCCTTTTAAAAACATTCTGGCTTGTTAAGGAAGCCAAAGATCAAATAATACTCGTGGCAGTGGAAAGGTCGTTGTCACCGCATACATTAAAAAAACATTCCTTTTTTTAGTAAAACGCTTCATATAAAAATATTCCCTTTGAATAAAATGTAAAATAAAGTCGTGTATAAAACTAAAAATGCCTCAATGAAAGGAGATTGAGACGAAGTCCCTTACCTCGCGTCCGACTTGACTCGATCGTTCTTTAATATCCTGAATAACAAACTAAAGTTAATTTCTACTTGATAAAGAACCTTTTTCAAGTTTATTATTCCTTTTATATCACTTATTACCATGTTAGAAACATTATTCAATCATTTAAGTTAATAACGTTCATTTTGTCGATATTTGGTACTTGAGTAAAAATGAACACCTTATATTTACAAGTTGTCCATGTGGTCAAAGGTTAATTATATCTAGAATGAAATTCATGATTTAGATATCATATATATCATATATATCTATTATATACATGTTTTTATAATAGTACATAAAATTTAGAGGTAAGAAATGAAATGCACAGTTCATGGAGACAGTAAGTCGTACGTACGCATGAACGCTACTTTAATTTTTATTTCTTATTTTAATGGAAATAAAACATAATTATACATAGGTATATTATAATTCCAGTATAATATAATATATAATATCATTAATTCCATCCTTTATATATCCCACATAAGCCATTAACGAGCCATATCACTTTAAGGGGGCGGTAGTCTGCACTTTCTCAAATGAGATTATCATATTTACCCACTATGGAAACCATAAAGGATTGATATAATTGGGAAGTACAGAAGCATAATAAAATCATAAATATAATATATATCATATATAAATACAGTTCCATCATAATGGCCACCATGAGAGGCGGTAAGATGTAATTGAACAATCATCGTTTCGTGAGGCGTTAGTTTGCCATCCACAGAAACATTATGTTCTTCATACATTAGATGGAGGTGTGTGTAAGTGTTGTTCGAATACTTCTCATAAAAACATCCTAGTATATTTAGGATACTGGTTTTGTTACAAAATAAAGGAATAAAAAATTTTTAGGGGATGGAGAAGTAAAATAAAATAAAACAATTTAAGAGAAACCATTACCATTAATTTGGGTAAATCCCGTTGGTTTGAACCAAAGGACTTCTTGAAGTGCCTTATGCCTAAGGTAAGGCTTCTAAGAGGAGTATAGGGATGTTGAGAGCTTAATTGGGCAGAGTTTGGACGATCAAAATGGATTGAGAGGTGCGTGGAATTGGGTAGAAGTGGTCTCCTTTTATAAGAGAGAGGAGAGGCTCTTTAGGAATGTGTGAAAACATTATTTTATTATATAATGATATTCAGTTTCTGAAGGTCCAAAAATAATTATAGTCAAATATAAGATGACTCATGGTCGAAATAAAATCATCCAATCATAATTTGACATGTTTTGGATAATATTTTAATCATTATAATCTTATTTATTTAAATCATTTATTAATGAGGTAAACACTGCATCATTATTATGTCATAAATAATTTAATTTATTTAATGTCTAAAAATTATAAAAAAAATATAATGATATAGGAAATCTTTTTAGATTTCCAAAGAATATTTATAGTCTAAAATAGGACTTATATAACACCATATAAAAATTAATTACTAAAATATTTTTGTTTATGTCATTTTGGCCTTTACTTTAAATTAATTAATCTAAATTGTCATTATCACTTCCAAGTGGACCAAAGGGGTCCCAAAATAGACCCAAATATGCCCATGGTCATTAATGACTCAACCAATAAGGTTAGGACAAGTGTTAAGATAATTTTGAATTATTATAATATTCTTTTAATCTTGAATTGCCCTATTTACCTTTAACCGCGGTAAATAAAAGTCAAAAGTTACTATTCACCAAAAATTATTTTCATCTTAATGAACCACATTTTACTTCTTTATAACAACCATGTATTTCGGATTTTTGAAATTCAATTCACAGAAGTGTTAAAATTTTATTTAAATGAAAAAGTTAGTTTTTTTAACTACCACTAAGTGGTGTCACTATTCATCAAATATTGAAGTTTTTCAGAAAAATACCAAAAATTCAGCCTAAGAATTATTTTATATTCCAAATTCAAAATTTATGTCTATTTTACCAAATTCAAAACATATAAGTGACATTAATTAATTTAAAAATTAATTCCCGTTGTTAAAACAAATAGCGTGTTTTTAAGAAACAATAACTATCAAAAGATTAGTACTTGTTTATGTCCAATTTCAAAGTGAAATTAATTCCAATGACCAAAATTGGATTAAATGGTAAAAATATATTTCAATTTCACTTTAAAACCAACTAAATAGATAATCTAACCATATAAATAAATTATATTAAAAGTCACTTTTGAATTAAAATACAGTATTTTTCACTATTCATTAAAAAATGAACTTTATCAGAAAAATACCAAAAAATTACCCAAAGTAAAATTTGATGTCCCCATTATAAATAAGGATTATATTTGGTCAATTATAATGTATTAAAGTGACCAAAACTGTATTTAAAGAGGGTTCTCCATTAAAAGGCGATAAATCGGCCTTTTAATGTAAATTATGCTTAAAATTAGATTCATTCACATTTTAAGCCTCTAAATTTTATTGGAAAAATGTAAATACATTTAATAAATATGTATAATAATATTGTAGTTAGTTTCATTCATTCCCGCCAATACAACGGCTAGGAGTTAACTACCATTTAAAATAATAATATTATATTCTTAGTGTGCAACGTAAGATTCCAAAGAAACTCGTTGTTGCGTATTGGGTATGCTATCGAACATAGAAACCCCTTTAAAGTAAAATTAATATTTAATTCATAAATATTAATAAATATGAAATATGTATTATTCTTCATTTACCTGGTATGTTACATCTGGTGGCTTTGGAAGAGGCTTTTTCCTAATGTCTATGGACTGGTTCATGGAGCAAATTCGGAGGATGGGATGGAAATGGAAGGGCACGATCGGTACCGGAAGGTGGAAAGCCCAAATGTACCCTAATCCATGTACCATTTGTTCATACAGGGTGGGGTACCTTCCACATATAGTTTTTCTATACTGGTGGAAGGTTTGTATATATACAGGGGTGGTACGCGAATTTGGATGTGGTCTATGTACTGGGGTGGTATGCATATTCGGATGTTGTCCCCGTACTGGGGTGGTACGCAGATCTGGGAATGGTTTGCGTACTGTGGTGGTATATGGCCTTGGGCTTTATTATCACACCATGGTGGTATGCAAGGCTGAATTCCCTCCGTGTGGCAGAACGCTATGCTAGGAATGGTTTCCTCCACATAGGGTTATACTATATAGTATGATGAATTGAAGAAGGGGAATTAGTCTCACAGTTCGTGGGGAGTTCATTCACCAAGGGAGTATGGTTCACGGTTTTCCTTTTAGGTTTGTGTCTGGCCCATATTATTATGATTTCTTTTACTTATGGTTCGCAGCATGTTTATACCTACTAGAAACCATTCGTGGTCCCATACTTCATCAGCTTTTTCCTTTTAAGCCTTCCATCCATAGAATCCCAAATCTCCCAAAATATGACCCTTTTCATGGATCCCCTTGGGGTCCTTTTATAGAGTGTCAAGGAGGCTATATCTATGGGCACAAGACACCTTTTTCGAAATCCCATGGAGGGATCATCCAACGGTGTGGTTCATTGTTGATCGATGCATTTACCCATTCATTCCGAAAACTACCTAGTTTTCTAGCCAATGCTTTGTGGGCTAGTGTTTCGCAGACCATCCGCATACCACTTGGTTCGCAGTCTGTACCTTCCATGGACCTTTCCCATAAACTAGTACACAGACTAGTTTTGGTCCTTTTCCAAATTGGATTCCTTCATTCTTTTCCTCCAATTTTCTTCCCCACATGTATCCCTTACCTTTATCAATTATATGGGAGTATTTTATTTCCCTTTGTGGATTTTTTAAGACCCTACAAACACCAATAAATTATTCCATCTATTGGGACTTCTAATTGATTTTATAGTACTATGTTTCTCTTTAATTCCTTCTTTTTAACTTGTTACTTGTGCAGTAGTGAGAAATAAACTTTATTTCTTCTTATTATTTCATCTGAAACTTATCCATATGATCTTGTCCATCAAATTCTGATTTTTCAAATGATATTTTATCCTAAATTCTTCTTTTTCTTTTCTTCATCTGATCACTAATTGATAAAGAATCTCTATCAGGTATCAAGAAAATTGCATCTTCTTATTGATTTTGTTATACCTGTTCATCTAGTGTTGCCACCTCTATCCAATATCTTCTAATTAGTTTGATACCAGTTTATCTAATCACTTATTCCATCCTTTGGTTGATGCATTGTTTCTCTATTTGGTGCTTCTAATCCTTTTGGTACCCTATACTTTTTTTAGTAATTCTTATTTCAAAACTTCATCACAAATGAGAATTTCTCACATGATTTATGGATAAAAATTTCTTACAGATATTCATTTCTTAAATATAACACCCAAATACACTTTAATTCATCACATCACACTTTCGCAAAACATTTTCATCCCTTTATATAGGTATTATTTGTACACAATTTTAGGGTGAGGTGTGTACTTCAAATTCAAACTTCCCACATAAACTTTAAGAATCCTGCTCAAATCCATCTATGTTTTACCACCTTAAATCTTTCTAAAATATAGTATTCAAACAATATTTGTAGGAAATTTTAATAGTTCTTGGATTCAATAATATTATTCAACTCTCTAAAAATATTTATATAATCACAATATTATTTTATGACTATTGAACTATTTCTCTTCCAACTCAGTAGCATCACAATTAATAACTTTACAAAAACTTCTTAAAGTTATTAGAAAATTTTATCAGTTACAACTTCCTTTCATGTATTTTTTTGTTGAAACTTCATTAGATATTCCTTTAAAATTTTGTAGGAACATCATGGAATTATTTCTAAAGACTCTTCCTTTAACTATTGATATTCTTTACAAATATTCTACCTATTTCCATAACTTGGAATCCTTTGAGCAATGAACTCTTGACAATACTATCGATCTGATGAAATGGAAATCATTCATTCAGTAGAAACTATTCAATATTCACTTTGAAAGTCTAATCAACATACTTTAATAGGGTTCTTCCTCTATCTAATGAATTATTGAAACTCAACCAAATGCCACAGTAACACTTTGACTAATTACATATCTCAGAATATTTTGTTCAATGAAATATATTCAGAAACCTTAGTAACTTTTGAATGATCACCTTTCAAGGAAACATTACTCTGATGAACATCACTCAGAAACTTTGGTCTAATGACTTCACACAGAGACTTATATCTAACACATTAGCTCAAAAATCTCCAACTCTGCCTGATTATTTGGAAAATTCACTCTGATCATTTAGAAATATCTTTATTTGATGATCATCACATGTTTCCTCTAAATTTTAATTTTTTTAGTAGATGTGTGTTTGATCATTCAAGTTCTTCTATCCAGTATATTTTGTCTGGTGACTCAACAAAATCATATAAAAAAATTCTAAATTTCATATCCTGGTATTAATACAAGTCCATATGATGAACTTTGTATGTCTATTCATTCAAATTCAATCAGAACTTTAAAATTTTTGGGAACCATGGTTTCATTTAATTCCACAATAATATTAATATCTTCATGACTTGAACACTACATATCCACTCCCCAATTTCCCCTTTAGGCTTAAGTTGATTAAACTCTCTTTCAAATGCTTTTCTCTTTTTTAAATCTTCATCTTTGAATCACATCCTCGTGGAATTGTGATATTTAATCAATGAATAACACATTACTTAGCTTCAACTAAACTCGTTTGATACCCTTATGTGAGTTCAGGTCGACACTTATGTAGCCTCTTTATTGGGTGTGTTACCCTTACATGAGATAGGGGTTTACCCTTACATAATAAGGGTGTTGGATGTTACCCTTACGTAGTGGGGGAATAACTCATATGCCTACCCAAAAACTTTTATCCAATTTACTTTGTCTAATCAACTTTTTCTGATCACCTCAGTATGATTGAATCCATCTGATGACCTCAGTATGCTGATCTTCATCCAACCATCTTGGAAAACTCTGTCTAGTAGAAAATTGTTTGGAAACTTCTTATGGAATACCCTTACGGAAACTTTATAAGCTTTATAATGTTAATAAAAACTTTCTAGAAGTTTCTTATTTCTAACATCATCAACATATTGAAAATAATGAAATCTTTCTATTTCATTAACCATTGACATTATTTGACAATCATTGACAAAAAATAAAAAACACACACAAAGTGGTATCTTTAATCTTCCCCTTTGTATTTTTGATAAATACCTTCAAATATCAATTAAAATGAATATGTCAATATGTGAATCACCTTTCTTTCCCTACCCTTAAATTTTCAAAATTTTCATTTCACTTTATCTTCCACCTATTGAAAATAAATATGAAGCTCATGGGAAACGGGTATCAGTTCATACTTAAGAAATGTTTTATCCTTTATTTCACTCTAAGACTATGTGAGTCAAGGTCAATATAGAAAACAAGAGGATTTTATTTAGACAACAAAGTTATACCTTATCAACTGATCTTGATACCTCATGGAATGAGAACTCATAAAATTGTATTTAAGGGTTATCAACTTTTATTTTAGGATTATGATACTTATTTAGATATGAAATATTTAAAATATAGATCAACCTAAAATTCTTTCACTCACTTCAAAAAACAGATTAAAAAAATAAATCATAAATAGTATGATAAGTGGCCTTAGAGCACTTTCATACTTCCACTTTTATAATGTCATTGATTAATTCAATTTCCCCCCCATTCTATTAAGTTTTTTATTTTTGTAACCAAGGATTAGAGATTAATAAATACACACATTTTCAATTTCGTGTTCTTCAGGAACATTCCAAAATAATTATATTTGTATGATATAATGATTCTGGAAGCTTCTTCACCATTCTCAAAATGTCTACCTCTATAGGATACTTTTCTTACAAAATTCATAATGAGGATTCTGTTCAATAAATATGATTTGGGAACTTTATGTTGAGAAAGAATCAAATTGGACCTTTATTATGTGACTATCAATACTTTTGAAAACTTCCACATCTTTGTTAAGGGTGATCCCTTTCTATAAATTTTTAGTGAACCAATATAGGAAACATTATAGGATGAAAACATTATTAGCTTGGATAACTAAAGTTAGAAGATTTTCTTCCTACTCAGACGATCCCCTTGGGTACATTCCTCACCTATGACTCCAAAATTGAAAAAAAAAACAAATACAAAACACAAAGGTTAAGGGAATAAGGTGTATTTTCCTTTTTCTTAATGTGATCAACATGGTTGATATACTTTTCTCAACCAAATTACTCTATTTCTTCCACTATTAATGACTATATATATGAACTTAAATTATTATTTGGGATATGTGGATCTTATCACTTATTTTATTTATTTGTGTGTGAGAATTCTCTTTTTAAGATATTTTAAATCACTTGTGTCGCTTGGTGAAACTTTCATCTTCTTAAAGAAATCATCTTGTGATATAATTATTATAGAAAATGTTTTTGGAGTGTGTCCATCCATGTTTAACCTCACACATAGAACTTATTTTTCTTTATGTGGAATATTATTTTCCTTTTTCACTATACTTTACTTGTTATTATTCCATTTTCCCCATTCTCTCCAAATCTTTTTCCCATATTACTAACATATCATTAGGAAAATTGGCAGTAACTCTGGTTTTTTTCATGGATTCTTATAAGTTTCATCCTTATTATTAGTTATTTTGGATGATTCAATTTTACTCAACTTATTATATTTTTAATACAAGGTATTCTCACATTTCTATTTGAAATATTCTTAGGATAATTTTTGTTTACAATATTTTTCTCCTTACTTACCAAGGATGATTCTTCCTTCTTAACAAACTTATATGGTATCCTTTTCTTATCAAAATTATAGAAATGTTGATATAAACATGTACTAATCTTGTGACCACTACCATGTCATACATCACATATATTTTCAAACTTTACAAGTCTGTTGGAAGTTTACATATTTTTCTTACACTATGGATGCTATTTCTTCATCTCTAAATTTCACCCCCATGACATGGGATTCCTTTGAGTTTTTTAATTTTTAGTATTGTATGAACTATCTAATGAAAATTTACCAAATATTTTATAGCACCAACATTAACCCACAAACCTTGATATTTTTATTTATTCTATATGATGGTTTTGGGTTTTCTTCATAATATTTTGGGTTATTCATGGGGAACCTGATTTCCATACTCTTTTGTCTATCCATATAAGTCATGGTGGTAGGATTAATATCTTCTTTATTCATTTATACTTTTATATATGTTGCTTTCAAACCTATATTATTCATGAAATCATATTTAGAAGCATTATTACATAATGGTATGGATTTTACCTATTTCTTCAAAACTATTTGAGATGGATCATTAAAGGAAGTCATGACCTTCTGATCACATGTTGTAGTTATTTCAACCATATATCCTCCAATGAGAATTGAGTATAAGAAGAAACTTTTTTTTATTTTATGAATTATCAATATGTGACTTCTCAAGATTCTACATCTTAACTTCCAATTCAATATATATCATATTGAGGATGTTTTTATGATCTTCAATAATAATAACCTTCTCTTCACAAACCTTCTTTATTATTTCAAATTTCTATTCATGCAACTTAACATTGTTTTGTAACAAAAAATCAAGTTCCTTGATATACTTAAATTTTACTTCAAATTGTAAATCCTTGACATCAATTCTATTTTCACCTTTTTTTACAGTGTATGGATATTTTCTTCCATAGTAATCTTGACTCTATATTTCTATTAAAATTATTTGATCCATTTATATTCAAACTATGAGGAACTTATTTCAAGATCCAAATTTCTTTAACTAATGGCTACAACCTATTTGGAGAGATTTATACATTCTGGAACTTTTCATTTCAAAGACTTCTCCATGTTATCTAATTCTTCTTCCATCCAAGTAATATATTACTACATACTTTAGAAAACTCCACAAATAAGAGAGACTATTACTTTGGGAACACAATGTAGAATATCTTTCAATCTATCAATTGATATATCTTAAGGAGTTTTAGATTGATCATCATCACCACTTATGTTAGTATATTCTTCTTGATAAAAATTTATTAAAAAAAATCACATAAAACATGATCATTTCACATTCTTGATCCACTTGAGGTATAAATATTGTCCATATACTTTTTCGAAACTTTAACCACTTGTTCTTTACATTCCAAACCTGATATATCATCTTTTTTATCATGGCATAGAGAAAGTGATACTTTATCTTTATTAATAAAGATGGATTTGTTATTTATATTTCTTTTATATTTTTTTCAAATGTTCACCATAGTATTGGTATAAATAGAATTAAGCTCAGATATAATTGAATCTTAACCAAAACTAAACTTCATTTTCAAAATAAGAAAGAAACTCAAATATTAAAAATAGAATAAATTCAATGTAGGGAATCCAATAGATGTGAACCTTAGATCTGATACTAATTGAAGAGACCACTTCAATATAAAATCAACAATGAGAGGGAGGTGAATTAGTGTTGGTAACTTTTTAACTAATTATAAATTTTTATCCCTTTACCTCTTAGGCTTGTTAGAATCTTGATTCTCTAATTCACTTTTCCATAGTGTATGCAATTATGTGGAAGCGGGTAAAAGATGGAATAAGATATTTTTAGAAGGTTCACTACTCAATAAGGTTGTTTACTCCTTATCAAGTATAGTGATGAACATTACATGAATTGTCAATTATAATGTGATACCAAGTACAGTGCTTTGGATATAAAACAATCCTTAGCCTAAGTGCGGGTCTCTACACTTTATGAGGGGGTAAAAATAATCATGAATTTCTAAAATTTTGATGACCTAGTCCAACTTATAACTCCTAACTAGTTCTTTATACAAACTATAAAGATAGTCTACACTATCTTCCTTAGATAATTTATAACACCGTGAAATTCTTCCACCTATTAAGACTTATATTGGATGTCACAATTTTGTTTTTATCTTCACTTCCTTCATCTTCACTTGTTAATTGCATAGTAGTAGGTAAGAAACTTTCCTTATTATTCTTCATTTATTTGGAACCTATCTATATTAACCTTCATTTGATCAATTATTTCTAATTATGATTTGTATGGTGACAGTCCATCCCACCTTCTTCATCTTTACCATGTTCGTCTGATCACTAATTGATAAAGAAACTTTTTCGGGTATCAAGAAGATCACATAATCTTCTTGATTGTCTAGTGCCTATTCATTTGATGATACTTCCTTTATATAATATCTTATTATCAAACCAGAACCTACATATTCGATCAATACTTCCATCCTTCAATTGATGCATTTTTTATCCATCTGGTACTTCTAATTATTATAGTACCTCCTACTACTTCTAGTACTTCTTCTTTCAAAACTTCATTCCAAATGAGAATTTCTCTCAAGGATTATGGACAACACTTTCTTATGGATCTTCAATTATTTAACATAATTCCCAACCACACTTAAATTAATCACATCACACTTTAATAATGAATCATCGCCCCTTTATAAATTCATTGGTTCTCCACATTTTTAGGGTGAGGCACATACTTCAAATTCAAACTTCCCACTTAAACATTGAGAATCCCACTCAAAGCCTTCATTATTTGACCACCTTTAATATTCCTAAAATATATGAGTCAAATAATATTTGTTGCAAACTTTCATAGATCTCAGTGTCAAGGATCATATTAAACTATCATAAAATATCTCTATAATTACAATATTATTTTGTGTTTATTGAACTATTTCTCATCCAGCTCATAATAACCACAATTAATAACTTTAAAAAAATTCATAAATTCATTTGAACATTTTTTTCCAGTAAAACATCACAACATATCTCTATCTGATGAAAATCCGTTTGGTGTTCATTTAAAAATTTGTAGGAACATAACAAAATTATTTCACAAGACTCTTCCTCTAACCATCGATATTCTCCAAAAATATTTTGTCTTTTTCCTTGACTTGGAAACCACTAACTAATGAACTTCATGAAAAACTATTTATCTTATGAACCTATAATAGTTCATTTAGTACATTCTATTGGATATTTAATTTAAAATTATATTCAAAATAATTTTATAGGGTACTTACACCGTCTTATGACTTCATGAAACTCATCCTGGTGTCATATTAACACTTTTTCTAATGAAATTTTCTGGAATCTTTTGTCTAATGTAATCTATTTGAAGACCAAAAAAATTATATCTGATCATATTTCATGGAAAAAAATTTCCAATTAACATAAATTGGAAAGTAAAATCTAAAAACATCACATGGGTAATTTTTTCCGACACCTTAACTTGAAAACCTTAAACTTTATCCAATAATTCAGAAACTCCATTGTGATCATTCGGTAATCTCTTCACTTGATAATGATCACATGTTTTTTCTAACTTTTAACTTATTTAAGACATGTGTATTTGATCATTAAAGATCTTATCTCAAGTATATTCTATCTGATAAATCACCAATATTGTATGGAATAATTCTTTATTTCACATCTCGATCTTTGTATAAGTTCATCTGATAAACTTTTTATAGATCTTCATTAAACTCCAATCAGCAGTTCATAATGTTTTGGAATTATAGTTTCACTAGATTTAGTTTCAATATTAATACCATCATGACTTGAAAATTACATAGCCACTCCCTAATTTCCCTTTTAGGCTTAAGTTGATTGAACTCTCTTTTAGGGACATTTCCCCTTTTCTACACTTCATCTTTGAATCACAGCCTCATTAAATTATGATATTTGATCAATGAAGAACACATTACTTAGCATCAACTAAAATTGTTTGATACAATTTTGTGAGTTTGGGTTGAACCTTATGTTTCATTTGTATTGGACGTGTTTACCTTACATCATCTAGGCGTTTACCTTTATGTGATAAGGGTGCTAGAGGTTACCCTTATGCAGTGGGGGAATGACCCTTACGCATTCCTAGAAACCTTCATTTGATTTCCTCAGTTCGATTGACTTTATTTGATCACATAATTATTATTTTCTATTTTTGATGACCTCAATACACTTTCATACGTCTGATTTTCTTTACTAACTTTTTTTGGTAGAAAAATGTTTGGAAAATTCTAAAGGAAACCACTTAAGGAAGCTTCATATACGTCATAATGTTAATATAAAACTTTCCAGCAGCTTCTTTTTTCTAACATCTTCAACTTATTTAAATTAATGAAATATTTATATTTTTTTAACATTGAACTTCATCAACAACCATTGAAGGAAAATACAAATCACATACAAAGTGGGCTCTTCACCTTGATGTCATGGTCTTCATTGGTCATGTGCTCATTGTGTAGTAGGTTGAGCCTTATACTCAAATTCTAATGACAGGTTACCTGGATTATAATTTTCTTTTATGGAAATAATTAGGGTAATGTGGCCTCCTTTTATTATGTATTTGTGCATATATTCTAAGGATTTCCTTGGGTGGACCTCATAATGATATATTGAACTATTTTGGCCACTTTGGTTTCGTATTATATGTAAGGGGGAGTGCCTCCCATTTTTTATGTTGTATTATGGGGTTAAACATTGGGTTCGCATTATTAGTAGAGATTTTTGAGTGAGGACTGACCTAGAAAAACTTAAATTGAGTAAAATGTTATGTCAATCAAGTTATTCCTTTCTTATGTGTCTGTATTAAGATACTTATTTGTGACATTATATGGTTGTGATTATGTTTTTGGGTGTTATGACCACTATCTTATTTTGATATTAGGAAAAAATATTCCCCTTGTTTTATATTTTATTATAGAGTGGGATGACCTATCCATTTACTCCATTACACCTATATCCTAGGATAACATGCTCACTTGTTTTGATGATGCCTATGGTGTGGGATGTATTGCCTAATGTGTTAAAACTCTACATGGTGTGGGGTGGACTACCTATTTACCTCATGACACTCAAGTTGGGAATTTTTTTCTTAGATATTTCTCATTTCCCATGGAATTTGGATGGACTTAACTTATTGATATACTTCCATGGAAGGGGATTTGCTGCCTTTATGGGTTGATTCTTATGGTATATAATGCCCTTACACTCACATTATAGCTCAAGGATAGTTATGTATTTCCCATGTATGTGTTTTCATATATAGGTATGTTATTCCCATTATGTGATGAGCTCATAATCAGTATTTTATGATCATTATAATGGTATTTGATTCCCACCAGGTCATGGAACATAATGCCCACTTGTCCTTGATGGTGATGGAGATGGGATGGAATGCCCAGATATTTTTTATTTCCTTTGGGAGTGGTATGTAATTCCCATTTTTAATACTTCCATGGAAGGGGATAAGATGCCTGGGATAAAATTCACGACTATTTTTTATTTTCCTTAGAAGTTGGTGGGACCGTCCATGATGCGATGCTTCCAAGGAAGTGGGTATGATTCTCATATATGAATGATTTCCTATGGGATATGATACCCTCACTTATTATGTGGCAAGAGGTTAGGGATTTTATTCCCTCTTGGGATTATGCATGTGTTTAGGAATGGTATTCTCTGTCTTAATGATGTTTTCGGGATATGATTCCAACTTTTATATGACTGCAGGTGATTTTATTCCATCTATTGGTAATGTAGTTGAGATGTGATGACCACATGTATAATATTATTCGGGATTTCATCCCCTTGTTTGATATTTTAGTTAGGATGTGATTCCCACTTGAATATTATTTCTTGGGGATGTTATGGCCACTATTTTGACCCAATTATTGGGATGTACTTCTCATGTATCAATGCTTGTTTCATCTTGGGAATGTTATACACATAATTCAGTTATGTTATGGGACATTATTCCCATTAGTGTTGACTTGGGATGATATTACCAATTGGTGGTTATGTGATATATTCAGAGGCACCCCAACACTGTCCAAAGTAGGTATGTGTCACACAAGGTGATTGGGGATTACCTATAGGTGTGATGTAATTTATTATTAGTTCATTTCTTGTTAAATATATTTTTTATCATATCACGCTTTGCATGAACTTTTTTATAATGGTTATGTTTAGGGACAACAATGGTGGTGGCCTGTTGAGTTGTACTCATATCTTACTAAGTCAGCCCTAAAACTTTAGTCCCTAGTCAGACCTCAGGATTATAGGCACAGGTAGATTTGTGTCTCATATTTATATGGCTGAGTTATGGTCTTGACTAGTTTTTGGAGACAAGAATGGTTAGGGACTCCGGACTAGGTTTTATATGGTCTCCATTCTTTGATTATCTTCCTCTTGGTGTCTTGTACATAGATAGCCTATAGGTGACCCTTCCTTATGTATATCGGGATGACATTACTTATACTCATTTTTTATTTGATGGTAGTTTTTATTTATTTATTTATTAATGGCATATAGCTATAATATTTTATGTTATTTCATTTATTTTGTGATGACAGCTGACTTGTTTTCTTATTCTATGTTTTATGGATACCTATACTAGAGGGTATAGTCACACCACTTATTACACAGACCCTCACCACTGGTCATAAGCCTCTAGTATATAGGGATACATTAATGAGGTATGTGGAATCTAATTCTGTCTTAGTGAAGGTGAACTGAATTGGGGATACTACAAAGTGGTATCAGATCCTTATCTTTATTTTTCTTACACTTTGAGATATTATAGATGAAGATAAGACTATTAAAAACATGGTATATAAGTTATGTCTTGTCCCTAGTTGAAAATTACATGAGCTGAAATCTAAGTTACCATGGATTTGGTATTGTTGTTTTTCATTTTCTTTATTACAGTTGAGTTATATTGATTTTTCCAATGATGATGTTAGGGATTATTTACTTATTTGTTTTTATCTTGTATTGGTGTGAAAAAAGGTATGTGTCTATGCATCATATTTGGTATGTATAATTCACATGACATTTTTATGCTTACTTTTAGTTGATCACATTGATTACGATATGAGGTTCAGTTATTTAAAGTGTAACAACTTTTATAGCATTTCCCGATATAACTTGATGGTGGAATTATACTTACCCAAACTTATATTTTTATTATGATATTATCATTGGGTAATTTATGAGTTTAATCCTATATATATTTTATACCTATCCGAGAATGTTTAGATTGTGCTAGAGACATGCCTTAGTGATATGAGACCCTATGTTATAGGGTGAGTATGGATTTGAAGAATGAATTTCCTACTACTGCATTTCTTTTTTTAATATATTAGGGTATTATGGGACATATTTATTGGGGGTATTCTAGTATGTGGGTACTCGGTGAGGATTGGAACCCTATAATGGGTGTCCTGGTATGGTAATAATCATGCATGATATTGATAAGGTCACATAATGGGGCAATGACATGTGAGTTTCTACATAAATTTATGTTTGAAGAATAAAATAATCTTTTTGGATTTTTACATTCATGGTATAAGTTCTTTAGATTAGGTTTTAGGTCCTTATGGTTATTTTTCTATCTTAAGATCATAGTGAGTTAAGTTTCTCCATATAGAAGTGATGTTTTCCATTTTATACCATAGATGGGTTGTGATGATGAGAGGGTCACCCAAAAGATGTGAGACTAAAGCATGTGGATTCCTTTATAATAATAAGAATGGGTTGGTTATTTTATGATATATATGATATGTGTGGCATATTACTAGATATTGGATTGGCATGAGAAATGTTATAAGGAGATTTTATATGGAAGAATGGATGGTAATCTACATGGTGACATGACTAATATGAATGTGAGGAATAGTCAACTGATGACTAGATTGATGATCCTAGAATCATTGTAATGTGGCTCTCAATGAGGTGAGTCAAGTTATCAATAGGATTACACTAGTTTTTTCACATACTTGATGTTTCATATTGATTAAATATATTGGTTGTGTTCTCCATTATGGATTTAGCCTTATGAATCCTCCCAAGGTTTTTGTCAATAGGATAGTCTTTAAAGTTATGTATATAGAGTTTTGGTGGATATAGTTTAGTCTTGGACTCTAAATGGTGATATTAGTGTTTAGATAAAATAGATATCAATTTCACAACATTTGATATATAACGATGGAATGATTTTTGGAAACTCTTTAGGTTATATAAAATGTGTATGTGTGTCTCATGGATCTTTTTATCATGTCATAATAACCTTTTATATGGTTTATGATTCCTATTAATGCCTACCTAGTTGGTGGTTAGGATGATAGGTATGCCGGTTTAGTCCATTGAGACTCATGTGGGGTATAAGACCATGTGAGGTGCCTATTTTTCATGATGGGGTCTTATAATCCTTAGCCTTCCCAACCTCTTAGATCTAGTGAAATGCACCTTAGGGTTAGTGAAGACACGTGATAGGGGTGGTGAATAAGTTATTGTCTATTTTTTTTAAAATTTTGTCTTTTAAGTATTTACCCCCTTTGAATATGTACATTTTTTATCTATTATGATAATAATGTATCGACTTGGTATTTATTAATCATATACACCACATGTACTACAATAAATAAAGTAAATGAGGGAACATGATTTTTTTAAAAGGTTTATCCCCGGTGTGGAAACATACTCCTTGATGTGATTGGTTATTCACCCCAATAATGAATTCTATTATCCATTATAAACCCAAATGAATACAATGATTATCTATTTCCCTATAGTGCTTCACACACTAATACTACTTATCACAGTGATCACAATATATTCATCTTCTCACTAGTGTCACAGTGTCACATGGTGATATTCTTGCATACCCAAAGTTTCACTGGTTCCATAGCTTCCCACCGTGTATAAGTATTTCCTTTCTGTAACTTTGAATTAAATCTCCAATTAGCTCAGGATTCCACTACATTAATATTATTTTAACTCTTTTTTAATGGATTCTTTGACAACCTTATAATGATTTGATAGGCCTCTTGTAACTCAATATCCACTAAAATACTACTTCACAAATATTACAAATATTCTTATCACCTTGAGTTCTCAACTCAATATCAATCTCTTGAGATATTTACAGATCCAGTATCTCTTCAATATCTAAAAGGATTGACACACAGATCCTGCATAAGCATAGTGGTGTTGGTCTCTCCTCATCTTCTTCTTTCTTCTTTTTCTCATTATTCTTCTTCTCAATATTCTATAACAATATATATTATATTCTCTTCTTATTTATTTTTTATTGATACTAGGATATTGAATATTCTTTAGCATAGGATTTACATCTCTTTATTCTTATTCAAGAGCTTGGTTATTACCTTAGTTCATAGCTCTTAGACACACTCTTGGCTCATAACACTTTTTACCACACTCTTTTTTTATTTTATACATAGGTCACTATCAAATATATTTTTTATATTTATAATATATAAAATAATAAATCAAATTTTGTGCCTTTATTCTCATTTACTTTTCTTCTAACTTTTCCTCAACATTTTGTATGTTGGTGTATCCCATGATCATGTTTTCTTTTTCTCAGCCACTTGTCTCCTATAAAATTATAGGAGTACTATTTATCTTTCCATTATAATTAATCTCAAAAAAAATATTATAGATACTTCTATATTATACTTTTAGTAACTTCCTATTTTTATCATTTACACAACATCTATATTTAAAACATTCTTCAAAACTATATAAAAATCACATAGTTGCAGTAGATTGTGGTTTAGTATTTTATTATTATGGAATAGAAGAATTTATATTTCAAGAAAAATATTTTATTTCATCATATACATCATCACTATCATATCCTCTTTAACTCACCTTGAAGATATCACAAATGATTCTTGTGATATTTATAACCCTTGATAACAGTTCCAAATTCTTTAGATTTAATTAATCTAGAATTTCCTTATTTCAGTCTTCATAAATGTATCAAAAATTTATCCTACCTCAATATTCATATTATAAATCTAGAATATTGAATTACAATTTTTTTGATGTTTAGATCATTTAAAATGTCACTAGAATCATAAAAAATATTTCTCCATTTTAATCACAAATTTTGAATTTTAAATATTATCATTTGAAATTCCTAGATATATAATAGTGATTTTTCTCATATTATCATCCAATAATTATAAAAATAGGCTTGTATAATGGATATATAAATATTAATGATGTTTTGGACATGATATAATAGCTTGGACATCATCTCATTTCATTTATTCTTTAGAGAATTAATTCTGGAAACTCAAATTTTCATTATGAAGAATTCTAAAAAAATTATTAAGTATCAATCCTTATGTAGAGTGGAAATAATTCCTATATAGATGATAATTACACATATTTAAATTAATCTTTAAAGAGATTAAAAATTATTCTTACATAGCTGAGGGAATCATGCATATGAATAAAAATGTTCTTTTCATAGTACTGGATAATATTTAAACAAATCATTCCTTTTCATTTTTTTACACCAGAGGAAAAAATGATCCTTACATAACTTAGGGGATTATTCTTACAAAGATATCTTTTTATACTTATGCACTTTAGAACGTATCCATGTTTATCCATAACCTAATAATTCTGTATTTCTTCAAATTACATCATATTAACTTCAATTAATCTTAGGGCCTCTCAAACACTTCAAATTTACATAGAGATACTTCAATTAAATGTGAGAATTATTAAAATAATTCCAAACTCTTTCAGAAAACATATAAGATAATTTATATCATTTTAATACTCAAGGTATAGTATTTAAACATATACATACTACCTTAGTGTTCCAGATTCACTCTCAATTATTCCATCCCTTCATCCAAGTGGATTTTCTCACTAATTAGAGTATCCAACATTCTAGATAGCACTGGTATGGTTTCTCCCCAAATTAGTATAGCTTCTCTCACAACATTGAAATTATTAAATTTATTTTAACTATAATGTATTCAAGTTGTTTAGAATACACACAAGTCAATATCTAACTTTCTTTCTCATCTCTTTCATTAAAACTATAGTTGATAATACTTCTCACACTTCAGCAATTTTCTTTGACTTAATGACTGTAACAACCCTGAATTTTGTCAATGGAAATTACCTTATTATAATTATGTCATATAGTATAATCACATAAAATCACATTAAGAACACAATAAAAACATTATAAATGAATAATTAATGAAATAAAATTTATTTCTAGAATTTAAGGAACATATACCAAAAAAATGGTAACTTGAGCTTCGGAATAGTAACATGACCCTTATGAATAGTAAAATGGAAAATTGAATTGTAACATCACCAATTAAATTATAAATAAAATTTATCCATATTATAGGTGACAATATGATATAATTATATCATAATATAAGTAAATAAATATTTTAAAATTTATTAATTAAGTGTTGGTATTTTTGTAAGTCATAAATATTTAATTACAATTTTATGACTAATTTAATAATTTAAAAGAAAATTTATTTTCATAAAATGTATTCATAAATTAGTATTTTTATTTCTTATTATTATAATATAATTTTATGAGACCTTATTTAATTTTTCAAAGTGTTATAAAATCAGTTATAATTTTAAAATCTATATTTTTTCCAGTAAATTATAATTTTAATAAAAAATTAAATTTCACTTATTTATAAAATTATTTTCATAAAATGGATTTAATTTTCTAATTCTACACATCAAAAAATTGTTAGGCTTAATTTTTGGTATTTTTCTAAAAAACTTGAATTTTTTATGAATAGTGAAATACGACAATTTATGATAATTATGCATTATAAATTAAATACACTATTCCTTAAGCCATATCTAATTTAAGGACCATAATCTAGAACTTCAATTAATTATTTTGATATTTTTTATGATAATACTCAAACTATTCATAGTCTTGAGTCAAAATAATAATCTAATGATTAAAATAATGAGAAAACACCCATCTCCTCAACTATAAATACCACCTCTTCTCCTAACATATCTTAGGCCTTGAGCCTTGTCCAAATTCTGATCAAATTTCATCCCAATAACCTTCCCCAATTCCAGTATCTTTTGGTCTTAACAAAAGATTAAAACTGATCCCTTAAGGAGGCTCTCAAGAAGAAGGAATCAAGAGGTAAAACCTTATTCCTTTTATTTTAATTTATTTTCAAGTTCCTTTATTTTCTTTTTCTATACTCACATCCCATCATCCAAATGTTATGATAACTATAGTATCTTAAATTTACTATAATTTTGTTATGATAATTTAATAATTTATCATCATCTCTCTTTCCCCCTCCTTTTATACTAAAAATGGAAACATCGCCCGTGATGTGTTAATTTATCGCATTCAAGGATGACGAAGATTATAATTTCCATTACCATCTTCAAGGCTAGTCATGAATCCATTTGTATGGTTTAACCACATTATAATATATTTATTATATCTTATTTAATGTTATGTAATCATTTTGTACACATGATATTAATTTATAAAACAAAATGAGTTCGTTGTGATCAAAAATTGCCAAAATAAACCCAAACGATTATCATTAACTATTTCTCTAAAGATACATTCTCATTCCATAAAAACAAATGATATATATTAAAAATTAATCCTTTTAATATAATTAATAAAATATAAGTTCAATTCTGGATAATTACTCCCACTTTACATGACCTTTTATGCATGTATACAAGTAAACTGATCATGAAAACCATGGAAAATCAATGCTCACAAACGATGAAATTGAATCTATTAACCCATAAAAAAGATTATTAATGAACTTAATAAAGTTATAATAAATAAAATACAGGTATAAAATGTTTTTTTATTATTAATTAATTAATCTAATTTTATTATCCAGGTTATTAAGATCAAGTGAAGAACACTATCAAACTTAAGGTAAGGGATTCTACCCGAACTTCCATTATTCCTTCAACTTATTATTTTTATATTTTTGTCCAAATTAAATTATATTTTATTTTATGTACACATTTTAAATTATGTTTATATGTTCCAAAATCATGTATCAATATCCCTTCATCCTTATTTTTCAAGGATATACATAATTTTAAAAGGTTCCATGTTCAATTCTTCCGGATAAGCAAGTCTGATTTAAGGGAATATCCTGAATTATTACCCATTTTCAAGTGAGATCCATAATTTTTTTAAGACATAATTATTTTTATAAAATCACTCATTTTATTATGAAAAAATTCCTGGTTCACTTCTGGTTTTATATAAAATACTATTCCCTTTTCTATATAAAATACTCTTTAATATTTTTCTTAAACCGCACAAAAATGTTTTATTTCTAAAGTTTATTAAACACAATTTTTACATTTATTCAGTTCAATTTGACATAACTTATCATGATATATTATTATTTTCCCTTATCAATGTCCATGTATGATTTAAATCCTTTCTTTCGTGGAAACCATTGTGATATTTCCTTATATTATGCCTTTTCTACAAGATTATGATACCCAATTCTTACCATGGGTAACCCTTATATTTATGTTTGATTCCTTATGTATGACTCTTAATGTGGAAAAAATATTCATGAAAATTCTATGATGGGTGTTCCCAAATATTCCTCCAATTAATTGGGTAATTTTTAGTCTCATGAGACGTCATGTGCAACGGTCTTTGTGATTAGGCTTAACTCATGCTCCATGTGCAACGGTCTTGGTGGTTAACCTTGACTCATGATACTTCATGTGAAATGAGACTTGAATAATTCTTATTTAATTTTGTATGTTGTTATCACATCTCCTATGAGACCATTTTTACTTAGGTTATTCTTCCTTATGTATATCCATGCCTTTTATTTTATCTTATTACTCCTTCTAACCCATGTGTTATGCGTTATTCTTATGTTTATTCCCTTACTGGAATTTTTAGCTCATCCCTTTGTTCGTGTTGTCCCTAGGTTATAATATTAATATTTAAGGGACAAAAGGAAGTTAGCATCTCTTAAGGGATGATAAATAAAGTAGTGTTTATTTATTCCCAAGTTTTTATCTTTATGTACCTAGTCTTCCAAAGACACTGGAATTTACAATCCTTAGATTTTAATTTGATAGTTAATTATATTTGAAATAATGTAATAATATATGAAAAAGGTTAGGGTCACTATAATGACCATCTCAAAAAAATTAGATATAAATATATGATACTTAAACCTATTCAACCAGGTATTTAATGTGTATCAATTTATTTCCTTTACCCAATAAATATGGGGATCACCTTTCCTTTGGTGAGTGGATTCTCACTCCATCACCCATAAACTCTATAACACATATTAACATGCTTATTGAAAAATATTATAATCACAATCTGATGGGAACTTTATTTAGGTTATGTAATTTTTATTTATTTTTCAATGATAACCCATGGGGTGTGATCAGGTATGAGATGAAGATAGAAGAGTGTAAGGCACATTGAATTGTCTAAGGGTGTTAAACCTTAATGTTATTTTTTTGTTGACCAATATAGGGGAATTAGGTATATCCTTTTTCATACTTTTAGAAACAATGATATGGGTGATAGATTTATCATGATGTTGAAGTTTCAAGAGGCTTAACTTGATTGGTTGAAATTTAGGTGGTATCCCAACTATATTCATATAATTGATAACCAATGGAATTTCGAAACTTCTAGTGGTGCCAATAGAATTTCATAATGGGTTGGAACATAGAATTCTTGTTGTAGTGATAGTGGGTGATGGTTTCAGGGTTGTCTGTCATGATCAATAATGTGATGGTAGATTATTGATGACTCTAGATAGTGGTTGTATGTATCGCTATGATTTCATTGGCATGGGGGTGAGGTTCTTGGGTGGGTCAAATTGGATGAGATGATATGAGTCTCATGCATATATGCGTTCATATAATTACAAGATATGAGGATGTTTTCATATAAGATTGATGAGGTGGAAAATTATATGATGGGGAGACACCATTGAGATCATTTTTATTCTAACCCATGTTTGGGTAGAGTGTAATGAGTGTCAGTTGTGACACATATTGTTGTCCTAGGTCAGTAATGAGTATCATTTGTGACATGTATGGTTTTTCTTGATGGGGATTTCATAGGGACTATCTAAAGTTGGATTGAAAGAGGTGAACGAGAAAGATATATTTCCATTTCATTACTAGAAGGTACCAACCCTAATTATTTTTTGTTTTTCTATTAAATTGAGATATAATAGATTTAGGAATTAATGTTGGATGTTAGGGTTTGTGTCTATGGTAGTCTTGAGGATGTTTCATGGGTGGACCTCATCTCATTGTTTGACATTTTTCCCATGGAAGTCTTCCAAATGAGTTTTATTGTGTCTATTTTTAAATAATTAAATACAGAGGTGATTTTATTAATTAATTATAATTGTTTATAATTAATTAGAATGGATTTTATGTATTTAGGGACTCATGGAGGTGTTCGATGAAAGGTATTGTCTTTTACAAGATTAAGTGATGGTGGTCAAGCTTGTTTAGGGGATTAAATCCATCTTGATGTGGGTGGTCCCTGAATATCCCCCTATATTTTATTTTTTTGACATGTGGTATGTGGTATATCCACCCATGATTAACCTAAAATTAAACTAAATTGTTTCCTATGACACATATGTGTTTGTAAAGGACTTCTAGGTATGTGATAGACCCTCCAAGTTCTATATATCGACGCCTTAACCATCGATTGTCATAGGCTTTAATTAAAGTGTATTAGAATAAGGTGGATCTTTATTGCTTCCTGATGTGAACAACAAGGTTGAGATATTTTTCTCAACCAATTTACTCCATTTCCTCTACTCTCTATGACTTCATATCTGAACTTCATTTATGATTGGTGCTACATGGATCATATAACTTCTTTAATTTCTTTGTGTGTGAACTTTATCTTCTCAATATATTTTAAATCACTTATGTCACTTGGTGAAACTTTAACCTTCTTAAAGAACTCTTCATGCACTAGAATTATTGTATATCAATTTTTCATAGTGTGTACATACATGTTTCTCCTTATACACAAAACTTATTTATCTTCATGTGGAATATTTTTATTCCTTTTACACTAGCCTTTACTTGTGATTATTTCATTTTCCTAATTCTCTCCAAATATTCTATCCAGATTACTAACATATGATTAGGAACATTGGCAGCAAGTTTGGATTTTCCACATGGATTCTTCTAAGTTATATCATTAGTATTTATTTTGAATACTTCACTTTTCTTTAACTTCTTGTATTTGGAATCTAAGGTATTATCACCTTTTCTACTTGAAATCTTCTTGGGATAGTTTTTGTTTACAACATTTTTCTACTTACTTCCCAAGGATGCTTCTTCATTATTAACAAAATTTTGTGGTATCCTTTTCTTATTAACTTTATATTCATGTTAATATGAGTATGTACTGATATTTTTATTCCTATCATGGCATACATCAAAGATATTTTCAAACTTTCAAAGTTTGTTGTAATTTTTCATATTTTTTTACACTGTGGGTGTTACTTCTCTGACTTGCACTCCCTTGACATGGGCTTCCTTTGTATTTTTTTCATTTTGAGGATTGTGCCAAAAATATAATACACAATTCCTAAATCTATTATAGCACCAACATTGAACCAAAAACCTTGATCTTTTATTTATTTTGTATGATAGATTTGGGTTTTCTTCATAATATGTTGGGATCTTCATGGTGAACCAGCTTATACACTCTTTTTCCTATCCACCCTAGACATGGGGGTAGGCTTCTTGTATTCTTTATTCATCCATATTTGTATAGATTTTTTTTAAACCTACATTGATCATAAAAATATATTTAGAAACATTATTAAAAGATGATATGGTTATTGCCTCTTTCTTCACAGCTTCTTCAGATGAATCATTAAATGAAGTCATGATCTTATAATCACATGTTATATGTCTTTAAAACTTATAATAATCTAATAATAATTGAGTAGAAGAATCAAAATTATATTTATTTTGTGAATTCTCAATATGTGTCTTCTCATGATTGGCCAACTTAACTTTGAATTCTTTACATCTCATATTGAGGTTGTTTTTTAATCTTCAATCATAATAACCTTCTCTTAACAAACCTTATTTATTATTTAAACATATTATTCATGTGTATTAATTTTTTTTTATAAAAGTGTAAAGTTAATTGATAATCTTTTATTTTACTTCCAACTAAAATTCCATGACATCAATACTATTTGTCAACATTTTTTCAAGTGCATAGCTCTTTTCTTCCATAGTATTCTTGAATCCTTATTTCTATTAAACTTATTTGACCCATTTATTTTTTAACTCTAAGGAATTTATTTCTAGCTCCAACTTTCTTTCCCTAATGGATCCAACCTATTTTGAGAGTTTTATACATTCTATAACTTTTACTAGTAAATCCTTCTCCATGTTTTCTGCTACTTCTTTCAACCGAGTGATCTCTTCCTGCATACTTTGGAAGACTCCATGAAAAAGAGAGACTACATATTTGGGAAAAAAATGTATAATATCTTTCAATCTATCAACTTATATATCTTAAGAAGTTTTATATTGATCATCATCGACACTTATTCTAGAATCTTCTTCTTAAGAACAACTTGTACAATATTTTCACATACCTCATGATCACTAAACATTATTGATTCAATTGAGGTAGGAATGTTGTCCATGTCCTTTGTGTAAAATTGAACCAAATTTTATTTACTTTTCAAACCTGGTATATCATCTTTTTATCATGGCATGGAGAAACTGATACTTCCTATTCATTTGACAAGAGGTATTTCTTCTTTAGATTTCTTTTCTCTTTATTTCTCATGTTCATCATGGTCTTGGTAAAAATATAATTTTCTCAAAGATAATTTAATCTTCACCAAAAATACACTTCATTATCAAAATAGAAAATAAACTCAAATATTTAAAATAGAATAAATTTAGAATAGAGAATATAATAAATGTAAACCTTGGCTCAGATACTAATTAAGGGGGATACTTTGGGATATAATCAAAAATGAGGGAGGGGTGAATCATTGTTGGGAACTTTTTAACTAATTATAAATTTTTATTACTTTACCTCTTAGACCTATTATAATCTTGATTCTCCTATTCACTTTTCCATATCGTATATAAGTATGTGAAAGTAGGTAAAAAATGGAACATGATATATTTACATGGTTCACTACTCAATAAAATTAGTAGTACTTTTCATGTATATTGATGATCAGTATAATTATTCTCCACTATAATTTGATACCATGTATAGTGTTTTGGCTAGAAAAATACTTATCCTAAGTGTGGGTCTCTACGATTTAGTAAGGGGGTGGAAATAATCTTAAATCCCTAGACTAGTAATGACCTGGTCCAACTTGCAACTCCTTGTTGGTTATTTATACTACCCCTAAAGATAGTCTCTACCTTCTTATTTAGGTAATTTATAATTCCAATAAATTCTTCCACCTATTTATACTTTTAATGGATGTCACATTTGTGTGTTTCTATTCACTTCCTTCTTCTTCACTTGTTACTTTCACAACAATGAGAAAGTAACTTTCCTTCTTCTTCTTCCTTCTTATGGAGCCTACCTATTTAATCCTCCATCTAATCTTGTCCATATAATACTGATTCGTTTAGTGATAGTTAATCTTACCTTCCCATTCTTTACCCCACTCTTCCAATCATCAATTGATAAAGAATATTTATCTAGTATTTGGATTATCATGTCTTCTTCTTGATCATCTAGTGCATGTTTTTCTAATACTACTACATATATATGATATCTTATACTTAGTATAGTACCTAAACATATTATCACTTCTTTCTTACTTCAGTTGAAGCATTTTTTATCCTTATGGTTCTTCTACTTCATATGTCATCCTTTGCTTCATCTGGTACTTCTTATTTTGAAATTTCAACCTAGTTGATAATTTATCCCATGCTTTTTGGCCAACACTTTCTTATGGTTATTCAATTCTTTATAAAAATTCCTAGTAACACTTAAATTCATCACATAACACTTTTTTAATGCATCAAAAACCCTTTATGTAGGCATTGGGTTTCCATAATTTTAGTATGAGGTGCATACTTTAAATTCAAACTTCCCAATTCAACTTTGAGAATCCCAATCAAAGCCTTTAGTGTTCAACCACCTTCAATCTTTCAAAAAGATAGGATTCAACCAATATTCATAGAAAATTTTTTAGATCTCAACATAAAGGATCTTCTTCAAATATATAGAAATATCACAAGAATCACAATCTTTTTTTTTGATTATTGAACTATTTCTCATCCATCTCGACATTTTCATAATTAATATCTTTACAAAAACTTCATAAAGTTCTTTGAACATTCATACCCATATAGCATCATAAAATATATTCTATCCAGTAAAACTTCATTTAGTGTTCCTTTAAAAATTTATAGAAACATCATGGAATCCTTTCACAAGAATTTTCCTCTGACCTTTGACATGCTTCAAAAATCTTCCATCCTTTTCCTTGATTTGGAAACCTCTGACCGATGAACTTCATGAAATATTATTTATCTAATGAACCTGAAATCATTCATTCATTGTAATCTATTTTATTATACCATTTAAACTCTATTTAGCATAATTTTTTAGGGTTATTCCTCTATCTGATGAATTCATGAAACTTAGATAGATCTCATAGTAACACTTTTTCTAATGAAATTTCCTAATTGATTCTGTCTGATGCAAGATTTTTGGAAACCAAAATAATTTCTGCATGATCATGTTGCATGGAAAATTCATCCTTATGGACAACACTTGGAAACTTCTATATATTGACTTCACATGGAGACTTCTATCTAAAACCTTGGCTTGGAAATATTCAACTCTTCCTAATGATTTGGAGACTCAGCAATGATCATTCAGCAATCTATTCATTCGATGATCATCATAGGTTTCCTATAACTTTTAACTTTTTTAGGACACATGTATTTGATCATTTGAGATCCTATATATAGTATATTATATCTAATTAATCAATAATATTTTATTAAATAATTATTAATTTCACATATCAATCTTTGTACAAGTTAATCTGATGAACTTCATACATCTCTTTATTCAACTTCAATCATCACTTCACACTATTTGGGAACCATAGTTTCACTGAATTCCACTACAATATTAATATATTCATTAATTGAGCCTTACACTACCACTCCCCAACTTCCCCTTTAGGATTAAGTTGATTTAACACTATTTTAGAAACTTTTCTCTTTTTTTAAACTTCATCTTTGAATTACATCCTCACAACATTTCTATATTTGATCAATGAATGAAACATTACTTAGCATCAACTTAAATTGTTTGATACCCTTAAATGATTTTAGTTTGAACCTTACATAGATTTTGTATTGGATGTTTTACCCTTATATAATCCAATGATTTTTCATTATATAAGAAGGGTTCTCAAGGTTACCATTATGATGTGGGGGAATGAGCCTTACGCCTACCCAAAAACCTTCATCTAGTTTCCTAAATCTCATTAACTTCATCTGACCATATCAGTATTATCGACTCCATATGATGGCCTCAATACACTATCCTATTTCTAACCATCTTCACTAACTTTTTTTGGTATGAAACTACAGAAAATTATTAAGGAAACCACTTAAGGAAAATTTATAAACTTCATAAAGTTAATAACAAACTTTCTAGGTGGTTCTTATTTATAACATCTTCAACATATTAAAATTAATGAAATATTTCTATTTCATTGACCATTGACCTTAATTGGAAACCATTGATAACAAATACAACTCACAAAAAAAATTGGGCTCTTCCCATTGATGTTGTGGTCATCATTAGTCATGTTCTCATTGTGTATTGGGTTGATCCTTATACTCAACATCTAATGAAGGGTTCCTTGGAATATAATTGTGTATGATAAACCTAGTTAGGGGAATATAGCCTCCTTTTATTATTTATTTGTGTATATATTCTAAGGTTTTTCCTAGGTAGACCTACTAGTGATATCTTGATCAATTTTGGATACTTTGGGTCGGTATTATATGTAAGGGAGGGTGCCTCACATTTTTTTTTATGTTTACTAATGGGGTTAGACCTTGTGAATGTGTTATGAGTAGGGGTTAGTAAGTGAGGACCAGCCCAGATAAACTTAAAGTGAGTTGAATGTTATGCCAACCAAGTTATTCCTTGCTTATGTGGATGGATTAAGATACTTATCTGTGACATTATATATTTTTTATTATGTTGTAAGGTGTTATTACTACTATATTATTCTGATATTTGGAAAACAAGATAACCTTTTTTATATTTTATTATAGAGTGGTATTGCCTCTCCATTCACTCCATTACACCTATTTCCTAGGATTGAATACTAACTTGTGTTAATAACACTTATGGCATGGTGTGGGATGGAATTCCTATATTGAGATACTTACATGTAAGGGAATGTGATTACTTTATTGGTTGATTCTTATGGTATGAAATTCCCTTCCACTCATGTTATAGATTGAAGTTGGGGACGTATTTCCCATGTATTAGTTTTCATGGAAATCAATGTGGTTCATGATATATACATGTATAGACTTCTCAGGGATGATAAGTGTATGGAAGGGAGGTTTTAATTCCCTACACCGGTTTATGTTGATAGATCCATAGAAAACATGGGTTCTAAGATGGTGGAACTATGTCTTTTTCATGTATGGAAGGGATTTTTTGGATTCTTATCAATATTTTTCATTTTTAAAACACATTTTAAATGGTTAAAGAAATGTTTTCATTATGGGTGATTAAGAAGAAAAGTATTGAAGTGGAATCTCAGGTGTTAGGTGATGGAGGTGGCCTAGATAGTGGTATAAGGAATCCACTATAACCCCATTGGCAGTCCATTGAAGTTTCAATAGGCTATAAAATGGTGTTGTACAATTTTCCTTTCCATAAAAGTCTAGTGTAAGTCCTCCAAAAGTATTGTGTTGTTCTAGATAGATCCTTTAAATAGGTTATAAAATGGAATTTCACCCCCATTTTAATTGTTACCCCACTCAGGTTTACCTCTTGGTGGTTGGCATGAAAAGAGGGGAGTCAACTCCCCCTCCCTCTCTTCCTCATATCTTTTCCCCTTTAATCTGGGTAGTTAGATGCTTGTTAATCATGCTAGTTTGAGATAGGTTGGTGTCATCTTCTCCCCTTTATTATTATACTCACTTCATCGTATGATTTGGTGGATTGAACCTAAGTATTAAATGTATGATTTTGAAATAGGATGATGAAATCATCCCTCCTTGATTAGGATTTCATATGGATTAACTGAAGGAGGCTTGAAAGAGGTGAACGTGCATAGTATCTCCCCTTTTCATTACTGGTAGGTACCTACCACAATTTTTTTTGGATTTTTCATTTCATTGGGATATAATAAATTTATGTACCAATGATAAATGTTAGGTTTTGGGTTAATGGTAGTCTCGAGGATGTGTTGGGGGTAAACCACACCCCATTTCTTGAGGATTTGGCAATATAAGACTACCTGGTGAGTTGTTATTTATTTATTCTTGAAGAATTTATTATGAAATTTATTATATTAATTAATTATAATTGTTTTATAATTAATTGTAATTGTTTTGATATATTTAGTTCCCCTTGGAGGTGGTCAATGGTTGGTATTGGCTTGGATGAGCTTGGGCAATGGTTGTTGGGATTGCGTAAGGGATTAAGTCCATCTTGAGGTAGGTGGCCCCTGAATATACCCCTATGGTTTATGATTTTATTATGTGAAATGTGATATTTGGTCTCTTTTCCCACATGTGATTATAATTAAATTAAATTAAATTATTTCCTTTGACCCATATGTGTTGGGTAAGGGACTTTAAGGCCATGATAGACCATCCTAGTATTATGCATTGATTCCTTTACCACTGATGGTCATAGGATTTAATTAAAATGTATTTGGATTATACTTGGGACCCATTATGGGATTCCTCTAAGTAGTATCATATTTTTTAGGGCTATGTTGGTCCCTCTTATAATTATTCCTTAATGTTGTGGTCATCATTGGTTATGTGCTCATTATTAATTGGGTTGAACCTTATACTTGGAGTCTAATGACAGGTTCCTTGGATTATATTTCAATATAACAGACCAAGTTAGAGGAATATATCCTTATTTGATTATGGGGTTATGTTCATATCCTAAGGGTTTACATGGGTGGACCTCCTAGTGATCTATTGAGTTATTCCATCCAATTTGTCTTATTATTATATGTTAGGGGGAGTGTCTCTCATTTAGTTTAAGTTCACCAATGGGGTTATACCATGGGTTTGTATTATGATTAGTAATTTTTAAGTGATGACCAAACTAGATAAACTTAAAGAGAATTGTACGCTATTCCTTGATTATTTATCTTGATTAATCTACTTAGTTATTCCATAGATGTTTTTTATTATGTCATGGGGTGTTATTCCCAATGTATTATTCTAATATGATGTGGATGAGATACCCCTTTTTTATATGTTTTTATTATTTGGGATGAATTACTCATTCAATATATTATTCCTATGTCCTAGAATTACATGCCAACTTGTGTTGATGACACTTGTGGAATAATATAACCTTCCCAATGAGTTGATGCACTACATTGTGTGGAATAAAATTTCCATTCACCTCATGAAACTTGAGTTAGGATTTTTTTATTAGAAATTTTTCATTTCCCATGGTAATGGGAAGTATTTTCCTTATTTAGATGCTTCCATTGAAGGGGATGTGATGCATGTATGGGTGGATGATTATGGGATGAAATACTCTTCCATTTATTTTATGGCTCAGTGTTAAGGATGACTTACGTATATATGATTTTTTTAGCCCATGATGTTATTCCAATTATGTGATGAGCTCATGATTAGGGATTTTATGTCCATTATAGTGGAATTTTATACCCACCATATTATGTAAAATAATTCCTACATGTCCTTGATTATGGTGGTGGTGGTATTGAAATCCGAGATATTTTTTATTTCCCTTAAGAGTGGAATCTAGTGCCCTTATTTTGATACTTACAAGGATATGGATGAGATTATTGGGATAAAATGCCCAGTTATTTCTTATTTACCTTGGAAGTGGGATAGAAAACCCATGATGTGATGATTATAAGGAAGGGGATGTGATACTTGGATGTGAATGGTTTTCTATGGTATGTGATCCCCTCTCTTGGGATGTGTCTTGGGTTGGGGATTCTCTTCTATTCTAAGATTGTGCTTGTGGCTAAGGACAGTATGTCATCTATTGATGATCTTATAAGGAAAATATTCCCACTTTTATATGAATACTAGGGATTTTATTACCCCTATTGGTGACTTATTAATTATATAATTCCTACATGAATAATATTTCTAGGGATTTCATTCCCTCGTTTGATATTATAGTTGGGATGTGATATCCTCTTGAATATGATTTCTCAGAGATGTTATAACTATTGTTTTTACTATATTATTTGGGGAATATTTTCTATGTATTTATGCTTGTGATATCTCAAGGATGGTATTCCCATAGACCAGTTATGTTATGGGATGTATTCCCCATGTATTGTTCATGATACCATGTTGGGATATTATGAATATTTATGTTGTCTTGGGGAAGGATGCCTAGTCAATGGTTATGTGATACGTTTAGAGATAAACTAATATTGGATGAAGAAGATATGTGTTATAAAGGGCGATTTGGTAGAACCCTTAGGTGTGACATAATTTATTATTGTTTCCTTTCTTGTTTAATATATTTTAAATAATATCACATTGTGCATGAACTTTCTTATACTGGTAATATTTAGGGACACCATTAGTGGTGACCTACTAAGTTGTACTCAAACCCTATTAAATAATCCATATAAATTTGTTAACTAAGAAGACCACATGCTTTTAGTTATAAGTAGGTGTATGACCTAGATTTGTGTGGTTTAGTTATGGGGGTCGATTGAATTTTTGATATAGGATCGATCAAGGAATTATGACCCATTCTCTTATAGTCTCCTTTGTTTTTTTAGTAGCATATACATGGTTGGTCTTTAGGTGACCCTTATTTATGTATATCTACATGAAACTACCACTACTTATTTTTTTATAGCATGGTATATTTTATTTTTTTTACTAATGGAATGTGGTTGTAATGTCTATTTTTATTTGGTTTATTTGGAGATAATTATTGACTTTTTTTATATTTTGTATTTTATGGATACCTATACCATAGGTTATAGTCTCCCCACTTCTTACATAGACCCTCACCACAAATTTTTAACCTCTAGAATATTTGGAGGCATTATTGATGTATGTGGCACCTAGTTCAGTCATAATGGAGGAGAACCAGACCGGGGATGCTACGCTACAACTATTTAAGATAATGTCATATGATATCACTATATCATAGTAAATGATATGCCCATTCATGGTTTATTCCATGGATATTATCACATAAAATATCCCTATATAGTACCTTATGTTTTAGGCTACCATGTATCATATACATATTCTACTTTAGGGTATATGTTTATAAATCTCCCACTTTCACTAAAGCCTCATAGACTTTGTGAAATTTCGACATATATTGTATTATATATAATAACTTGTAAAAACATATCCAAAACTCCTTTTGGATATTTTAAAAACACTTTTTTAAAATCTATAAATAACTTCACCTTTATTTCACATCATATGAAATACCTTGTGAATATCCATCCAAAACACCTTTTAGAAAAAACTATGAAACAATTTTAGAGTTACTCTTTGAGTAAAACTCAATATTCATTTAGTAAACCACAATGTATTTCCCCACATGCCATTATAGTGTTTACAATAAATATAAATTCCTAAATCCATAAATCCATAAATGTAAGTAAAGATAAGCCTCTATCAAAGAACCAGTGTTACTCAAGTTACAAGAGGATTTGGTGTAATCTTTATCAAACACATGCATCTATCTACTAATGTCCACCAGTTGTATCATATACAAGAATTAATTTTCATAATATCCCTATGTTCAACACATCAAGTAACCTTCAGACATAGAGTTTTTCAATCCCATGCATCTACTCATACATTCTCAATTCTCCAAGTATAGACTAACTAGGTTGATGAATACATCACATGTTATTAACCCTTATGGATGAGCACATCATGTAACATCCATAATATTAAATAATAATAAAATATCACTTTTTTTAATAAATTAAAATTATTTTGATGTGAAAATTTATTTTTTCAATACATGTGTTTATTATGAATTTATGAAAGGGTAAATCCCTATTTAACACTCCGGAATATTCTATGAAATATTTTTGTAGTTAGGTGGTGAGTTAGTGTGGTATTTTAAGGCCCATAGAGATTCTAAATTGATATAATAAAAATATTAAATATATTTTATTCATGTGTGTGAATTTTTTTTCAAAAAAAAATATTAGTTCACAAAAGGTGCATTATATGAGAAATCGGAGGAAACCATTAGGTCTGGGATGAAGGGCTTACCCTAGGCACAATAGAATATTTATATGCGTCAATAATTTGGTCAAATCACATGTAAGGGTATTTTATTTAATATTTTTATTATATGTTTTCCAAAAATAATTGAATATCTCATGAACGGTGTCTTTATTGAAAAATAGGAGACCTCCATTAAATATAAAATGTTGGTTTTTCCCTTGGTGAAATATAATTTTTGTGTGTGTTATGAATTTAGTTACATCACAGATAAGGGTAATAATAATTGGTATATAAATATTTTTGTTAGACAGCTATAAATAATAATAACAATTTTATTATTATTATTATTACTATTATTATTATTATTATTATTATTATTTGTGTCGATGAAAAAAAATGAAAACATACTTCTAGAATTAATGTTTGTATTGTATTGGAAATAATGAGTGGCCAAAATAATTAATGTTATATTATTAATTGTTCCAACTAAATTCAAAAGTGTGGTTAATAAAATTTATTTACCATTATTGGTTTTTTAATGGCAGTTGTTGTTGAAACATTATGGTGATAATGATAACAGTGATATAATAATATTATTATTATATTTATGTTGTTATTATTATTATTAAAATTGGGAAGATAATTTGTTGTGTCTGTGTGTATATAACATTTATATATGTGGATAAAATATATATATGTAAATATATATATGTAAATATATATATTCATGTGTGTGTGTAAATAAATATATAAATATGAGGGTGATTGTAAATATATATATATATATATATATATATATACGGGTGTATATATTCTTATGTGGATGAGTGTATATATATAATTTATATATATATATATGAATAAATTTAAAATATATGTAATGAGTGTATAAATATTTTGATTAAATATACTTTAAATAGGTTTTAAAAAAATATGAAATATGTGAGTGGTGCATGAAGCTAAGAAGCTTAAAAATGCATGGATTTTTTTTATGGAGGCTTTTGGGATTTAGTTGGAGATTGAATGAAAAAAATATTTATAATAAAATAGTTAATAATTAACTTATGGAATGAGGAGGAAAGTATAAAAGGGGAAGACCGGGTGTGTATTGATTTTGGGTACATCACATCACCTTTCCCCTCTCTCCCTCTCTCCATTATTCTATTTTATTTATTTGTTTTTATTTGTTTATTATTTCTCTAAAACTTCTCTCTTAAATATATCGTGTGATATTGATCATATCAATGTGCCATTGGTGTCATTGGGTTCTTCTCAATCATCATAATTTTAAACCTAATTTTTTTTCTGAAGCCAACGAGGTTTCAATGGAGCAGTTAAACTTGGATGTCAACCCTCACCTTCAATCATCATTTCATAGTGGTAGGAATTAATTTACATTAGTGAATTATTTATATGGGTTATTATCATGGTTATTGGCATTCATGTGTAGCCCAGTGTGAAACCTATATGTAAGAAGCCCTTGACTTTAGCATATATTTTATACAAGTTATTAGAATTGTTTCTTGGCATGCACATGTAGCCCATGAGACCTATGTTTTATTCTTGAATACATGAGGTGTGTGTGTGTGTGTGTGTCCTTTGACCTATTCTTTTATTTATTGCATATTAATTTTAATGATTATGTTTACTAAAAGACTTGACATGATATTGATTTGTCATTTGCATTATATATCGTATATGTTGTCTTTTTTTCTTCTATAATTGAGCATGATGTTTTGACCTATTTGGTTGGCAAGTGAGATGTGACACATGTATTGATCAACTATGGAAGACATGTGAGATATGAAACATGATTTAAATCATGTGACTTTTGACACATGTTTGAGACTATCCTTCAATGTGGATTTTACAGAATTGGGTCAAAATATACTTGGACTATTCCAGTTGGTGGGATGTGTCATGTTCTTGGGGATATCCATATAGAAGGGGTGTGTTAGACTTGGGTTTACATGTGATATTTTACACATGTTTGGGCTATCCACTCTAAATGGATGTGCCAGACTTGGGTCAGTATATACTTGGACTATCCAAGTCGGCAGAATGTGCCACATGCTTGGGGTTATCCACTCGAGGAGGATGTTTCAGGATATTTTCCAATGTTCCATCTGTCATTGTGTCAAAGAAGGTATGTTTCTCCTGGCATGGTTACAAAGAAGGTAGATTAAGTCCTCGAGGACCTGGAATGTGTTTGGTACTTATGTGATATATTTTTGTTATATTTTTACCCTGCTTAAATTCATGTAATACACTTATATATTTTATGCACTGATATTAAGGGTTATTGGTGGTGTCCTACTGGGTCTTGCACTCACCCCATACTAGGGAATTTCGTTGCGATTGTAGATAGCATGCCTAGAGATTTGGTGAAGGAAAAGGGACCTGTGATGGACGGTTGAGCATGTGGAATAGAAGGTTACTGACAATGATGGGTGGAGTTCGAGTGGGATATCATCTGTTGTTTTTATTTTATTGGCTTACCCCATACCCTGGATCCATTTTTGTTTATTTATTTTATAATATGTATGAAATATTTTGTTTCAACATATATTAATATGTTTTTTATTTATATATTTATGTTATTATTTATTGGCCTCATGACATGATGTGGAGGATATAGTCTCACCACTTATGGACACTGACCCTCACTAGTAGTCAATAAACTTTTGCATACGAGGAGGTGTGCATGAGGTTATGTGGCACTCTAACTCAGACCTGATGGTTCGGTTGGTATGTTACACATCACATGCCCCTAATCTGATAAATAATAACATAAAATATATTATCTATGTGCGGTTATAAACTACTTTAGTCTATCTCAATCGAGTTCCCATATTTCATACTCCTCACACAAGAGGACAAATCCCATCTTGGTTAAGATATAACCAATAACATGATCTACAAAACACCCAACTACCCCTTGATTAGCTAAGACTCAAGCATTGTTTAAGAAAGGTATCAAAGTATAAATGTTCTCATGGTATATATCTCACCAACCTTAGGTATGGGGAAATCAAAATATGAAACATACACCTTTTGTATAACAAAGATATAGTCTATGATTCTCCATATTGTATACTTTATGGTTCATCCAGCACCAAAAACTCATTTTATGCCTCATAAACATATTTTGTCTCCCAATACAATAATTATACTCATTATAACCTAAAAATTTAATCCTAAACTATATATACTCTATGAATAAAATTAGTTATATATAACTCAAATTCATACTCTTAGAGTTCAATTATCATTTCACTTCATGTAATATATGCAACCAATGTAAAATAATGATAAATTATATATTTGATTTTATAAAACATGATACATTATATATTCTTAAAATATTTTAAGAATATTCGAAAAACCACACATAATATTCTATAAAATCATATAATAAATGATATAATGCTATATTATCCTTATGTTTTCTGAACTTTTAGGGTTTTGTTAAAGTCATTACATATCTATGTAATTCCTTCTGCATCTCTATGTGAAATTTTGATAAAACCCACCCACTAAACTATTTAGTGAGTGACATCTATAAAATAATCCAGTTTGAATAATGGTGTGACTTAGGAGTCATATTCATGATTCTAAACTCTTTAAACATTTTATTCAAACTCCTTAACTTCATAATATCAATTTTATGATTTTAATGAATTCTGTTATCTAACTAGAACTTTTTTAAGTTCATTGTCATCATAATTCTTGGAATCATTTTCATTAAACTCTTTACTTAAGATATTTTTAGTAAAAAAATGAAAATATTTACATTTTCTTTAACAATATATCCTAAAATACTTTAATATATAAAGTGATATTCACTTTAAGTTTTGACTGTTATAATCCTTTATTTGTTAACTTGTAACTTCTATAAGTTCAAACATACTCTCATTGGACTCTTAAACACTATATTCTATTTATAATATCATGATAGGATACACAAACTCCTTTGTGTTAGGAAATAAAATTTATTTCCTTTTAGTGGGAATGTTTAGAAAACAAACTATTATATGCATATATTATATGATATTCTGTTTGTTTAGATGAATATTCTAAAAACAAAACTTTATTCTTTAAAAATATTCCACTTTTGGGTGGTGGGATTGCATCACTCTTATTTTAAGAAATATATTGAATAAAATCTTTTATTCTATATAAAAATGTTGTATTATCATTTTATTTTCAAGCATGCTATATAATATATTAAATCATAAACCATGTTATTATAACTATAATTTCATATTATTTATAAAAAACCTTGTTTTAAAATAATTTCTCTTATCATATAAGATAGATGAGATAATTATACAAATCATTTATTAGGATCCATCTAAGAATGAAATATTTTCCTTTTCATTCAATTCCATGATTTAGAGACCCTTTGATTTACCAAGATTCAGCATCCCTTTTCATTATCATTTAAATGAAAACTATAAGATCTGTCAATTTTCTCCTTGATTTTTATTTCATGTATACTTAAACCATTTTTAAAATAAATGTTTGATATTATATATCCTTAAAAATTAAATAATTGGTTTCCATAACACTAATACCTCACATAAAAATTCCATGGATTTTTACAAACTCATTCAAGTATCTTGGATAATTTCATCATATGGAAACATTATAAATCCCTCCTAACACCTACTTTAGGTTTCAATGACCAAGAATAAATATTTGAAAAATACAGTCTTCTTTTCTAGCTTAAGATTTTACAAATAAGTATTGTAAATACAAAACTAGATCCTAGAAATCAAATTCCATAGTTCATCCATCCTCAAAACTTTGTTAAAATAGGGTAAAAATTTATATAATGCATTCACATTATCAAAAAAAATCCAACAGTGATTCTAAAATAAATTAAATGGCTAAAAAACTTATGGGAAACCCTAGTCTCTCCAATTAATTACATAATCAATCATATAGAATATATAAGAAAAGACTAAAGTTTCTTTATTCATCATTAATATAGTAATTTTGAAACCTTAAATGATTTATTCTATGATTATTATAATAATATAGATTCATTTATTGAAAAACATCATTATTTGACTACTTATGAAGGCATTTCTTTAACACATATAATTTTACTTAAGAGTGATTATTAAGTTTATATACCAATATAATGAGCTTATTATCTTAAGATTCTCCTTTCAAGGATTGATCTCAGGGTTTTTATTATAATTATGATGTTATTTTATCTACATTATATTCTTTTATCATATGAGTATTATGTTTTATATCCATTTAACAAGGACTTTTATTAAATGTGATCCTACTAAAATGTTGAACCCTTTTAAAACCATCATACTAATTAGTGTTCTAAGATCCATATTTCACTATGTAATGCATCTAGTTTAGTGTTCATCTAACCAAATATATATTTAGATAGGTCATCATGCCAACCATATCATATATTCCTCTTGTATGGTTGAGAGTACAACTTTTTTACTAATCCATCATATAGATAAAATCGACACTATTACTCTGGTATCCTCCCTAATAATATCTCAATTAAGTGTAACTCAAATAAAACACAAAAAACAAGGTACTGAACTCTTAAAGTTACCTCATTACATTATTTTTTTACACAAGATGCTCCAGGTGAACCTAGCTTTAACATAAAACAACCCGGTTAAATGATTGAGGTGTTGATAATGTTTTCTTTAGAAAAAATATAATACTTTGTATTTTTACAGGAAATTTAGTCTCACAATCTTATCTTATGTATTCCCTTTACTTTTATTCATTATTATAATGATTTATTTTTGAATTTTATTCCTTCCACCAAATCAATATGTTTAAATCGTATGGATGTATAACTTTTAACACAACTCATATCTTATGTTACTGACCTAAATTAAAAGTCGACTATATTTATACATATCCATATACATCATATTAATAAGTTATATGAAAAACTTTCATATCATTATTTTAATCATATGAATTAAACAATCCCCATAATATAATGCTTGGAGTGAAAGATAGCATACCCCCACTTTTCTAAATAAGAAATAAGCCTCTGGGACAGTGAGTTGTATAAAAAAAATTCCATCTACCCAAGGATACTTTACTCAATATAGATTCATATTTAATCATAATTATAACACCTAATATATATAAAAACTATAAGAAAACTTTAAATTAAATATCATGAACTAGTACAAGCCAGTGTCAATGTATAAGACAACTAAATCAATTATCATACCTAGCATGTAACTCTTCAACTGAATGTATGATAATTTATGGAATGAGTTTAATTATTTAAATCATGGAGTATATTTATTTATAACATAAAAACTATATTCGTGAATAATAAATAATGGAAATAAATAAATAAATCATATTATATATCATTAAAAACAATGTTGAATTAGAAATATGGTTGGTTTACGACATAGGATGTTGTAGTCAACAATAGGATCATTGTATATAATATGTGAAATAATAATTTATGATCAAATAAATTCTTTGGATTTTTATATTTCAAATAATACAACTTGGGATATCATATATGATGATAATATTGTTTCTATACCATAAAACATAGCATCGTATCGTTATAGTGATACGATGCATATCGTAATAGATGACATCCTAGGCATAAAATTATTTAATCTTACATGAGACACATATTATAAGTAATAAATTCCTATCATTTCCAAGTGTTCATGTATTATCTCATAATTTATGAAACATATAATGCATGCATGTGGTTACAAACCCTTTATAACCCTCTACTAATATAATTATCCCATGTGTTTCATATTATAAAATATTTGATAATAACGATAGCCAGCATAGGATATAATAATCAAGTGATAACACTTATCATTTGGTTGTCCAATGTATCTTAGGATGTTACAAAAATCATACCATACGATTTTTCACATAATTATTTGGACAAATTGTAAAATATGACTAGATGTGGAAATGTTATATGATATCACTATATCATAGTAATTGATGCTCATACATGGATTATGCCTTGGATATTGTCACATAAAATATCCTTATATCTACCTTGTAATATAGGCTAACATTTATAATATACATATTAGGCTTGAGGGCATATCTCCATCAATTTTATTATATTAATATCTATGAAAAGGGTTTTAAATCAAGTAATATAGTGTTTAAATTTATTTCTCCCATTTAAATACTCATGTGAGTAAAATTTATTGATAAATAAATATTTATGTTTTATTATTTAAAAATATCCTATTAAATTTTTATAAATATTCCATCATGGTAAAATAATGATAATTTTCTTGAAGTTGTATTTATAAATAAAAAATAAATTTGTTTCAAATTATGAAAAATTATTGTTTCAATAATCTAAAAGAAGTTTTTTTTTAAATAAACTCTTGTTTATAAATATTTATCTTCCATGTTATATTAAAAATTAATTCCCTAAAGTGGATGTGAATATTTTTTATAAATGAATATCATATTGAACATGGTGTTTTATTATCATTATAATTTAAATTAAAATAAATATCATTGAAAGATATTTTGTTTTTACTTATAATGCACCAAAATAGTTTGTTGATATTTATTTAAATGAGTGAAATATATTGTCAATTCAAGTCAATAATTAAATAATTTTTTCATATCATATTAAATTTTTATTGAAAAATCAAAAATCTCATCTATTTGGCTCGACATCATCCCTTAGAGTAAATGACATTTTTACTAGAGTTAAAATATGATAAAGTAGACTCATATAAGTTTTCATGATAAAAAAATATGTTTTATTTTCTACAATTATTTTAAATTAATGTAATTGATATATAGTTTAGTGGTTTCTATAAACATAATTAATAATTTAACTTAAATTACTAATGTGATGTAGTTAACTAGATTGAGTATAATCTACTAATTTCAAAAAAAAATTCATAATAAATATTAAATAATTATCCATATATCTAAATTGGATAATTTTATAATCATAGAGATATATTAATTAAAATTTTGATTTATGAAAAAATCAATGGGAATTTAAAATTCAAATGATAATTTATTTATATAATGTGGTAAATAAATCACATGATATTTAAATTATATATGTCTCTTAATTTTGTGTTTTTTGTTATAGAAAAAATGTTTATTTATAAATAAAAAATCATGAGAAGGATTTATGTTATTTTGATACATAAATTTGTATCAAATACTTACACCATATGTCACTTCATCACCCCCTCCCTCTCCCCACCTATAATAAATGAAACTATATCCTCTCTCCTCCCACAAAGTCTCTCTCACTTCCCCTCATTAATGCATACACCCCCTCTTTCTTTACACATGTCTTCCTAACTCCAAAAATTTAAAAAAAAAATCTAATTTTATTTTTAAAGAATTAAAATATCATAATTTATCAGTTCACAAATTCAAGTACACTCTTTATTTACACATTTCTTATATTAATTTTTCACTATTAAGAAATATTTTAACATTCTTAAATGAATATATATATATATATATATTAAAAAATAAAATTTTATGTTTTTTAAGATATATTATTGTAAAAAACTTAGTTTTAATTTTATAAAAATTAAATTTAAACCCAAATTTATAAAAAAATTAAGTATTATAAAAATATATAATCATTTTATAAGAATGTTATTTTGATTTATTTTATATCTATTTATAAATTTAATTTTTTTATTATCAACAGATAAAAATATCATGCATAAAATATGGGATAAAATTATTTTTAAATATATATATAGTTTAATAGATGAAAATAATTTAATTTGAAAAATTATTTATTATAATGAAAATTTTCACATCTACTTATAAATGAAAATAATTGTATATATAAATATTAATGTAAATAGGGTTCTTACCTAAGTGGTAATGTATCCCATAATCTATCATCACACCTAAGTTCTAATATAGGTAGTGAAGAATTTTCATGGGACTATACCATTATTCTAGAATTGTAACAGTGTGGGTGTTATATGGGGTACTATAGCATTGTACTGTAACAGCAATATTATTCATTTGAATTGGGATTTTGGACCATGTATCTAGGATTTTAGGACACTGGGCCTTCAGACCATCCATGTGGTCCTTTTGGCCTTCATTTTGGATGGTACTGTAGCAGCTCTGGTGGAGTGTAGGCAGTGGCAGTTAGATGAGTCTAACGTGAGGATTTTATTGAAGGTGTAGTAATGGTATGATTGGACGTTAGAAGTAGTGAATGGATATACAGAGCACCCAATAAGTCAATGTTAGCAATGGAAGGGCTGTTAACATGGTCAGATAATAGGGACGGGTAGTGTTCTTACATGAGGGGTTGTTGCAGTTTGAGATTGTGTTGTAGGCCTTTGTTCCAAAAGTACCTAGAATCGGTTATATTACTAAGAGGGGGGATGAATCTGTGATTTTATTTTTAAAATTTATTCTTTTTAAATCATCCTATATGATCTGTTAAGATATTTATCCCTCATTATTTAATATTTCACCTCTCCCATATAAAAACAAATGAAATCATAGAAAATAACACTAGTATTTTTACAAGTTTCACCCCCAATGTGGGAGACTACATCCTTTCTATGTTTAGGATAATCCAAAACATAGATTCTACACTAGTAAAATAGACTGATTATAGACATAGAAAAACTCCCAAAATGATTTAGATACAAACTCTTGTAATTCCCAATCACTAATAATTACAACGGGTCATGTCCTAGCATAGTCTTTATATTGGCATCCCACCAGTTGAGTTATCTCTTGAAAAGATCTGATTTTTTATACTATAATTCCACTGGTTCTTTAACGGTATTCCTTAACTATTTAATAGGTCTCCAACTAATACTACCTAATTCATTTTTCACATTAGTCTTGTTACTTTTTTAGTCCACTCAGTCAAATCTTCTTCAGATTAACTGTAAGCATTTCTCACCAACAAATCACTTCTTCCTTAGCATCTATATCTAGTGATTTTATACTGATTATTCTAGAAACTCAAAAAATCACCACATATTCCACAAATAATTAATCTCATGTATTAATTTTATATTTCATGTGAATGGAATTGTATAATTTTAATATTTCATGGAAATATCTCTTATATATACTTCTCAAAGCCTCAGTGGTGTGTTATGTTTTTTTTTTCACAAAGCTTCAAGTTTATGGTATAGTTTCACTTGTATTTCGTAAAGTTTCAACCTCATGAGACTATATCAATTTATTCATTCATTTATATCATTACATGCATGGAATAATCAAATCTATTCATGTAACTAGAATTACATAGTGTCTCAAATTATTCTATTTTCAAATACTCACAATCTTCTAAAACACTTCCACTAAACACACACAAACTCCATGCACTATATGTGAAGCTCATGTAATACAATAGATGGAATATCTCTATACTTCATGAAATTTAAAGTGTGGAAACCATACTCCTTCACACTACTAAAATTCAATATTAACTTCTTCTTTGCGTAAGGTTTTATAGGTGGTAACCCTCATGCATGAACTGCATGGTTCTATCTATAATATATCACACAATATGGAGAGTATCAATCTAATTATCTTTTTTTATGTGAGAATAGATCTTTTGAAAGTTTATCTCTCTAAATATATTTCTATATTTTGATATATTTTAAAATGAATCTTCCATTAGTATATATATATATATATGGTTTCACTACCCTATTCCTTGATGAACACCACTTTCATTGACATGCTCACTCTACACGCATTGCCATACTCATTCATCACACTTCAACCCACCTAATTCTACACATCTTCATAAAATTTCCATCATTGAAAATATTAACTTCCTTAAAAATCATTCATGTGATTATCCCTTAAAATTTTCTAATCTTGATCACTCAACATATTCCACTATGTGGTCACAAATCCTATTTACAAACACGTTTTCTTCTCATTTCTACCTTTGATGAATCATGGAATAACATTAAAATGAATATGTTCTAGTCTTATCGTACTAATTATGATCACATATGATCATTCTCATTATCTTGTAATAATCACAACATCTCGGTTTGATCTTAATATTTCACGGCATATAGTTCTTCTAGTGTATTGAAACCCTCTGATGGCTCAGTGTAGAAGAAAACATTGACTTAGATTGGATGAATCATATCAAACTGATCAAACAATGATAGTTGTTTACATATATTTTTAAATGGAGTAACATTACATCGGATGAGTGATTACTACATCAAATAATCCCTCATTTCAACACCATTAACGTTGCTCCCTTCGTGGGTGTTTAGCCTGGCTTATGTGTGCATATTACCATGTATACCTAAGTAGGTCCCCTGAGTCCACTGTAACATTATTCAGTCACTTATAGGTTATGTTTGATCCTATTGCCCACCTTAGTAGTGGTTTCACATGGGTCCAATGACTGGATATATGAAACTCCTTTTTTTGAACACTCATTAAAAAAGTTTCAATATACTCATATAAATTTCAATCCAAAATACTTAAATTCTTACCAAATCTCTTCTCCCTTTTTAAATATAAAATTATCAATTCTCTTCTTTTTTGATCTAGATAAGTAAATTTCATCCTCTTTTTAAATCTTAGAATTCAATTATAATTTCCAAAACTCTTTGACATAAAATATTCTTCACTTAATTATTTATATAAAAAATGTACATTATCCTAATGCAATTTTCACATGTCGTAGACATTATGAGACCAGATCTATAATCATCACAATTAGTATTGAATTTTCTTAACATATATTATTGATAATAAATATAATTTCAATATCCAATAATCCACGTAGGTTATTTAATCTACCCCTTTGGATTTGTTTTCAACACCCAATTCAATACTAAATTAAATTTAATATTCTCTACCTTATTGAAAATAAATTAAAAGATATAAGCAAGGGAAGGTATTCACATCTCCATTATCCAAATTTTCATGTTTTGAATTAGAAGCTTATTCCCTTCAAAGAAAATTAGCTTGGTTTTCTTAGGTGAAGGATGGCATCACTTCTTTCAAATAAATGATTTAAAATTAACCATCTCTAAGTCTACTTTGGAAAAATCAATGTAGAAAATGAGATTGGTCTATCTACACTATAAATTTTTCCATAACAATCCATTATGTGATACCAATTTCTATATTCTTTATGAAAAAATTATGATCTTATCATGATAATCTCTTGCATATAATTAAGTGAACTGATTAAAAACATTCAAATACAAGAGTTTATTTACCCTTTTCAATTCATTTTTCATTTTTCATCAAATAATCAATTTATCTTCCATTTTGTTTTAGATTTTAATTTTATCATATGTATAGAATAATATAATCAATCATACCTCAATGTTGAAAATATTCATTTTCAAAAAAAAATTAACATCTATAATCTATAGAAATGGACTTTACCAATACGTTTGATATTCATGAGATACAAATTGAGATAAAAATATCTTTTAGTTTTTCTTTTGAGCTCCGCCTCATGTGATGGACACAATACTTCTTCATCACAATTTAATTTAATCAAGAATGAACTCCAATAATCTCTACATATCAATTTAAGTGTTTTAAGGAGGCAACATGATACCATTAAAACTATATTACTCTATGATGGATATATTTATATCCATAAGATGTTAAAATATTGTATCAATTTCGGGTATCAATCTAAACACATGAATCACATTCAATTCCCTATATAGAAAAATAAAAATTATAAATACATAGTAATAATGTGGTTCTTTAGTGGTTATTAGTTAGAGAAATAGGGATGAGATTCTCTCAACCCAAAAAGTCTCTTCAATTCAGCTCCATATCTCTTCATGTTATCTCTTCCTCTAACTTTCTAGTTTTGATCCATAAAAGTACATTCATTATCATATGATTTCCTTTTCAATTTAATTATTTTTTTATTATTATATAGATATACTAACCATTTAATTCTTTTCAATATGGTCAATTTGTCTATATCATCTACAAAACATCTCATGATCTTTATAGTTATGAGCATTTAGAATCTTTATATGAACTTTAGCCTATTATGGTGAATTCTATGGTATTCCTTTAGTATAAACATTTTTTTGTGCCTCCTTCAACTTTCCCTTATTATAATAATTTATTTGATCATAATGTTCATAACTCTTTTCTATTCTTTGATATTTTAATTGTTTTAAAATCTATAGTGTTTTGTCTGGAATTTTTTTCATGAAAACTTTAGAATAATGACCTTTTTGGTCACATATTCCATGGATTTCTTTTAGAAAATAAAATTTATTTTGAGTGAATGACCCTGTTGATTTCCCAAAAATAAAATTATACATTCTAAGACTATTCCTCATTCTCATAGAGTAGATCATCTTCTTTCTATAATTTATCCCTTGTAATGTGTTCCAATTATAAGGAAGTGACATATTATACCAGTGTTTGTAGGATTTGTGTCTAAATTTACCACAACACTAACAATAACCTATGAAAATTTGTATTCCATAATTCTAATTATTTTTTTAGTGATAAAATAATTGTAGTCTAGATACCCTCCTATGTTTATTTTTCCACGGTCTTGGGGAACATTCTTTTTTCAACTTATTTAAGTTCTCACCATCATCATCGGCCCATATACTTTTATTTTTTTTTTAAACACTACACCACTAGATAAAACAAATTTAGTGTCACTAGAATAATAATAAATAACATGTACTTTATTCTTTATACTGGTCTTCATAGAAAATTTGGATGATTCATCTTGAACATCCACTACTTTATCAAAAATTGTCTATCAGTATTTTCTAAGTGATTTTTTCTTTAAGACACTTATAATGTGTCACATTTAGTTATTATTTTTCAGAAAGTTGTTCATTAATGCCTTTTAATATCTTATCTTTTTCTTCAGTTTTCACCTTATAGTTTTTATCTCCTCGATAAGATCATTCTCCTTCATATTTTCTTTTCTTTTCTCTTTCTCCAGCAATTGATTCTTTTCTTATGCTAAGTGTTTTGATCAAGAAACGCAACAAGTTCATATATCATCATGTAATCGTTATAGATATATTCTCCTTTATCATTATTGATTGAAGAATATTTATGTTTCTTAACTTTTACTATGAAATTTTTATAACTTTGAGTTGTACCTTTATCTTTTTATTCACTCCCTAATGAAGAGTCATGGTCTTATTTCTTGACCATCAAATTTTTATTATACTTCCTTAAAAACTTCTTATTATTTCAATTTTAGTAGATCTTATTTTAGAATATAATTATTCTCCAACATCACTCTTAGAATCATATGATTATTTTGTTAAACAATCAATTTAAAAATTTCCAATTTGATCACAATTAAATTGCTTTAAAGGAATAAACCCTTTCTATTTCCCCTTCCTCTTATAAAAGTTCAGGAAATAAAAGACATAATTATTTCATGATTCTCATCACTTACTTTATCCTTATCATAATATAATAATATTTTATCTTTATTTTCATTAATCTTGAGACATTTCATTCCTTTAAAATCCTTTTCCTCCTTCTCTTCCTTTTTGAACACCGGATCTTTTCACATCTCATAATTTAGGAGTGTATTATACAACTCATCAAGAGATAGTTCTATAATTTCATCCAAGGAAAAAATAATTGAATCAAACACATCTAGAAATTTTTTATTATCTTCTTTATAGTAGTTGAATCTTCCAAATTATCACTAAATCCTATGATTTTACTTACTATATCATTGACCCAGATGAGGTAATCATCCAAATTCTCATCATTTTTCATCTAAACATCTATAAAAGTTTCCCACTAAATATGAATTTTGGATTCCTTGATTTTCACATTAGTTTCATACATGTTTTCAAGTTTTTCCCACATCTCCTTGGTAGTTTTAAGTCCCATCACCTTGATGCATAATTTTTCAAATATAGATGAAAGGATTCAATTCCTTGATTTCCCATATAATTATAGATTTTGTTTATTTTAATGATTCATGACAAAATCTCTCTCTAGTGAACTAAATCCCACTGTAACAACATCACTTACCCTAAGTCCTAGTGAATGTAGATATGGAAGGATTTGGATCTTCTATTCATAAAATTTATTTTTCATTGAAGAAAGGAACTCCTCTATTATTGACTAAATTCAAACTCTCCATCATTGGTATTTAGAAAAGGTTAGATATTTTTAAATGGAACATCATTACTTTGATACAAATTAAAGTACCCAAGATTGATTGAATCATTGAGAGTGGGAGGGGATTAATCTGTGATATTATTTTTATAATTTATTCTTTTTAAATCAAGATATGTGATCGGTTAAGATCTTGATCCATCATTCCTTAATATCCCACCTCTCTTTTATGAAAACAAATGAAATCACATAAAATAACATGAGTATTTCTACAACCTTCACTCCCAAGGTGGGTGACTATATCCTAGTTGCGTTCAAGATGATCTAAGACACAGATTCTTCACTAGTAATCAAAAGTTATTACAAATATTGAAAATATCCCAAAATGTCTAAGAGATAAAATCCAATAATTCCCTAACACTAATGAATATAGTGATTCATCTCATGAAGGGATATTTATCCTGGTATCCCATTAGTTGATTTGTCTCCAAAAAATGCTCTGGCTATTAATACTAGAATCCCACAAGTTCATTAATGTTCTTCCTAACCAACTCTCAAACAAGTATTCAACTGATTTTTCTAGATACATTGTGCACATTTCCCTTGTTCCTTTCCAAGTTCACTCAATCAAATATTATTCAGATTAGTTGTAAGCCTTTCTCACCATAAACTCTCCTCTACCTAAACTTCTTATCGGCTTCTATCTTCAGTTATTTTACACTAATTCTTTGGTAAAATAAATAAATCATCTCATATTCCACAAATAAATCATCTCAAGAATTAATTTTATATGTCACATGCATTGAATTATCTACTTTAAATATTGAATGGACAATCCTCTCACATATACTTGTCTAAGATTCAATGTTTCCTTTTGTATTTTTCACAAAGATTCAAGCTCACAGTACAGTTTCTCTTTTCATTTATGAAGTTTCAACCTCACAAGACTATCTCACTTCCATCATGCATGTATATCATCACATGCATGGAATACTCAAAGATCTTCACATAACTATAATTACAAGGTGTCGTTGATTATTTTATTTTCAAATACACACAATATTCATAAAACACTTCCATTGAACACATGAAAACTCCACACACTATTTGTGAGGCTTTCATGATACTATACATGGAATTTCTCTGTCCTTCGCATAAGTTAGAGCATGGTAAACATACTCCTTTACATTGCTAATATACATGATTAAATTCTTATTTGTATAATATTTTATACACAGTAACCCACATGCATGAAATGCATGGTTCTCTCTCTCCTATATTGCATAGTATGGAGAGTATCAATCTACTTCTCTCTGTTCATGCAAAAACAAAGGTCCCAAAAGGTTCTCTCTCTAAATATATTTCTCTATTTTGATATTGTTTCAAAATTCATTTTCCACTAGTATTTATAGACATGGTTTCATCACCACATTCCTTAATGAACACCACTTCCACCGATATACTCACTCTATGAACACTACCATACTCATCATGTACACCCCAAATCACTGCATGCTATGTGGCTTCAAAAAATTACCATCACTAAAAAAACTTAACTTCCTTCAAACTCCTTCATGTTCTTTGACCTTTAAGTTTGATCATCTTGTTTTCTCAAAATATTCCACCACATGGTTACAAACCCTATTTACAAACATATGTTCTTCTCACTGCCACCATCGATGCTTCATAGTGGAACACTTCAATAAATATGGTATAGTCTTCTCATGCTCATTATAATCACATATGATAACTCTCACAATCTTGTAATGATCACAATAACTTTTTTTATCATAGTATGTTTTAACATGCAATTATTTCGGCATATAGAAACCCTCTGATGGATCAATATAGAAGAAAAAAATAGGTTATATTGGATGGATTTTATTAAATAGATAAAATGATGATGGTTATTTATATATATTTTTAAATGGATTAATAGTACGTGGGAGGATTGATTCCCACATAAAATAATCCCCCAACTTTTTTTCACTTAATAATAAATTTTGAACTCAATACTGACCGGTTGTGAGTAGTTGGGTCTACTTCAAGATATCATTAGCATTTCTCTATTCCAACACCATATGTGCTTCACCCTTCATGCGTGATTGGATTTACCTCTGCGTGAACATTCCCATGACTACCTCTAAAGGCATGCTGAGTCCATTATAACCTATTGCTTCCACATTCTAGGTTATGGTAGATCCTAGTTCCTACCTCAGTAGTGGGTACACATGGGTCACATGGCTGGCTAGATGGATGGAGTTTTTTTAACTCTCATTAACAAAGTTGAAACTCAGTCATATAAATGCCAAGCTAGAATACTCAAATTATCATCAAATATCGTCTCCCTTTTTAATTATAAAATTATTAATTCTATTTATTTTCAATCTCACTAGTTAATTTTCTTGTACTTATTAAATTTTGTAATTCAATTATAAATTACAAAATTAGTCAACAATGAATCATCTTTAGTTCATTATTTATAGAAAATAATGTGCATTATCCTAATGCAATTAGAACATGTCTTAGACATTATGAGACCAGTTCTAAAATCATCATAATCATAATTGATTTTTATTCATACATCTTATTGATAACAAATGAAATTTTATTCATCACTAATCAATTTGGTTTCTTTAGTTCCATTAGGTCATAGAGCCAATTTTCAAGGCATTTGTGCCTCTAAGACTTCGATTCATGTAAGGGTTTCCTCTCATTCCAATTAAAAAAAGGTTTTATCTAGATAATAAAAAATGTTAAGGCCTTATGTACAAGGAATATAAATATTAATGATATTATATTTTTTAATAATTTTTAAGAAATTATCTTGATTCATACATGGGATAAATTTAATTTATTGAAAATATAAAAATGTCAAAATAATATAATTTCTCAATTTTAAAATCATGTTAACATTTATATACAAAAATGAAATTTATCCCACTTATAAGTTGAGATAAATATCATAAAAACAATTAAGTTTTTTTTCAAATAGATGAAATTTATCTCACTCACCAAGTGAGATGAATTGCATATATTATTTTCAAAAAATTATTATAATTTTTTAAAAATAATTGGAATAAATTTCTCCCACTCATGATGTGAGATAAATTTAATAAAAAAAATCAATCTTTTTTAATAGATAAAATTTAAATCACTCGAATAAATATCATATAAAAAATAAAAAATAAATATAATTTTAAAAAATAGAATAAATTTATTTCACCACATGCATAAGATAAATTTTAATTATGAGATATATTTTAAATTTTAAAATATATATTATTTTTTATGAAATTTATCTCATCTCATAGATGTGATAAATTTCATTTTAAAAAATATATATCATTGTGAAAGAAATTTATGTCATCTCACACATGAATTAGATTATTTGTTTTAAAATATGTATTATAACACATTAAAATTATCTCATATAACACAAAAAAAATATCTCTTCTCATGCATGAGTTAAATTTAATTTTTCAAGAAGTAATATAATAGTGCATAAAATTTATCTCATCACATATATGAGATAAATTTCTTTTTCAAAAAATATTTTTTATTGTATGTAAAATTTATTTCACATCATACATGATATAAATTTTAATTTATAAAATATATTTCATTATACATAAAATTTATCTCAACTTATACATGTGATAAATTTTAGTTTTCTAAAAGATATAACATGATAAATGAAATTTATTCTATATCATATGTGAGATAAATTTCATTTTCTAAAATATATATTAATGTTGGTAAAATTTATCTCTTCTAAAATATGATATAAATTTAATTTTATAAAACATATATCATATTATATAAAATTTACCAAATCTAGTGGATGGAATAAATTTCAATATTTAAAATCTATTTATTATATATGAAATTTATTTAATATAATACATGAGATAAATTTTAATTTATAAAATATATATCAATGTAAATAAAATTTACATAATATCATATATGAAATAAATTTTATTTTTTAAAAGATAAAAAAAATATGTGAACTTTATCTCATCTTATATGTGTGACCAATTTTATTTTCAAAAAAAATATATTATTTTTTGTTAAATTTATCAAAAAAATTATTGTATGTGAAATTTATTTAATACCATACATGAGATAAATTTAAATTTATAAAATATTTATCAATTTATATAAAATTTATATCATCTCATACATTATATGATTTTTTTAAATATATAACATGATGCGTGAAAATTATATCATCTCATACATGAGATAAATTTCATTTTCTAAAAGGTGTATTATTTTTGGTGACATTTATTTGATATCATATTTGAGATAAATTTCATTTTTTTTAAAATATATATATCATTATACATGAAATTTAACTCATCTCATGCATGAGAAAATTTAATTTTTTAAAAATTATATAATAGTCAGTTAAATTTATTTTATCTCACAAATGAAATAAATTTCATTTTATAAAATATTTCATTATATATGAAATTTATCTCATCTCATACATGAGATAAATTTAATTTTGAAAGGATATTATATAGTGTATGAAATTTATCTTATGTCTCAAATTAAATAAATTTCATTTTGTAGAAGTTATATAATTGTACATTATATTTGTTATAAATGAAATTTATCTTACCTTCATGTGAAATCAAAAATTAGTAAATTAAAATAATGTTATGAAACCTATCATAAAAAAGAATTAAATTTATAAGTTTAATATATCAATGTTAATTTTTCTAGACAATTTTTTATTTATTTTACATTTTTCAAATAGTTTTAAAGACCTTATACACCTAATTATACATCAAAAAATTAAATTTTTCATCTATAAAATACAGAATAAATTTAACCTATAATAAAAAATTAATAACAATATTCATGTGATAAAAAATCATAAGTGTTAAATTTAAATAACTATATATATAAACTTCATATAAATTTTTTTAGTTTCTTGTAAATTTTTATTATAAATGAATTTTTATTATATATATATATATTATTTTCTATAATAACTTTATTATACATGGAGGAGTAAAATATATTTTATTATAAAATAAATATAATAAAAAGAGTATAATATATGTGTGTGTATAATTATAGTTTATATTTATTATATGTGTTTGTCGTTATAGTGTATAAATTATATATAGGGTGGAGGATCTCAAACATATTCCAAGGGATACAACATTTGTTTTTATTGTGGAGGTCGAGGTCATCAGTGGAGGGAATGATTGGACATTCTAAGCAGTCAGTGTGTGCTAGGTGTTCTCTTCAGGCTCCTCTGTTGAGGTAGTTTCTGTCGAGGAAGTGGTAGCTAGGTTTTCCAGTTTGGGATTACTAGAGAGGAGATGGGGTAGGTAGAGAATATACCTGATATTCTCCTAATCCTTATAGATCATAGCATGTCTATACTGGTGATCATGGAAAGGATTGGAGAGGTTGTGGAGTAGGTCGTGTTCAGTTTCATGATTTTGCATTTCCAACACTGGGTGATCCAGACATCATTCGATGTGACCTTTTCTTTTTATTCTACATGGATGCATGCTTTGTTTGATTTAGGAGCTACACACTCATTTATATCACCTGTCCTATTCCATGTCTTGGGACTTGAGGTGGAGAGGCTTACAGTTCCCTCGGCATTGACTATGCTAGTTGGAGGTCGAGCTAACTTGTATGAAGTATATAGAGACTTTGAGCAAGTGTTGGGGTAGCACCACTCTTAGGGAGACTTCATATGTTTATGTATATAGTCATATGACATAATCCTTATCATTTATTGATTGTATTCAGTGTAGGATATCATAGATTTATTTAGGAGACACATTTTGTTTTATTATGCTAATAGAGATTCAGAGGTGATCATTGGTGAGTGAGACCCTCAGATGGGTTAGATTCATGTTCTTATATTGTCTTCCTTGATGTCCAAGCTTATGATGAGCTTATCATAGGGTTGAAAGACAGTGTTTCTCAAGTTTGTGGAAGATTACCCTGATTTATTTCTTAAGGAGGTTCTAGTGTTACTCCCACAATGAGATATCAATTTTGGGATAGATCTACAACCGAGTATGTATCCTATTTATAATTATATGTATATTATCACACCTTCTAAGTAGTGATAACTATGAGTATTGATCGATAATATATTATAGTAAGGTTTTATTTGGCTGAGTGTGTCACCTTGGGGTGTAGTGGTTTTTTTGTAAATTAGGATGATGGTATTTTGTGGCTTTGCATTGATTATCATCGCTTGAATCATGTGATAGTGAATAACCACTATCCTCTTCCATGTATTGATGATTTATTCGATCAACTAAAAAGAGCGAGTTGGTTCTCAAAGATCAATCTATAGTCAAGATATAATCAAATGTTGGTGAAGGGGGAGGATAATTTGAAGACTGGTTTGTGATTTCATCATGGGAATTATGAGTTAATTGTGACTTCATTCGATATGAAAAATGCTCCAATTATGCTCATGGGTTTGATAAAAATAGTGTTTAGGGAGTTCCTAGATAAATTCATGGTGGTTTTCATTGATGGCATCCTTGTGTACTCTATATCTGAGTAGGAGCATGAAGAGAATCTAAGTTCCATTTTGGGATTTCTTTATCATCAGTAGTGATTCATAAAGTTATCAAAGTGTGAATTTTGGGATCATGAAGTTCATTTCTTAGGGAATGTCATGTACTGGTAGAGAGTATCTATGGATCCTTCAAAGACCAATGAAGAGGTTTCTTAGGTTTCCCCCAAGACAATGGTAGAGGTTCTAAGATTCCTTCGTCATGTAGGCTATTATAGGAGGTTTTTTACTAATTTATTTAAGGTTTTAACTCTGCTGAAATCCTTGACCATGAAGGATCAAGAGTTCTTGTGGACTGACCAGTGTTAGAAATCTTTCGAGTACCTAAAGGATAAGTTATTCAGTTCTCTAGACCTTTGTTTTTTAGAAAAGGGGGTTCAATTTGAGGTTTTTTGTGATGTATTTAATCTTGGTTTAGGTTGTATTCCAATGAAATAGATATCAATTTTTTCTTATGGGTATCAGAGATTATACCCCCCATGAGTGTAACTACGCCAACCACAATATTGAGTTGTGGAAGTTGTGTTTTCCTTCAATTTTTTGTGAAATTATCTCATCAGTGATCATTTTTTGGTTTTCACCAATCATAAGAGCATAAGGTATGTCTTCTCCCAACATGACTTCAACTTGCGGTAGTGAAAATGAATGGAATTCCTACAGGACAATGACTTCGAGATTTCGTATACACTATGAAAGAGAAATTTTATAGTTGATGCACTGAGAAGGAAGTCACGTAGTTATTCCATGTGTAAATTTAAATATTCCTAGGGAGTGATGGAAGATATCTTAATAGTGAATCTAGGTATAGAAGTGGTTGGAGGCAGAGGTTATCTTTTCTTGATGACTAGTGCAGTCACCTTTGGTGTAACAGGTGGAGGAGTCCCAACTAGGGGAATCTAAGGTTGAGGTTTGAAGAGACCAAGTTTTCTTTGGAGATGACACTGATGGTTGGTCTAAGGATGGAAAATATCGAGTTTTGTTCCATGGGATGCTTTTATTCCTTCTAACGATGCATGATGTGGTTCTCTATTAGTTCCATTTCTCATTTTTTGTGTCACATACCAGCATGAAGAATATTTATCGAGCTTTGAGAGGTTAGTTTTGGTGGACTGGGTTAAAGCTATTGAGAAATGTATTGTTTTCAACAATACATGTTAATTTTATTTAAAGGGGGGGATTATTGAAAATAATACTCTATCTCTTTATAATAATTTTGATGCTCACAAATACCCTTAGTTATTTTCTAATGATTTTATTTAGTATTTTGCAGGAATTTATTAATTTATTTTACTCTTGATAAAATGAGAATTTATTACTTAGCGAGGAATCTGCTTTAGTGCATTCCGGAATCACTGTTCACATCTTACGTAGATAAATATAGTGCGGAATCTGCTTTAGTGCATTCTGGAATCACTGTTCATACCCTACGTGGATAAACGTAGTGTAAGGATGAAAAGCGTGTATACTTTTTGATATAAGAGAAAAGTATGTTTAAACAACCATACGTTTTCAGCAAAGTATGGAAGAAGAACCGTACGTTAGGAAGGAACCCTATGTTTTGGTTATCAGCAAAGTATGGAAAGAGAGACGTGCGTAAATTCTAAATGTTACGTTTGTTTCTCAAAAGTATGGTTCATCAACATTACTTTTGTAAACAACCATACATTCTTGGAAAAGTATGGATCAAGTAAAAGTATGGATCTTTTACCATACGTTTGAGTGTTGAAGAAAAAGTATGGATGATCAACCCTACGTTTGTGTTCAACCTTACGTTTTCAACCTTACGTTGTTAACCTTACGTTTGAATACTATGTTATTAACCCTACGTTTGGAGGCCACGTCATCAACCTTACGTTTGGTGTCGGAAATTTTGACAGACGATATTTATGTGCAATGATCAGTAAGATGATTTTTGGGCGGATTTCAAGCCGGATTTAAAGTCGTTTTTAAAGTACGACTTTGACTGATTCAAAGCCATTTTATTAATAGATTTAAGATCGAATTAAAAGGATATTTTTATGCCGAGTCTTAAGGGAAGTTACGACTTCTCTGTAAATTCAAATTTTTGAATATCGCGAATTAGAAGGCGACTTTTATGGATCTAAATGTGCAGGAGATATGCTTTATTATATATGTTCTCTCTGAAACACCAGTTACATGAGGATGTGATCGATCTATTGTTGAAAAAGGTGGAAAATAGAGATTGCAACTATTCACGATTGATCTGCTGATTCAAAAGGAGCGTAAAATATCTGTTTGTTCAAGAAGAAGAAACTCGATAGAAGATTCACCTATTCTACATCGAATATCTACTGTGGATCTACTACTGCTGAAGTTATGAACTATATCTCTATATCTAATACAACTGGATCAACTCAGAATTGCTTTGTCTTGAAGATCAATATTTCTAGAGACTTTGATCCATCTGATGTCAATTGTATTCTGTTGCAATTGTGAAGATCAACTGGAAATTTCTTTCTGAAATTATTTTTATTCTTGAGTAACCAGCTTCTCGTTCTAAGCTGTGTAGGTTCGTGTTTGAACCAAAAGGCTTTGTTTTGCCTTGGATTGTAAAGGTATCAACTGCATGTACTCAGTTGTGAACCGGTCAGTGGAAAAGAGGACCAGATAGTGAAAATCAGCAAGCTCGTGGAGTTGAGCGTTGGTGGAGTGGACTAGGGGCTTCTGTTCCCCAAAACACTATACATCTTTGTGTTCTTGTTTTTACTTATTCCGCAGCATGATCAAATCTGATAAAGTATAAAGGATAGAACTTGTTCAAGAAAATAGTTATCGAAAAATTGCAAAAGACACAATTTACCCCCCCCCCTCTTGTGTATAATATGTAGATTCAGATCCAACAATTGGTATCAGAGGCAGAGCTTCTGATAGATCCTTAGAAATCTAGAAGCATTTAAGGATTATACAACAGAGCATCATGACTGATACAAGAGAAGGGATGTCGATGGTCAGAGCACCATATTTTAATGGAGACAACTATGGTTGCTGGAAATTGCACATGATAATATATCTGAAAAACCTCGGATATAGAGTCTATTCAAAGATTTTGACTCCTTATGAAATTCCTAAAAATCCTGAGACATGGAGTGCTGCTATAGAAGCAGAGTATGATATGAACTCGAATGCTATGAATGCAATTATCTGCGGTCTAGGACCAGATTAATTTAACAGAGTATCTCAGTGCCTGATAGCATATGAGATGTGGAAAACGATAGTTGTGGCATATAAAGGAACAGACAATGTGAGTAAAATGAGATATGCAACTGCAAAACTGAAATTTGACACTTTCAGAATGGTTGAAGGTGAGAGCATTACCCAAATGAATGGGAGATTGACAGAAATTGTCAATAACATAACTGCTCTAGGAGAACCTATCAATCAGGATGATAAATCATTAAAAGTACTGAGAGTACTTCCTACTCGATGGAATGGTATCTCTGCTGCAATCAGACAATCAACACCTTTCAAAGATCTAACTATGAGAGAGCTGATTGGTACACTGATGATGTATGAAGCTGAAATGCAAGATGAGGCTAATGAAGATAAAGTGCTTATCAAAAGAGAAGATACTGCCTTGAAGGTAACTTCACAACAAAATAATAGAAAGATGAAGATCAAAGAAGTAAAAGCTAAATTAGAAGGCTCTGACTCATCCAACTCAGATGAAGAACTGGCTCAACTAGCCAGAAAATTTAGAAAATTCTACAGCAAGAAAAGAGGCTTTAAAAAATCCTTTAAGTGAGATAATAAGGAAGTAAGATGTTATGAATGAAAAAATATGGGACATATCAGACCAGATTTCCTACAATTGAAGGATGCAAAGAAGAAGAAATTATTCAAAAGAAATGACTTTGAGGAGAAAGACAAGAAAGCTATGAAAGCCACTTGGAGTGTATCTGAAGACTCTAGTAGCTCTTCTGAATCAAGCTCAGAGAAAGAATAAGTCAATATAAAGGCAAACATGTGTTTCATGGAAGAAACTGATGAGGTACACTCATATTACTCCTCTGAATCAAATTCTGAATCAAGCTACACAAATGAAAAACTTGCAGTTTACTGCAATATGCTTGAAGAAATATATGACTCGCTATTTAAGAAACATAAGTCACTAAAAAATATACATAAATCCGTTTTAGATGAAAGAGATACAATGCTGAAACAATAGAAGGAATTAATTGATAAATACAATTCGATTAACACTAACTATATTAATTTTGAATCAAGAATAAAAACACTGCAGGATGAAGTAGAATCTTACAAATAGGCTACATTGGTTTTTACAAAAGGAGAGAATTCATTAAATAAAATTCTTGGAAAAACTTTCATTAAAAAGGAGAGATTTGGAATTGGCAGTAAAGAAGAAAAACAAAATCTATATAAAAATTATTTTGTTCCTAGCTCTAAAAAGGTTAATTGTAATTTTTGTGGGATAAAGGGACATGTAGCTAAAAACTGTTTCTTAAGACAACCTCAAATTTTTGGTATTAAGAAAGCCTATGTTTCAAAAGACTTGTATGATTCAGCTAATTTTGAAAGAACAAAGCAAATCTGGATACCCAGATCATTGCTAGCTAACACCCCTGGACCCAACAAAATATGGGTACCAAAGCAATTTGTTTGAATGCCTTTTCAGGTAGCAGGTCACCAGAGAAGAAAAGATATATGGTACATGGATAGTGGCTGCTCAAGACATATGAGTGGAAAATCATTGAATTTTTCTTCACTCACTCAAAAGGAAGGAGGACTTGTCACATTTGGTGACAATGCCAAAGAAAAAATCATTTGCATTGGAACTGTTGGAGATCCAAAAACAGTCTCAATCAACAAAGTATTTTATGTACAAGGACTAAAATACAATCTGATAAGTATCTCTAAACTTTGTGATGATGGATATACTGTTGATTTTACTAACAATTTTTTTATTGTTTCTAAAGATAAATTGTTTAAATTTAAATCACCAAGAACTGAAAATGTCTATACTTTGGATTTAAATTCCTTATGTAAACAACAAGTAAACTGCTTGACTGCTAAATTAAGTGGATCCTGGATTTAGCATAGAAGACTTGGTCATTGCAATGTATATGTTTTATATAAGTTATCTAAGAAACATTTAGTTTATGATTTACCTTGTCTCAAATTTGAAAGTGACATATTTTGTGATGCATGTCAACTTGGCAAGAAACACAAATCATCCTTCAAATCTGTTAATAAGGTTGCTACATATAAACCTCTAGAACTTATTCATATGGATTTGTTTGGACCTTCAAGAGTAGAAAGATTAGCTGGTAAATTATATGTATATGTTTTAGTTGATGACTATTCAAGATTTATATGGATTTTATTCTTGAAATTTAAAAATGAAGCTTTTAAGTTATTTGAAAGTTTCTGCAAATCTGTTCAAAATGAAAAAGGGTTCAATATTATCTCATTGAGAAGTGATCATGGTGGAGAATTTGAGAATCTGGAATTTAATTCCTTTTGCTCAAATATGGGTATTAAACATACCATTTCTGCACCCAGAACACCTCAACAGAATGGGATTGTAGAAAGAAGAAATAGATCTATTCAAGAAATGGCTAGAACTATGTTAAATGAATATAGCCTACCTATATATTTCTGGGCAGAAGATATTAATACATATTGTTATATAATTAATAGATTTTTAATTAGACCTATTTTAAAAAAGACACCCTATGAACTATGGAATAACAGAAAACCTAAAGTAGATTACTTTAAAGTTTTTTGATGCAAGGTTTATATCTTAAACACCAAGGATAATCTTGGTAAGTTCGATCCAAAATATGATGAAGGTATTTTATTAGGATATTCTGCTACCTCCAAAGCTTATAGAGTTTATAATAAGAAGTCAAGGATTTTTGAAGAATCAGTTAATGTGAAATTTGATGAATCTGATCCTTTTGAGAAAAGGACAGAACAAATGGATGAACTTGACTCTAATGATAACATGAGACTTGAGAATTTAAAGAATGATTTTGAAAATGATATAAAAGAAATTCAGTCCAGTTCAGAGGAACATGATACTAAAGAACCTTTAAATACATTACCTATATAGTCTAGAACCCTAAAGAATTATCCTTTAGAAACTGTAATAGGTAACCTATAAACTGGTGTTCAAACTAGAAGAAAATTAGGAAACCTAGTGGAATTCTCTGCCTTCCTATCTCAACAAGAACCCAAGACTATAGAAGAAGCTTTAGATGATGAAAGCTAGGTAATATCAATGTAAGATGAATTAAACTTGTCACGACCGTCCTCGGGGCTCGAGCCGTGACTACCCCAAGCCCGCCTTCCATAGGCCAGGGGCTGGCGACTAGCACCAAGTCGTAAATCCCGGTAAAAAGGGAAAGCATTGCCTTTGTAAAGTAAACAAAAACCACAGAGGAAGAAAGCAGTAGAAGTAAACACTAAGTAAAAATTGAGTACAACATTTAGTGGGGAAAAGTAAGAGGGCCAGAATACAAACCCAAACTGAAAGTAAAGTATAACTGGGAAGGGAAAACAGCAACTGAAAGTAAAGCCGCAACGTCGAGCTGTCCACAGGAAATCCCACCTAAAGGGTGAGTACAGATAGCCTCCACAGCTCCTCGGGTCCAGTCGTCCGCTCCGAGAACGTCCCGCCCAGTGGTCCACCTTTAGGTACCGTCCTGCTCCACAAGCCTCAACCCCGATTAGCGTTGTCCGTCGTCTGCAACCAACACAACGTAGTGCGGGCATAGCCCCTGTAGGGGTGAGTATAAACTACTCATTAGGGACCCCGAGACCCCCGAAGCTCTCCCAGAATCCACAAAGGATAATTCACAAAGGAAAGATACAATCACGAAGTAACATTCGACACTGCTTAGGTATATGCCCATACATATACCTAAGTCATCAATTCCAGTACGCTCCAACATCCGAGCCCAAGTACAACCCAGTCCACATAGTAAAACACAACCCAGTCCACAAAGGAAATAAAAATGTAATCCACACAGGATAGTACAACACAATCCACAAAGGAAAACAAAACAGGATTCAGATCACACAGGTATACTTCTTCGTATGACGATATAGATGATCAGATATATCCACTGATTCATCTAAGCCGTTGGACCCACAAAGGATAGATAGGTACTAACCCCTACAATGACCCACAAAGGATCTGACCCACAAAGTATCGATAGGTAACTAACCCCCGAAAAGACCTACACAGGATCGGACCCACACAGGATCTGTAGGCGCTGGCCCACACAGGACCGTTGAGCGCTGGCCCACACAGGATCGGACCCACACAAGATATGTGGCACTGATCCATGTAGGATCGCTGAGTGTCGTAGTCGTCGTCATTGAGTCCACTGAGGATCTCTGTACAGTCGTCGTCGTCGTCTCAGTCACAGCCAGCTCTAGGGTTCCCGCACACAGCAAGCTCGTTCGGGAGGGTCCGCTCCACGAGCCGAGAGGCTGATACATCAACTGACACATAGTTCAGAGTTGATGTATCCAAAAGTTCCGTATCGTCAACAGGAACTCAACATCGCAGACGGCGCGTCAATCGGATTCCGTATCATCAACAGGAACTCAACGTCGCAGACGGCGCGTCAATCGGACGCCCGGTCTGAGAGTTATTGGCATTTTCGTTCCAAGGGCCCGGTTGGTTTTTTTGTCAAAACCAACCCAACCGTACTCCAACTACGTCCAAACCTCGATAGGAGTAAGCCAAAAGATCCTTCTCACTTAGAGGAATCCATCAAAGTTGACGGCACGTCAATCGGACGTCCGGAGCTTAAGTTATAAGTGTTCCGCTCTGAGGGCCCGGTTGGTTTCGTGTATGAACCAACCCGGACGAACCCAAAGTATTCTGAAACATTGAGTGTAATGTGTCTAAACGACCGTATCGATCTAAGGACCGTATCTCCACTGACGGTGCGTCGATCAGAGGTCCTTAGCCCAAGATATGGGCAAAATACTGAAAGAGGTCCGAAAACGGGGGGTCTGGGCCCGGACCGACCCGGCCCAACCCCCCTGGGTCGGCCCGAAATGGGTCGACCCGACTCGGGTCCGAGTCCAACCCGGCTGGGCGCGACCCGGTCCGACCTAGGCGTGACCCGGCTAGCGCTGGCCGGTTGGCCAGCGGGTCGGGTCGGCCGTTATGGCCGAGCGAAGCGGGGGGCGCGCTACCCCCGCGTGGAGAGTCTGTGGCCCCACGTGGGGCCGTCCTTGCTAGCGGATGCTGCCGGCTGTAGCATCCCATTCCTTCCGGTTCCGCGCGGTCGCGGGACCGCGGCCTGCCGCCGCGGCTTCAGCCACGGCGGCTCCTCCCGGCGGCACGCCGGCGGGCCGCTCCGCGGACCACTGGACGAGTTCCAGTGGTCGGAATTGCATGTCGTCTTCGCCAAAGGCCCTCTCGGGGCCCGTCCTTCACTGCGAGGACCTAACATATCCCGTGCGGCCTGCTTTGTCGTCGCCCGCTAATCCGCTCACCAAGAACGAAGAGACGGTGGGTTCGGACTTGTTCGTTGGTCCGCACCCACCATGTTAGCGGTTTTAAAAATTCTTCTGACAAATATTTAAACAAACAGTGGATATAATCACATAAATTAAAATGAACAAAAACCCCTACCTCAACATTTTCGTCGAACGTGAGTTCGTCGCGGAATTAACCGTTGTGGAAGAAGAGGATCGTCGCGTCGTGGAAGGGGCGTTGCTGTCGTTGCGGTACACGGCGTTATGTAGACAAACTCTGAAGATTAAAATCACACAGATTTAATTGCACCATTTAAACCCATGTTGAGGATATAATTCACAAAGAATTAAAATAACCGCAACCCCCTACCTCAATCGGTTGTTGATCGAATATTGTCGTGGGGAAGGAACATCGCGGAAGAAGCGTCGTGGAAGGAGAATCGTCAGTGTCGCGGTACACGGCGTCGCGTCGTCGATCTCCGAGGGTTCGGCGCTCTTCATCGCCCTTCGTCGGAGGCTGGCGTTCTTCGTCAGCGATGATGCGTTCTTCGCGTTCTTCGCGTTCTTCGCGAAGGAGGATGATGATCTTCAAGCTTTAGAGTTTCTCCAAATCCTCTCAAAAAGAACCCTCAAGTAAAACAAGTGTTGGTCTTATTTTATTCTCATGCCAACAATTAGAAATTCAAATTTAAGAAATGAAAAATTAATTCGATGAATTAATTGTAAAGACTTAACTGCCCAATTAATAGGTGCGTTTAGAATTTAAGTAAAGGCAACGGTTGACTTTATTTAAAAGAGGTTTTCGCGGGTGTGTTACTTAGAGGGGAAGAAACGGTGGGGCTCATGCGGGCCCCACCTCACAAATATCCTACCAAGTGGGTAGGATATTGTGGGTCCCACCTTATCCACTTAACCTGGATTAAGTGGCTTTAAGTGGCTTTAAGTGAAATAAAATAAAGTGTCGCACCACTTTTATTTTATTTCTTAACTTAACCCCAAAAATTAAAAACCACACCCGAGAAAACGCAACTCCGGAAAAGGAATTTCTAAGAAAATATCGGCGCTGCGATTCCATCGGTGCCATTGGAATTCAATTCCGAGCACCGGTTCAAACGTTAGAAAAACCCTCTCATTCGTTCACTGAACGTACCCAAGCCAAACTTCGGAAAAATGATTCTGGGCACACCGGGCCTCGGAATCAGGTGCCATCAGAAACTGCGTTCTTGTAAAATTCCAAAGAAAATTAAGAAAAAAATTTCCTTGAATTTTACATGTCTTTACAAAACCAGTTTAAAAGAAATGAAGTTTGGTAATTAGTGAAAAGACCTAAGAATTATCCTATAATAGGAACCAAATGGGTCTTTATAAATAAACAGGATGACCAAGGCACAATAACTATAAATAAAGCAAGATTAGTAACTAAAGGATATAATCAAGAAGAAGGAATAGATTATGATGAGACTTTTTCACCTGTAGCTAGGTTAGAAGCCATTAGAATCCTTTTAGCCTATGCATCTTATATGAGTTTTAAATTATTTCAGATGGATGTTAAATCTTCCTTTTTAAATGGTTATTTAATGGAGGAAGTTTACGTTGAGAAACCTCTTGTTTTTGAAAACTCTCAAAAACCTGATTCTGTTTTTAAACTTACTAAATCTCTTTATGGCCTTAAACAAGCACCTAGAGCTTGGTATGAAAGATTAAGTTCTTTTCTTTTGAAAAATTATTTTTTTGTTGGAATGACAGATCCAACACTCTTTAAGAAAACTGTGAAAAATAATGTTTTATTGTTTCAAATTTATGTTGATGATGTAATATTTGGATCAACTAATAAAACTCTTTGTCATGAATTTTCAATATTAATGCAAGAATAATTTGAAATGAGTATGATGGTAGAATTAAATTTCTTTTTGGGTCTTCAAATATTTCAAAAATATTTTGGAAATGTTTTAAATAAAAGCAAATGCATTACTGATTTACTTAAGAAATTTGGTCTTGAAAACAGCAAGCCATTTACAACTCCTATGTGTACTAATATAAAACTTGATTTGGATGAAACTGGGAAATTAATTGACAGCAAGTTATATAGAGGTATGATTGGTAGTTTGTTATATCTTACTGCTAGCAGACCAGATATAATGTATTTAGTATGTCTTTGTGCTAGATTTCAATCAAATCCTAAAGAATCTCATCTAACTGCTGTTAAAAGAATTTTTAGATATTTAAAAGGAACTATTTTTCAATCTCTTATTTATCCTAAAACTTCTGATTTTAATTTGATTTCATATTCAGATGCTGACTTTGGAAGTTTTAGATTAGATAGAAAAAGTACATCAGGTACATGTCACTTTTTAGGAAAGTCCTTAGTATCATGGTCTAATAAGAAACAACATTCAGTTGCCCTGTCAACAGCTGAGGCAGAATATGTTTCTGCTGGCATTTGTTGTGCACAAGTGTTGTGGATGAAAAACACTCTTATGGACTTTGGATTGAATTTTAATAATACACCTATTTTATGTGATAATACGAGTGCAATTAATATTTCAAAAAATCCTATTAGTTATTCTAGAACTAAGCACATTGATATAAGGCATCACTTTTTAAGATATCATTTTATTAAAAGGGATATATTTTTAGAATTTATAAATACTGAAATTCAATTAGTAGATATTTTTACTAAACCACTTCCCACTGAAAGGTTTGATTTTATTAAGGGGGAGCTAGGTTTATTTAATTTTAAATAATTTTTATTTTTATTTACTTTTATTTATAAAAATTTTATTTTTTTTATTGAATATTGTTTAATTTTTTCTTTATTTCGTCATATAAAACTTTATTTGTTTTAAATATATATAATGATTAGTGATTACACGGGAATCAAGGTTGTCAGAGCCTTTTCGACTTCTAAACCATTTCACTTCTATCGAAACTCTTTCGGAATCTGAAAATCGCACTTTCTCTCCTAAACCCTAACCTTCGAACCTCTGAAACCCTAACCTTCAAACCTTCAGAGACTCTCGCAGAAATGGTAAGGACTAAAATAGCCAGTGAGGCCGAGCCAAGAAATGCCAAGAGACAGTGCACTGAGGGAAGAAAAATATTACAGGGCAAGGTAATCGATCTCGACTGGTTATTTCAGAAAAATCTATTATTGAAGCAAGCGATGTCGTTTCAGAATCTTGAACAGATGTTCAACAGTGAAAATACAGAATTTCTGTATGAAGTAGAACTTAGATACTTCTTCAAATCTGTACAATTTAGTCTGGGAGATACAGAGGACAGTATGATGACTAAGATATAGGATAGGGATTTCTTAATCTCTTCAGTAGAGATTAGTCAGATTCTTAACTACCCTCATGAGGGAGTTTTTCATTTCGACTTGAAGAATATAGGAGATTCTGTGCATAAATCCGAAGACATCATGTATTTTCTTTTTGGTACCAAGACAATAAAGAAAATGTTTGTCAAGGATTTGGAGCCTGATCAGAAGATTTTGGTCAAATTTATTCAGACTGGAATAGCTCCACGGATGGCAGAAATGGAGAAGATTTTATACCCTGATATATAAATAATGTTTCTTATGTTAAGTGATATTAAGTTAAACTTTCCAAGATACATGATAAGGTATCTCAGTTACTGCTGTCAAAGTGAGGCCAGGATGAATTTCTACCGTTTTGGTAGATTTATTTCTAAACTATTGTTTAAGAAAGACATGGTGAGATTAGTGGAGGCTAGAGTTAACTTTCATCACAGTAATACGTTTAATGCTAGAAATTTGAGGAAAGTTGGATATTTCTGGAGCACAATTAAAGAAAAACTTTTGCCAGTAGGAGTTGAGGAAGACTTAGAAAGTGCTCAGGCTCAACCTGCTAAGTCCAAGGAGGGACAAGCTGAATCCAGAGTCAGCAATGTAGCAAGAAGGATTCGCTTTTAAGTGGCAGATGTTGAGAAAGACAGAATCCAGGAGGGGCTTCAATCAAAAAGAAAAAGACCAGTAAATGAGAAAATCACTTCCCCTGCTTTGGAAACTACAATAGAAGCTTTATTTTCTTATTATTTTGTGAGAGAAACTGTTGTTGATAATCTCATAGAAGATGTTACTGAGAGAACAGCTCCAGTAGAGGAATTGGGAGCTCAAGAAGAAGCTCAAAAGGGAAAATCAGGAACAGATTTTAGCTGATGTTGAAGTTGAACTTCAATAGGAACAAGAGATGGAGGCAGTTCTTGGTGAAGAAGTGGCCAGACCTTAGGAAACTTCTAAAAATATTGTTCTTGAAATTCTAGTGGAAGACAAAGATGCAGATAAATGTGATGAGCATGCTTCTGAAGCTCAAACAGAGGTACTTCAAGAGGATTTTTCTGTGGAGGAGTTTGAAAACTCTAAGAAAAAATCTGTGGACCAACCTTCTCAGGATAGAGAAAAAGAAAAATCTGATGCTGAATCATTGCCTTTGGTACTGCTGCATCAACCTGAGAATGTGAATCAAGCACAGGGTGCATCTGATTCAAGGAAGGAAGAAGTTGAAGAACTGAACAGAAAGGTATCTCAGTTGGAATCTGAGAATGTTTCTCTGAGAAAATGCCTTATATTTAGAACATTTAAAGTTTCAAAAACTAAAGGAGTGTACAGTTTCAAGGAAATAAGTTGAAATTTTTAAAGAGGATATGCTGACTGCTGTTACACAATTGAAATCTGAAATTTTTATGAAGTCAGATTTATCAGATCTGAAGTTGTTTATAGAGAATCAATTTGTATCAGTTGCAAATAATGCTGTTAGTGGATCAGGTACTTCACCTGATTTAATCAGAAGGTTGCAGGCTATCACAACTGCGTTGAGCAACATGAATGACAGGATACAAGATCTTCAATGTAACAGTGCTCCTTTGTCAGTTTTTTTGGACAATCAGAAGTTCTTGGTGGATCAACTGACATCTAGTGAGCCATCGATCTGAATTCTGTTAAATCAGTTATCAGAGAATCTGTCAGTATTTGTTGAAAAAGAGGAAAGGATGAATGAGTTTTTCAGAGTCAATTTAATTGAGGATATTCATATGAATCAAGAGAACAGAGAACTCATTATCAATCTTGGAGATGGGATGATGAAGAGACTTCAGGAATAGTTCACAAAAATCAAGTCTGCAATCTAGAGGAGATAGACCCTGTTGCCTATCTTACCCAAACCTTGATTCCTGTGTCTATCATTGTCATGTATATACTGCTGTTTTTTGAATGAAATTTTCCTTCATTGTTTATTTGATTATTTCTTTATTTGTTTTAATGACTTTATTTTTAATATGCCAGTAATCTAGATTTAATTATTGATAAACATTTCATAATATCATTTACTAACAGTTCAGTGCAATATTAAAAGTGTTAAAATCCATGATTTTTCATTCTTTTTTATATCACAAAAAGGGGGAGAATTTGGATAAACACAACATAAAAACCTACATTTTATTTAGGGGGAGAATTCATTTTATTGAGGGAGAAAATTAAATGAGAAATTTGGATTTATAATTCTATTTTTGGCAGAGAAGTTTTTATTTAAAACTTTATAACTAATTTTGAAAGTAAATTTTTGTTTAATTAATTTTAATTATTTTATGGGTTTTGTGATCATCAAAAAGGGGGAGATTATTGAGAAAAGTATTGTTTTCAACAATACATGTTAATGTTATTTAAAGGGGGAGATTATTGAAAATAATACTATGTCTCTTTATGATAATTTTAATTCTCACAAATACCCTTAGTTATTTTCTAATGATTTTATTTAGTATTTTATAGGAATTTATTAATTTATTTTACTCTTGATAAAACAATAATTTATTACTTAGTGAGGAATCTACTTTAGCACGTTCTGGAATCACTGTTCACATCTTATGTAGATAAATATAGCGCATAATATGCTTTAGCGCATTCTGGAATCACTATTCATACCCTACGTGGATAAACGTAGCGTAAGGATGAAAAGCGTGTATACTTTTTGATATAAGAGAAAAGTATGGTTAAACAACCATACGTTTTCAGCAAAGTATGGAAGAAGAACCTTACATTAGGAAGGAACCCTACGTTTTGGTTATCAGCAAAGTATGGAAGGAGAACCGTATGTAAATTCTAAACGTTACATTTGTTTCTCAAAAGTATGGTTTATCAACCTTACTTTTGTAAACAACCCTACGTTCTTGGAAAAGTATGGATCAAGTAAAAGTATGGATCTTTTACCATACGTTTGAGTGTTGAAGAAAAATTATGGATGATCAACCCTACATTTGTGTTCAACCTTACATTGTTAACCTTACGTTTAAAGACTATGTTATTAACCCTATGTTTGGAGGCCATGTCATCAACCTTACGTTTGGCGTCAGAAATTTTGACAGACGATATTTATGTGCAACGATCAGTAAGCTGATTTCTGGGCGGATTTCAAGTCGGATTTAAAGTTGTTTTAAAAGTACGACTTTGACTGATTCAAATCCGTTTTATTAATGGATTTAAAATCTAATTAAAAGGATCTTTTTATGCCGAGTCTTAAGGGAAGTTATGACTTCTCTGTAAATTTAAATTTTTGAATATCGCGAATTAGAAGGCGACTTTTATGGATCTAAATGTGCAGGAGATATGCTTTATTATATATGTTCTCTCTAAAACACCAGGTACATGAGGATGTGATCGATCTATTGTTGAAAAAGGTGGAAAAGAGATATTTCAACTATTCACGATTGATCTGCTGATTCAAAAGGAGCGTAAAAGCTCTTTTTGTTCAAGAAGAAGAAACTCGATAGAAGATTCACCTGTTCTAAATCAAATATATACTGTGGATCTACTACTGCTGAAGTTGTGAACTATATCTCTATATCTACTGCAACTGGATCAACTCAGAACTACTTCATCTTGAAGATCAATATTTCTAAATACTTCGATCCATCTACTGTCAATTTCATTCTGTTGCAATTGTGAAGATCAACTGGAAATTTCTTTCTGAAATTATTTTTATTCTTGAGTAACCAGCTTCTTGTTCTAAGCTGTGTAGGTTCGTGTTTGAACCAGAAGGATTTGTTTTTCCTTGGATTGTAAAGGTATCAACTTCCTGTACTCAGTTGTGAACCGGTCTATAGAAAAGAGGACCAGATAGTGAAAATCACCAAGCTCGTGGATTTGAGTGTTGGTGGAGTGGACTAGGGGCCTTCTGTTCCCCGAACCACTATACATATTTGTGTTCTTGTTTTTACTTATTCCGCTGCCTGATCAAATCTGATAAAGTATAAAGGACAGAACTCGTTCAAGAAAAGATTTATCGAAAAATTGCAAAAGACACAATTCACCCCCCCCCCCCTCTTGTGTATAATCTGTAGATTCAGATCCAACAAAATCATGCAGTTACAGAGTTTATGTTAAGGTGTTTGGTCTACTAGAGGGTGAAGGTTGAGCACTGTGTTCCTTATGGTTTTATCTAGCCATTAAATTTCCCCTTTAGAAGTGGGAGGACATGTGGATGGACTTTGTTACCAGTTTACCTTGATCTAATGGAGGATACAATTATTTATGGCCAATGGTGGATAGTTTGATGAAATAATCCCACCTCATAGTGATCAGGGAGTTATGGTCGGTGGAGGTTTTGTCGAGGAAGTATCTTGAGGGGGTAGTGAGACTCCATGGAGTCCTGTGGATGACCACCTCTGATCACAATCCTCATTTTACCTCTAGGGTGTAGATAGGCTTCCATCCTTCTTTTGGATCTTGGTTATTCTTTAACACTACTTTTCATCTAAAGATAGACGGTTAGACAGAGCATGCCATCTAGACTCTTGAAGAAATGTTATTATCTTATATCCTAGATTTTGGAGCTTTGTAGATGATGTACCTACCTTTAGTCAAGTTCACTTACAATAATAGTTTTCACTCCACTATTGGTATGACATCGATTGAAGCTTTGTACAACTAACCTTTCCATTATCAATTATATTGGATAGGGTTTAGAGAGGCATAAATTCTCAAGCCATAGTTAGTCACTGCTACAGAACTGGCCTTTAAAAGTGATAGTATTTATCAGAGCTAGAAAAAAATACTGATAAATGACATATTTATCAGTGCTAAGGAAAGTGATGATAAATTTAACCTTTTATCAGTGCTTTTTTAGCACTGATAAAGGGAACCTTTGTCAGTGCTTTATTTTTAGCATTGATAAAGGGTATCCTTTATCAGCGCTTTATTTTTAGTACTAATAAAGGGTAACATTTATCTGCGCTTTATTTTTAGCATTGATAAAGGGTACCCTTTATCAGTGCTTTATTTTTAGCACTGATAAATATTTATTTCACAAATGATTTATTAGCGCTGATAAAGGTCCGAATAAATAAAATTAAATAATTAAAAAAATTAAAAAAAAATAGTTTATTAAAAAAATATTAAAAAATTTATTAATTAAATAATTATTGATAAAAATGAATAAATTGATTATAAATTATTAAATATTAAACATTTTATTAATTAGATAATTAAGATAATTAATGTTATTAAATTTTAAATATTCAATATATAGTATATATTTATGTATATAAATATGATTTATATATTACAAAATATTTATGCACTTTACATTAAATAGTAATATATTTTTTGAATAATGGTTTATAATTAAAATTTTGTATAAATTAAAAATATTGATTAATTGCATAGTACTTGCCATATAATTGAAAGTCGTCTAATTTTTCAATTTAACATAGATCAAATCTATGTTATATTGATTTTACATATACATAATTAATTCATTTTTATATACAATGCACACACATAAAATTTATTCATTTTTTCAATATTGTTAAAGTGTAGTTATTCTTAATTTATTCAATTTCACTCATTTTTAACATATATGCATGCACTTAAAATTAGATATTCACTAATAATGTTAAAAATATAATTATAAAAAAATATTTATAAATAAATATATTTATAAATGTACATTTACTATATTTATACAATTATATATTTATAATTATAAATAAATAAATATTTTTTTAAAATTATTTATATAATTATAAATAAATAATTATATGTATTTAAATAATTATTAAATTTCTAATAAATTTACTTAAATAATTAATATGTTTACTATATTTATCTATATTTATTAAAAATATATATGTATAATTATATAAATATATTTAATGATATAAATATTATTTTTTAAAAATATTTCTATAATTAAAGGTAAATAATTATAAAATTATAATAAATATATTTAAAAAGGAATATATTTACTATATTTATATTTATATTTATTTATTAAGTATATATAAATATTTACAATTTTTTATTTATAATTGTAATTATAAATCTTTTATCAGCGTTTAAGTAATAAGCGTAGATAAAAGAATCTTTATCAATGCATTTTCACACTGATAAAGATGAGGCTTTGTCAGTGCTAAACAAAGCACTGATAAAATTAATATTTATCATCAATATATCTTTAGAGCTGATAAAGATTGATATTATTAGTTCTTTTTTAGCACTGATAAAGACCTGCCTTTATCAATGCTAAAAAAGAGCTGATAAAGAGTCTATTTATCAGTGGTTATTACTTAAGCACTGATAAAAGAACTCTTTATTAGCATTTATTTGTAAGTGTTGATAAAAGTGTCCTAATATATTTAAAAAAACCTAATAATTTGCAAACTCATCACAATATCAGAAGCTTTCTACAGAATCCACCTACTGTAAGCACTCCTCGGTGAATCAAAGCTCAAATCACACCACTCGATTACCTCTAGTTTCTCAAACATCTCATCTAATATCTAGTGTTCGATTGTTGTTAGGGATTCCAAAGAGGGTCTCATATTTTCTTCAACCTAGCAAGGTAGGCCTTCTGATTTTCTTTGTGTATTTTTGTTTTTGTTTTTGATTTCTTCTTCGACGATGTCATTATTTGTAGTCTGGTGATTGTATACTATTTTGATTTTAGATTATGAATAGAATGATTTGTTTATGATCCATTGTTTTATTAACTACTGATGTATGGACCCTCTTGATATATGAAGTTATTGGTTATATCTGTCACTGAACCTTGGATTTATTCATTGTTTTTTTACTGTTATGTTTTATATCTTCTTACTAAATAATTTTTTTCATATATTTATATAAATGTTTAGAAATTTTCATGTGTATTCTTGTTTTTTGACTGCAAATTTGAGGCACATTGGTGGTTCCATAATGATTATATATATGCTGGCACCTTTCATGGATACCTCAATGGACATGCAACTTCAGATGCTATTTTTTAGGAACCAAGTTAGTGGAGTGATGTATGTTCCTCTATTGGTTATATGTATCATAGGATCTAGTTCCTCTTATAATTTACTATGGTACTTAGTTTTCTTAGGGAGAATATTCAAAGGGTCCATCCCCAGTTAAGAACATAAGGTTTTATCACATCAATCCTTCACTTTTGGAATCATTATGGTGCCTTTAGTTCATGTTATTTTTGAATATCCGGTTTTTATCTATTTGATATTTCTTATAGACTATAAGTGAGTTTTTATACTGGCATGACATGTATGCATGTCTATATAGATATTGCATCATTTATTTCCATATTTGTTTGTTTAATAGGTATGTCTATATCGGGTAATGAGGATTTTGGGTCTATATGTCCATTGACCCCAAGGGTTATGCTATAATTTTGTTCAACCTCTGGTATTAATTGTTTCTATTTTGGGGGTCACCTCCCATTTATGGTTTTTTATACCCAAAGTTTAAACCATACTTTAGTGACTTTGAAGTGTGTTAGAGTTCATACAATGATCTCACCTGGTGTTGTTTGGGTAATTCAGGCTAGGTTCATTACACTATCCATCTTCCGGTTTACACCTATAAATTTTAGTGATGATATCATTTATTATCTACCTTTATATTTTTTTATTAACATATTCTTCGATATGATTCAACAATGTGTATCCATCCATGTCCTTATCCTATATCCTTTGATCATAGACATAACTAATAACATGATTCATCATAAATATGATGCATCCCCTATGTGGCTTTTATAGGCATCCTTCTCACCCTCACTCTCTCTACATGGTTTATAATCAGGTATAAGGGATTCCAAAAACTTTAACTTATATTCTTGGTATAATATAATGTGTTAGTGTTTATAGCACTTCTAGAAGTTTTCACTGGATATTAGATTCTCTTTCTCCAATTTAGATCATATGGAAAGTGATGTAGTCAATTAAATTTCCATTATCTACAAAAATTAATTAATATTTATTACATTTTAATTATTATTTATTGTGATGTTATTAATTATTATATTATATCTCCTACTATTTTTTCAAATCCCAAAATCCCTTATTGTTGGATTTGGAATATCTTGTTGTACCTCTCGTTCCCCTCGTTGTTTGATTTTCATGATCACGATCACCTTATTTTTTGTCTAATTTTGTTTGAAGTGTTTTTGAATGATAGGCACAAGGTTTCCAAGAAGTTGGCCCAAGAATGGACAAGAAGTGGACTGAATTGCAGTCCACTGGCCAACCGGTGTGATAGCACCGGCCAGCCGGTGGACCTGGCAGAGGCATTGCCCACTGCCAGGTTCCACCGGTCAGCCGGTGGCTCTGTCACCGGCCAGCCGGTGGCAACCTGATGCAACAGTGATGGCTACTGCCTCACCACCGGCCAGCCGGTGGCTCTGTCACCGGTCAGCCGGTACTGCCTGGGCAGAAGGCCTTCTCAACATCCAAGGCACCGGCCAGCCGGTGGATCTGTATCGGCCAGCCGGTAGCCCAGTCAAACTAGCCGTTGGCTTTGACTAGTCAACCCTCTTTTGGCCTCCAACGGCTCCGAGGCCTTTTCCAACGGCTCCGAAGACTCCCCAAGGGTTCTATGCCTATAAATAAAGGCCAAGGAAGCCCCGGACACTAACCGGATCATATACAAAGCCACCGTACACATTTTCCATCTTTGGCGTACCTCCGGCGGACTTCCTCAAAGGAACCCTCTTTGCTCCAACAACTTCCACATCCAAGGAGCTCCATCAAAGAATCTTGGAAGCGGCCTTCAACATCTCCAATCAATCAAAGGCGCCCAAGGCTTCTCCCATTACGGTTTTTCTTGTTTATCTATTTTGAGCTTAATTTGGGTTTGTGTCTACAAACCACTCTATTTCTCATCCCCTCTTTCTTTTGGGTTTCACATCACCATTAAGGTGTGAAAAGGTTGTCAAGCTTTCCTTTAAATAGCTTGAGACATAGGTGAGCTATCCTTCACCTGTAAGAAGGATAGTGGGTTCTTGCTAAACCATTAAAAGCAAGTGGGTTCTTGCTCAACCATCAAAAGCAAGCTGTAATAGGTCCTAGTGCTACCTCAAAGCCTAGTGGGTTTCTTGCTAAAACCATTGAAAAGCAAGCGGTAAGAATCTCTCAACGGTTGAGTTGGGAGCGGAGACGTAGGCCGGGTTTTGGCCGAACTCCGTTATCAATTTCTTGTGTGATTGCCTCTTTTATTTTCCGCTGCACATACTTTGATTTCACTTTGATTTTAATTTGTTAATCTTTTTTTTTAAAGGCAATTCACCCCCCCCCCCCCTCTTGCCATCACTCCCCTTCTTTCTCCGCCCAACAATTGGTATCAGAGGGATAATTTGAATAATTCCCTAACCGGTATCAAATTAAAGATCCTTTTTGATGGCTTCTACCGCTTCAACCTCTTACGCCCCCGAAGGCTTTTCTTTGGATCGTGCTCCATTCTTTGATGGAACCGATTATAGTTTTTGGAAAACCCGCATGACCACATTTCTTAAAAGTATTGGCTATCCTATTTTTAAAATTGTTATGCAAGGATTTTCCCTCTCCTCTCCCGATGAGTCTAAATGGACCCCCAATGACATTGCTTATTTTGAGCTTGATGGCAAAGCCATGAACGCTCTTCATTGTGGTCTTGACCGTAATGTTTTTAATTGCATTTCTACTTGCTCTACTTCTTACGATCTTTGGAAATTTTTAGAACTAACCTATGAAGGTACTAGCGAGGCTCCAAAGCAAGAATCCGATCAAAAGCAAGAACCCGACGAAAAGATCAAGCCCGTTTTCCCACCTCACAAGAAAAGGGCCAAGAAGAAGAAGAAGAAGGCTTTAAAGAAAACTTGGAGTGATAGCTCCTCCTTCTCTTCTTTCTCCTCGAGCAACAATGGTAATAATTGCCTAATGGCAAAACATGAGGTATCTTCCTCCTCTTCCTCCTCTTCCTCCTCTAGTTCTTCTAATTCATTTAATCATTTATCATATGAAGAACTCCAACATGCTAGAGACCAATTAGAAAATGGTTTTCATGAGCTTTCTTCTAAATTTTTTTCTTTGAAAAAGAATTTCAAAAAACTCTCCTCCGAAAAAGACCAACTTCTCAAAGAGAAGGAGGAACTCTCCCTAAAAATCCAAAATTTCCCAAATGTTGATTCTTTGGAATCAACCATCAAGGACCTTAGAGAATCCCTAGCCAAATTCACCCAAGGGGAACAAAATCTTTCAAAATTTCTTGGTTCCCAACGAATTTCAAGAACCACCCACGGGCTAGGATATACCAATGTAGCTTCCTCCTCCCATGCTCCAACTGTTTTTGTAAGGGGGAGCTCTAGTTTTAAATTTTGCAATTATTGTAAAAAACCCAGGCACCTTATTTATGAATGTAATTGTAAAAACGCCCGGTATGGTCAACCCAAAAGTATTTTCTTTTCGGACGAATTTTATAGGAGAAGACCCGCCATAAAACAAATTTGGATTGAAAAATCTCTTTTGGCAAGTCTCTCCGGGCCAAAAATAGTTTCGTTTCCCCGATGATCTTTTCTTTTATTTAGGGGGAGAAATTTTATTAAATTCAACAATCTCTTTCGATTCATTTTTCAATTTTCAATTCATTTTTGATTCAAAACTCTCAATTTCAAAAATTTCATTTGATTTCAAATTTCAAATTTCAATTGGTTTTTGATTCAAAACTTTCAATTCAAACTGTTATTCAAATTTTCATTTCATTTCAAAAATCTCAATTGATTTTTCAATTCTCATATCTAGTTTTTCAAACCTTTTCCCTCAATCAAGTTTTATGCCCCATTCTATTTTGATAATCACAAAGGGGGAGAAATTCTTGGTTGATTGGGGGAGAAATCTTTCTCTAATGCATTGCTTGTTTTCAATTTATTCATTAAAAGCATGCCTTTAATTCATGTTTTTACTTTAATTGTTTTGGTGATTGTGATCATCAAAATAGGGGGAGATTGTTGTACCTCTCGTTCCCCTCGTTGTTTGATTTTCATGATCACAATCACCTTATTTTTTGTCTAATTTTGTTTGAAGTGTTTTTGAATGATAGGCACAAGGTTGCCAAGAAGTTGGCCCAAGAATGGACAAGAAGTGGACTGAATTGCAGTCCACCGGCCAACCGGTGTGATAGCACCGGCCAGCCGGTGGACCTGGCAGAGGCATTGCCCACTGCCAGGTTCCACCGGTCAGCCGGTGGCTCTGTCACCGGCCAGCCGGTGGCAACCTGATGCAACAGTGATGGCTACTGCCTCACCACCGGCCAGCCGGTGGCTCTGTCACCGGTCAGCCGGTACTGCCTGGGCAGAAGGCCTTCTCAACATCCAAGGCACCGTCCAGCCGGTGGATCTGTACCGGCCAGCCGGTAGCCCAGTCAAACTAGCCGTTGGCTTTGACTAGTCAACCCTCTTTTGGCCTCCAACGGCTCCGAGGCCTTTTCCAACGGCTCCGAAGACTCCCCAAGGGTTCTATGCCTATAAATAAAGGCCAAGGAAGCCCCGGACACTAACCGGATCATATACAAAGCCACCGTACACATTTTCCATCTTTGGCGTACCTCCGGCGGACTTCCTCAAAGGAACCCTCTTTGCTCCAACAACTTCCACATCCAAGGAGCTCCATCAAAGAAGCTTGGAAGCGGCCTTCAACATCTCCAATCAATCAAAGGCGCCCAAGGCTTCTCCCATTACGGTTTTTCTTGTTTATCTATTTTGAGCTTAATTTGGGTTTGTGTCTACAAACCACTCTATTTCTCATCCCCTCTTTCTTTTGGGTTTCACATCACCATTAAGGTGTGAAAAGGTTGTCAAGCTTTCCTTTAAATAGCTTGAGACATAGGTGAGCTATCCTTCACCTGTAAGAAGGATAGTGGGTTCTTGCTAAACCATTAAAAGCAAGTGGGTTCTTGCTCAACCATCAAAAGCAAGCTGTAATAGGTCCTAGTGCTACCTCAAAGCCTAGTGTGTTTCTTGCTAAAACCATTGAAAAGCAAGCGGTAGGAATCTCTCAACGGTTGAGTTGGGAGCGGAGACGTAGGCCGGGTTTTGGCCGAACTCCGTTATCAATTTCTTGTGTGATTGCCTCTTTTATTTTCCGCTGCACATACTTTGATTTCACTTTGATTTTAATTTGTTAATCTTTTTTTTAAAAGGCAATTCACCCCCCCTCTTGCCATCACTCCCCTTCTTTCTCCGCCCAACATATCTAAGTGGTCATATATTCTATTAGAAATGATCCATATTTCCCTTCATAAAAGTATTAATCCCCTCAAACCAATATTTATTACTTTATTTCCAAATGTACCAAAATACTTCAAAAATAATGATAGTTCTCTCCCTTTTATCATTATCATTATTCCTCGATCCATGAAACCACTGATCTAGTTGATTGAATGAGATTTTATTATTCTTGTTTATCATATTTTATTTTCTTATTACTCCTTAATTTCCTATATTATATTTTAATTTGTTTAAGGGATTTAAGAAATATTTTATGTGGAATAGCCTTTTTCTTAAATTAAATACCCATTTTCCTCAACATATTGAAATTATTTGAAATAATCAAATGTTGAGTTTCCCTTATTATAATTTTCTATAACTTTCAATTTTGATAATGAATATCTTATGTGTATTTATTTATATGTTGTATAAAGTTAATCTTTTATGAACCCAATATGATTGATATCAACTGAAAATAGATTCATGCTAATCATTTGACAAATTAATATGAAGATGGAGTTAAAGATTTCATCAAGTTTGAAAGAGATCATGCAGAAGACCCTTCTAAAATCCTCTATCTGTGTTTACATTATTGTTATTCAAGACAAATTGGTCTGGAAGAGTTAGAAGAATATTGATGTCTATTTGGATCCATTAATAAATGGAGACAAAACATGGATTGGTTGTGCATCAGTCATAAAGATAATAACAAAACTAAGGATTCTTTGTGAACTTCACTACTTTTGGTTAACTGCTTCTTAGCATAGAATCTAACCTGAACTTCCTTCCTAGTGTCTCGGCGATGCTCTCATCCCACACATAGAGAGAAACAAACTAATTATATTCTTGAACATATAGATATTATTTTATATAATAATCTAATTAATTGGGTAAAGTTTTTATAGAAAACATATATGATTGAAGAAGAAACATGAGAATCAGAAAATTCTATGATGGAAAAATATTCCCACTTGTTTAAATAATGAATAAAATTTCAAGGAAGAGAAGAAAAAGTGAATTATGAATGGTGATATGATAGAGATGGTGGTGAGTGTGTGTGGGATGAGAGCATCACATGGAATCCTGGTATAAATTTTAGGTCAGATTCTATGCTAAGCAGTAGTTAACCAACAGTAGTGAAGTGCACAAAGAATCCTTAGTTTTGTCATTAACTTTGTGAGTGATGCACAAAAAATCCTAGTTTTGGATCCATTGATCAATTGATCCAAATAGACATTAATATCATTAATTATCTCATAGTTTCCTGACATCTATATAGTCTTTTAAACCATAATGAAGTGCATAGAGAATCCTTAGTTTTGGTATTAGCTTATATATGGATCAAAGAAACCCTTTGGAAAGATATAAAGGTAATGTTATGATATAATTTCTCCATTTTACTGAAAAATTATATAATGAAACATTTATTTAATTTTCATTATTCTTGAAAAAATAGTTTATTTTATAAGTTTTATGTCCATGTGTCATGACTTTACAAGAAGAGAAACAATGTTGCCTCCGCTCAATCAGAGATGTAATCTTTATGTTTTCATAATAAAATCATTGTCCATAGAATTAATTTATTGTTTCATATTTAGGTTTAATTTATTTCTTTTTAGTATTACTCGTATAATAATTGTTTTCTTATACAGGTGGATTCATTTTTTTATTTGGGGTGCTTTGTCCATCTTTTATGCCTTTCTATACCAAAACTTTAATAGAATTCTTCTCCCTCAAAACCTTTTCACTACTACAGTGTTACATTTATCACTTTCTTTCAAGTTCTCTATACTACCTTTGTAGGAAGAGAAACGAAACTGCCTCTGCTCAATTATAGATATAAATCTTGATGTTTTCATAATAAAATCATTACTCATAGAATTAATGTATTTCTTCGTATTTATGTTTAATTTATTTCTTTTTAGTATTACTCACGTAAAAAAAATTCTTATATAGGTTGATTTTTTTTTTGAGTTGGGGTTCTCTGTCCAACTTTCATGCTTATTCTCACTCAAAACCTTTTCACCCCTACAGTGTTGTATTTAGCACTTTATTTTAAGTTCTTTACACTGTCTTTTTAGGAAGAGAAATGTCACTGCCTCTGCTTAATTATAGAGGAAATATTTATTTTTTCATATTAAAATCATTGTCTATAGAATTAATGTATTTTTTCGTATTTATGGTTAATTTATTTATTTTTAGTATTACTCACATAATAATTGTTTTCCTATAAAGGTGGATTATTTTATTCAAGTTGGGTTTCTTTATCCATCTTTCATCCCTTTCTGCACCAAAACTTCTATAATTCTTCTCCCTCAAAACCTTTCACCCCTAAAGTGTTGAAATTTATCACTTTCCTTTAATTTACCCCTACTGCTAAATTACAAAGGTAGTCTTTATATTTTCATAGTAAAATCATTATCCATATAATTAATGTATTATTTAATATTTATTTTTAACTTATCTCTTTTTATTATTACTTATAATAATTGTTTTCTTATATAGGTGGATTATTTTTTTCAATTTGATGTGGTTTGTTCGAAGCTTCTCATGCAGTGTTGGCAGTTCAACAAATAAAGTCAATGGAAATCATGGTAACATTGATAGTTAGGATTGTTTTGAGACTTTGGGATGTATAGGAATTAGCCACACCTCAATCCAACATACGATGTGATTGGTATGACTCCAAGTACTTCTTTATATTTTAAATTGACATTAATTTTATTAAAAAATACATCTGAATCAATGTGTCCGTTATTAGTTTAAAATCTAAATTTGACTTTAAAAATATTCACTCACTGAAAAATGAGAAACCATGCTCAGGTTTTATTAATAATTTAGGTCATTTATTCATAAATCATTTGTGACATGTAGAAATCGGTCTCACATAAAACTGATACACGATGTGATCTATATGAGTAAAAGTGTGTATTTCAAGTTTAAAATGAAATTTTAGTAAAAAGGACAAGTGACATACTCGAAACTAAGAAAATATATTCAGAATTTTTAGATACTTTAGTACAACAATCAATAAGTGATTTGGAATGTGTATGAATCATCTGAAGCTCAATCTGATGCATGGTGTGATTGATATGACTCTAGGTGTGTCTTTATTTAAAATTGAAATAATCTTTAGTAACAAATCAAACTAACCCACTCAAAACTAAACAAACACATTCAAATTATTTTTATACGTTAGGATAATGATTTATAAGTGATTTTAGATGTGTATGAATCAGTCACACCTCAATCTGAGGCATGGTGTGACCAATATGACTCTAAGTGTGTGTTTTTATTTCAAATTTACATCAATTTTAGTAAAAAGGCCAACTGACCTACTCAAAACCGATAAAACCCATTCTAATTGTTTAAATACTTTATTAAAATGATCCATAATTAATTTTTGATGTGTAGGAATCATCCAAACCTCAATCTGATACATAATGTGATCGGTATGAGTCAAAGTGCATGTTTCAATTTTAAAATGATATTTTAGTAAAAAAAAGACAAGTGACGTACTCAAAACTAATAAAAAACATTCATATTGTTTTTATACTTTAGGTAAATGATACATAATTCATTTGAGACGTTTAGGAATCAACCTCACCTAAATCTGACACATGGTGTGACCTTTGTGACTCAAAGTGCGTCTTTTTATTTAAAATTGTCATCAATTTTAGTAAAATGGAAAACTATCCAACTCAAAACTGAGAAAACACATTATGATTATTTTGATACTTTAAAAATGATCCATAAGTTATTTGTGATGTGTAAGAATAATTTTCACCTCAATATGATAAAATATGTTCCTGGTATGACTCAAAGTGTCCATTATCAGTTTAAAATTGACATTTTAGTTCAAAAAATGTCACTCACTAAAAAATGATCAAACACACTCAGATTTTATTGATAATTTAGGAGAATTATTCATAAGTCATTTATGATGTGTTGGAATACATTTCATTTCAAACTGATACATGATGTGATCAAAATGAGTCATAAGTGCGTGTTTCCAGTGTAAAATGAAATTTCAGTAAAAAAGAAAAGTGGCATACTCAAAACTAAGAAAACGCATTCATATTTTTTTGATAATTTAGTAAAATTATCCACAAGTCATTTGATATGTGTTGGAATCATACACACCTCAATATAATTCATGGTGTGACCGAAATGACTCCAAGTGCATCTTTTTATTTAAAATTGACATCAATTTTAGTAAAATTAACACTTTCTGTTAATTTATTTCTTTATATTATTACTAACATGTGAATTTTTTTTCTTATACAGGTGCATTATTTTTCTTGAGCAGTGGTGTTTTGTTTGTAAATACCATGAGTTGGGTCATGATTAAAAGATAAAGGAACATTGATGTTTTTTAATGTATGTAATAATTTTTATTTATGTAATTGTATGAACTAATATTTGAAATTTCTATAATATAGTGTTTTTTTCTTGTGTTTTTGTTGTAAATTACATCTCATTTAAATCATGTATTGGGAATTGTTTTTTTTATATTTGGTGTGTTTATGGTGCTGTAATATGCTATAACAGCACACTGCAATGGTGCTACAGTGTGCTGTTACAGCACATTGCAGTGTGGCCCTTTATTAGTGATTTTAAAAGTGCTGATAAAGTTATACTTTATCAGCACTCATGGAAGCACTGATAAAGGTCTATTTTATCTATTCTCAAAAATTGATGATAAATGGTTCGTTTATTGGTGCTAAATTAAAGAACTGATAAATGGTTCCTTTATCAATGCTAATAAAGGTCCCATTTATCATCACTTTTTTAGCACCAATAAAGGACCCCTTTATCAGCACTTTTTTGGCATTGATAAAAGACCAAGGCTTTTAACCTTGATCATGTAGTTAACACTTTTCTAGCACTAATAAAACCATTTCTAGTGTTGTTAAAGGCCATTTTTGTATTAGTGAGTCCATAACACAACAGAGACAGATCAGGTGATACATGAGAGGATGAAGGAAAGGCAATATTTTCATAAATCCTATGTTGATCGTAGGAGGAGACCTTTGTAATTAAAATTTGGAGATCATGTGATTCTAAAGGTGACTCCTCATCAGGGGCACCGAAGGTTTGGTTATGGGTGTAAAAATTTTCTTTTATTTTGTTAGACCTTTGGAGATGTTGGCTCATATTAGAGTCGTGGCATATTGGATAGCACTTCCCCCATAGATGATCCATATACGCAATGTTTTTCACATGTTGAAGCTCCACATTTACATTAATGATGACTCCCACATCATTGATTGAGTTGAGGTCATTGTTGACGATGACATAACCTTTGGTAAGTGGCCTATATAGATCTAGGAATACTAGGAGAAGGTATTGCATGATAATTATATTCCCTTTGTTTGTGTCTTATGGTGGCATGGTGGTATGGAGAAGAGTACCTGGGAACATAAGTTGTAGATACATGATCAGTACCTTGATCTATTTATTGTTTATCTCTTCTATTTTTGTAACACTCATTACGGTTGTTGAACCTTTTACTGGGGTACAAAATGGATTCCTCTTATTTTTTATTGTGGATCTTCTCTTATTTGAGAAGTATCTCTCTTAGGAGAATGTTTAAGAGCTGGTATTTTTTATTGTGTGGATTTTTTTATTTATTCCTATGAGTGTGGTAAATAAGATCCTTTTATGGTGATATCCTTGAGATGTATCTCATGGGGTGGATGTTCATATAACCCTTTCGTTTTCTCTCTAGTTTTGGTTTTGGATTCTTGATGATGATAAATATTTGAGAGGTATCTGATATAAGGGACCAGATCTATCTTTCTTGATCCTTTTCATGTTTCCAAATCCCATGGATCTTGGAATAGGCTTAGTGGGGGTCTGGTAGTGTTTGGCTGCTAAAAGCTGGAAGCAGGGATAATTTATGTCATAACAAGTGGTTTACGGTGTAAATGTGTTTTACGGAATAATTGAATCTTACATCCTAAAGGGTTTTATGGATTTTTTTCATCCCATGGAAATTATTTCATAAACCAAAAATTTATGACATGAATTAAGTATAGTCCTCTCAGTTCGAGGTGATTCATTTTTCAGTGGAACTTAATGGTTGATGTTTTCATTATGAAAACAAGGGGTTTACACTGTAAATATCCCTTGCGTAGTGCACTTTATAACCTATAGTACCTCAATTTTTCTCAAAACCTACATATTATCTCCAAAATATCCAGTCAAATGGTGTAATTTCTTCAAGCATTTTGAGATCCCCTTGAAGGGGATTGATTCTCAGCTTGATGTGTTGGATCTGCGGTGATCCAAGGTTAGTACTCCCTCATTCTCTTATGGTTATTTGATCTGGTTCCTCCCACATTTTCTTACCATGCGATGGAGGTTTCCTTTCCAAGTTCTAAATATAGTTTTTTGTTTCTAGTGTAGTTTTGGTGTGACATCCTTGGAGGGATTCAATATTTTTGTGAGTGAGGTGATTGGGATCCGCAACATTGGTCCATTCTCATGCGAAGAATGTTAATAATTTTGAGGTTGTGGGTTCATTACTTATCCTATTTATTTATATTTAATCATAAAGTTAACATGTTTTAGATTCTTGGATAGAAATGTAATTAACCTAATAAAGACTAAACTGGATTAATAATAAATTGGATAGCAATTGCGTGTTTCCAATGTTTTATACAATGATAATGGTATGCCTCTTGTTTTTCTATATATTTTGCTATCTATGTTAATATTGTTATCATGTTTGGTTATGTTATGGATTAGCATGTTATTCTTGATGGAAAATGGTAAATAAAGTAAAGCAGATAGTTTCTAATGAATTGGATTAAGAATTAAGGAAAAGGCATGTTTGTAATTCTATGTTCCATGTAATTTGATGTTAATTGTTTGTTTAATTGAATATGGTTTTCTATATGTTAATATAATTGGATAAATAGATTTAATAATTTTAATTATTATTGATTATAATAATAAAAAGGAATGTTAATTGAGAATGGTTCTTCTAACAGTTTGACAGAACTTGTTTTATTCTAAGAATCATGTTGTGATAGCTTGTTATAGCTAATGTCTTGAGTTACCCGTAGTTGGAACCTATGAACAATGAATCAGTTAATTTAAGATGTAATAAGAATTGGTTTTTTGATAAATATAAATATTTGGGTTCTATAGTATATGTTTACTTATAAAGTTTGAATGCCTTGTGTTAGGGGTTGTGAGATCTTGTTTGCATTTGAAGGCTGAATGCCTTGTTTTTAGGGCCTAAATTTCCCTATTAACTATGTTTGTTATTTCCTCCTTGTTATTTTCTCTAGATTTAATCTTTTCCATGTGGTGTGTTATAATCCTAGGATGGGTGAACTTGTGATGGAAGATAAGATATGGGGTGGAGAGTCCCAGATGATGTGGCGGTAGTTGATTCATGTGATAGCGAAATGCATTGGGATATGCATGAGGGTGTTAGGGATGGAACCAATTATTATGGAACTTTTTGGATATAGGCTTACCCATTAAGTCACTTAAATATAGATGTTTACTTGATATAAATATATTTAATAACCGATAGTTGGGTTACTTGTTTTATATACATTCATTTATTTCACTCCTTGAGGTGGTTGGATGTGCTTGGTTGCATGTTCCCTCTTAGTGGTAGTTTAGGATGGTTTTCTTAGAGTATCGGGATTATGGGAAGTAATAATGTTTAATAAATGAATTAACACATGGTTTTGGTGTTTGTAGAATGAAAAAGAGATGATACTCTTTAGAAACTATGGACTTTGTTTGGATTATGCCTGGAGGCCATGGACTTGGATTTGATGGTTAATAATGTTTAATATGGAATAATTCTGATGATTAATTAATGTATAATAGATTAATTAACAAAAATTGAATTGTTTGATGAAAATAAACTAATTTATTATAGCTATTTAAAATTCTTGTGGGCTTATAGGATATCTAGTCTTAGTAGTGGTAGTCAGGAGTCCGAGTGATGTTTTCTACACTGGATTCTAAGGATAGGCTATGCTCATAGTGTGGTTTTGAGTTATATTATATCTTTTATATTCTATAATTTCATATTCTACCATACCCATGTCGGTTATGGTGACTAACACCCAATGGACTCTAGGAGGATGGTTTCCCCAACATCCTAGTGGGAGTATGGATGGCTAACTACCCCCTCTAGCCTCACTCCATTCTATTAGTAGTTCATGTGATGATATTCTTGAAGGTTAGTTTCCCTATATATATTTGTGTAGAGGGTTGTGATGGATTGTGATTATTTCATACACATGTATCTATAGATATATTATCCAAAGTATTATTATAGGTATGAAGTGTAAAGGTTATGATGGATTGAGGTACCTCACTCTATGTATGGGTTGTGATGACTTGAGGTATAATACGGATTGTATGATACACATCATACAGAATGTGGTGGATCCCAAAAACTAGTTGTTTACTATATGGATATGTGATATGGGATAATTTAATTCATGAGGTTCATGTTTTCATACTTAGCCTAGGTTTTTTTGAGCTAGATTATTTTAGAGAGAGATGTCTCAGGATGTGTGATGATGGGGAGGAGCAGCAAACCAATGGGGAATCTATAGAGGGGTGACCTTATTTTTTATATTATATTATATGATCTCTTTTATGTGATAATTGGTGAGATATATCCATGTTGAGGTTGGGAAATTAGTATACTTGTTTAGGTTATGAGTTAGTTTCACTTGTTGTTCATTGGTATTTAGTGTGCTTTCTTTATCTTTTGCATGAGAGGATCCAAGGAGGATCCTCCTAAGTATATTATTATACTCACCCCATGTATATATAAACTTTTTTTAGGTTAGTATGAGAATTTTGAAGATCAGGTTGGATATTACTAGCTCAAGGTTTTGTAGGAGTTGTTTGGGATGTGTTGTCACCGTCATCCTTACCTTTTTTGGTACTTTTAGTTTCCCTTATTGTTGTTTTAGTACTGTATGACATTGCATATATGCAATTGAGATTTATTTTATATATCTGATTAGTTTTTGATTGGTTTATCTATTTTATCTCTCTCTTACACATGTTTCTCTTATAGGTTAATGCCTCTCATTTATATGTACGATATACCCTCAGTACTAGTCACTAACTCGGGCCCTACTAGAGGCGGGGCTCGGACAATTGTCATCTTCCTTCTATCATCGTCGGCCTAGGAGGGGTACTATTTTTGGGGATAGGTTTGTGTCAATACACTTTATCACGTCCCAAAATATAAAAATATCCCACTCATGCATCTAATGTACCTCCATCCTACTAGGAACTGGTTATAGGTCCCTTTCCCTTACTTGTGTTATGAATCATAAAGTTTTCACATGTACTAGAGGGCCTGTATAGGGTGTGAGTATGAGCTCAATATGAAACCACTAATGGTGTCCTAATATAATATTTATGTGTATATGAGGGAACTTATACCCTTTTATATTTATTTCCCAACACTATTCATTAAATGAAGAGCATCGACAGTAACGCCATATGTTACTGTTCATTGGTGATTTATTCATTGAACTCTTTCAATGAACATCTTATGCCTTGTTTAATTAATTCATAATGAATTATAACTATAGAACCATTTTAGAGATGATTTGGTGGTAGTTATAGATGAAATGACACACTATGTTGGGTGAAACATAGTCTCAGGTTGAATCACATGCATTGTACGATCCCATCTTTTCTAGGTATTCCCCTATTTGATTTTTTCATTGGACCTTGGTGTGCAAGTATTTTTTAGATACAGAGATCATTTTTTGTAAAATGACCTAAATTTTATGGATGTATGTTTATTTAGATTAATGGAGTCTGAGTATAAATGTGTTAAATGGGCTAGCGAGGGTTTCCTGTGAGTTTGGAAAGTTTTGGTGGTGTTTGGTTGTCTTATGCATAAACTAGTTTGAGAACTACCCACTGGAATTTTACATATCGTGAACATGTTACACAGCATGTAAACTCATAGGAAGATTTCTTGAACCAGTGCAGGGCATGAAGCGGTTACACATCATGTAAACTTTTTTCACCATGTAAAAGTTGAGCAGGGTTAAATATTAACCCAATGTAATGGGTTTTTCAGTGTATCCCTTTAAAAATAAATACATAGAGTTTAAATGGATTTCATGTCATGTAAATATCAAGATCAGTAGTTTTAATTAGCTTCATACACCTTTTTCTCATTCCACCATTTTGTGTAGCCCCTCCTCTCAATCCCTAGGAAACTCCGGGTGATTATGAGGTGATTTTATCACCTCTAGATGTTGTGGTTTGGTGTTTAATATTTAGTAGGTCCCTTACTTTGGTCTTCCCCTTTCCTTGTTCTTCTATTGAAGTGGTATTTTCTTTTGATCCCCACTATGGAATCATGTTGATCTTGTTTCTGTGTTATCTAGGTTTCCTTTTTTAATATCCCTTGCCTCTATTTCTATTGGTTTTACCCATTGTTGGTGTGGCTAAACCATTCATTTAAAGGTAGGGAGTCTGAACCAAACCCTATGGTATTTTTAATTGAAAAGTATATGAAATATTGTGATTTCACTAACATAATGTGTGATTTAATTAATTTATTCATTTTTTAATGGTAGATCACAGAATGTAATATTGGTTAGAACCCTTGGGTTCAATTTTTGATGCAACCTAGATTATGGATACCCTTTGGGTGAGTGAACCCTTGATAAATATGAATTAGATAATGGATTAAAGTGTTTTTAGCATGACATGATACCTTATGTGATTTCTTGATATAGAATCCCTAGGTAATGGATTATTTCTTATAGATTGACTATTGATCATTTGAGATAAAAATGAAAGAGTGATTGAAAAAAATGGTAATTTTCATAATTAACCATTTAGCCTTATGATGTGATATTATGATATCCTTGCTATTATGACTTGTTGTATTATCATGTTGTAATACTTATATTGAGCAGCCTCTGCCCAATCCCATGCTATAATGCTTATATTGATCAGGCTCTACCCAGTCCCATGTTGTAATACTTATATTGAGTGGGCCCTACCTAGTCTCATGATGTGATGCTTATATTGGGTGGGCTCTTCCTGATCCCATAATATAATGATTATATTTAGTGGGGTTGGTCTAGTCCTATGCATTGATACATATATTGAGTGGGATCTACCCATTCCCATGATGAAATGCTTATATATCAAGATTGGATTATATTTGTGTTATTTCTTCCATGGTTAAATGTTTTTTGTTGGCATGGTTCTATTACATGCTCAGATAAATTCTGACATGGTGCCAAAACAATTTGATTGTTATATTGTATTAATTTATTAACTAATACACTTGTTTATCACTTTATTTCATACACTGATTATCAAACTGGTTTTGTTTAGACATGGTGGTTTTGACCTACTAAGTTTTACTAACACCCTATTCGGGCCACCATTTAGTACCCGAATAGATTACATGGATGTAGTTTTGGACAAGGTTAAGGTAACTTGTTGGTGATTTTTTGTTTTCTAGTTGGGATGGACTTTGGATGTGGGTCTGACATGGGGTTTAGGACCGGCGTCCTTCAGGATTATTTTGTGTCATTTGATTCGTTTATTTGTATTTTTTTCAGTTTGACATTAGATACATATCAGCCTATCATTACATGATTCATCATTATTGGTTTATTGGGTTCTCCTTTACTTTTTATTTGTATTATATTTATTTTTTTTGTTCTTACGTTACTCAGATATTTATTATTAACTTTTTATTTCCACTATATTGTACTCTATACTAGGGGGTATAGTATCCCCACTATACATATCACACCCTCACTGCTAGTTGGAAGCCTCTAGTGTACAAGTAGGTGTGATTGAGGTCTATTAACCAACCCGTTTTTCCCATGTGAGAGAGTGTCAGATCGGGGTATGTTACAAAGTGGTATCATAGGTTTAGGTTATTCTTTTCTATTAATTTATTATTTAGGAAAGGTATAAAAGATACTAGGATGTGTTGGGACTTAGTAATGAGATTGTTCATGAGAGTATCTAACCCATGTACGAGGGGAATTCAAGTTCCTAGGGATGGGATTTCTATTATGTTGTTTGCTTGTTACAGTTCATGTTATTTCACCTTGGGTGATTCACATTTTGTGTGATGTTATTATTTAGTGATGATATTGTTTCTTGATATTTACACATGTGACCCAGTATAGAATGAGATGAGTATTCATGCATCATGATAGGAACATAGGGATATATATTGACATACATTGTTCATGATATGTACATATTTATTGCATGTGTTATATATTTCCTATATGAATTATGAAATGAGATACTAGTTATATTTGATAAATGGAATGAAATGAATTGATATATCATGATAAAACACTTGTAATTCATGTTTAGAGAGACCAGGAGTGGTGGTTCTCTATTTTTGTCACCTGTTGAGGTTGACCTTGTTTGTTATAGCTAGTGTTATAAGGAGTGTGTTTTTATTATAGAGAAAAGGCCTCCTCAGCATCTTTAAGGTGAGCATCAAGATAGTGGAAATCAGCATGCTCATAACACAGATGAATTGGAGACTCTTGTATCTCCTGAGAATCAAATGGATGTTCATCTTCATGATAGCTTCTTGAAGGTCATGTGATCTATAGAAAGGGAAATTGTGTGCATAGTGCCTTCAATGTTTGATATGATGATAGAGTTCTAACTGCATCATCCTCCTATGTTTACTAGAGAGGGAGGCCCCCAGGTATCTAAGTTCTAGATTGATTCATTCCAAATGATCTTCAATCATCTTGAGAAACCCGCAAAAAGGAGGGTTAAGATTGATGCTTACATGCATCGAGGACTATCCAAGTGATGGTGGGATATTCTAGAGCAAGCCGGGCAGCGAGAGGAGTTATCTTAGAAGGACTTAGAGGAGTAGTTCTTTAGCCACTTCTATATAGAGATTTTGAGGGATTATAAGTCTCCATTGTTTATACATCTAACATAGGAGTTCATGTTAGTGATGGACTACATTGAATGTTTCACTGACCTATAGTTCTTCACACCATATTTAGTTGTTGATGAGATTTCTAGTGCAATACATTTTCAAGATGGGCCTTGTTATGAGATCAAGTTGTAGGTGAATTTTTTTTGTCTGAGTAGCTTCTTATATGTGATGAATCAGGCACTTATCATGGATAGGAATTTGAGAGATGCCTCGAGCAGTGGTCAGTCTTTTTTTGTAGGGTGAACTGGGAGCTCTTCTTTTGGTGGTAAGAAGCGCTACTATGATAGTTTTTTCCAAATAAAAAATATAAAGAGTAGTCAGGATAGTTGGAATCCATATCAGTACCATGTTTTTTTGTAGTGATATTAGTGTAGAAATTTGGGCTCAATTGGCCTCAGTTTACATACCCTACTTTGGAGTTCCATGCTTGTGGGAATCTAGACCATATTCAGAAGTTTTTTCATAACTTATCACAGAAGAGTAGTGGAAGGGGATTAGGATTGGTACCAGAGTATTGAAATGAGTCAGATACTCCTCAATAGATAGGTAGTTGGAGTTTCACAGGATGTTTAGTTAAATGCAGGGTACGTGGTACCCCAGTGTAGGAATGGAAGTAATAGGTAAAGGGAATATCTTAGGGGAGTTATGTTGGAGCCTAAGGAAGAGGGGCTAGTCAGTTTCATGTTATGTAGACTACTCAAGATATTGTGGATTTAGGACCTTTTATTATCATAGGTATGATTCGTGTATCATCTACCCATTATTTTTTTTATAGGATCATCACATTCCTTTTTATATACTCTCTTTGCAAATGGTTTGGGCCTTGTTGTAGAGAGATTGGATGGTGCTTTGACCATTGGTACACTGTTGGGAGTACGGTCAAAGAATATCAAACATTGCAAGGTGTGTTCTCTAGAGATCAGCAGTTTCCATTTCTTGTGGAAACTGTTTGTGCATGAAATAATATGTTTTGATTTGATTATTGGTATGGATTGATTAGTCATATATCAGGCTCATGTTTACTATTATAAGAGTAAATTTACCATCCTATCTTCAAAAGGAGGCAAATATTCTCAGCAAGGTGAGTGGGGTCTTCAGGCTAGTTATGTAGAACCAATTCGATGCGGATTGTATTTTCTCATGGATCAGATAGAAGGTATTTTTCTTAATGATAGTGAAATTCAGTAGAATTAGTTTCCTCTAGTGGTAGAACATTTTCAGGATATATTTCCGGATAAGTTCTACATCTTACCCCCCTAATGGGGGATCGAGTTCATGATTGATTTGGTGCTGAGAACAGATCCAGTTTATATCCCACCTTATAAAATGGAACTAGTGAAGATTCAGGAGCTGAAAGTTCAGTTGGAATATCTTTAAGCTAAAGGTTTCATATGGCCTAGTAAATCTCCATTGTATTCTCCAGTTCTTTTATCCAATAGGCTCGTTGGTACCTTTTTCTTATGTTTATATTATCATAGATTAAACCAAATGACGTCCAAGAACTGGTATCCTCTTACATGTATCAAAAATCTCTTCGACCAATTAAGAGGTTCTAAGATATTCTCTAAGATCAATTTGAGATCAGGGTACCGCTAGTTGAGGTTGAGACCATCAAATATACCTTGTACTACTTTTAGAAGTAGATATGGATTTTATAAATTCATAGTGATGTTTTTTGGGTTGAAAAATGCACCGGTGGTAGTATTGGACTTGATGAATTAGATCTTTCATCCATTAATAGACCAATTTGTGGTGGTTTTTTTTGAATAAATATTATTGCAATCCTAATCAATATACAGTCATGTAAAACATATTAAAATCATCTTGAGTGCATTGAGAGAGAACTAACTTTACACCAAGATAACCAAATGTAGTTTCTGGATTGATAAATTGCACTTCTTGGGCTATGTCATCTCAGAGGTAGGAGTGTTAGTGGACCCAGAGAAATTTTCAGTTGTGATATCTTGGGATAGACCTAATAATTTCTTTGAGATTGGGAGTTTTCTATTTTTATCTAGTTGTTATTAGTGCTTTATCCAAGACTTATCCCATCTGGCAGCACTTATGTTAGGTATGACCAATAAGGGAGTGAAATTTGTTTGGTCAGACACTTACAAAGGATATTTTCAGGAGCTGAAGATCAGACTAACCTCGGCACCTATTCTCACTTTACCCATACCAGGTAAATCATATACTATATACTTTTATGCATCCAAAGTTGGACTCGGAGCAGTTATGATGCAAGAGGATTTAGTGGTTTCTTATAGATCCAGATATCTGAGATTACATGATAGGAATTATCCTACTCATGATCTAGAGTTAGCTATGGTGGTATATGCCTTGATTTATTAGAGACACTATATTTTGGGCGAGAGGTTTTTGGTATACATAGACCACAAGAGCCTTAGGTACATATTTTCTAATCAAGACATGAACCTTTAGTAGAGTGGGAGGGTCAATTATCTATAGTCTTTTGAATTTGAGTTGGCTTATACACCAAGAAAGGGAAACATCATTGTCAATGCTTTGAGCTGGAAGACATAGAAAAAGGTAGTGTGGGATTCTTTTGATGACTTAAAGATAGTGTGACTCTTTATAGACATGAATATATATGTTCAAGAATCTTAGGGACAAGTATCTATGAATTTGAAATATATTATACCCAATATTTTAGGCCAAATCAAGATAGAGAAGTTATCTGATCCAGAGGGATTAGTTCTAAGAGATGGGTTATATGGTGGGGAGACACTGTCAGGGTGGAGTTTATGAGGTAATTTCATTCTTCTAGATGTTAAGTACATACTAGTTTGAAAAAGATATATCATGATCTCCATAGATAGTATTGTTGATCAGGAATAAATAAGGAGGTAGCAGGCTTTGTGGTGTGATGTTTCATCCGTTAGCTAGTGAAAGTCAAGTATCAAAGTCCAGTTAGGCTGTTGCAACCTCTTCCCATTCATGAGTGGAAATGGGATGATGTCACTATGTATTTTGTGATAGTATTATCTAGGAAACCTAATAAGAATGATTTGGTATGTGTGATTATGGATCAGCTGACGATGGTAGCCCACTTCTTGCCTATTAGGGAGACCTTCACTATTGATGATCTGGGTAGTCTCTACAAGCATGAGGTAGTTAGGATGCATGGTTTTCTGAAGAGTATCATTTTAGAAACAGATCCACATTTCAGGTTGCAGTTCTGGCAGGGTCTTCAGAAGGATATAGGATCATGGTTTCTTTTAAGCATAGCCTATCATCCTCAGACTAACGATCAATCTAAGCAAACTATTCAGGTTATGAAGGATATGTTATGAGCTTGTGTTTTGTATTTTTTTTGTTAATAGGAGCATCATATGGAACTCTTGTAGTTTTTTTATAATAATATCTTCCATGCATTAATCCATATGGCACCTGTTGAGGCTTTGTATGGCAGTTCATGTCATTCACCTCTTTGTTGGTTAGAGGTTGGTGAGTCAATTCTTGTTGGGCCTAGTCTCATGCAAGAGACATCTGAGAAGTTTTAGTTAGTTAGGATATAGTTTTTTATCATGAAGATAAAGAATAAATCATACACTAACAATCGAAGACAACCTCTAGAGTTCGAGGTTGGTTATCATGTTTTCCTTCGGGTGTCTCATAGGTTGGAGAAAACATAGTATTAAAAAATGGGGAAAGCTAGTACCTAGATTTGTTAGGTCATTTCAGATAGTGGATAGGGTTAGTCAAATGGCATATCAATTATCCCCTCCACATCACTAAAAATCCATGCATGACGTGTTACACATGTCATAACTTTTTAGATTTTATCCTAACCCTTCTCATGTGGTAGACATCAAGGATATCAAGATTTGTGTTGATTCATCATTTGAGGAGCATCCGATATGGATTGTGGACCATAGTGAGAATTATCTATGGGGTAGGATTATACCTCTAGTTTGAGTGTAGTGGAATCATGGGTGTGTTTAGGAGGATACCTAGGAGAGGGAGTCTGATATGTGAGCGTAGTGGACATATTTGTTCACTGAGACCCTATGTGATGCTTGGTGCATCTTGGGGATAGTTTGTTATATAGTGGGGTGGTTGTAATATCCCATATTTTTTTAGTTAAGTACCTATTTTATTTTTTCATTGGACCTTGGTGGATGATTCTTGTTCAGAGAAGGAGAGACTTTTTGGGAAAATGACCTAAATTTCAAGGATGTATGTTTATTTTAATTAATGGAGTCTATGTATAAACGTGTTAAATGGGTTTGTGAGGTTTTTCCATGAGTTTGGAAATGTTTGGTGAAATTTTGATCTCTTATTCATAAACTAGTCTGATAATTTCCCACTAGACATTTACACATTGTGAGCATCTTACACAGTGTGTAAACTCACAGGCGGATGCCGTTAACTAGTGCAGGGTGTGAAGTGGTTACTATTGCAGCCCAAGTAATTATAGAATAATTATTTTTCATATTTATTATTATTTATGAATTATATAGTAATTTTGAATTAAAATTGTATCTATTTTCAATAGTGTATATGAAATTCAACAATGATTTTTTCTGAAATCTTGCGTTGCATGTGAGACTGAGTTATACCGAACAATAATATACTATTGATATTATTATAGTAGTTATCCCCTAGCCATTATATTAGAGGGTATTAATAGGACTAACTATATTATTTTTACCCACATTTATAAAAAAAATTACATCCATTCAATATATTTTATAGTCATAATATAAGAATAATCTAGTTTTACGCTTAAAAGCTCTATTTTATTAAAAAGCGGTTTTACCGCCTTTTAATGGAACCCTATTTTAAAACTAAATTTTGAAATAATTATAATTTTTATATGAAAAAATAAAATTTATCTTTTAAATTGAAATATCAAAATTTACTTTGGGTGTATTTTTGGTATTTTTTTGAGAAGTTTCATTTTTTGATGAATAGTAAAAAATACTGAATTTTGATTGAAAACTACATTTTTTTCTAATTTATTTATATTGTTAAATTATTTTTTGATTTTGTTTTAAAGTATAATTAATTGAATTTTACATCTATTAATCCAATTTAGGTCATTGGGGTCATTTTTATATTTAATTTAGATGTAAAAAATTTGTAAACTTTTGAACATATTCACTTTAAAAACTCATTTTGGCGTCTCGTCTATGGGATTAATTTTAAATTAATTTCTAATAATTCAGTGATTGTAATTTATAAAAAATGTATTAAATATTTATAATAATAATAATTTATAATTTATAATAATTTCAACTTAGTTTTTTACAAAAAATATTAGTGAAAATAATTAAAATTAATTACAGTGATTAAGGTAAAAACGAGTTTACTTATTAGTTAAAATTTAATCTTAAGGGTCAAATGACATGAAAACTTGTAAAAAACCAATTTTATGGACATAATTATACCATATACCCTATTTTATCTATTTTTTATCATTATTTTAGGCATATTATGTGAGGTATGCCTCTCAATAGTGTTTATCATTTTATATTTAGAAGAATGTCACTCCTCCTCCACTATAAAAAGGCACTCACCCTCCCCACTTATTCACACCTATAAATCCATTTTGGATCATCAAAATCCTACCCAAATATCTTCCCAACATCCATCTCATCATCCTAGAAGAATCACTTATGGAATAAATCCAACCAAGGAAGTCCTTTGGTGAAAACCAAAAGGAGTTACCTGAAAAAGAGGTAATGTTTTTCAACATGCATTTCTGTTTTATTTATTTTTTCACCCCTAAAATTATTATTATTACATGATTATATAATTAAATAGGTATATTATATATACTTATATGTTTTGTGTAAATTTTTTTACCTACATCTATGCGCACTTCCATTAAATGGGTAACGAAATCACAATTCATGGGTACGGAGGACTACCACCTCGCGGAATGATGTCATTCATTTTTCCTTTACCACATATCATGGTTTTTAATTAATATGAAAATAATATTTTTATATGATATATATTATATTTATGTTTTCTAAATGCTTATTTAATTTTTATATAACACATACCTTCATGTTTTCCATTTTGTGGGAATGCAATAACATTGTGTACGTATGGGCTACCACCTCCTCAAAGTGATGTGATACGTTCATAATTTACATGTAATGTATTAAGGATGGTTTTAATAAAAATATATTATATAAATTTCATATATATGATATTTATTACATGATTACCTTTCTATAAATATAATATAACATTTTTTTTATTACCTTTTCACAGACTGAAAAGGTAATAATGTCATTCGTGGACGTGTGGACTATCATCTCCTCAAAGCATTGTGATTCCTTTTACATCACTAAAATTATATATATAAGTATATATGATTAAATAATATGTTATTTATTATATAATTATAATTCTATCAATATAAATTTTACTTACTTTCTTTCCGTGATGATCATTGAAAAATAGGAACATTACTCATGCATACGTACGGCCTACTGTATCCATGATTTCAATGTTGGTTCATTTTTCATAACCATGTTTTATGATTGGATTTAAAATCATAATAGATATATAAATACTATAATTATTTCATGATTATTTTTTGGATATTTTTTAATAATGACCCCTTTTACCTTAGTTGACCTACCAAAATCGTTTTTGACACATAAAAAAATAGGGTCAAAACACCAAACGTAAAATTAATTAATTAAGTGGTTGTATAAAAAATTATAATAAGTGAAATAAAATTAATTATGATCTTGAAAAAAAAATTGATGTAAATAAATAATTAACATAATTTTATTATTTAAGAAGATAAATACACATGTGACAAGTCAAACTCAAGGTAAGGGACTTCGTCTCAATCTCCTTTCATTGAGGAATATTTCGATGTCATACACCCACCTTATTTTATGTAGCATATATTAATCCCCTTTTTCATATAATATCATGAATTTATTTATTCTTATGTTGTTTAATTTTTTGGTTAAATTTTATTCCTTCATGTTTCCTGTGATTCAAATATTTCGAAGTGGTATGGGACACTTTGATTTAAAAATATATTCCCTTTCCTCCATGTAAATATTATTTATATTATTTTAAATATTTATTTATATGGATATAAAGGGATTATAAAGAAAATTTTATAACTATTTTGATATTAATATTCCTCTACAATCCTTCATGTTTTTAAAAGAAAAAGAAACCCCTCTTTTCCTTTTTTGGGTATTTTGTTGTTGAAAATGGGTTTTGAAAATATATTGATTATTTTAATAACTTAAAATATTTTCTTATGAGTTAAAATGAAATATAATGATTGAAATGTTGAAAATTTAATTATTTTATGTGTTATGATTATAGAATGGTACTTGTACATTTGACGGTTGGTTACGTGATAAATCAATGATGGGTGGTTCTATGATAAACCAATAATGGGTGGGTCCTTGATAGACCTCCAATGCATTGGGTATGGAAGTAGACCATATGGTTATTCCATTTGTAATATTTAAATATATAGAGGTCAACTGCATAGTTATTCCATTTATAATAATGATAAGTATAATGATTTCCCAAGATACCTTTATGTGTTTTTTATGCTTGTTATGGGTTTTATGGTAATCATGTGATTACAAAAAGGGTAATAAATGATATTATTTTCAAAGGAAAGTATTTACTTCTTCTTAAGGGTAAAAATTATTACTTTATGATAAATATTTCATGGGTTTTCAGGTTTTCACATGACTAATGGTTTTACTTATTTGTGTATCCTTTACTGAGCTTTTTATGCTCATCCCACATTTTTAAATGTTTTTCTAAAGACTTAATAATGGGTAAGGGAAAGGAATAAGTCAGATTGAAAGTTATAGAGATTATCCATTAATTGAGATTGTGATTTATTTTTAAAATTATTATATTATGGTAAAAATGGATACTGATCAGAAGTGCACACTTTTTATTATATGGTTCTGTAATGTTTGAGTTATGACCTAATTCTCTAAAACTCCAAACCTTAAAAGACCCTCAATGTGAAAGGAAGTTAATTATTGACTAAAAATCAAGATTATGTAATGTTTAAGGTTGGTTCCTTATAGTTTGTATCATAGAAAAGGTTTAGATAACTTTAGAGGTTAGGATAGTGACAATATCATTCCCTTAGAATATTTTACATTATAGTTAAGTTAAAATGGTATAGTATTTAAAGATTACCATGTTACTTAATCTAAAGTATGTTTTTTTATAATGGCTTTCCACAGAGGAAATAAGGAAACTGTAGTGGGAAGGCACCCAAAGGAAAATATCCTTCCAAATCAACATCTTAAGATGGTTGGAATTAGAACTGAGAAGTTTTTTGTAGTGATGGCTCACTTGACATGGGATATAAATGGTGGTGGTTTCCATGTAAGAGAGAAACCAGATCTACCATGGAGGAACATGAACATAGTGCAGCATTTTATTAGACAACATACCCCATCATTCAGAGGATAATTTTAACCCATGCTAACAAAAAGGATAGATTAAATCCCTATAAAATATATTTTATGTCATGGGTTTTTCAGATCACCAAAAGGTAACTCTTTCTATTTATCATTTTTATGGTGAATCTTACCATTGGTGGTTAATGGTTAAGAATATTAGAGAAAGTTAAGAGATTTATGCCTTGTAATGGGATGAATTTAAGAATATTTTCCTTGAGAAATATTTTCCTAAGGATTTTCGAATTAGGATGGAAAAACAATTATTATAATTAAGACAAAAGGAGAAATATTTGATGGCTGCATAAGAAGAAAACTTCACCTGTTTCTCAAGTTACATCCCAAATTTTATCCAGGAACTTGATAGTAAGATAAATTGGTTTTACTCATGATTAAAACCCAGATACCGAAGGGCATTTAATTATCATGATTTTAAAAGCTATGATAAACTTGTTTGATGTGTTAAGAAGGTAGAAATATAGTTTTTCGATGATCATGTGTCCCATGAAAACAATAAAAATAAGAGTTCCATCTGGTAGTAAATGGGAAATCATTCATCAAATAAGTTTAGAGGTAAGAAAAAAATCCCAGCTAGTGAGAAGTGTGGTAAAAAGAATCCTAGAAATTTCTTTAAAATTCTAGGAAGTGCTTCTAATGTGGTAATATTTTTTCATATGGCTCATTACTATAAGGAATATGATTATTCAAGAAATGAAAATATAGTAGTAAGATGTTTTAATTGTAATTATTTAAGGCATTATGTCAATGTGTGTCTGAAGTTGATTACCCAAGGTGTAAACCAGAAAGATCAAAAGAAAAAAGGTGTGGTGAGTCTTTTTCTACTACTGTGGTTGATGTTGGGCCATCAAATGAAGTGGTGAAAGGTATGTTACTAGTTTATTTGAATTATGAAAATACTCTATTTGACTCTGGATCTTCGCATTCTTTCATTTTTCGGAAATTTTCAAGTAAATTGGTAATATTTCCTAATGAATATGAGATAGAACTTTTGGTGAAAAAATATTGGTGGGAGTATTATAAAAACAAATATTTATAGGAATCATTCTATTATCATCATTGTGGTGGTATTTCTTGTGAATCTTATTGAACTTCCCATAGTAAAGTTTGATATCATTTTGGGTATGGATTGGCTTTTAGTTTATCAAGATAAAATAGATTTCAAATCCAAGAAAGTTGTATTAAATGATTTCATATATTTGATAACATACCAAGAAGATGATAAATTTATTAAATATGGAAGTGAAAGTTATCTATATCAAGTTGTTTAAAAGAAATAAATAGTTCTGATTAGTGACATCCTAGTAGTGAATGAATTTATAGATTTTTTTATTGATGAATTACCTGGTATTATTCCAGATCGAGGAGTTGAATTTACTGTTCATTTAGTGCCTTATGTTAATACTATTTATAAAAATAATTATCTAATGGATTGAGTAGTACTTGTGGAATTGAAAAATCGGTTACAAGAATTTTTTAATAAAGGTCTCATTCGACCTAGCACTTCACCATGGGGTTCTCTTATTTTATTTGTAAAAATGAAAGATGCTTCCATGAGACTTTGCATTGATTATAAATCCTTGAATAACATCATTGTTAAGAAAAAGTATCATATGGATCATATCAATGATTTGTTTGATCAGATCTTGGGAGATCAATATTTTTCAAATATTGATATGAGGTTCAGGTACCATCAGCTGAAGGTGATAGAGGATGGAATTCTGAAGACAGTGTTTCAGATGAGATATGGGAATTATGAGTTTGTAGTTTTTCCTTTTGGGTTATCTAATTCACCTAATTTATTTATGAGTCTTATGAATAGATTCTTCCATCAGTTTTTGTATTAGTTTGTGTTTGTGTTTATAGATGATATTTTGATATATTCTAAAATTCAGGATAAACATGAAAGGAACTTAAGGATTGTTTTGAGCAACTTAAAGGAAAATAAACTATATGGAAAGTTTAGTATGAGTGAATTTTTTTTACATAAAATTTCATTCCTTGTAAATATTGTTTCTAAATATGGAATAACTATTGACCCTACTAAAACAAAAGTTTTTGAAGAGTGAACAAGACCTACCAGTGTCACAAATATTCATAGTTTTCTTGTATTAGCAGGTTATTACAGAAGGTTCATTGAAAAATTTGATTGGTTATCTAGACCATTGTTTCTGACGCTTTCGTCGGGGTGCGCGCATCCGTCTGTGGAGGACATGTAGTGGTTTCCCCGTATTCCCTCTTTCCAAAGGCAAGTGGCATCCATCTCTTATTCAGGGACATTTTCTCCTTGATCGAAATGGGATGATGGGATTTTGGTTCTTCCTTCCATGGATTCCTCCTCAGAACTCATCACCTAGTTCGGGTCTCCCTTAAAGATTAATTCATGGTTCATGAATCACGTTCCTGGTGCCATATCTTTGTGGACGTCGGTTAATTACACTACTTATATCAGGACATTCCAAGGGGTCTTTACATGGTAGCAACCTTCTGTCAGATTAGATGATAACATCAGGCATGTCGGGGCATCTCTGGATGCGTGGATATTGGGGAATCTGTATTCTTCCTCATATGAGGGCATCTCAAGGGTGCAGAACCCGAGGCATCCCATTTCAGTCGCGGGGTATCTTATTCCAGAGGAATTTCTATGAGGTTTTCCCTAGATTCCCATGTTTAACATAGGGTATGTCGTGAATTTAACATCTTGCGGAGACGGTTACGCCAAAGGTGTGTCTTCCAAGGTTTTCCTCAGGAATCTCTTGTTCAACATGAGGTAGGCCGCGAGTTTAACTTCTTGAGGAGATGAAATGAGGGTGATCAAAACATCCCATAGAGACAGATCATATTGGTGCATCCCTAGGAGGGAACACATGGAGGTTCACCGGGTGGATGGATCAGAACACTCAATAAGAGCAGACCCAAGATGGTGTGTCCCATAATGGGAAGATGTCGCACCATGAAGTCTGGTCTGGACACCAGTAGGGGTGGATTAGGGAGTGTGCACCCTAGAATGGGGAAACACCAAGGTTTACCATTAGCTCGGATTGAACCTCGTGGAGGTTTCCTATGTACCTTGTGTAGATGACAGGGATCAAAACCCACGTAGTTCTAAGGGGTGATGAATCGGGGTGTACACAAAGGACAGCGACCCGGATACATGTTGGGGCTTACGCATGGAAAGCATCCCATTGCAATAGGGATACTCTTGGTTGGATGGTTATGGATATTGTGGGGCTTATGCATGGTTAGCTGCCCAGGTGCTACAAGGAGCGGTGCTGGGATGAATGGCATGATCTCACCAAGATGTGGTGGCCCGAGTAAGAATCGAGATGGATTATGGAGAATTGAATGAAGTGGAGGGGGAATGAGATGGGAATGTCGTGAAGGTGATGGTAGTGTTGGTATTGAGCCTTGAAGAGACTTCCTACGTATCCCCATGGCAGGGAATCAAAGTCCTCGTAGTTCGGTGGGATGATGGGACACCTGAGGAGGCGGCCCGTGAGAATGGATGGATGGATGGGACCTGAAGGAAGTGGAACCTTCGGGTTGGGGAATGACCTTCCCAAAACACATAGGATCGAGGGATAGATCAGGATGAGACATGAGGTATGGGCTTACCGCTGTGGGGAATCAAAGTCCATGCAGTTCATCTGACGACGGATTACCATCGATTGGGGACTTCAACGGCTTACCGCTGAATGAGGTTGACAAAGGCTTACTGTTGAATGGGAATGACAATGGCTTACCGCTGGATGGGATTGATAATGGCTTACCACTGGATAAGGGATTGAAAACGGCTTACCGTTGGATGGGGTCACAACGGCTTACCGCTAGATGGGGTCACAATGTCTTACCGATGGATGGGGTGACAATGGCTTACCGCTGGATGGGGTGATTGTCTAGTGTCATGCGGTACAAAAGGGGAATATAGTTTAATGTCATGGAGGACAGGGGTGGACCGACGTGAAGGGGGTAAAAACCAATGGATGATGGGATTAATCCTCAGGGAGGCTTCCTACGTACCTTGTCTTGGCAAGGATCAAAGACCACGTAGTTCAAGTTGGTTTGGGCGAACCGACGTGAAGGGGGTTGGAGCGACTGGGTGTTAGGCTTGAACCTTAGGGAGGCTTCCTACGTACCCTGCCTTGGTAAGGATCAAAGACCACGTAGTTCATGATAGGTTTGGGTGAACTAACATGAAGATGGTCGGGACCAATGGGTGGTGGGCTTGAACCTCAGGGAGGCTTCTTACGTACCTCACCTTGGCAAGGATCAAAGACCACATAGTTCATGGTTGGGTTTGAGTCTTACACTCTAGGCTGCCCGGGTACCACTATGGTGCGACAATGGTGAATGGGGATTATGTAAGGAAGCTTCCTAGGTGCCACTATGGAGCAGAAATAGTGAATGGGGCTTATGCAAGGAAGCTGTCCGGGTGCTGTTATGAAGCAGCAATGGTGGGTGGGGCTTATGCAAGGAAGTTGCCTGAGGGCCGCTATGGAGTAGCAATGGTGAATGAGTCTTACGTAAATAAAATTCCCATAATTTCTTCCTCATGTCTCGCCATGAGGGAATCCCAACTCACTGGTGAGTTAAGGCATATGATTGAGTCCTACACCTATGCGCTAGTTCACAAGTGGGATAACGCCAAGGGCGTTGGAATCAGTCCAAACAAAGGGGAATGAAAAGTGTGAATCACATGCCCAACATTCAGAACACAGTGAGGGTTGCATGAAGATGGATGATAACTATTGATCGTGTTCAAAACACAACATCCATATCACATTAGCCTGAAATGGGGACAAACAAATGAGGGTCGACTGTTGACCGTGTTCGAAACACAGGACCTGACTCAAAGTGTTGTCCAAAGTCTTCCGGGGCATTGGCCCAGGATGGTAGTTGAGCCGATGCAGCATGGGACCAGGCCGTTAGGGGGTCCCTTTAGACATTGAAGAGCATAAAGATCTTAATGAAGGACATGAAAGTCATGAGGTGGAGTGATGGAATGTTTGAACGGATTCCAATGCTCTTGAAGTTATGCAACTGTGATCATGGCATAATACATCTTATGCTTGGCACATAAAGAATCTCTTGTCTGGAGTAAGAGGCATACTATGTTTGGAACATAGGGTGTACTACAGTTTATAGTCATGTAGATAGGATTGTTGGATTCTCATGCTTGGAGCATAAGGCATCTCTTGTTTGGAGCAAGAGGCATCCTATGTTTGGAACATAGGGTGTACTACAGTTTATAGTCATGTAGATAGAACTATTGTCATCTCATGCTTGGATCATAAGGCATCTCTTGTTTAGATCAAGAGGTATCCTATGTTTGGAACATAGGGTATACTACAGTTTAGAGTCATGTATAAAGGACTGTTAGGCAGAAGGAACCTAACAATGGCTGGTGTTGGGACTTATGCAAGAGCGTCCCTTTCTGGTTCAACCTAGAATATGATCCAAGTGATGGGGTTTGGATGAGTTACTTGATGAATGGTTTGACTCAAGGTACTTGGGGAATAGATTATGAGAATCTCAACTCATGAAATGGTAAATGAACCAAGAGGAATATGTCGACTCAAGGTGTTTCATAGTGTGTGGAGGAGTATCTCAAATAATGATATTCCATAGGTGGATGGTGGGTGCGGCTAAGGACGCAATTGAAAATGTTGACGTCCTGGCCAGAAAATTTTGTGGTGAGACTCTCCATTTTTCATGGGGGTGAGTGACGGTAGCGAAGGGACCGGCCCAAAGGGTCGGGACTGCAGCCCGGCACTGACCTTGAGTGAGGGTGCAGGGGTGAAGTCCCCATGGGTATGAACCAGTGGGCGCAAAGGTAGGAGCCTCGAAAAGGATAGGTCTTTGTGAAGTATCTTCATGGAGTAAAGGGGCTCATGGAGCATGGGGTCTCGCGAAGCATTGACTCATGGAGAATGGACTCATGGAGTAGCTTCACGAAGGAAGCTACTCACAGAGCATGGACTCACGGAGAAGCTTTGTGAAGGAAGATACTTATGGATCATGGACTCACGGAACAGCTTCATGAAGGAAGCTACTCATGGAGCATGGACTCACGGAGAAGCTTTGCGAAGGAATCTACTCGCGGAGCATGGACTCACGGAGCCACTTTGCGAAAGAAAGCGGAGCTCCGTGAAATGGTAGATCGGTCGCCCAAGGGTCGGAGTCACCATCTGGCGAAGGGGGTGAGCTGGGTATTTATAGGGGAGAGGCACCGCGAATCAGAGACCACTTGGTATGAATGCAGAGCTTGCTCTGCGGTGGGTTTGCGAGCGTCAAAGGGGTTCATGGAGCATCCCGCCTCCTTGCTCCGCGGCGGATCGTAAACGTCAAAGGGGTTTGTGGAGAATCCTACCTCCTTGATCCACAGCATGTTCATGAATGTCAAAGGGGTTTGTGGATCATCCCACCACCTTATTCCACGACGGCGCTCCGCAATCGTGGAGGGAGCTTCGTGAATGGGCTTCACGAACCAGTTTTCCAGCCCAACTTCAAATGTCCATAAGTCCTAATCTGTAACTTCATTCGGGATCTATGACCTATCAAATAAAAGCTTACGAAATGGGATATGTTCTTGGATCATTTATGGGGGCATTTGAAAAAAAATTGGGACATGTTTTCTAGTGTCAACAACCACTAACTAAGTTAACACAAAAGGTATTTAGTTTTATATGGATAGGATAATGTGATGGTTTTTTCAGGAACAAACAAGAAGATTGGTCGATGCTCTATTTTTATCCCTACCATCCATAAATGGTGAATTTTTAATCTATATTGATGCTTAATTAAAATGAATTGGTTTTTTCCTAATTCTGAATGATAAGAGAATCGCTTATACTTCACTTCAGTTGAAAACTCATGAGTCAAATTACCCTACACATGATTTAGAATTAGATTTTGTTGTTCTTACATTAAAAATTTTGTGGTATAATTTTTATGGAGTAAATTGTGAAATATATACTGATCACAAAATGTTGAAGTATATATTCACTCAGAAAGAGTTGAACATGAGATGGAGAATATGGATAGAACTGATCAAGGATTATGATTTCATGATTAATTATCATCTTATAAAAGTAAATAAGGTTTTTGATGATTTCAGTCAAAAAAATAATGCTACTTTAACCATGTTAAATTTGGAACATGACCCTATAGTTAATGATTTGATGAATTTTGTCCTATAATTATTGGATATAGGGGAATCCTATGTTTTGTTTCAAGTTTCAGTGCAGAAAATTTATTCAGAAAGAATTAAACAAGATCATAATGAGGATCATTCTTTGAAGTAAAATGTATAATTCATTAAGAATGGTAATTTTACTTATTTTAATATTGATGAAGAAGGTGTTTTTTAATTTGGAAAAAGATTATGTGTTCCTTGTGATTCCCATTTGAAGAAATAGTTATTGACTAAATCTCACAATTCACTATTTTCCATTCATGTAGCCAGCACTAAGATGTATATATACCTTCAAGAGTATTGCTAGTGGGATGGAATTAAAATAGATATTACTGAATTTACCATGAAATGATTTTCTTGTCAATAGGTTAAATCATAATGATAGTTACCTAAGGGGGTTCTTAAACCTTTTCTAGTGATGGAGTGGAAATGGAAAAATATATCAATGGATTTTTTGGTAATATTTATAAATAATTCTCAAAGTAATAATATGATTTGGATTATTGTTGATCGATTAACTAAATCTGCACATTTATTTCTCATTCAAGATATAATGTTTTTGGATCATATTTCTTGACTGTATCGAAAGAATATTATCAATTTACATGGATTTCCTCTCTTTATTATATTAGACCATGATCCCAGGTTCATATCTAATTTTTTTAAAGGACTTCAGAAGTCATTAGATACTGAATGGATTTTTATCCTCAATATGATGGATAGTTTGAGAGGATAATTAATACCTTGGAAGATATGATTTATTCTCACTAAATGAATTAATAAGGAAGTTGGGATTGACATTTTTATTTATTTTATTATTCTTATAATAATAATTTTCATTCCAGTGTTCAGATGGAACCTTTTGGGGCATTATATGTAAATCAGGGTCGAACACCAGCTTTTTAGGATGATATAGGAGAAAGGAAGTTAATGGGACCAAAGTTGGTATAGGAAATGGCATAGAAATTTTAGTTGATTTGGAAACACGTGAGGATAGCTCAGAGCAAGAAGAAAATTTATACAGATAACCAGAGGAAAGATCTTTCTTTCAAGGTAGGTGATCATGTCTTTCCCAAATTCTCTCCATGGAAAAGTGTGATGTGTTTTGGTAAGAAGGGGAAGCTAAGTCCATGGTTCATTGGACCATATGAAATCCTAGATAAAGTTGGATTAGTTACCTACCAAGTGGACCTACCTGTTATTTTATCCTAGGTACACAATGTATTTCATGTCTCAATGTTAAGGAAGTTTATACCAGATTCTTCTCATGTTTTGAGCCCTGAAATAGTTCAGTTGGAAGAGAATATTTCTTATGAGGAATAGCCAGTTTGATTTCTTTACTAAATAGAGAAAGTGTTGCGGAATAAGTTGATTCACTAGTTTAAGGTTTTAGTGTAAAAACATATGGTTGAAGAGGCAACATTGGAATCTGAAAATGCTATGAGGGAAAGATACCCCCACTTATTTAATAGGTGAATAAAATTGTGAGGACGCAATTTCTAAAAGGGGGAAGGATGTAACAGTTGAGGTAATTATAGAACAAGTATTTTTCATATTTATTAATATTTATGAATTAGATAGTAATTTTAAATTAAAATTAGTGTTATGTTAAATAGTATATATGACACTCAACAATGAGTTTCTATGAAATCTTGTGTTGCACGTAAGATTGAGTTATACTGAACAATAATATACTATTAATATTATAATAGTAGATATAACTTAATCGTTATATTAGAGGGTATTAATATGACTAACTATATTATGTTTACACACATTTACAAAATTTTCTAATATTCATCCAATAGATTTTATAGGCATAATATAAGAATAAATCCAATTTTACGTTTAAAAGTTCTATTTTTATAAATAGTATTTTTACGGCCTTTTAATGGTGTGCTTATTTTAAAACTAAATTTTGAAAATTTTATAATTTTTATATGAAAAAATAAACTTCATTTTCGAAATTTTAATATAAAAATTTACTTGGGGTGGATTTTTTGTATTTTTATAAGAAGTTTCATTTTTTTATGAATAGTGAAAAGACTGAATTTTAATTTAAAACTCCATTTTTATCTAATTTATTTATATAGTAAAATTATGTTTTGAATTATTTTTAAAGTATAATTAGTTAAATTTTACATCTATTAATCCAATTTAGTTAATTTGGGTCATTTTTATATTTAATTTAGATATAAAAACTTAGAAAACTTTTGAACATATTCACTTTAAAAACCCGCTTTATTGTCCCATCTACGGGATTAATTTTAAATTAATTTCTACCACTTATGTGATTATAATTTAGAAAAATTGATTCCATATTTGGAATCATAATAATTTATAATTTATAATAAGTTCAACTTAGTTTTTGACCAAAAATATTAGTGAAAGTAATTAAAATTAATTACAATGATTAAGGTAAAAATGAGTTTACTTAATGGTTAAACTTAAATATTAAGGAGTCAAATGAACTATAAACTTGTAAAAACCCCACTTTATAGCCATAATTATACAATATACTCTATTTTATCTAACTTTAATCATTATTAGAGGCACATTATGTAAGGGATACCTCTCAATAGTCTTTACCTTTTTATATTTACAAGAATGTCACTCCTCCTCCACTATAAAAAGGCACTCACCCTCCCCACTTCTTAAAACTTATAAATACCTTTTATATCATCAAAAAACAGACCAAATAGATTTCAAAAATCCATACCCTCATTTTATAATCCTCACTTTTTTCAAAAATCCAACCAAGGAAGTCCTTTTGTGCAAACCAAAAGGAGTTACCTGAAAAAGAGGTAATGTTCTTCAACATGCATTTCTATTTTATTTATTTCGACACCCCTTAAATTATTATTATTAAATGATTATATAATTTAATAAGTATCTTAAATATACTTATATTTTTTTATGTTAAATATTCTACCTACACTTACACACACTTCCATCAAATGGGTAATGAAATCATTGTTCGTGTGTATGGAGGACTACCGCCTCACGAAATGATGTCGTTCATTTTTCCTTTACCACCTATCATGGTTAGTAGTTATGATGGAAATACTTTTTTTATATGATATATATTATATTTATGTTTTCTTAATACTTCTGTAATTTTTATATAACACATACCTTCATGCTTTCCATTTTGTGGGAATGTGATAACATCGTTTGTAGACGTGTGGATTACCGCCTCCTGAAAGTGATGTGATACATTAATACTTTACATGGAATGTATTAAGGATGGGTTTAATAAACATATATTATATAAAATAAATATATATTATATTAATGAAATAATTACCTTTCTATAAATATAATATATCATTTTTTATTACCTTTTCACATGCTAAAAAAAGTGATAATGTCGTTCGTGGACGTGTGGAATATCGCCTTCTCAAAGCGATGTGATTATTTTTACATCACAATAATTATATATATAAGTATATATGGTTAAATAATATGGTATTTATGATATAATGATAATTCTATAAATATAAATGTTACTTTCTTTCCATAATGGTCATTGAAAAATGGGAATGTTACTCATACATATGTACAGCCTACCGTATCAATGATTGTAACATTGGTTCATTTTTTATAACCATATTTTATGATTGTTTTTGAAAGTATAATTGATATATAAATATGATAATTATTTAATGATAATTATTCTGTATATATTTTAATAATTAACCCTTTGACATTATTTGACCTACCAAAGTCATTTTTGACACATAAACTGAATAGGGTCAAAACACCTGATGTAAACTTAATTAATTAAGTAGTTGTATACAATATTGTAATAAGTGAAATAAAATTAATTATAAAATTGAAAAAAAAATGAATAAAATAAATAATTAACATAATTTTATTATTCAGAAAGATAAATACACACGTGACAAGTCATACTCAAGGTAAGGGACTTCATCTCAATCTTCTTTCATTGAGAAATATTTTTATGTTATATGCACACCTTCTTTTATGAGATGTATATACAACCCCTTTGTCATATAATAATATGAATTTATTTATTCTCATGTTATTTAATATTTTGGTTAAATTGTATTCCTTCATGGAGCCTATGATTCAAATATTTCAAAGTGGTATGAAACACTTTGATTTAAAAATATATTTCTTTTCCTCCATGTCAATATTCTTGATATTATTTTACATATTTATTTATATGGATATAAAAGGATTATAAAGGAAATTTTATTTTTATTTTGATATTTGGATTCCTCTACAAGCCTTAATGTTTTCAAAATAAAAAGAAACCCCTTTTTCCTTTTTTTGGTATTTTGTTATTGAAAATGGGTTTTGAAAATAGATTGATTATTTCAATAACTTGAAATGTTTTCTTATGAGTAAAAATGAAATATTATGATTGAAATTTTGAAAATTTCATTATTTTATGTGTTATGATTATATAATGGGACTTGTACATTTTATGGGTGGTTACATGATAAACCAATGATGGGTGGTTCTGTGATAAACCAATGACAGGTGGTTCCGTGATAAACCAATGATAAGTAGGTCCATGATATCCCTCCAATACATGGGTTATAAAAGTAGAACACATGGTTATTTCAGTTTTTAAGAGTGAAATGTATGAAATTTTACTGCATGGTTATTAAATTTATAATAATGAAGAGTATAATAACATCCAAAGATACCTTTATGTGTTTTTTATGCTTGTTATGGGTTTTATGGTAATATTATGATTACAAAAAGGGTAAGAAATTTGGTTATTTTTAAAGGAAAGTATTTACTGATTCTTAAGGGTGAAAATTATTACTTTATGATAAATTTTTCATGGGTTTTCATGTTTTCATAGGACTAATGGATTTCCTTATTTGTGTATCTCTTACTTGGATTTTTGTGTCCATACCCTATTTTTAAATGTTTTTATAATGACTTAAGGATGGGTACGGGAAAGGAAAAATTCAAGTTGAATGTTAGGGAGATTATCCATGAAATGAATTCATAATTTATTTTTAAAAGTTTTATATTATAGGAAAAATGGAAATTAATTGGAATTTTCCACTTTGTATTATTTAGTTTTGTAATGTATGAGTTATGACATAATTCTCTAAAACTATAAACCTAAAAAGATCATCAATGTGAAATAAAGTTAATTCTTGACTAAAACTTAAGATTATGTAATTTTTAAGTTTGTTTCCCTATAGTTACACATTGTGTAAACTGCTCACATCATCTAAAAGTTGAGTAGGGTTAAATATTAATTTGAGGTGATGGATTTTTATCCCTTAAAAAAGAAATGCACAAAATTTAAATGTATTACATTCCTATTTCTTATTCCAAAATTTTGTGTATCCCCTCTTCTCAATCCCTTGTAGACTCTTGGTGATTCTGAGGCGATTTCATCACCTTCATATGTCATGATTTGGTGTTTGATCCTTGGTAGGTCCCTTAATTTGGTATTCTTACCCTTTCTTCATTCCTACATTGAATAGGTGTTTTCTTTTGGTCCCCACTATAGAATTGTGTTGATCTTATTTTTTTTGTGATTTAGGTTTCCTTCATTTATCTCCCTCACCTCTATTTTTATTGGTGTTACCCGTTGTTGGTGTGGCTAAATCACCTGTTTAAGGTGGGGGTATGAACCTAAACCTATGGTCTATTTAATTTCAAAGTATATGTAATATTGTGATTTCACTGATGTAATGTGTGATTTAATTAATTTATTCATTTTTTAATGGTAAATCATGGAATATAATATTGATTAGACCCCTTAGGTTCAATTGTTGATGCGGCCTGGATTTTGGATTCCCTTTGGGTGAGTGAACACTTGATAAATATTAATTGGATAATGGCTTAAAGTGTGTTTAGAATGCCATGAAACCTCAGGTGATTACTTGATATAGAATCTCTAGGTAATGGATTATTGGTCACTGATATGACTATTGATCATTTCAGATATAAATGTAAGAGTAATTGAAAGAAAAATGGTAATATTCATAATTAACCATTTAGTATTATGACGTGATATTATGATATATTTGTTGTTATGACTTGTTATATTATCATGATGTAATTCTTATACTAAGTGGGATCTGCCTAGTACCATACTGTAATGCTTATATTGAGTGGGATCTACCCAGTCCCATGATGTAATTCTTATATTGAGAAGGACCTACCCAATCCCATGTTATAGTGCTTATATTGAGTAGGCACTTCCTAGTCCCATGTCATAATGCTTATATTGGGCATGTTTGGTGTAGTCATATGCTATGATGCTTATATTGAGTGGGATCTACCCAGTATCATGCTAAAATTCTTATATAGTGGGCTTGGACTATATTTGTGTGATTTTTTCCATGTTTATGTGGTTGTTGGTTGGAATGGTTTTATTATATGATCAGAGACATTTCACCATGGTGTTGAAGCAGTTTGATTATTATATTGTTTTAATTTATTAATTAATACACATATTTATCTCTTTATTTGATATGTTTATTATTAGACTAGTCTTTTTTAGACATGGCGGTGTCAACCTATTGAGTTTTACTCACTCCCTATTCATGAATCCTTCATTAGATCCCAAGTATGATGTGGGTCACCCTTGAATTAACAATCAATTATTAGCATGTATCAAACTTATAATCATCTATGTATATCTGATGTTATTTATCAATGGAGATATTCATATGTTTCTAAGGTTATCCATTGATGGTATTCTCTTATGCAATGATTAGAGATTATTTGGTCATTATTACAATGATGTTGGTTTTTAGCCACATAGTGGGGTGCTCTGTAGTGTATTGTCATCCAAGGAGATGATAGTTGTTTTGATGTAAGGATTGGACCCATGAAATGGGATTCCTATGTATCCTTGTTAAAATAATCAAAACCCATTTAATTTGGTTCCACTTAACGGGGAACATCATACCTTTTAAGGTTATGTGATAAGGATCAAACTGTACAGTTCAGTGTTATGTGTCAAGGACATCTAGGCAGAAAGTGCCTAGTCAAATTTTTTTGTGGTACTTATGCTAAAACTACCAAGGTAACCTAGAAGGGATATGGATTTCCAAGAAGAATAAGACTCTACTAAGAATTTATCCCGATGAGAATTAGGTTTGGTTTGGGGTGTTGGGTTTGGACCTCGGGGAGGCTTCCTATGTATCCCATCTGGTCAGGAATCAAAACCCACGTAGTTAGGTTGTGAGGACCCATACCTATGGAGGCCATCTGAACGTTGATCTCATAGGAGATTATTTCCCTTTGAGAGGATTTGATTGGGGCTTAATCTTTGGAGGATTCCCTGGTGGGTTGAGATATTTAGTTGGGGATTACTCCTATGTAGGATGCCCTAGTTATTGGAGGTTGGTTGGGGATTAATCCTAAGTAGTATTACCTAGTGATTGGGTTTGGTTTGTTTGGTTATTACTCCTAAGGAGGATGCCTTGGTGAATGAGTATAGTGACATAGTTGGGGATTATACTGAATAGAATGCTCAGAGGTTCAGTTGGGGCTTACACTTGGGATGATGAAAAAATGTGGAGGATTGTGTGGATCTCATGATCCCCATCAACCTCTAAGCCCATATGAGTCATACTCAATGTGATAAACAAGAGGAATTAGTGTATTTGAGGAACCACATAATATAATTTTCCCCAAGTTTGGATACATGGCTTTGAGGACCCATGCCTATGGAGGCCCTCTGAAGGATGGAGAGAGGAAGATCTAAGGAAATATTCTCTACCAAAATATTCATCTAACCATGTGGATGTCAACATCATATATAACCTCTAGTCCCATGTGAGTCATGATTAGTGTGAGAAACAAGAGTAAGTCAAATATCTAGAAAACCATACTATCCTTCTTCTTTTGGTGAAAGAGGTTGGGGTATGGGGGAAGAATAAAGGGATTTGATTCACTTGTTCCCTCTCCCATTTCGTATCAAGGATAGTCACATCAGGATACCCATCTAGGTATGACCCATGAGGCAAATAGGATTAGGAGTGCAACCTTCTGCAAGAAAGGATATGGTCTTACTCCAAGAGAGATGCTCTAAAATTGGTTCCAGGAGGAGGATATCATTCCCTGTCAAAGGTAAATTAAAGTATGATCCTCACCTTCCCCACCTAGAATCGAAGGCCCCTAGTCTCGGAGATGATGAGGGAAGGGAAAGTCCCAAACCCTCATTTCCAAAACCAAGATATCCCTTACAACACCCACAGGTTCAGGGTCCTCATGACCATGAGAATTCATATCTATATGAACCCTGAGGACCCTTCTCATCAGTGAGGACAAGTACAGGACACATATGACTGAAGGAATGAATATCCAAATTGGAGACACACTATAGTGCATATTTCCATGGTTTTTCAAGTATGGAATCTTTGGTGGAGGTTTTAATTTAATCCCCCTCGAACATGGGATCCAAATAAATAGGATCCCTTCCATTGGTGGCTTGGAAGAGGGATCAATAGGGGATCATGTAGGTCCTAGTTTAGAAGGAAAAGTGCTTCGCATAGGGCCTAATAGGAACTAAAAGTGCTTCATAAAAGTATAATAGGACCGTGTAATCTAGATATTCCTTGGGAAATGGACCACTTGGGAAACAAAACTTGGGAGAGGATTTATCCTAGGCAATATGAGTCTCCTCAGGTTCCCCTATATGGGTCTTGTGTAGGTCCCTAATTAGAGAAGGGTCCTCACACAAATGGTTGACCATTGGGGGTAATAGGGTGTTCGTGTAGTTATCTTATATTTCATACCTTGGAGGGACTTTGATCACACTATCCCCATTAATTACCTCTTTTATTAGGTTGTAGAAGGATGTCTGAGGAGTTTTGGAGGACCTGGGAGAAGGGGCTATGCGACCAGAGCTTCAGGTCTTCTTCCAATTCTCCAATTGTGAAAATGAGGAACCCTTATGTACTATTTATAGGAAAATAGGGAACCTTGGTTGAAGGAGGTAGTCTATATGGGTACCCAGCATAGGTGTCTCGTGCAGGGGTGGTCTGCCTTTCAGTGTCATGTAGGGGGGTTGTGTGATCCTTTTGATGCATGGGGGTGTGCGTGCAACCCATATTTGGAAAAGCCCCTTTGATTCTTCTTAGGGATACTAATATCTCTAACATTATTAAGATAATCTTCATAATATTGTCATCCCACTTGAAAAAATGTAGTGTCAACAAAATCCCCCCTCGGGATTGGATCTGATTGAAAGAAGAGGGTCTATTCCTAAGGTAGAACAGGGAAAAGATTGTGAAGGTGGCATAGGTATACCACGAAGTCTACTTGAACAAGTTGGTGGAATAGGCCTAGTGCGCAGGTCCAATGCATAGGTACATGACACATATCCCCAATGTAGGTCCGGTCTACAGGCCATCAGCGTCTATAAATACCACTAGACCCTTTGATGGTTTCTCTCATTCCACATTCTAATATTTTTCTCTCATTGCATAGGATGTCCACCCAGTCATGTCTTGCTTCTCTTTTCACTAAGGTCTCCCAATAAATTTCCTATGGTAAATCCACTTGATTGATAGTTTTGTGTGGGATGAACCTTGTCAAGAATCTTGTGTGGATGACCTGATCGAGGAACCTACGTGATGGAATTAATTAAGGCACCTATGTGGGAGACGTGATCGAGGGTCCTACACGAAGTCCTTCCTTTTATAAAATTTTCAATTATTCTAATTCAAGATTTTAAACTTTCAAATTAAATATTTAAACTTAATGAGAAAACTCAGTACCTTCTTGTAGTTTTTCTAGGGCTCCTCTGATTAATTATATCAAGCAAGATACCACACATGCATTGGAGATGATCAAGGATGTTGGGACAGATTATTATGACATGGTTGAATCCATGCTCCCATAATTATAAATCCATTTGGTTCCATATCATCATGAGTATCCATGAAGTGACTACCTTCATTTATATAATCATAGACTTCTGAGGGATTCCCACATCTCGAATTCTAAGAGATAATTACTAAAATATTGGTTTGTGGAAATTATAAATTATCCTACCACCAATGTATCCTATAAGAGTCTCTACATCAAGGAAGTAAAGGTTCCTATCAATTGTTTCTTGCATCACAGCTTTTGTACCCTGGACATGAAACTGCACACCGTAGAGTCAAAGCCTCATTATTATGACTCAAATTTTCATGTTTAACAGATAGATCAGTCACAAGGTTGGAAGGAAGACTAGGACTTCTCCTCTATAGGGGGGGCCAGACCTGAATGGATGTGAACATACTAGGTGCTCCAAACTTGTGAAAAGTTTAAGAAGGATCTATAAGACGTCAGAATATATGAGGTTGTTTGGGATGGTCAAACATATGTTTACAAAAACCATGACATAATTCTCAAGTTTCGGTGCCGATGGAGTCCTCAGACAAATTATTTCCATATGATGCATGGTGAAGTTGGTATTATCCTATGGGATGTCTACAAAATTTCTAGATCCCCTATTCTTAGGGATATGTATGAAGATTTTATACCACTAAAGACAGTGTGGGATGATTTCAAAAGGACATCACCTTTGGCTTGTGATCTCTTTAAGGTGGCTAACAAATTGATGACCAAGGACTATCACCCCAAGGTTAACATCCATCCTGGAACCTGAATGAATGCATTCCTCAAGCCAAAAGTAGTAGGTCCCACTATCCATCACCCTACAGGATTCCCCACTTTAGAGAATCAAGGTGCTTCTGGCACATTGTGGCCCACATTATAGAAGGTAGAGTATACCTGATGGGGCTATAAGGTCAATTCTGAAGTTGTTGTGAAGACTCGTCTGGATGCATTTCTCATGATGTGTCTAAGAATTTACTTATTATTGGCCTATGAGTCTAACAGTGATGTAATTCAGGGAATGTTTATTATAGTATCTAAACTAGTAGAAGGGAGCTATATAGGGTTGGTTTACCCTATCCTATAATGTATTTATAGGTTTTTACTGTATGCGTACTATGGGAAGTCCCCATTTATAATTGTAGGGTTGTTTCAAGTGTTGTGGGGGTGTATTGAAGCACAATTAATTTCTTATGTTGTGTTGATCCCAGTTAAAGTCCCTTATAGCTGATTTCATTTATTTGTCTAGGAAGTTTTTGGAATCTAACCTCTGTCTTTAATATTTGATTAAGTGATAAATATTCTGAACGTTACGTGAGAATTCAACTTCTTCCCGTATGGTGATCCACTAACCAGGACATTCACTAATAATTGCAAGGCTGATGATGAAATGAGGTTGTACATGATGTCATTTAGAGATAGTGTATTGGTAGATCGCATTGATAGTGAAATAATCTATGATCCCTATGCTCCGTATTGATTTACCCACCAGTTAAAATGTCTACAATAGTCAAGCATCTTCCCCCCCATGCACGTTAGGCTTGAAAAACACCCGATGGTGGTCTGAATGTTTTAGATTATTATGGTCATTGAGGTGTCTAAAATTTCAATTAAACTACCTCTATCGAGTGCATACATTGGACTAAATCTTTGGTATTCTAGTGATTGTATTGTTTCATACTTTCAAAGGGTATTAATGAAAGGCATTCACTGGGTTGCGGCCATAAAAACCTCTGGTCATGGAATTCATGATAGAAAGGTTCAAACCAAATATGACAATGCTTAAGCTCCTAAGTCTTCAAGGAAATACCAGGAGAATACAACCGAGCATTAAAGGGTTTGTAGAACCAAACCTTCTGAGCCAAAGTGATCTAGTCGTCATCACTGGGAGGAGACTTGAGTTCCAATCACCTGGTCATCTATGAGGAAAGAGAGGCATAGAAAAACTTCCAAATCAAAATATGTTGTACATTCCTTGAAACCAGCTGCATCATAACCAAATTAAATGCGACCCCTAGCAGTCAATGCTTGGTGGGCGTATCTTATGATATCAGGGATGCATGGGTGTTTCTCCAAGTCAGTATGCACATCCCAGATCTAGGAGATATTGGAACACCCTCTGATATCCACCTTGATAGTAATTTGTCCAAGGTGGGGAGGTATACTCAGAAGCTGGAGGGTTCTATATATGTAACTGATGATCATATCCCAGTCACAAAGTGAGCATCTAACATGCTGGATCGAGGAGATCTTGAAGGGTTAATTGGTCACACTAAGGAGGAATGGGATGACTATCTCAACCTTAATGATGTATATCCCAATTTCCCCTTCTATTTTCTTGATCTTTCATCCACTATCATTAATAGTGATGGGATTTATTTAGCATCTCAAAGGAGAAGAAGAAGTCAGAGGAGGAGGAGGAGGAGTAGGAGCATAAGTTCTTAAGTCATCGATGTATGGGCCCATGGGCACCCCCATCGAGGTGGGGGATAAGTTTTCTGATCCACCAGAACTATCCCCAGGTTAGAGGATGATGATGGAGGAAATGAAGGGAGGAGTTACTTGAAAGTTACCTAAAGTGTATGTTTCTAAGAGTATATATATGATCCCTTCATCATCCGGAGAGAGGAAGAAAATTAGGGTGGAAAATTTGGCTCCATGTATGCACCATAGTAAGACTTTGTGCTATCATTTAATCTCATGACTTTCTTGACATACTCTTTATGACCATACTTGTATTTTACAGAATCTACATCATTTTCCTCCCTTAAGAGATCTGTCATTGTTCCTTCAAGGATCGTAGAGGATACCCTAGGGGTGGCATAGACCCATGCTGATGAATCCATCATCTTGACGGATGAAGCATCAAGAGAAGAGTCGTGTCTACCCCCATTTCTATATAAATGGGAAAGGGCCATAGTAATTTCATATTAACTCTCTAAGGTTTCATGTGTTATTTCTAAATTTCCTCTCCTCATAATATTTAATATTTTTTCCTACATTAGAGGACCTTATAGAAATCAAATATGATCTTTTTTTCACTCCAAAAGAGGATAATAGGGATATCATATGGTCTAATATAGGTGTTGATGTTGACCATGAATCTTCAGGGCCTAATGATGTTCTTCCTACTAAGAATTCGGTAAAGGGTATAAATGGAGGAGACAATTTGGGTCCTAATAAATGTGTCTCAGATGCCCCTACTAGTGAGGATGTTGGAATACTTGATGCAATGTATCATGAAATAATGGACCTATTTAATCCATACATTGATATCTCAGGTTCCCTCAAGGAGTTTTAGGATTTGAATAGGGAATTGGATAGGCATGAATTTTCTCGATCTTTAATTTTCCAAGCACAGTTGACTTTCTTTCACCTAATGCATTATATCAAAGTTCAACTTGTGTAACTTTTTCTATAGAGAATGTTATCAAGACACTTCATGAACAAAGCATCCAAGTCCACCCTTATCCTTTTGATGAGGGAGTGACGATTGAGAATCCCAAAGTGGGAGATCCTCGAGAGCCCTTGATCCCATTTTCTGGGGAAAATCAAGAGGATACTCCTCATCAGTAGGTCCTTGATCCAAGAAATGGGGTTGTGAGTACTGGGGAGATTTCAATCCCAACAGTTGATTCAAAAATTGGTGATTATTATTAACCTTTTTGGTCACTTCACTACCTTTTTTATTTGTTGACCTCTTAATATTGATGAGATGTGTCACTTTCTATTTAGTTCCAATGACTTTGGTGACCGATCCTGAGAGGGGGGCATCTATGCTAGTTCCACCAACATTGGTAGGTGAAAATGTGGTTATTTTAGAGGGAGCATAGAAAGGTGAATCATTGAGTGACCTAATCTTGGAATACTTCTCTCCTTACAATAGTGATTTGGAATTAGACTTGGAGACACAGGAGTATCTTCTCTCCATATGCCGCATTTTCTGGTAGGACATTTAGAAGATAGTTGGGGAGACACATCTTGAAGACCTTCCATCACAACTTCATCAACTTCCATTCAAGTTTGTCATGAAAGGATATGGGGTATTTTATTATCGCAATATTTTTCTTGCGGTGAAGGTGATTGTCCTGTAAAGGGAAGAGGAGTGAATATCATAGTAGGTTGAGGCACAATTGGTGGGCCGGTTTGAAAATATCAAGGTTGTTGTGTCCCATGCTGATCTCATCCAACTCCACTGATCCTTGGTAGAGGATTTGGCATAAAGAAGGGATGTTGTTACTATGAAGTAGAAGAATCTTTGTGATGATGAGGAGGAAACTGCTATATAATTGGATGAGATTCGGCAAGATGCACATAATTATTGAGCTACAACTCATCTTATCAAATCTTATGTTGAGGTAAAATTATAAAATTTGGTAAAGGCTCCAGTATGTGGAAGTTCCCCTATGCACTAGAACATAAATGAAAAGGTTTTTTTATTTATGATCACTTTTTCTTGAATTTTTTCCTCATTATAATCATAATAAAACACTAAAAATGACTCATTTGATTGAATTTCATCACATTATAATTACAATGACAAGGATGAGAGAGTGCTCTAATTTTTTTCCTAAGTCATGGGGCCTAGCGAGCGTAATTTTACTGTTTCTAAGATTATATTGACAACCTTAAAAAACTTTTTATGTCATAACCCTAATTTTTTGTGTAATCCCCATATAAAGAAGACTTAGCAGGTGAGACTTGGATTTTTCTTAGGCTGTCCTTTATGGGTTTTCATCCTAACAAGTTTTATTTATTTTTCTTTTCTTTGCTCAATTTTTTCCTAAACCACATAGAGTGTAGGTTTAGCGAGTTGAGAATTGACTTTTACCCAGAGTTACCTTTGTATATTCTCAATCTGGTCAATATTATGTCTCTTTTTGTAGGAAGTTTAAATTCATTAAAGTCATACTAATGATGATGATGTTTTAGGTTGAATGACTTTGACCATAAGTTTTGGAATAATGACCCAAACAAGGCTTGTTTTCCAAGAATGTTCCAAAATTATTTATATACCCTAAGGGGAATTTTGATTCATGATTTTGTGGTTTTTGAATCTAAAACATATTCAAGAATAGAGGAGGTCTCTCCTAGGGACAAAATTATTGTTTGTTAATGAACTTGTTTTGTGGGCTGGTTTATGCAAAGCCAACTGGGGTGTGTTACTACATAGTCAAATAGTGGAATCCTTTGGCTAAAAGGCCCAGAAACTTTGTGGAAAACTTATTAAAATCCAAATAGGGAATGTTACAACATATTTAGAAAAATTAGTTCTTGAGAATTCTGATATTCTATTGTTTATGGTCGAAGGAAGTTTATGAGGATTTGGATTTCTCAAGACCACTATGTGTGGTTTTACTAATGAAAGATGTCTAAGAATGAAGAGAGAATTTTTATTGGAATTTTTCATGAATGGGAAACTGCTTCTACATGAATTTGGATTGTGTAAAGGAGGGTGCATTTTGTTAGATGTCTGATGCCAAGGGAAAGGCCCCTTTATGACAAGGGTTTAAGCATCGTGCAGTTTAATGTCATGTGACTAGGACATTGATCGTGAAGTTTATATTCATATAGAGAGGATGTTTTCGTATATTTTAACATCTTATGACTAGGATTTTATGCTATGCTGTTTAATTTCGTACAGAAAGGACATTGTGGTGGGATATAATTTAGGGTCTTTATCTTTGACTAAAAGGTTAATAATTCTCCCCTTTTATGATAATCTGTTTGGGAATTCACCATCACATTCATATATATGGAGGGGAATTTTGTAAGTTATAATATGGGGATTTATATATCTGAAGATTGGTATAGGGAAAGGGGTTATGGTGATAGAGGAGGTCTCTCCTGAGGATGAATTTACCACTAGTTGACAAACCCGTTTTGTGGGTGACTTTATGAAAATCCAACTAGGGTGTGTTACAACATAGTTAAATAGTGGCATCCTTTGGATGAAAGGATCTGAAATTTTGTAGTCGATTTATGAAAATAAAACTAGAGTATATTATATCATGGTCAGTAAAAGGAGTTCTCGTGAATTATAAAATTATATCACTGATGGCCAAAGGAAGTTTATGGAGATTCAGAGTTCCCTAGACATATATTTTTGGTTTGTTGAATGAAATTACCTAAATATGTGTAACATCCCAGATAAATGAAGAATAAGACATATTTCATATTTAATAATATTTTTGAATTAAATATTAATTTTACTTTAAAGGGGTTTCTATGTTTGATAGCGTACCCGATATGCAACAACAGGTTTCTTTGGAATCTTATGTTGCACACTAATAATATAATATTATTATTTTAAATGGTAGTTAAATCCTAGCCGTTTTATTGTTGGGAATGAACAAAACTAACTACAATGTGATTATACATGATTGTTAAAAGTATTTACATTATCCAATAAAAATTTAGAGGCTTAAAATGTGAATGAATCTAATTTTAAGCATAATTTACATTAAAAGGCCGATTTATCGCCATTTAATGGAAAACCCTCTTTAAATATAGTTTTGGTCACTTTAATACATTCTAATTCACCAAATAAAATATTTCTTTAGACTGGGGACATCAAAATTTACTTTGTGTAAATTTTTGGTATTTTTCTGATAAAGTTCATTTTTTAATGAATAGTGAAAAATATTGTATTTTAATTAAAAAGTGCCTTTTAATATAATTTATTTACATGGTTATATTTTCTTTTTAATTGATTTTAAAGTGAAATTAAAATATATTTTTACCATTTAATCCAATTTTGGTCATTGGAACTAATTTCACTTTGAAATTGGACATAAACAAATGTCAATCTTTTGATAGTTATTGTTTCTTAAAAACACGTTATTTGTTTTGATAACGGGAATTAATTTTAAAATTAATTAATTCCACTTATATGTTTTGAATTTGGAAAAATAAATATCATTTTTGGATTCACAATATCAAATATATCTTAGGCTGAATTTTTGGTATTTTTCTGAAAAACTTCAATTTTGATGAATAGTGAAACCACTTAGTGGTAGTTAAAAAAAATGACTTTTTCTTTTAAATGAATTTTACCACTTATGTGAATTGAATTTAAAAAATCCTACATACATTTTTTTTATCAAGAAGTAAAATGTGGTTCATTAAGATGAAAATATTTTTTGGTGAATAGTAACTTTTGACTTTTATTTACCGTGGTTAAAGGTAAATAGGGTAATTCAAGGTTAAAAAGAATATTATAATAATTCAAAATTACCTTAACACTTATCCAAACCTTATTGGTTGAGTCATTTACGACCATGGGCATATTTGGGATGATTTTGGGACCCCATGGAGCCACTTATGAAAGATAATAACACTTTAGATTAATTAATTTAATGTGAAGACAAAATTGACATTAACAAAAATCCTTTAGTAATTAATTTTTATATGGTGTTATAGAAGTCATATTTTTTACAATAAATATTATTTGGAAATATAAAAAGATTTCCCACATCATGGTATTTTTTTATAATTTTTAGACAACAAATAAATTAAATTATTTATGACATAATAATGATGCAGTGTTTACCTCGTTAATAAATCATTTAAATAAATAAGATTGTAATGATTAAAATATTATACAAAACATGTACAATTATGATTGGATGATTTTATTTCGACCATTATTCATCTTATAATCATCTTTAATAATTTTTTGACCATTAGAAACCGAATATAATTATATAATAAAATAATAGTTTCACACTTTCCTAAAGAGCCCCTCCTCCCCCTTATAAAAGGAGACCACTTCTAACCAATTCCTCACACCTCTCAAGACATTTGTCTTGTCCAAACTCTTCCAAATTAATCTCCCAACATCCCTCCCATCCCCCTATAATACTTACCTTAGGAATAAGGCACTTCAAGAAATCCTTTTGGTTCAAACCAAAGGAAGTTTCCTAAATTAATGGTAACGATTTCTCTTAAATTGTTTTCTTTTATTTTACTTCTCCAACCCCTAAACTCTTTTTTATTCCTTTATTTTGTAAAAAAACCAGTATCCTCAATATAATAGTATTTTTTTATGAGAATTATTCGAACTACACATAAACACACCTCCATCTAATGGGTGAAGAACATAATGTTTCTGTGGATGGCAAACTAACGCCTCACGAAACGATGATTGTTCGATTATCTCGTACCGCCTCTCATGGTGGCCATTATGATAGAACTATATTTATATATGATATATATTATGTTTATTATTTCCTTATGATTCTTTAATTCCCAATTATATCACACATTTATGGTTTCCATAGTGGGTAAATACGATAATCTCATTTGAGGAAGTGCGGACTACCGCCCCCTCAAAGTGATGTGATTCGTTAATGCCTTATGTGGGATGTATAAAGGATGGAGTTAATGATATTATATATGATATTATACTAGAATTATAATATACCTAGGTATCATTATGTTTTAATTCCATTAAAATAATAAATATAAATGAAAGTAGCGTTCATGCGTACGTACGGCCTACCGTCTCCATGAACGGTGCATTTCATTTCTTACCTACAAATGTTATGTACTATTATAAATACATGTATAAAATGGATATATATTATATATATAATATCTTAATCATGAATATCATTCTGGATATAATGGACTATTGACCACATGGAAAACTTGTAAATATAACATGTTTATTTTTTACTCAAGTACCAAATATCGACAAAATGAACGTTATTAACTTAAATGGTTACATAATGTTTATAACATGGTAATAAGTGATATAAAAGGAATAATAAAATTGAAAAAGGTTCTTAAGAAAGTATAAATTAACTTTAGTTTATTATTCAGGAGATTAAAGAATGATCGAGTCAAGTCAGACACAAGGTAAGGGGACTTCGTCTCAATCTCCTTTCACTGAGTCATATTTTGTTTTAATACACAACATTCTTTTATATGTTGTATAAAAACCCTTGACTTTTCAAAGGGAATATTTTTCTATGAAGAGTTTTACTAAATGACAAAAATAATGTTCCTTTTAACGTAAGCGGTGACAATGACCTTTTCCACCACCGCGAGTATTATTTCATCTTTGGCTCCCTCAACAAGCCGTAATGTTTTTAAAAGAAAATAAATATCATATACTCTTTTATGTATTTTGGTATTGAAAATGGTTTTTATAATGGATTTTTTATGTTAATATATTTAAGTGATATATTGTGATTGAAATGTGGAAATGTTTTCTTTCCTTTATATTTGTTTTATGTCTTATGATTTTATAATGGTAATTGGACATTTGACGGGTGGTTACGTGATAAACCAAATGATAGGTGGTGTCGTGAATACCAGGATGGGTGGTTACGTTATAACCTCCAATGAATTGGGTATAGAATTTGGCCGTATGGATATTCCATTTAGCGATATGTGTGGAAGTCAACCATATGATTATTCCATTTAAGTATGATTATGTCCCAAGTTACCTTTATTATGTTATGTGTTCTTTATATGGGTTTTATGGTAATTTTTTGGTTACAAAAAGGGTAAGTAATGATCTTTTATTTAGTGAAGAGTATTTACTACTTCATAAAGGTGAAAATTATTACTTATGTTAAAGTATTCATGGTTTACTTGTTGTTTTGAAAAACTAACAGTTTTCCTTCTTTGTTTTATAACCCTTACTGAGATTTTTATACTCATCCCAAGTTTTGAAATGTTTTCACAGGACTTAAAGATGATTCGGGTCAAGTATGGGATCAAGGAAAAGTCATGCTGTCTAAAACAAGGAACTATACATGAATCTTTTTTTCAATAGTTTTTATTTTATGAAAAAAATGGAAACTGTGTAGATATGTCTACCTTGTAATATTTTGAGAAGTAATAGTTATGTCCTAATTCTCTAAAACTCTAAACCTGAAAATATCCTCAATGTGAATTATTCATTTAATTCAATATTATGTAATGTTAAAGGTAGGGTCCTTATAGTTGGTATCAGAGGTCGGTTTAGATAACTTTAGGAGTTAGGTTATTGTTAAATTAATGCCCCTAAATTAATTTATGGTAAAATTGAAATGATATAGAATTTACATATTACCATGTTTCTTCGCCTAAGATATTTATGTGTTAAGAACAGTTTTTTTAGAGGAAAAAGAATAACTTTTCTAGGAAGTCATACAGAGGGAAATGACCTTCCAAATCAGCATCCTGAGATGGTCAGAATCAGAACTGAACAGTTTACTGCAGTGATGGATCAGTTGATTCAGGTGATAAATGGTGGATTTGTTTATTGGTGATATTTTGGTTTATTCTAAAGTAAAGAGGAGCATGAAATCCATTTAAGGGTTGTCTTGAAAACCTTAAAAGAAAAGAAATTGTTTGGGAAATTCAGAAAGTGTGAGTTTTGGTTACAAAAAATTTCATTCCTTGGTCACATTGTTTCAAAAAAATGGCATAACTTTTGATCCTGCTAAAACAAAATTTGTTGAATAATGGCCAAGACCAACAAATATAACCGAGATTCATAGTTTTCTTGGTTTGGCAGGTTATTACCAGATGTTTTTTGAAAATTTTTCACAGTTATCTAGTCCAATGACTAAGTTAACTTGAAAAGGTGTTAAGTTCATCTGGAAAAAAGACTGTGATTATTGTTTTTAGTAATTGAAAATAAGATTGGTGAATGCTCCATTTTTGGCACTAGCTTCCAAAAATGGTGAGTTTGTTATCTACAGTGATGCTTCGTTGAAAGGACTTGGATGTGTCCTTATGCAGAATGGTCAGGTAATTGCTTATACTTCACGTCAGTTGAAACATCATGAGTTAAATTACCCTACACATGATTTGGAATTAGCTGCTGTTGTTTTTGCTTTAAAATTTTGGAGGCATCATTTGTATGGAGTGAAGTGTGTAATATATACTGATCACAAAAGTTTGAAGTATATATTCACTCAGAAAGAATTGAACATGAGACAGTGGAGGTGGTTGGAATTAATCAAGTATTATGATTGCATGATCCTTTATCATCTGGGGAAAGAAAATAAAGTGGATGATTCTTTGATTCGAAAAAGTAATACTTCATTAACCATGCTACGTTTGGAACGAGATCCTTTGGTTTTTGATTTGATGAAATTTGGCATAGAAGTTCTTGTTGCAGGAAATTCTTCTGTTTTGTTTCAGGTGTCAGTGAAATCATCTCTATCATACAGAATTAAGAAAGCACAGAAAGAAGATAGTGAGTTGTAGAAAAATGTAGAGTTGGTTCAGAAGGGTAAGTTACCTGAATTTAACATTGATAATGATTGTGTTTTGATATTTGTAAAGAGATTATTTGTTCCTTGTGATTCACTATTGAAGAATGAGTTGTTATGTGAAGCTCATAGTTCTCCGTTTTCAGTTCATCCTAGTAGTACTAAGATGTATAGAGATCTTCGGGAGTATTACTGGTGGGATGGAATGAAAAGAGATATTGCTGATTTTATTGTGAAGTGTTTGACTTGTCAGCAGGTTAAAGTAGAGCGACAGTTACCGAAAGGAATGCTTCATCCTTTAACGGTGCCAGAGTGGAAATGGGAAAATATATCCATGGACTTTGTTGTGGGATTACCAAAGACATCTCGAGTTAATAATGCAATCTGGGTTATAGTTGACCGATTGACTAAATCTGCTCATTTCCTTCCTATTAGAGATACTTTGTCTCTAGATCAACTTTCTCGGTTGTATGTTAAATAGATAGTCAGGTTTCATGGAGTTCCCCTATCTACTGTATCTGATAATGATCTCAGGTTCACTTCTAACTTTTGGAAAGGCCTTTAGAAGTCGTTGGGTACTGAATTAAATTTCAGTACAACGTTTCATTCGCAATCAGATGGGCAGTCAGAACGAACAATTCAGACCTTGGAAGATATGTTACGTGCTTGTTTGATGGATTACCAGGGAAGTTGGGACCAAAATCTTTCTTTGGTTTAATTTTCTTATAATAATAGTTTTCATTCCAGTATACAGATGGCTCCATTTGAGGAATTATATGGAAAGCATTGTCTAACTCTAGCTTTTTGGGATCAAGTAGGTGAGAGGAAGCTGATGGGACTAGAATTGGTAGAAGAGATGGAATAGAAAGTTTGGTTGATTCAAAATCACATTATAACAGCTCAGAGTAGATATAAAAGTTATGCAGATAACCAGAGGAAGGATCTTTCTTTTGAGGTAGGTGATCGTGTCTTTCTCAAAGTTTTTCCATGGAAAAGTGTGATGCATTTTGGTAAGAAGGGAAAGTTGAGTGAAAGGTTTATTGGACCTTATGAAATTCTGAAGAAATTTGGATCAATTGTGTATAGAGTGGATTTACCTCCATTTTTATCTCAGGTACACAATGGTTTTCATGTTTCGATGCTGAGAAAGTATATACCAGATCCATCTCATGTTTTGAGCCCAGAGGTAGTTCAGTTGGAAGAGAATCTCTCTTATGAAGAACAACCAGTCCAGATTCTTGACCGTAGAGAGAAGGTGTTGCGGAATAAGGTAATTTACCAGGTAAAGGTTTTGTGGAAAAACCATATGTTTGAAGAGGCAACATGGGAATCTGAAAATGCTATGAGGGATAAATACCCCAACTTATTTTGATAAGTGAATAAAAATTGTGAGGACGCAATTCCTAAAAGGGGGGAAGGATGTAACATCCCAGATAAATGAAGAATAAGAAATATTTCATATTTATTAATATTTGTGAATTAAATATTAATTTTACTTTAAAGGTGTTTCTATGTTCGATAGCGTACCTGATATGCAACAACAGGTTTCTTTGGAATCTTACGTTGCACACTAATAATATAATATTATTATTTTAAATGGTAGTTAACTCCTAGTCGTTGTATTGGTGGGAATAAAAAAAACTAACTAAAATATGATTATACATGATTGTTAAAAGTATTTACATTATACAATAAAAATTTAGAGGCTTAAAATGTGAATAAATCTAATTTTAAGCATAATTTACATTAAAAGGACGATTTATCGCCTTTTAATGTATAGCCCTCTTTAAATATAGTTTTGGTCACTTTATTACATTCTAATTGACCAAATAAAATCCTTCTTTAGACTAGGGACATCAAAATGTACTTTGTGTAAATTTTTGGTATTTTTCTGATAAAGTTCATTTTTTAATGAATAGTGAAAAATATTATATTTTAATTAAAAAGTGCCTTTTAATCTAATTTATTTATATGGTTAGATTTTATTTTTAATTTATTTTAAATTGAAATTAAAATATATTTTTACCATTTAATCCAATTTTGGTCATTGGAACTAATTTCACTTTGAAATTGGACATAAACAAATGTCAATCTTTTGATAGTTTTTTTTTTGGTAAAGCCTCCGTCAAGGACCGAAGCACCATTTATTAATTAAATAAGAAAAAATTTACATGAGACGAAAGGATGGGATCTTATTAAAATATCTTTCAAAGAGGTGAAATAAATCAGCTGGCAGCACATCCAGCCAAGTCATGCTCTGGTGAACACCTTTGTTGGCAAGGGCATCAGCAACAGCATTCGCTTCCCGGAAGGCATGTGTGGCAATGTAGTCAATTTCCTGTAGTGAATTCAGGAAATTCATCCAAAGCGTAGTGAGTGTCCAGGTGATATTAATTACTCCATTCCAAATGGCTTAAACAATGGTGGTAGAATCACTTTCAATCCAATGTTTTTGCCATCCTCTTTGCAGTGAAAAATCAACAGCATGTATGACTCATGGCATATCCGCTTCTAGGGATGAGGTAGTCCCACACCCACTGTAAAAGAAACCCTGGAACTGGTCAGTAGAATCTCTAAAAATGGCCTCACATCTGGCAGGTCCATGATTTCCTTTTGAGGCACCATCGACGTTCACTTTAATCCAACCCGGCATCGGAGGTTGCCAGAAAACTTCAAAGAGGTTCCTGGTCTTCAGGAAAATACCCGGGACACGGATACGTCTGAGGACCTCGAAGTCGCCAATATAATTGTTGCAGTAGTCTTTTTGAATTGAGGAAGCTTCATGTATCACAATGAGAATTCGAGCTTTTCCTGCATTGAGACTGAATGAGTGCTTATTATGGATAAGGTCGTTTCTTACATACCAGATTTCATGAAGGAGTTCTGCCACTGCCGCAAGAAAAATGTTTTTAACTTTCTGAGAGGCTTCATGTTTAGTACATTTCTTCAAAAGCAAACAAATCGGGTCAGATAAGGACCATGAGAAATTAAATAACTCAAAAATGTAATTCCATAAAGTCGAGGTCGTAGCACAAGACAAAAAAAGATGATCAAAATCCTCCCTGTGCTGATTACACAAATGACATTTAGAGCATAGTTGAATGCCAAAGGCTTGAAGGAAAGTTTCAGTGGGAAATCTATTGTGAGCAATGCACCAAATGAGGGTGAACCTAGAGGGTCTAATCCAAGTCTTATTGAAGGTGCTCACCCATTTATAATTAGGTTCATTTCCAGAGAAATTGTGCATGTAGAAGTTTTTCGAGTCAAGGATGCCATTAGGAGCAGGTTCCCAGACAAGGAAGCCCCCAGAATTAGAGAAAGTGTAATTCTAAATGATATGAGCAATGTTGTTAGGGATGTCGTGCCTATGAAGCTTCATAACATATTTAATAGTATGGCTGGTGTCTTAAGGAGTGTTATTAGGAGGTAGCAAGGATATCAATGGATTACCCATCCAATTGTCACACTAGAAATTAATGTTGGAGTCAGCGCTGACCATCCATCTAGAATTAGCCATAATCTTCTTATACGAGTTTCTAATGGAGGGCCAGATCGAGGTGTTAATGAAATTAAAATTTCTTTTTAATAGTTTATTAAGGAATCTATGTTTTAAAAAATCATAGGCTTTGGAGTTGTCATTAATGAGACGCCAAGTGAATCTCGCTTGCAAGGCATCGTTAAACAATTTTAAGTTTTTGATGCCAATGCCTCCGTTATCAAGAGGTTTACAGCAGGTCTTCCATGGGATGGTGATGAGTTTCCTTTCAAAGATACTTCCTGTCCAAATAAAATTTTTTATGTAGGTATTAATTTTCTTGAAAGTACCTATGGGCCATTTATAAATCATGAGGGAGTAAACCAACTTTTCAACAATGGTTGATTTGACAAGACAGATTCTACTAGCCATGGAAAGGGATTTCCCCTTCCAAGTAGAGATTTTATTGATGATTTGATCAGTGATATTAGAGAAATAACAGGATTTAGGTCATCCCCATAAAATCGGTACGCCTAAGTACGTGAAGGGAAAGAAACCTTCTTTAATTCCAAGGTTACTGGTGATAGTAGTTTTCCTTCTAGTAGGGAAGTTTTTTCCAAAGAAAATATGAGATTTGTTCCAGGAAATGGTTTGGCCAGAAATGTTCTCATAATGAGAAATAGCTTTCTTAAGACATTGAATGTTTCTTTTATCTCCTTTTAAAAACAAGATAATATCATCAGCGTAAAGGAGGTGAGTGGGGACATTGAGGTTTCTAGCAGTTTGAATGGGTTTCAATTGATTTTGATCGACCAGATTATGAATGAGTCTGCTGAAGTAATCTTCCATGATAACAAATAGAATGGCCGAAAGGGGATCTCCTTGTCTAACACCTTTAGAAAATTTGAAAAAACCGAGAGGGGTTCCATTTATCAAGATGGAAATGATAGCAGATTGAAATAATGTCTTGATTCTCTTAATAAAAATATCATGAAAACCAAATTTTTTCAAGACTCTAAATATAAATCCGCAATCAATAGTATCAAAATCTTTTCTAATATCAAGTTTAATGGCAACACAACCCCCTCTATTTTTTTTATTAAGGGTGTTGGTACATTCTGAGGCAAGACAAATATAGTCTTGGATGGATATACTTTTGATGAAACCAATCTGATTCCATGAAAAAATTTTGTTGCAAATCGGGACCAATCTATTGGAAATGATTTTGGTAATGATCTTGTAGAGGGTATTGATAAGATCAATCAGTCTACATTGATGAATTTCAGAAGAATTTTCAACCTTAGGTATTAAGATGATAAATTGAGCATTGATACCCTGAGGGAGAGATCCGTGAGTGAAAAAGGACCTTACCAGTTTACAAACATCTGAACGAAGGATGTCCCAGTGTTTTTGAAAGAAACCATTGTTAAAACCATCCGGTCCAGGGGCACTATATATCTTTAAACTAATGACGGTGTCTTTAATTTCATGCTCCAATGGAATAGATAAGAGAGAGTCATTGTCTTTCTCATCCACCATAAAGGGAATAATATTGGGATTGAGATCAATATTGATCTCAGGTCCATTGAAATGTCATTAAAGTAAGAGACAACATGATCCGAGATGGCCTCTTTTGAGTCAATGATCAAGTCATTGTGGATCAGTTTGGTAAGAGGTCGATTGGATTTTCTGGTTCTTTGAAGAGAGTTATAAAACTTAGTATTTTTATCCCCATCAGCCATCCATTTAGTCTTAAACATTTGTTTCTGAATGTTATCCTTAAAGGTGAGTAAAGTGTTTAGCTTAAGAGCTATATTGACCTCCAGTTGAGGGTCAAGGCTAAAATCAGAGTTGGTGCTATGATTTTGTATTTTATTAAGCTCATCTTCAAGAGAGGTGATGTTAGAATCCATTTGAAAGCTCTTGGTTTTACACCAGCCTTTGAGGGACTGTTTTAAGATTTTCAGTTTGAAAATACATTCAAAAGAGTCATGATGATGATTCATAGTATTCCAAGTGTTATTAATAAAAGTGACATAGTCAGGGTCAAGATACCAAGCATTGTTGAATTTAAAAGGAAGGGGAATTCTGCGTTCATTAGAAAGGGAGCTGAGTAATATGGGATGATGGTCAAAATTAAGTCTGGGTAGTGTTATACTAGAGAAATTATCCCAAATTTCCAGGGCATTCATGTTAAAAAAGGCCCTATCTAGCTTACTGGAAACTGTTTTATTATAATTTCTTCTATACCAAGTATATTTCACTCCAGTAAGGTTAACTTCAAAGAGATTACAATCTTCAATGGCGGATCTAAATTCTCTTGTGGATATAGAAATATGTGAGGGTCCAATTTTTTCAGTGGGACTAAGAATAGCATTGAAGTCTCCACTAATCACCCATGGATCTTGAATAGAGTTAGCCATGTCAAGATGATCATGCCAAATATTCCTTCTTTTTTGATACCTATTATTGGCATAAACCATCGTGCAAAAGATGTGATGATCATTCCAGATAAAATCACAGGTGAAATGTTGTTTATAGGTTTTAAAAACATTGATGTTTTGTAGGGAATTGTGATAAAAGATCCACATAGAGTCCATCAGAGGACCATTTTTTTAGGATCCTAATAAATTGTAATGAAGAGAGCCAAGTCTCATGAAATTAGAATTGAAGTTGACTTTGGGTTCAGAGATGGAAAACAGCTGAGGTTTATGAGTGTTTAAGAGCCTCCTAAGAGTTGTGGAGGTGTCATTGTTGGAAATGCCTTGACAGTTCCAAAATAAAAGATTCATTATTACTTATGTTTTGGGTTAGGACCCCTTTTTTTGGACTTCCCATAATCCTTCTTCCTCTTAGATCTTATAACATGAGGGGGAGTAGATTCTGATTTTTTATCAATTGATTTGACATTGGAGGTTGAAAAGTTAACCTTAGCAGGCTCAGCAGTAGAAACCGAATCAGAAATAGCAAGAGTTACAGGTTGGGTAGAACAGTTCTGAGAGTGTTCTGGATCTGTTTCATGAACAGGAGGTTCCATTGGGGTTGGTCCAGCATTAGTAGTCAAGGAAAGTGTCAAAATTTCAGGATGAACAACATTAGGTTGTGGGTATTTAGCCAAGTGAGTGGGGGGTCATCCAGCATTTTCTTTCTAGGGAGAGAAGCAGGAGTAATCTGTCTAGAGACAGGGTCTTTCTGCCCCAAAGGAGGTGTGGATACCTCATTGTGGGGGTAACTGGGCAAATGTAATACATGCATGGATTTATCAGTAGAGGAGGATTTAGGAACATGCAAATCAGAGAGTGATTCAATAGGCGCAGTGTTGACATTTGCCTCAATCTGCATGTTTGAAGCAGAATATACAGCCCGAATAATCATATTAGATTTTTCTGGGACAGTGATATGGGTTTTATCAGCAGAATCATGAACATCAAAAAGAGTTTCGGTAGGAACAGTGTTGAGGTTCTCATTGATATGTATGTCAGAAACAGAATTTTTAATCTGAGCAGTCATATTAGAGTTTACACAGGCAGTAGCATTGCTTTTATCAGTAGAATCATGCAGATTGATAATTGTGTTACGTCGATCTGATGATTTTTCCATGTTACCAGGCAAAGCAGTGGAGTCATCTCGAATGTAGATCTCCTCTTTCTTGCTCCCTAGAACATTCAGTGATTTGAAATCTATCCCAGCCCCATCCAGAATAGAGGCAGTGTCAGAATTCTCAATGTTCCTACAAGAGTTCATCTTCAAAGAAGAGGCATTATGTGAAGAATCATTAGAAGTCAAAAGGGGGGAAGGGGGGCTTGTTGCTTTCAAGTGAAGATCCATTAACTTGCAGGTTATTAGAAATTTCAGCCACTATGTTTTCTTCTTCTTCCACTATTTTTCCCCATGATTTCCCCACAAGGGAGGTAAAGTTATTAGGCTTAATGACCCATACATCATGCTTCTTATTAGGGAGGTCAGTTTTCTCCATCATCGATTTTCCCTTCTTATTATGTTTGATTTCTTTCCAATCATTTGTAATAGGGGGGTCAACTTGCTTTCTAACCACTCTACAGTTAGCAAGATTGTGCCCTATTTGTTTTGATAACGAGAATTAATTTTAAAATTAATTAATGTCGCTTATATGTTTTGAATTTGTAAAAATAAACATCATTTTTTATTTCAGAATATCAAATATATCTTAGGCTTAATTTTTGGTATTTTTCTGAAAAACGTCAATTTTTGATGAATAGTGAAACCACTTAGTGGTAGTTAAAAAAACTGACTTTTTCTTTTAAATGAAATTTTACCACTTCTGTGAATTGAATTTCAAAAATCCGACATACATGTTTGTTATCAAGAAGTAAAATGTGGTTCATTAAGATGAAAATAATTTTTTTTGAATAGTAACTTTTGACTTTTATTTACCACGGTTAAAGGTAAATAGGGTAATTCAAGGTTAAAAATAATATTATAATAATTCAAAATTACCTTAACACTTGTCCAAACCTTATTGGTTGAGTCATTTATGACCATGTGCATCTTTGGGTCGATTTTGGGACCCCATGGAGCCACTTATGAAAGATAATGACACTTTAGATTAATTAATTTAATGTGAAGACAAAATTGACATTAACAAAAATCCTTTAGTAATTAATTTTTATATGGTGTTATATAAGTCCTATTTTCGACTGTAAATATTATTTGGAAAGATAAAAAGATTTCCTATATCATGGTATTTTTTTTATAATTTTTAGACAACAAATAAATTAAATTATTTATGACATAATAATGATGCAGTGTTTACCTCATTAATAAATCATTTAAATAAATAAGATGATAATGATTAAAATATTATCCAAAACATGTCCAATTATGATTGGATGATTTTATTTCGAACATGAGTCATCTTATCTTCATCTTTAATGATTTTTGGATCATTAGAAACCGAATATAATTATATAATAAAATAATAGTTTCACACTTTCTTAAAGAGCCCCTCCTCCCCCTTATAAAAGGAGACCACTTCTAACCAATTCCTCACACCTCTCAATCCATTTGGCTCGTCGAACCTCTTCCAAATTAATCTCCCAACATCCCTCTAATCCCCCTAGAAGCCTTACCTTATACATAAGGCACTTCAAGAAATCCTTTTGGTTCAAACCAAAGGAAGTTTCCTAAATTAAAGGTAACGATTTCTCTTAAATTGTTTTCTTTTATTTTACTTCTCCAACCACTAAAATCTTTTTTATTCCATTATTTTGTAAAAACACCATTATCCTCAATATAATAGGATGTTGTTATGATAATTATTCTAACTACACATGCACACACCTCCATCTAATGGGTGAAGAACATAATGTTTTTGTGGATGGAAAACTAACCCCTCACGAAACGATGATTGTTCGATTATCTTATACCGCCTCTCATGGTGGAAATTATGATGGAACTATATTTATATATGATATATATTATGTTTATTATTTCCTTATGATTCTGTAATTCCCAATTATATCACACCTTTATGGTTTCTATAGTGGGTAAATACGATAATCTCATTTGAGGAAGTGCGGACTACCGCCCCCTCAAAGTGATGTGATTCGTTAATGCCTTATATGGGATGTATAAAGGATTGATTTAATGATATTATATATGATATTATACTGTAATTATAATATAACTATGTATCATTATGTTTTAATTCCATTAAAATAAGAAATATAAATGAAAATAGCGTTCATGCGTACGTACGGCCTACCGTCTCCATGAACGGTGCATTTCATTTCTTACCTACAAATGTTATGTACTATTATAAATACATGTATATACTAGATATATATGATATATATGATATATTAATCATGAATATCATTATGGATATAATTTACTATTGACCACATGGACAACTTGTAAATATAACATGTTCATTTTTTACTCAAGTACCAAATATCGACAAAATGAACGTTATTAACTTAAATGGTTAAATAATGTTTATAAAATGGTAATAAGTGATATAAAAGGAATAATAAACTTTAAAAATGTTCTTAATCAAGTATAAATTAACTTTAGTTTATTATTCATGAGATTAAAGAATGATCGAGTCAAGTCGGACACAAGGTAAGGGACTTCGTCTCAATCTCCTTTCATTGAGGCATATTTTGTTTTAATACACGACATTCTTTTATATGTTGTATAAACACCCTTGACTTTTAAAAGGGAATATTTTTTTATAAAGTGTTTTACTAAACGACAAAAATAATGTTCCTTTTAACGTAAGCAGTGACAATGACCTTTTCCGCCACTGTGAGTATTATTTGATCTTTAGCTTCCTCAACAAGCTGTAATGTTTTTAAAAGAAAATAAATACCATATACTCTTTTATGTATTTTGGTATTGAAAATGGTTTTTATAATGGATTTTTTATGCCAATATATTTAAGTGATATATTGTGATTGAAATGTGGAAATGGTTTCTTTCCTGTATATTTGTTTTATGTCTTATGATTTTATAATGGTACTTGGACATTTGACGGGTGGTTACGTGATAAACCAAATAACGGGTGGTGCCGTGAATACCAAGACGGGTGGTTATGTTATAACCTCCAATGCATTGGGTATGGAATTCAGCCGTATGGCTATTCCATTTAGCGATATGTGTGGAAGTCGACCATATGGTTATTCCATTTAAGTATGATTATGTCCCAAGTTACCTTTATTATGTTATGTGTTCTTTATATGGGTTTTATGGTAATATTTTGGTTACAAAATGGGTAAGTAATGATCTTTTATTCTGTGAAGAGTATTTACTACTTCATAAAGGTGAAAAGTATTACTTATGTTAAAGTATTCATGGTTTACTTGTTGTTTTGAAAAACTAATAGTTTTCCTTCTTTGTTTTATAACCCTTACTGATCTTTTTATGCTCATCCCAAGTTTTGAAATGTTTTCACAGGACTTAAAGATGATTAGGGTCAAGGATGGGATCAAGTAAAAGTCATGCTGTCTAAAACAAGGAACTATACATGACCCTTTTTTTCAAGATTTTTTATTTTATGAAAAAAATGGAAACTGTGTAGATATGTCTACCTTGTAATATTTTGAGATGTAATAGTTATGTCCTAATTCTCTAAAACTCTAAACCTGAAAAGATCCTCAATGTGAATTATTCATTTAATTCAATATTATGTAATGTTAAAGGTCGGGTCCTTATAATATGGGAGGATCAATTCAAGTCAAAATTTCCTAAGAATTGGGGGGGAATTTTTCCTATGTAGGTATGACCCAAACACGGGAAATATGGTGCCTATATTTTTTGGTTATACGACTAGGACTGAGGTATTATTAAAATGATAGGTGATACATGGCCTACCAAACCAAGGTCATTTTGGTATACTTCAAACATAAGGGAAGGAATCATAAACCATGGTCTTGGGGGTTCTCAAATCATGAGAAAGGATATGGGACAAATATGTGAGGGGTGACTATGGACTGATTTGAATCGCATGTTCCAAAATAATGTCATTAATGCTTATGAGGAAAAAAAGGATTATCCTGAGGGCAAAGTTACCACTAGTTGAAAAACCTATTTTGTGGGATACTTTATGAAAAAACAACTAGGTCATGTTACTACATAGTCAAATAGTGTAATCCTATAGCTGAAAACCCCATTTTGTGGATGAATTTATGCATATCCAACTAGGGCGTGTTATTTCATAGTTAGGAAAAGGAGTCCTTAGGTGTCAGAAATTCTATCTTCAGGAGCTGTAAAAATATTATGAAGATCCCAGAGTTTCCAATATTAGGAGTATTATGTGTGTAAAGGATATGTATTAGCATAAAGGATATGTTTTTACTGATATTATCCATGATGTTTAGAATCCTTTTCAAAGATTTGACCCATATGTAGGAGGGAGATATCTTCATTTCCTTGGTGGAACCCCTAATGAGGGGACCTAAATTTAAGAGCTCCTATTTGGATTTTTATTTGTACAAAAGATAGGGGTACTTATTTTTACCACATGGATGGTACTAGGACATGAGGCCTAGGTGTCACTATATATCTCACTGGGATAAGAATCAATCCATGCATAGTTCTTGAGGTGCCATGTAGTTTAAATTCATGTTTTTAGGACATTATCCATACAATTTAATGTCATGCGGTAAGGACAAAGGTTAATCGGCATGAAAAGGGAATATTATGGATATACCAGGATATAGGATTTGGGCATCACTACGTATCTTTTTGAAGAAAGAATCAATCCATGCATATTTCTAGAAAATATTTTCCAGACCGATTGAATTCATGTGTAAATAAAAAGTGGTTTTTTTAATATGGTCTCACGCATGGGGTGAGACACCATATTGAATCCTATTATGTAGATCTTACTCATAAATGGGAGAGTGAGGGAATTTCCTATATTATGTTGTGGTTGGGACCAAGATTGAAGATCTGAACATCACTACATATCTCATTGGGATAAGAATCAATCCATATGTATTTCTTGAGGAATCCATGTAGTTTAAAGTCATACAGTAAAGATATATGGTGTTCCATTTAAGGTCTTGCATTTATTTCCATGATAACCTTGATGTGAATTGATATGCCTTACTCATGTAGGTAAATTCTTTAGCAAAACTCCTAAGCCCACGTGATATATTCTCAGTGTGAGAAACAAGGAGTATCAAAGGTTTTTTCCACCACACAAAGGAGATACAAGGAAAGGATAGGGGAATTTATATTTTGTAGTGGTTGGAGTAGGATGTGAGATCTAGGCATTTATACATATCTCATCAAAATGAGGATCACGCCTTACGTAGTTCTAAAACCCCATGTAGTTTAACGTAATGTGGTGAGGATGAATATAAAACAACATGAAAGAGAGGAAATGTTGTGGCTAGGCCTAAGGATATAAATATTTGTGTCACTGCATATCTCATTAGGATGAGAATCAAGACACACATAGTTATAGAAAGATCATGCAGTTTATCATCATGTAACAAAGATGTTAGTCATGCAGTTTAACATCTTTTGGTATGGATGTTGGTCACCTGACATGGAAAGGAGTATTGCAGCTAGAATAGGGGATAGGACACGAGCATCACTACATATCTTACTGGAGAAATAATCAAGACACACATAGTTCTTGAAAATAGTTCCCCACATCAATCAGGTTTTGACATGGGGAAAAGGGGGCTTTGAAATTTTCTAGAATTATGGTTGGGCCTAATACATGAGGTATAATCATCACTACATATCTCATTGTAATGAAAATCAAGCTATACATAGTTTTGGAAATTTTCTCTATGTAGTTCTGATTCGTACATAGGGAAAAGGGGATTTTTTATTATGTCTAAACACAAAATGGAAGGTTCGAGTGTCACTACATATCTCATTGGAATGAGAATCAAGCCACACATAGTTCTTGAATAAAGGTTTGGTATGGTGCCTACACTGAATATTGTGATCTACTCAAACACTCTTCTAAATCAATTTTTTTGTTATTTTTAAAATCCACTTTACGGTTAATTGGTAACCTCACAACAACCAGATTCAAACCAAACCACCATATTTCAAAAACAAGAGATCAAACAACAAAGGATCCCAATTTTTATATTCAAATTATCCATGCATCTATCCCATCATCACCAAAACACCACATGTTATGAACCCTTGAGCAGTGATCCACCTTGAGTTGTGCCCCCTAACAGATGAGTTCACCATTTTTCCTCCACATCATTAAAACAAAACTGCTAGACATCGACCCACCATAGATTTAGACCACCATCACAGAAGGCACTAGTCTGCCTGTAGAAGCTGGCCACCGAAAATTTCCATCACCACTGTTAAGGAAACCATCATCACTTCCATGAAACACCATCATTTCAATTGAAAAAACATTAAAACAAAACACCATATGACTTTAGTACCTTCATCAATGAGATAAAGAAGAAAACTAGTCACCCTCCTGGATACCCAAATCCATTTGAACAACACATCTTAGAACCTCCTTAAATACCACCCTACCAGACTGGTTGGGAAGGGAGTGCTAGACTAAGACGTCATAGTAGAGTTGAGTGGATGGAGGCCTCACTATAGTATCACACTGGAGACCACATCATCATAATCGAGGGAGAGAAATACCACACTCCAACATCAAAAACATTAAACCATCAATAGAAAAAAAATATTAACCATCACCCTAAATCACTTCCTCTCAGAATAAGAAGGAACCCAACAACACATCACCAGTCCAAAAACCATCCCATAGAAAAAATGAAATAAGAACAAAAAAGGTGAGAAAAAACCAAATGAAAAAAGGAACACATCGCCAGGAAGAATCACTGAACCCATAAAGTAAAGGATCAAAGTGTAAGAGAATAAGAAAACAGTTCTAACAAAGAAAATGATCCAAAACTAAATCCATCCCTCTCCAGCACCATCCCAAGTTGACCTGAATCCTACATCGAGCCTGGCCAAAATGGAGTCGGTCATGATGGGTTGTCCAAAAAGGGTAGTGTAGAAAAATGACACTAGATTTTACCACCAACATCGACCCAAACTATTTGAAACACCATCACATAGACCCAGAATAGAGGTATGATGCACAGGGTTAGGAAAAAAGAGGGGTAGTGAGAGACGCATGATATCCACACCAGTGAGCAGCATCAGTCAAGAATGGGTAAAGAGAAAGCAATAGAATGATGATAATATAGAAATGAGTGAATTGGAGAGTGAAATACCCACCAAAAAACTATAAAATCCTAAGAGGAGGGGGGAGAAGAAGCTTAAGGATCATCGGGAGTGCTAGGAGCATAAGGCAAGAGTGGAGGCATCCTATGGAACCTTGATCTACTCAAACATGGATCAAAATGTTGTGTAGTTTTACATTGGGAAACAAGGATTTGAATCATGCAGTTTAAAATCATATGGTCAGGACGATATGATACATAGTTTAGAGTCTTATGGCTTGGACTATATATAGTGATGTATAGTTTAACATCTTGTAGCTAAGATGGGTGTTGTTCCTTTTAAGGTCATATGACAAAGACAAACTATTCATTTTAACATATTGAAGATGAGATGGGCATCATGTGATTACATGAAATATTTCTTTAGAAACCTCACATTGGTTTGGGTCGTAATGATCTCTCTATCCATTGAGATTAAAGAATAATATATATTGGAGTGGACCTTGTGTATGGAGTAAGGCACCTCCCACTTTAGTTCAAGGTTTGGAGGCTTATTTCTTGGTATCATTGGAGTCCTAAGGACCAATAACAGTTCTCCTTTAAGGAATGAATGGAGGTGTACCTTCTTGTTAAAGGCTCACGTTATCCAATTTTGATAGACTTCCAAATGATTCAAGGTGTGAAATATTTTCTCATCAAGCCTCTCCAATTCATCCAGAAATTTCTAGGATTTCTCATCTATGGAAATCTAGTCACAGATTTTAATATAGAGTGATGGTAATCAGACCTCAATGGGTAGGCCTACTTCTATTTTGTATACTAGTGAGTATGGGGTCACCCATGTGGTTGTATGGGTTGTAGTCTGGTAATCTCATATGGTATGCAAGATATTTTTAGGCCAAGACTTTTTATCTTTATCCACTATATTCTATAGTATGTTCGATAGGGTCTTGTTAAATGCCTCTATATATCTGTTGGCAACTGCATGGTAGTAGGATGAATGGTTTGATTTGATATTGTACTCCTGATATAGATTCTCCACCTTATCAGAATAGAAATTGGTTTCATTATCTATTAGTACTGTATGGGGGACATCAAATCTGGTAATGATGTTAGATTTCACAAATCATATAGTGCTTTTGGCCCCAACTTCTTTTAGGGGTATTTCCTCTTCCCATTTGAATAAGAATGCAGTAGCAGTTAAGATGTATTTTAACTATTTGGCCTTAGCTGGAGGGTATGGCCCCAAAATATCCATTCCCTATATGAAAAATGTTCAAGAGTATTTTATTGTATGTAGAAACTATGTGGGTTTATGGATAAAGTTTTCATGCACTTGGAAGGAATGACATTTCTTTGTTAATCCTGTAAAATCTTGTGTTATAGTGGGTTAGTAGTACCCAAGCCTTTGAATTTGATTAGAAAGTATGTATCCTAACTGGTGGGAACCATAGGCCCCCAAGTGTACTTATTTCATGATAGCATTATTCTCTTCTCTATCAATACATATAAGAAGGAATTCATCAAATCCTCATTTATAGAGGACTTTCTAGTGATTTTGGTCATCATAAAGAGTGAAGTTAGTTTCTCACCATCATATTTTCTCCTTTCTAGCACTATCTAATAAGAGTACTTCATTATGAAGGTAGTACTTGATTGGTATCATCCATATAGTGGTAGGACCATATGGATCATGGATAGGAATGACTTTATTAATCTCTTATGTTATGACCATAACAAAAGGTGAGACCATTCGGTGATGTGCATTGCTGATGAATATTTCATCTCGTTTTGGATCTTCCAAAGGCATAGTTGTATTTTCCAATGAATATTCCTGGTAATTCTATGATCATGGGACATGAGTCAATTTTGGATCTGAGGGGAACTCTTCCATTAACCCTTAGACATAGCCAGGCAGGGGAACTAGATCTTCTTTTTTAATATCATAATCTCAATTGATATATTTGATCACCAACTTTGAATCACCTTTCACTTCCAAATGGTCCACCGGTATTTGGAGTACCAGTTCCCAGCCTGCAATGAGGGCCTGATATTCCACCTCATTATTAGTACAACCTTCTAATAATAGTAATGAGTAAGGTAAAAATGTCTTCACAAGGGAAATGAGCATGATCCCTAAACTAAAATTTTTGATCTTAGGGTCTTCCATTCTCCTACCTGTTGGGATTCTGGATGCATAATCAAAATAAATTTCCCATTTTGGGGGGCCTCCTTGAATATAGAATATATCCTCATCTAGAAATTCAGTATTCACTGATGTTGTTTCAGTATATGGGTGTTCTGTAAGGAAATATACCAAGGCATGTCCTTTCACTACTTTCTGAAGCATGAATTGTATATCAAACTGCTACAGAATAACCGTCCACCATTACCGAAATCTTGTCAACATAGGAAGGTTTATGATGTATTTGAGCGGGTTTTTGTGAGAGACAAAATATATCTCATGGTGTTGTAGGTAGTACCTTAGTTTTTAAACCACAAAGATTAATATTAGGCATCTCTTCTTGATATATGAATAAAAAGTCTCAACATTGATCGTGGTTTGATTGAGATAATAAAGGTTTTTTTTCATTCCCAGCATCATTATTTTGTCCAAGAATGGTGCCTAGTGATCACTCCAAGGCCGTCACATATAGAATGAGGGGATTTGCCTCAACAGGTGGAATTAATACAAGTGGTGTTAATAGGTGTTTCTTGAGGTTTTCACATGCTTCCTGATAGTCACTGGTCCACTAATATGTGACCCCCTTCTTCATCAGTTTGGTTAAGGTCAAACACTTGCCTATAAGGTTTCCTATGAAGCCTTGAATGTAGGATAAGTGTCCTTAAATTCCTCTAAACTATTTAAGGTTTCAAGGAGGTGAAATTCTAAGGATATATTTTATTTTCTTAGGGTCAACTTCAATTCCACGATGGCGTATGATGAAGCTGAGAAACTTTCCTGAGGTTACCCTGAAAGCACATTTTAAGGGGTTCATCTTCAGGATATGTTTTCGTAGCTTGTTGAAGATGGTCTCCATGTCATCCAAGCATTTAGAACATTGTCAGGAATTAACCATTATATTTTCAATATATCATTTAACAAACATACCAAAAAGGGTTTGAAGATGCGATGAATGGAATGTTGGTATGTGTCACCAACATTCTTTAAACCAAAGGGCATTAATCAAGAGTAGAATGCTCCCTGGGGAGACCTGAAGGTAGTGTATTCTTCATATTTTGGGGCAATAAGAATTTTTTTGTACCCTTAATAGACATATATTAAGGAGAGGTCTTGATAACCAGCTATCACATAAAGCAAAATTTCTATTATTGGAACTGGGAATTCATCTTTTGTAAAGTGACAGTCAAGATCTCTAAAGTCGATGCAGACCCTGATTTCACAATTTTTCTTCTTTACTGGGATGATATTGTCTAGGCATCTCATATAATAAACTTCTAAAATGAATTCATCCTTGATTATTTTGTCTAGTTCAGTCTCAATTTTGGAGGTGTGAGTTGGGTGTGTTTGTTTTCAAGCCTATTTGTATCCCCGATGGTCTTCTGGAAAACCCAAGTAATGGGTGGAAACCTTAGGATCAAGGCTTGGAATATTTTTTTAATTCAAGGAAAAAACTTCCTAGTGTTTCTTAAAGAAGTAAGTATATACCTCATACTATTTGTAAGTCATGGACGTACTGATCAAAGTGGGTCATGTATCTTCATACATACCCATATTTATTTCTCTGAGTTCGTCAACAGTGGTGGAGAAACCTTCCTCAAATGCTGGAGGGGTGTCCTTGAGGTCTTCCTCTTCTTCCACTCCCTCATGATTTACATGTTCCTCCTATTCCTAAGAAGTAGGTGATGAAGTAAGTTTCTCAGATTTAGGGGAGGATTTGACATTTAGACATTCGGAGGATGAAGAAACTATTTCTGGATCAATTGATGGAATGAGTCATTTTTGGATATATTAAGGGGATATGAGGGACTGATAATAATAATATTCATTTATACCATTAACATGACAACTTCTTCCATTCTAGCTGATGGAACAGGGATTTTTTGAAGATTAGGGGATGTAATTAAGACATTTTTATCCAGACATTCATTACTGATCAGAGAGTTGACAACTTATCCAGTACTGTTAGGATTAGTTTTCATGATTGAAATCATATAAGTCACTGAATGTGTTCTTGAATTTAGGCTCACCCATTCGATTTGATTGATGGGTAGCACATACTCTGTACTGAGCTACTTGAAAGGATTAGTTGGGATCATCTCCAGACCATTTGGGACATTGATTCAAGTGACATTGTCAGTCAAGGACTATTTACCTTCCCTCTAGTATAATCTTGTGTTAATGTACTATGAATCACAGGATTTGAATAGGGATTTTTCACCATGAAATGTCCCAATTTGACCATCGATACAATATTTGATGCATTTGTGGTATGAAGAGGGGATAGTCACGTGTTTATGTAGCCAAGATCTTCCCAGTAGAATGTTAAAGTCCATATCATTCCTAATAACCATGAATTCTGATTCATACGTGAGATCCTAAAACTAAGTTCTGAGTTTTATTTCACCAAGAGTATTTTATCGTTATTTTAATATTTCTATAACATTAAAGTGGAGGGTACAAGTGAGATTCATTTAAACCTAGTTAACTAAGTGTTCATATTGGAATGAGGTTGACTTGTAAGTCATTATCAATGAAGTCTCATCGAATATCAATTCCATTTATCCTTCAAGATATATAAAAGGGTCTGACATGTCCCTGTATGATGGTTTCATCATCTTGGTCTATAAAAGAGATGATCATGTGGAATTTCTCAAGATAATTCTCTACACGATATACTTTGACAATATAAACCGTGACTAAAAATTATTGAGGGGTTGACAAGGCCTCTATGAGAGATTTTAGGAGGTATTTTGATAGATTCAGGTCATCCAGGATTGATAACTTGGCCAGAACCATGGTTAATTTCTTTAAAACATCATACTTCCCATCTAAAGTTCTATGATTTCTAGCACGGGGATTATCTTTTTCGTTTGACTTAAGAGCTCAAGTAATTTATGTGGATTGATGATCCCTTGGAATAAAAGCTGAATGTGCTTTTGATCTCAGTGGATTAGGTCGACTAGATTTGCCTAAATGCCAAGGTTGATTAGGTGATGACATATCCTCTAACCAGTATTCCAAGATGATGATGTTAGGGTAGACCTTTTCATGTGTGGGTGGAGTTCCTTGCTCTTTTTGAGCTCACTGGAGAGATCTCCCGTGAGTTTTGTACACGTAGATGGTTTGAGAAGGGACGTGGTTAGAGTAGTGGTTCTTAGCATGGTTGTGTATTCCCATGTATCCTCAACTCTGATAGCCTCTCATCCTAGTTCCCTAATCAAGTATAGGGAATTTAGGTTCATAATCATGATCATCATCTTATAATAGATTCATTAAGTGAATAACATTAATAGAACCAAAGATCAACTCCTCATCTGATGGAAATTCCACCTGGTGGGTTGAACCTTGTTCTATCATTTGGTGAGGCAGGTCCCATTATTCTGGGAATGTAGGCATGAAGTCCTCTAAATTAAAAGAGAACTTCGTCCTTAGAACAGGATCATCTTCCTACATTTTCATCTTTCTCTTCCAACAATGTCACTTTTTTTAAGATTGGCCTTCAGAGGAATGTGATATTGAAGGGGTCGGTTGTGTCATAGTAGAAGTGGTCGAGGGAAAAATTGTATATTTAAACTATACTTGGAGGATATAATGAGTCTGTTTGATCATATTTTTAACCATCTAAGTCACTAAACTTTTGCGTACTCTTGCTTTTAACCTACTGTAATTCATTCTCCTCCTCTGAATTGGTGGTAGAAATATATATTGTATGGGAAGGTGTCTTTCTTAGCTTCACTTTCCCATAGTCCACCATTTTTGAAGGATTTATTTGAAAAAAAACAATCTTGTATGTTGTTAACTAGTTATTTATGTTATAGGAAATAGTTCTGGAGATATTTTTCACCACCCTTATTGGGTTTCTTGGGCTTTGGAAACTTGATCAAGTTGTTTTCCAATGTTGTGATGAAGTAGCCAGGGACTTGGTCACTCTGAAAAGGATAAAACTTGTTTTTTATCTCCTTGAATTGTTTTCTAATCTTCTCTATTTGATAATAATTATAAGGTGAGCATTGTTTTTTATGCTTAGTGTTGGTCGGAGTGGACACTCAAGAGGGGGGTGAATTGAGTTCCAATTAAAATTTCTGCTAAAAACAATTTCTATTAAAATCCCCCAATTTCAAAACAAATTAAACTGTAGTGAATTTATACAGATTATAAAGGTTCAATTAGTTTCTCAAAGATTGATTAATTCTCAGCTAACTTAATCTTATGATTAAATTAACTTTTGAAACTAACTTACTGGTTTATAATAAATATAAACACTTGCGAGTTTAACTATCAAAGTAGCTTTGAAGATAAATTATATTTCAAAGTAATAGCAGCAGAATATGAAATAAATGTAAATAGTATGGATATAGGTTGTAACTAAAAACACAGGAGTTAACCAAGAGGTTCAGTCTCAAGCTGAGACTTAGTCCTCTCAAAATTTATATAAAGTGATCCACACCCTGGATCTAGGTTAACAACAGTGATCACACTGTTCAGGTCAAGAGACCTCTACCACAGTTATACGTGGGATAACAAACAACAGCTCAAAGCTGTCCATGTCACACTCGACCTCTACCACTATCCACAGTGGGAAATAAAGTATGTAAAGATTGTGAGTGAGGATTTACAAATCCTCCAGTTAAGGTTCAGGAGACAGTGTGTGTGTAATAATTAACAGGCTACACACACTGCTCGTAATGCAAATACTAAATCACTTAGAGCAAGATATAGAGTTTAGAATGGCTCTGGTGATTGCAGTGCAGCTCTGAACTCCTTTGGATTTGATCAGAAATGGTTCTGAGTCCTTCTCTGGTATTTTTCTGAAAAACAGAGTATCATTTCTTCTTTTAGTGCTTCCAGGTTCAGCTTGGTTATCGGCTCAGAAAATGAAGTGTTCTGTGTAGTTCTTCTTTAGCATAGATTTCTCGATGTATGCTCTGTGTTCTGGAGTCTGGTAGTAGTAGTCTTGTGAGTGCAAGTTCTCCAGCTGTTCTTGGCACGTTTTGAGCTTGATCGCAAGTGTGTTATGTGTGCTCGATCTCTTCAAGTCTCTTGTCTCACTTACTTTCACTGATACATACATGATGTCTTTTATGCCTTCTTTTCTTTACTGAGAAGAAGGAATGATTATATGCTTTTCAATCGTACTTGGTACGGTTTCCTGAAATGGCAACATAAATCATTTAATAACATTAAATGCATCAAAAGTAACAAATGTAGCCGTTAGTGTAATAAACAAATAGTGTCGAAGATATAGGATTTGACTCCGTAGTTCATTATAGGTAGTCGTTTGTTTGTAGACGTGTATGGTTGACTCTATCTAGGATCTTCCATCGGTAGCTCTTCAAACTCTTATCGGTGGCTCTTATCGGCAGCTCTTATCGGTATCTCTTATTGGTAGCTCGATGAACTTAGTTCCATCGGTTTCTCTTGGATTTCAGTAGCTCTATGCGTCGGTAGCTCTGTTCATCGGTAGCTCTGGATATCGGTAGCTATCCGTCTATCGGTAGCTCTGGTTATCGGTAGCTCTGTGCATCGGTAGCTCTGGCTATCGGTAGCTATCCGTCTATCGGTAGCTCTGTGCATCGGTAGCTTTGTGCATCGGTAGCTTTGTGCATCGGTAGCTCTATGCATCGGTAGCTCTGGATATCGGTAGCTATCTGTCTATCGGTAGCTTTATGCATCGGTAGCTCTGTGCATCGGTAGGTCTGTGCATCGGTAACTTTGTGCATCGGTAGCTCTATGCATCGGTAGCTCTGGCTATCGGTAGCTATGTGCATCGGTAGCTCTGGCTATCGGTAGCTCTGTGCATCGGTAGCTCTGGCAATCGGTAGCTCTGTGCATCGATAGCTCTGTTCAGGTCAGTGATACACTTGACTGTCTTATGTAAAACACATCTAATTCACTTAGAATCATTTCAAAACTTATATAAACATGGATAATCGAGATTAACATAAATCAGAAATTATTTTAACATTATTATTAACTTGATCGTCGATTTGGAAGAATTAAAGTGTAGATCAATAGTAATTGAGAATATCATAATATATGAACGCATAATTGGGATTGTCAAAACATATGAATACAAGATTGGGATTATCAAAACAGGTGAGTTCAACAATCTCCCCCTTTTTGATAATCACAACTTATGATATGGCCATTTTAAGATAGTGAGAATATAGTATTAGATAGTATAACATTAATGTTCAATTTTCTCAAAGAAAACAGTATCAGAGGAAAGAGGAAATAGTAATAGAAATATATAGATCAAAAATTATCATAGGTAGAATTAAATACAATAGTATCAGAGATAAGGTTTGAAATAATTAGTACCAAAGAAGGAAATGTAAGAAATAGTATCAAAGGCTCCTCCTTTGATCATATTTCTCCCCTTTTATATTTCTCCTTTTATATTTCTCCTTTTATATTTCTCCCCCTTTGTGATAATCAAAAAGTGGGAAACCAAACATAGAAAACTGATAAACTGAGATAGTAAAAAGAAATGCATTTGTATTAGATCAGACAAAAAATTACATAAACAGAATAGAGAGAAAAAAAACAGGATTCCTATCAAACAGCCTTGCCAATGTATCAATCCACATCTTCAATGTGAGATTTTCCCTTGGGATCAGAAGAGAATTCAGGTGTGGAGGATACTGGGGAGGACTTTGGAATTCCAGAAATGATCAGAGGAGGCTGAGCAACTGATACAGTGTCGGGCCTGTATTGGGAAGTCCTTTGAGTGATCATAGGTGTGAGACTTCTTATGGCTTGAGCAGGAGTCAGCTGAACTGGAGACGCAGTAGAGGCAGAGGTAGGAAAAGCAGGAGGTACAATGACCAGTCTGGCATCCACATGCAGGAAGGGCAGCAACAGGTTTCTGAAATCCATTATAATGCTTCCTCCTCTCTCCATTGCAGACACAAAATCATCTCTATTTTCAATGAATTTATCCAAAGCAGGAGTAAGCTCCCTGAGCTTACTAACCTGCTCTCTGAAGGCCTGAGTCACTGGAGGTAAATTTAGATTCTCAAGCATAAGTTTGAAATGGTTGGTCAGTTGTTTCTTGGTATAAACCTTTTCAAAATAAGTATCCACCTTATTCTTGATTGCTTCTTGAGAAGCAGAGGCCTCTCTCGTGTAGTCCTGGACGATTTTCATGATTTCTCTGGCTGAATCCCTAGTAGACAGCACAACTCGACTTAAATCTGATGAGTCCACAGAGCCACTGGTTGAAATATAACCAAGCTCCTCCTTCATCAGAGCACTAAATTGATTCAGATCAATTGCAGGTTTTGGAACTAGAGAACCAAGAGAGAAGGATACAGTTTCTTTGAAGCTTGTGGTCAAACCACTAATCAGATTTTGCATTTGAGAGTCCTGATCTTTGACATGATCCTTCACAGATGTTTTGAAAGCTTCAAACACCGAGACCAGCTGACTTACAACACTCTTCACATAGGCTAAATCCTTTTCAGCTTTAGATTTTGAACTCATGAAAGATTCTAAGGCAACAGCAGATATCCGTAGAGCTTCAAGATCTGCTTCTAGCCTAGAAGTTTGAGTGTGTCACTCCTTGACTTCTTCCATTAGCTCACCCACAAAAGTTGACAGATTGCAACCAAGAGAAAGCTCAAAAGACCTTTCTAACAACTTCATTTCTTCACCAAAACAGTGCTTCATCTCAGCAACAGAGGCACTGAAGGATTACTTCAGCTCATGCTTTAGGGATTTGAGGTCAGATTTTGTAACAAAATCAGTAGGAGCGACTGTAGTAGATACTCTTTCAGAAGCTAAACTGACTACAGAGTCATCCATGACTGATTGAATCAAGGATACTAAAAAATATTCCATTGTATTTAATTCTTCTACAAAACTGATTTTGAGATTTTCTTTCAGCACATCTAAATCATATACTCGGACCACATCAGCAGGTAATAACTTAGGATTGATGTCATAGCTGATCTTCGGTCTATTCAAAGATACTTCATTATCCGAATCAGGATAATCCAAACCAAGGACTATAAAACATGGGTCTTCTACCCAATCTTCAGACTCGATAGTCACTGTAACATTTCCAAACTTGGTGTGATGCTCCCCCTCAATGGGTGCATTCTCATATATATCAACTACATTCTCTACTGGTCTTTCTTCATCAGAATCTTCCACAACAACTTCCATCTCTGCAGCAGCAGGATGATTTTCTGGAATAGGTACAGCTTCTCCTCTTTCTCTTTCTTCATCCATAGAAGGTACAACTGAGCTTCCAATAACTGGACTCAGACTCAATTCAGCAGAATCAGATAATTCAGAGACATTCTTTTCTTCCTCTACATGCTCAGAGACCGACTGGTCTTCCTCATTAGCAGGTGTCTCCACTTCTGCTAGCACTTCATTTTCTAAAGACAATATTTCAGCAACAGGGCTTGGAGGCAAGTCAGGATCTCCTCCCTCATCCATAGGAGTTTCTCCCTCTTCTTCTTCTTATTCTTCTTATGACTCATCACTGTACTCAGGTTCCTCTTCATCAGGTCCTAGACCTGGATCTCTTTTATCCTTTGGCCTTGAAGGATAATCGACAGGATTAAATTTATCATATACCTTTTGGTCATCATTGACCCATTCTCCTCTCCACGGATTCCAATTAATCTTTATATATTTGCAAACTGTAGTAGTGATACAAAAGTTTCTCTTCACTACAACTGTCTCATATTGAGACTCAGATATCCCTTTCACTTTGATCATTACAGAAATCAGCTTAGCAAAGAATAGGGCATTAGACTTTGATTTCGGCCTTGTCATATCTTCCATTTGATTCATCACCAATCTGCACAAATTGACTTTGACATCATGTCTCAAAAGATGTAGGAGATAGATATCCTGATATCTCAAATTAGCAAAGTCTCCTCTCCTTGGTATCAACACATGTTGAACAAACTTGAATAGTAATCTGTTCTCTCCATCCATTTCTGCAGCAACCACTTGCCTTGAAGTTCCATCACCAGTTAGTTCTTTCAACACGGTCTTATGATCAAAAATGTCACTGGTAGGTGGCATTGCTCTTGATACATATCCAGACACACCTTCATGAGGAACTTTTAAGCAATCATCCCATTCTACTGATGAAAATGATAGCACTTTACCATTTACAAACGAAGATACTCGGTTCTCATTCTCTAACTTCTCAAAGTTTACGAACTCGTAAAACTGTTTTACCAACTTTGGGTAGTAGGGACCGTTGTTATTTGAAAATCAGTCTACCCATCTCTGAGCTTCCAGAACTTTGAGCACCAACGACTTGCTGGGCAGCAACCAGTCTACACACAGCTCTTTTTCGATCACAATAGCTCTATTTTGCAGATGAGGATTTACTAGTCTCCTTCCTGACCTAGTTCTAATAGCACTACTCGCTTCTGGCTCAGACTTCTGCCTTTTTGCTTTAGGCTCAACATAGTCTTCTCGGATGACAGGAATTTTGGTTTTTTCCATCGCTGGTTCGAGGGATCTCAGGTTTGCAGAGGGTTCGGGTTCTAAGGTTCGAAGGTAAAAGGTTTTGGGTTCGGTGGAGTGAGAAGCGTCTTAGACTTAGTTTTATCATTTAGGAATCATAAGTTAAATAAATAAAAATAAAATAAAAGAAAAGAAAAAGAAAAAAACGGTTCAGATTCTTGGCAGTAGACAAAAGATTTAAAACAGCGCTTTGTCGGTGAGGATTTCTATCGATGAGGATTCCTATCGGTGAGGATTCCTATCGGTGAGGATTTCTATCGGTGAGGATTTCTATCGGTGAAGATTTCTATCGGTGAGGATTCATATCGGTGAAGATTTCTATCGGTGAGGATTCCTATCAGTGAGGATTCCTATCGGTGAGGATTCCTATCGGTGAGGATTTCTATCGGTGAAGATTAAACATCCCCAGCTCATGCCTAATGTAACATAACCTATCCACACTTAAGGGTTTTGTGAAAATGTCGGCCAATTGATGTTCAGTGCCAATAAATTCAAGAGAAATATCACCCTTTTGATAATGATCTCTCAGAAAATGATGCCTTACATCAATGTGTTTGGTTCTTGAGTGAGATACATGATTCTTTGAGATGTTTATTGCACTATTGTTATCACAGTTAATCGAAACATGCTTAAAATCATATCCATAGTCCAAGAGAGTGTGTTTCATCCACAGAATTTGTGCACAGCAACTAACAGCAGCTATATACTCTGCTTCGGCAGTGGATAGAGCTACAGAATTCTGCTTTTTACTACACCAAGATACTAAGGATTTTCCTAATAAATGACATGTTCCTGAAGTGCTTTTTCTGTCTAATTTGCAACCAGAAAAATCATCATCTGAATAACTCATTAACTCAAAGGATTGTCCTTTCGGATAAAATAAACCAAGGTTAACAGTATGTTTGAGATACTTGAAAATTCTTTTAACAGCAAGCAAATGAGATTCTTTCGGGTTAGCTTGAAATCTTGCACACATACATACACTGAACATAATATCTGGTCGACTAGCAGTAAGATAAATTAAACTACCAATCATACCCCTATAATTGGTTTGATCCACTGGTTTCCCAGTTTCATCTATATCCAATTTACAGATTGTACTCATAGGAGTTTCACTCTCCTTAATACTATCCAAACCAAATCGTTTTAAAAGATCCTTTGTATATTTACTTTGATTCAAAATAATACCATTTTCATTTTGAAATACTTTAAATCCAAGAAAGTATTTAAGTTCTCCCATTAAACTCATTTCAAATTCATTTTGCATACTTTTTGAAAAATCAGTACATAAAGAATTTTTAGAAGATCCAAAAATAATATCATCAACATAGATTTGTACAACTAAAACATCTTTAGAAATTCTTTTAATAAAAATAGTTGGATCAGCAATCCCTTTAGTAAAACCTTTTGAAATAAGAAAGTTGCTGAGTCTATCATACCAAGATCTTGGAGCTTGTTTTAAGCCATATAAAGCTTTAAAAAGTTTAAAAACTTGATTTGGAAAATGGGGGTTTGAAAATCCAGGAGGTTGTTCTACAAAAACATCTTAAATTATAAAACCATTTAGAAATGCACTTTTGACATCCATTTGATATAACTTGAAATTTAGATGTGCAGCATATGCAAGTAAAATCCTAATGGCTTCTAATCTAGCTACAGGTGCAAAGGTTTCCTCATAGTCAATTCCTTCTTCTTGATTGTAACCTTGTGCAACTAGCCTAGCTTTGTTTCTAACTATGTTTCCTGATTCATCAACTTTATTTCTAAAAACCCATTTAGTGCCTATTGTTAGTGTGTCCTTAGGTCTGTCAACTAATTCCCAGACTTTGTTTCTTTCAAATTGATTTAACTCTTCTTGCATAGCCATTACCCAGAATTCATCAACGATAGCATCATTAATATTTTTGGGTTCTAGCTGGGAGAGAAAAGCTTGATGTTCAACCTGATTTCTTAGAGAAGCTCTAGTCTGTGTTCCTCTATGAAGATTACTAACAACAGCATCCAAAGGATGATTCTTTAGAATTATTGTTGATCTAGTAAAGGTAGGACTAGACACTTCAGGTGCATCAGTAGGTTCGGGTTCAACCGAAACACATTCTGGAAAAAGTCTAGAACTGGAAGTTTTTATAACAGGTTCTTTGGATTTATCATTAAGGTCCAGAACAGACAAATCTTCTTCAAGATTCTCAAGAGATGTTTTAGGCTCATGTGGATCAGTTTCATCGAATTTGATGTGAACAGATTCTTCCACACATTTGGATTTCTTATTAAACACTCTATAAGCTTTACTTGAAGTAGAGTAACCCAGAAAAATTCCTTCATCACTTTTAGAAGAAAACTTTTCCAGATTATTCTTTGTGTTAAGAATAAAGACTTTGCAACCAAAAACTCTGAAGTAATTAACCTTAGGCTTCCTATTGTTCCACAACTCATATGGGGTTTTCTTAAGAACAGGTCTGATCAAGACTCTATTGATAACATAACAAGCTGTATTTACAGCTTCATCCCAAAAGTAAATAGGCAGTTCATATTCATTGAGCATGGTTCTAGCTATTTCTTGAAGGGTTTGGTTTCTCCTTTCTACTACACCATTCTGCTGAGGTTTCCTAGGTGCTGAAAAGTTATGAGTGTAGCCATTGTGTAAGCAATAAGATTCAAAGTCTTGATTTTCAAACTCACAGCCATGATCACTTCTCAGGGTCTTAATTTTGAGTCCACTAAGATTTTCTACAGACTTGGAGTATTTAACAAAGGAAGAATAAGCTTAACTTTTGTGAGCTAAGAAATATACCCAAGTATATCTAGAGAAGTCATCTACTAGAACATAGACATAGTGCTTCCCATTTAAACTAGAAACTCTTTATGGTCCAAACAAATCCATGTGAACCAACTCAAGTGGTTGAGAAGTTGAGACTTCTTTCTTTGATTTAAAAGAAACTTTGTGTTGTTTTCCCTTTTGAATAGGATTACACACTTTGTCATTTGGGAATTCTAATTTAGGTAAGTCTCTAACTAAGTTTTTCCTAGCCAGTTTTCTAAGTGAGTGAAAGTTGTAGTGTCCTAATCTTTTGTGCCATGGCCAAGATTCTTTATGAAAAGCACTCAAACAAGGAATATTTTTTTTAGCTAAAGAATTTAAATCAATAGCATAAACATTTTCATTCCTTAGAGCAGAAAATACTAAAGCATTTTTGGAGTTAAAAACATCACAGGAATCATTTTCAAACTTTACATTGAAACAATCATCACATAATTGAGATATACTAAGCAAGTTATATTTAAGTCCATCAACGAATAAAACTTTAGAAACTAATACTGAGTCAGTGTTACCAATCTGGCCTAGGCCGATGATTTTTCCTTTAGAGTTGTCACCAAAGGTGACATGACCTCCATCAACCTTTATTAAGCTCTTGAAGCAAGAATAATCTCTAGTCATGTGTCTTGAGCACCCACTGTCTAAATACCATATCTTCTTATGACAGCTCTTCAAGTAGGTCTCCTATAAAACAGATTTAAACAGGAAATGACTTTGGTACCCAGATTTTCTTGGGTCCATATAGGTTAGCAATCAGGGCTTTAGGTACCCAGATTTGTTTTATTGGTTTTATACAATTAACAGAAGTAACAGATTTTGAAAGATAAACTTTATTTGGTCTATAACCATATGAATATCCTGTTGAAGCATATGAATTTCCAAAACTGGAACTAGCAATATTTTTTTCAGACTTAGGAATAAATCGGGTTCTGGTGAACTGTCTCTGTCCAGGTTGGTATCCTAAACCAGTAGCATATCTAGGTGCAACTTGCTTTCCTAGCATTTGAGTTAGAGAATTCTTTCCATTTGTGAATTTTTCTAAGTCCTTTATAAGTTTCTCATTTGATAGTTTCAGTTCTATATTTTCCTTTAATAGTTGAGCATTCTTTTCCTTTTCTATATCAAGATCAGATTTATGCTTAACACTTAAAGCATACTGTTTCTTTAAACCTTTGTATTTGTCTTTAAGCTCATTACAGGTTTCTTCTAACATATCACAGTATTCAAATAGTTCATATTTTGACATGTTTCCCAAATCAGAATCATCTCTAGAATAATATGAATTTAAAACAAGAGTGTCAGATGTTACCTCAGAAGTATTTGTCATGAAACACATGTTGGATTGATTCCTTTCAGAGTCTGAAGATTCGGCTTCACTTGTGCTGTCTTCCGAAGCACTCCAGGTAGCCTTCATGGATTTCTTGTACTTCTTGTCTTTGTAATCATATTTCTTTTTGAATTTTAACTTTGGACAGTCTGCTTTGATATGTCCTTTTTGCTTGCATTCATAGCAGACAACTTCATCAGTCCTGTCAGCTTTCTTCCAATCCTTTTTCCATTTGCCTTGTTGATCATACTTTCCTTTGTAATTTGTTTTCCTAAAGAATTTATTTTTCCTATAAAACTTCTTGAATCTCCTGGATATCTGAGCCATTTCTTCATCACTGTCATACTCTGAGTTTTCACTTGTTGAACTCTCATCCTCCATTTGTATTTTCTCCTTCTCCTTACTCTTTAAAGCAGTAGACTTGAAAGCTACAGATTTTCTTTTCGGTTCATCATCTTCCTCTTTGTTTACCTTGAGCTCTTCTTCATACATCATCAATTTGCCAATAATTTCTTTGATAGGTAGAGTAGAAATGTCACATGATTCTCTGATTGAGACAGATGTGCCTCTCCATCGGTCTGGTAGACATCTCAAGATTCTCATAATTTGTTCCTTTGGTGGAACAGCTTTTCCGAGTGAATTCATCGTGTTGACTATCTCATTAAACCTGAGATACATGTCAGAAATAGGTTCATCAGACTTCATTTTAAAATTATCATACTTAATAGTATAAGTGTTCAATCTCATTTCTTTAACATTATTTGTTCCTTCATGAGAAACAGCCAAGGTATCCCAAATTTCAAAAGCAGTTTTGCATGCAGAAATTCTGTTGAATTCTTCATCTCCTAGAGCACAGTACAGAGCATTCATAGCTTTACAATTATTATTGTAAGCAGTCTTTGTAGGTTCATCCCAAGTAAATCTATCAGTAATGGGAATTTTTTATTCAGATTCAATAGCAGTCAAAATATCAAAACTCATGCTTTCTAGATGAATTTTCATTTTAAGTTTCCACTGAGCATAGTTATTTCCATTAAAGAAAGGTGGCCGGTTAGTAGCAGCACCCTCAAGTCTATTGTCCATGATAACTAAATTAAAGAAAAGATTTTAAAGAGATAAAAATTTAGAAATAATAGAAATTTTAAGAACTTTAAAATACAACTAAAATCACAGTTGAAAAATAGAGTACAAAATATTTTAAACAACCTCTGATACCAAATGTTGGTCGGATTGGACACTCAAGAGGGGGGGTGAATTGAGTTCCAATTAAAATTTCTGCTAAAAATAATTTCTATTAAAATCCCCCAATTTCAAAACAAATTAAACTGTAGTGAATTTATATAGATTATAAAGGTTCAATTAGTTTCTCAAAGATTGATTAATTCTCAGCTAACTTAATCTTATGATTAAATTAACTTTTGAAACTAACTTACTGGTTTAGAATAAATATAAACACTTGCGAGTTTAACTATCAAAGTAGCTTTGAAGATAAATTATATTTCAAAGTAATAGCAGCGGAATATGAAATAAATGTAAATAGTATGGATATAGGTTGTAACTAAAAACACAGGAGTTAACCAAGAGGTTTAGTCTCAAGCCGAGACTTAGTCCTCTCAAAATTTATATAAAGTGATCCACACCCTGGATCTGGGTTAACAACAGTAATCACACTGTTCAGGTCAAGAGACCTCTACCACAGTTATACGTGGGATAACAAACAACAGCTCAAAGCTGTCCAGGTCACACTTGACCTCTACCACTATCCACAGTGGGAAATAAAGGATATAAAGATTGTGAGTGAGGATTTACAAATCCTCCAGTTAAGGTTCAAGAGACAGTGTGTGTGTAATAATTAACAGGCTACACACACTGCTCGTAATGCAAATACTAAATCACTTAGAGCAAGATATAGAGTTTAGAATGGATCTGGTGATTGCAGTGCAGCTCTGGACTCCTTTGGATTTGATCAGAAATGGTTCTGAGCCCTTCTATGGTATTTTTCTGAAAAATAGAGTATTGTTTCTTCTTTCAGTGCTTCCAGGTTCATCTTGGTTATCGGCTCAGAAAATGAAGTGTTTTGTGTAGTTCTTCTTTAGCATAGATTGCTCGATGTATGCTCTGTGTTCTAGAGTCTGGTAGTAGTAGTCTTGTGAGTGCAAGTTCTCCAGTTGTTCTTGGCACGTTTTGAGCTTGATCGCAAGTGTGTTATGTGTGCTCGATCTCTTCAAGTCTCTTGTCTCACTTACTTTCACTGATACATACACAATGTCTTTTATGCCTTCTTTTCTTTACTGAGAAGAAGGAATGATTATATGCTTTTCAATAGTACTTGGTACGGTTTCCTGAAATGGAAACATAAATCATTTAATAACATTAAATGCATCAAAAGTAACAAATGTAGCCGTTAGTGTAATAAACAAATAGTGTCGAAGATATAGGATTTGACTCCGCAGTTCATTATAGGTAGTCGTTTGTTTGTAGACGTGTACGGTTAACTCTGTCTAGGATCTTCCATCGGTAGCTCTTCAAACTCTTATCGGTGGCTCTTATCGGTAGCTCTTATCGGTAGCTCTTATCGGTAGCTCGATGAACTTAGTTCCATCGGTTGCTCTTGGCTGTCGGTAGCTCTATGCGTCGGTAGCTCTGTGTATCGGTAGATCTGGCTATCGGTAGCTATCCATCTATCGGTAGCTCTGGTTATCGGTAGCTCTGTGCATCGGTAGCTCTGGCTATCGGTAGCTATCCGTCTATCAGTAGCTCTGTGCATTGGTAGCTCTGTGCATCGGTAGCTCTGTGCATCGGTAGCTTTGTGCATCGGTAGCTCTGGCTATCGGTAGCTATCCGTCTATTGGTATCTCTGTGCATCGGTAGCTCTGTGCATCGGTAGCTCTGTGCATCGGTAGCTCTGTGCATCGGTAGCTCTGGCTATCGGTAGCTATGTGCATCGGTAGCTCTGGCTATCGGTAGCTCTGTGCATCGGTAGCTCTGGCTATCGATAGCTCTGTGCATCGGTAGCTCTGTTCAGGTCAGTGATACACTTGATTGTCTTATGTAAAACACATCTAATTCACTTAGAATCATTTCAAAACTTATATAAACATGGATAATCGATATTAACATAAATCAGAAATTATTTTAACATTATTATTAACTTGATCATCGATTTGAAAGAATTAAAGTGTAGATCAACAGTAATTGAGAATATCATAATATATAAACACATAATTGGGATTGTCAAAACATATGAATACAAGATTGGGATTATCAAAACAGGTGAGGTCAACACTTAGGATATGGAACCACATGATACGGTGCAGAATTTGGAGTGGGTTCAGGTATAGGGGCCTGCTTAAGCATAATAGTGGCAGCCTCTACTTTCTCTATTATCTTTCCTTGAGCTGATGGAATTAATCTAGAATTAGCTTTGGTCTATGTGATGGAGTTTTTCACTCTTTTAGTGATTGTTTCAAGGTCCTGAAAATGTCCTATATATTTCACAAGGATAAGTTGTGTGTGCAACTCGTCGTGAAGATTCACTATACAAATGGGCAACAAGTCTTCTTGGGGGATTGGTATGTTTAAGGAGTATGTCAATAATTTCCATTGAGTAATGAAATATGAGACCCTTTCATTCTCCCGATGTTTGTAGTTTGATAGTTCAATGATTGTTGTCTCCTATAACTTCAAGCTGAACTTGAAGAGAAACTTCTGACGGAGGTCTTCCCACCTCGTAATTGACCGATCTGGTAAGCTAGTGTATCATACAAATACTGGTCCCTATAGTGATTTCATGAAGCACCTCACCCTTAATGCCTCCTATTGTACAGGGTTCCCCATCATGGGATCACAAAAAGATACAAAATGCATAAAATGTTACTCTGGGACTCCTGGTCCATTAAAAATTGTAAATGTAGGGTTCCCAAAGTTTGAAGGGGGAATATTTGGATCTACCCATATAGGATAAGGATCTTTTTCTGGTTGTATCATCATGCACCATTCCTCCCTGTATTCTAATTAAGACATTGGTGACTCAATAGTGTTCGTGATCCCTTGGGGAATGTCGAGTTGAACCGGGGCTTGAATAGGTGTAGTGGCTAATAGGTCCATCTATGACAGCACTTCTAGTATCTTCCATGGGTATCCTATAGGGGAAGGCCTTTAAGGATGTGCTTGTCCCTATTATAGTTTTTTACCCAATGGATAGAATTCACAATTTTCTATTATGGGATCCAGGTATATTGTTTGTTAGTATCCCATATTGAGTTGATGTTCCAAATCCACTTTAGCCATTGTGTCGAACCCTCTTTGTTGAGGTATGCCAGTTGGGAGTACAAGTTGAGGATATTCTCATAGAATATATCCAATGGGAAATTTTTCTTGGAGTAGTTCTGCATTAAGTTTCTCCAATTATTTCATCTCTTCCACTTGTTGATAAAATCTTTCCTAAGGTGAAGGGGGTTGACCTCTCCAAGAGGTAAGTGAGGCACAATCTTACCCTTTCCCTTTCCCTTTTTGGATTACTTTCAAGGAGGTAATGGTAGGGTGATTTAGGGAACTCCTAGATTCATGGTGAGTTTCTAGTTCTAGATACACACACCTACTTAAAATTTTTTAGTGTGTACCATATTTTGAACCAAAATTTCCTCCTCTAATTCATCCTCTAAGTTGGAATTTTGTTCTTTAGTGTTTGTAGGGGTAGTGTTAATGGAATTCACTAATGTGTAATATGTTACAGGAATTCTATCAATTTCTTTGCGAGAGTTTCTTTTTCTATGCCCTCTATAAGGCCTTTTACTCTCCTTCACCGATTCTCTAGGATCCGTTTGGTAGATGTTAATCTAAAGGGAATCTCCAGACAGTCCATTTGTATATGTTCCTAGTGAGGATATTGGATCACAGGATGGGAAGAACTAAGAGGATCCATTTTTTGGTGTTTCCCCTAATTGTTATAAGACTTAATTCCTCTTAGTAAGGGGTTTCTAAAGTGAAAAGGCCCCCATCCCTGAGGGTTGGGGCTATTCCCATTCCACTTTCACAAATCTTCAGGCCTGGTTTTTCATCCTCGGGGGTTTTGTTAAATAATCCCCCAACCTTGTGGGATGGGGTTGGTCCTGAACTGTCGTGGCTACTACTATTGTGTCTTCCCTTCTTATTTTAGGGATTTTTGTTCAACCATGGGTTGGGTGAACCATCTATTATACACCTGAATCACCCACTTCTAAATATCATTGCGCTATTTCTTACATTTTCCCTATCTGATGACTAACTTCCCCTAAGTATGAGGCTTACTCTATATTTTTAGATGGATGATATAGAAGTTTCCCAATATCCTACTCTCTTCTAGCCTAATGTTAGTGTGAGTCAATCAGGGCCTATTTTTTGAGCATGTCATCGGTTTTGAACAGAGTCTGTTTTTTGAAGTTGTCATGAAGCTATGACATTTCATGATACCACCTTCAGTGGGATTTACTAGTTGGGGATCATGGTGAAATTTAATACTCTGTGTTCACCCCATCCATTGATATGAACACTAGATAGAGTATCTTTGATCATCAGTCATAATATTTTTAATACACTGAGGCATGCGTGTTGAAGGGATCCTTGTTGTTTCTTAAAAATTGGATGTCATTCAGATGGGAGAGCCTCCAAGTCAATTTGGTGTTGCATCAATTCCATTACCTTGAAGTGACTCTAATACTCATCATAGGGTAATAAGTTTTCTCTCAAGTGATGGATATTTTTTCCATATATTTAGGTGGATGTTGTGAGCACAATCTTCTAACAACACTTTTGGAATGTTGTATTGAGGTGTGGCTAAAGTACATAGCATGACTGGTATATCATTTTTAACCCGTAACTTCCTCATGTTCAGCATGTCATCTTCATCTTTTTCCAGAGTCTCCTCAGCATGGTCTGACCATAGGGGATGGTTTCCCATTACTTCATTATAAACAAAGAGATTGGTAGTGACTTCCTCTTTCATATTAGAAGGAATATTACCCAAGGGTGGTTTGTAGAATAACCATCACCTTGGGTTGTCTTCCGGCTGAAAAAGAATTTCACTTGTCAATGAAAAGTCATCAGATGTGACTTTCCTTATTTTCGCAAGTGCCTTATCATAGGAGGTATTTATCATCATTAAATTACTAAGGGGTAGACCTTTTTAATGAAATGAAACACTACTATGGAGTGAACATTCATAGTGAATACTATCATGGGGAGGACTACCATGGTGGATCACAACAAGGGGAATACCCTCTTTATCATTGATCTTCTAGCCACACATAGGGATGTCATGACTCTCATCAGGAGATATGATCTCAAGACTAATAAGGTTATGGTCATGAAGCAATCCTTCGTAGTGAAGTCTCTAAATAGGACCTTCAAAATTACTAGTATTGCTACCATAATTTGGTAACGGGATATTAGGATCTTGAGCTTCCACTAATAAGTGTATGAGAGCTTCAAGAACTCCATAATTAAGTAGAGTGGGATCATAGATTGACTTTTTATTTTCCAATAATCTCTAGTGAGTCTTCTTTTTGGATGCCTTCTCTTGAGTGACTGGGGCCACTTACTAAGGGAAGTGGTTTTTAGGTATGGAAGCTTGTTTGACTAGCTCTCGTGATGCTGTCATAATTTATTGATAGGATCCTAGAAATTTGACAGGGGTTTGTGCCTAGATTAGAGTGGTCATTGGAATGGTATGATTACCTTCTATTGGAATGGGTGTATATTCTCAATTTAGTTGTTCGTATATAATGGGGGAGTTTTCCCCACAACCCTCCTAGATGGGAGAAGAGGTATGTGTCTTCTCTAGGGTGACATACTAGTGAGCCACCCAATTTGTGGGGATGTAGGTGTGTGTACATACCTTTTTCACTGCTATTGTCTCCATTATGATGTTTTAGAAGGTATATAGGATGTGGGTTGGGATTTTTGTCTTCCCTTTCATCATTTTCAGGATATGCTTGGTGAATTCAGCAATAGGAATGGGGATATATACCCATTCCACATCTAGAGTAGGGTTATATGTCTGCCCCTATCCTTTATTTCATACTATTGGATACTGATAGTACTCAAGTGTGAGGATAGGGGTTTGAGTTTTCCCCATATTCATCATTGGTACTTTCTAGTTGATCTCCCCAGATATTTCTAGATGAAACTATTGATAGGATTGATGAATGCAGGCAGGTGTGTGCCTAATTTTGGTTTTTTTCCAAACTTGGTTGGTGGTATTATTTGAAAACTTACAAGTGAGGCTATTGGAAATCTTGATGGATGTGGGAAGGGATTTTTTCTTAATTATGGATTTCCCCCAAATTTAACATGTGGAATTTCTAGGTGCAGGTAGATGTTTGTTCATGCACGTTGTGTGCTACTATATTTGGTTATTGGGATTCTCTAGGTGTTTTCAAATGAGTATTCTAGTAGGCTTGATTATTGTGTTCAGTTGTATGTTCCTACTCTCTGTGTGCCACTAGATTTGAATAATGTGATTTCTTATATGTCTTCATATGATTTTGATGGCTAGTTGAATTAGGGTGGGTGGGTATATGTGCCCACTCTCATTTTGCCACCAAATTTGATTGGTGGTTTTCTCTAGAGGGGATAGAGGTGTGCCCTAGCTCTTTGTTGTCCAATTTCTACCCTAGGTGGTTCGTCTTGCATGCCCAAGTCTAGATGACCCGGGCCAAACTGTCGAGGATGACACCCTCTTCATGTTGAGGGTTCACTGTCATGCGATGTTAATAGCAGCGACTGCTAGTAGGATCCCTTTGGAAGGAACCCTATGTCTTTTGGATAAGGAAGTATGTGGACTCTTAATCAGCCTCCCTAAGATAAGGTAGGGACTAGTTGTTTCATTCTAGGGATAAACTCTCTAAATGGTTGAAGACGGTGATAAGTGTCATATACTTCTGTAGCACTGGTCATTACTAATTATATGACCGGTGGGGATTTGCAAGATGGAGGGCTTGTCGGGCATCCTATAGGGTTAGGATTTTACCATTATGGTGATACTACTAGACCAGTGCATTTGAGACCCATCATTGAAGATGTTGGGTTGGTGAATTAATCCTCTACTTGGATGAAGACCCAGCATTAATGGTGGTTAGGGCCTGCATCTGTGAGATTTGGTACAACGCCATTTTTATTGAAGGGAGATCCTGTTAGAAGTTCCTAAATATAGGTGAAAAACAAAAACAATAAAACCCCATCGAAGCAGCATCTCATTTAGATGAACTCGTGTGTGATTTCTTGTCTTTTTTGTCCCTCTTTCATTTAGTGAGCAAAAGGGGCCTGATAGGTGGGTGACACCTTCATCTTGTTTAAGGATTCATGTTGGGTTCACCATTTTTTTTTGTTTCTAACAAAAAACAGTTTCCCAAAAATTGATTGTTGGGGGTTGATTTTTATAAAATCATTCACTTTGGGATCACTATATTTGAACAGCTTCCAACATAATTTTTTCATGGAGCCGAAAACACCCAATAGTTCTATATCCATGAGGGACCTTCTTTCCAAAGGCATGCACTCATTGGGAAGTTTGGCTAATGATACTTAAGAAGTCACATTGGTTGAGAGGATGTGATTTCAAGATCATCACACCCTTTTGGGGGGAAGTTTTTCCTACTTTAGTACCCTCTTATAGATTTAAGATATGTTTGTGAATCCTTCATTAGTTCCCGGGTATGATAGGGGTCACCCTTGAATTAACAATCAATTATTATTATGTATGGAATTTAAAATCATCTATATATATATATAAAGTTCTTAATTAATGGAGATATATATATATATCTAAGGTTCTCCATATATGGTATCATCTTATGTAATAATTAGAGATTATTTGTCCATTATTATGATGATTTTAGTTTTCATCCACAAAGTGGGGCACTCTGGAGTGTATTGACATCTAGGGAGAAGGGTTTGTTTTGATGTCAGCATCAAGCTCATGAAATGGTCTTACTATATATCCTTGTGAAAGGAATAAGAACCCATGTAGTTCTCTTCCACTTAATGAGGCACATCATACCTTTTATGATCATGTTATAATGACCAAACCATGTAGTTTAGTGTAATATGGAAAGGACATCTAGGTGGAAGGTGTCTAGTCAAAGTTTGGTGTGAGACTTTTGTCAAAGAGGTCTAGGGAATCTGTAAGGGATATGGATTCCCATGTTGAATAAGACTCCATTGATAATATATCCTAGAGAGAATTAGGTTTGGTTTTGGGTGTTTGGTTTCGACCACAGGGAGGCTTCCTACATATCCCATTTAGTCAGGAATCAAAGCCCATGTATTTTGGTTGTAAGGACCCATGACTATTGAGGCCCAATGAAAGTTTATCTCATAGGGGATTATGTCCTTTTTAGAGGATTGGATTGGGGCTTACTCCTAAGGAGGATTCCCTGGTGGGTTGAGAGATTCGTTTAGAGCTTACTCCTGAGGAGGATGCCCTAATGATTGGAGGTTGGTTGGGGCTTACTCATGAGGAGGATTCCCAAGTGATTGGGTTTGGTTTGGTTGGGGATTACTCCTAATGAGGATGCCTTGGTGAATGAGTATGGTGACATAGTTGGGTCTTATACTGAATAAGAGGCCCATATTGGTTATTTTTTATTTTTTATTTTTTATTTTTTATTTTTTATTTTTTATTTTTTATTTTTTATTTTTTATTTTCTATTTTTTATTTTCTATTTTTTATTTTCTATTTTTTATTATTTATTAATCATTTTTTTATTTTTAATTATTTATTTATCATTTATTATTTATTATTTATTTATTTCATATTTATTTTTTATGTATTATTTGTTTTCTATTTTTTATTATTTATTATTCTTCTTCTTTAATATTATTATTTATGTATATGTATTTATATTTATTTATATGTATATATATAAGTATATTAAATTCTGTTTACTCACCATATAAAGAGTGTGTTGGAGTTGTAAAGTATTTGCAGAATAACCAAAAATTAGGGGTTCAAATATCACCCAACACAAATATTTGTTGAATTTCTACATGGCATGCATGACTTATGCATGCATGGTAGGACAAATGTTTTTAAATATAATAAGGTTCCTGTGTAAGGGTAAACATATTGTTTTTAAAATTTGTATTTTAAATTATAAAATGATATTAATGGTTTATAAAATGTTTATAAATCATTGTAAAAGGTATTTTTGCGATATATTAATTTATAAAAGGTTTATAAATTAATTTATTATAATTTTTTTATAATTAAATCAATTAAATTTTTATGAAACATTTTATTCCCAAATATTAAATTTTAATATTTAAAATACCTTTTAAATTATATGGAAAATATTATGATATAGAAATAAATGTGTCTATTTAGAAATCATAAGGAATAATTTATAAAGAGTTATAAATTATGAATTAAGGCTAAAATATAAAATGTTTATACTTAAATTATGAATTGTTCATAATTAATTAATTTCAATTGTTCAAATTAAATATCCCTTATTTGAGAATTATTTAAGCTACATTAAAACATGTTTTGATGATTGATATGTTCAAGGTTTAAATAATAATTAAGTATATGATATTTATATTTTATAAAGTGTTTACATAATAGATTTTGAATTGTAAATTATTTATAATTCATAAAATATCATATATTTGAAATAGAAATTCTATATAATGATTAATATGAAAGATTTCATGTTGAAAATAATATAAAGGGTTTATATGAAAAATTATGGAATGTACATAATGTTAAATCTGAAATTATAAAAGAATATATAATTATATTTTATTTGTGAATTGTTTATAAATGTTTATCTCATGTTTAAATATCTAAATTGTTCATTCATTTAAAAGGTCATTCCCTACTATATCCATGTTTAGTAAATTGTTTAAGAAATGTGAATATTGTTTATACATTAGTTTAAAAATATAAAATTGATTCTAGGATAGATTCCTACATTACATACTAAGTATGGTAGTGAATCTAGGTTTCCATCTACCTTGACCTCAGATTGAAATTGAGGTTATTAGCTTGAATTTATTTGTTGAATATAGTTTGTACATATTAAGTGTTAGAGTTATGATGAATTTTATTCTATCTTGAGTAAAGTATTCCTAAGTAGAGGGACTTGGGGTTATACTACCTACCTACCTAGAGGCTTATGCTTTTTCTAGTCTGGTGGATGGGGTTGGCTATCTGTTACTTTGAGCTTAATCATGTGGATAATTCTATGACTTTACATGAATTTTTAGTGTGCCATATGCATATGATGTATCCAAATTTGTATTAATATGTTTTGACTTATATTTTTGGGTAAGTAACACAAGTCTATGGGTTGTGTTGGGAGTTACACATCAATATGGTTTGAACATATTAATTTGGTGGAGGGAATAGGATTCCAAACTAAATTATTATAAGCATGCATGCATAAAATGTAATAACATGAGATAAGATGGTGAGATTAAATACCATTTAAATACTAAGCATTAGATTCATTATAAAGTCACATTCATAAATACCTCGATCATCCAACTAGGAAGTTTCACACCATAGTGGGGTTCCCCTGGATTATCTTGTGTAAGGAAATCAAATAATGAGTGACTTAGAATTATTCAATGGGTGGTTTCATGCCATGTTAGGGTTCCACTGGATTGTATTGTGTTATATTGTTTTTTGATGTTTTATTTAGGTTACACTTAGCTAGAAAACACCAAGGGTTAGGATACCAGAGGAATAGATTTAAGTTTATCCATATAATGGTTTGTAAATGGGTTTTTCACTCAGCTATTAAAGAATCATATATGATATAATTGGGATATTCTCTACCTAAATAAATAAGTAGTGAGTTTCATGCCATAGTGGGGTTATTTCCTTAATGAAATGTGTATCTTGGAACTATAATGGGTAATATGGGTTTGGGGTCATCATTTCAATGAGAACCCATTTAATAAAATCCCTTATTTAAGGGTTAATAGTACATGATGCTCATATGATAAAAGGTTTTTTTGTAGATAAATATCAACATCACCATCAAGCTAAACTTTTTAATTAATCCTTGAAAAGGAGAAACTTAATATAAGTATATCTGTAGATAGGTAACTTAAGAAAAGTTCTTAAGAAAAAAAATTTATCTAATAAAAGTTCTTAAGGAAAATTATATGTGTTTGAACACTGACTTCCTCGATAACCAAGTGTATAACTTATTCAATAAGTGAATCTTGATGCCTATAGAAGAATAGAGTGATTCATTTAAGGTTTCAATAGAATTATATTCATAATAACCAAATGAATATTATTCTCCTCTCAATGTGATTGGGTGCATAAAATGATATTCAATATGATTGAATATACTAAATGAATTAATGATACAAAAGGTTTCCTTAAAACATATTGGTTATAGAAATCAATTCTATTATTCTGAATGATATATGATATCAACTGTATGTTTTGAAAAGTGTTATAAATATAAATAATTTCATAAGATAAGAAATAATTAGAGCTTCAAGGTTTTTTTCAAGTAATGGAAAAAAGTATTTTCCACATCATTAACTTGGATTATTCAAGCTTGTATTAATTTGTTATAAAAGGTGTATTATCTCATTTTTATCTTGGTAAGAGCATGAAAACAATTCTTGTTGAATTAAATAAGGTGTGGTGTTTTTGAAACACATATTTATTTATTTTTTTTTTCTATAAACTGATTTAAGGGAGACTAAAATGAATTATTCTAGTTAGGGAATTTATCTTATTATCATTTATGGAATGTTCCAAAATTATGGTTTAATTCAAGAAAATTTTACCAGATATTCTTAAAGTGTTGATAATGGATGAACCGAGCATATGATGCCTAGATTATGGTACTTTATAAATGGTATAAGTGGGTAAAAATTTAAGTTGTAATAAGAAAAGTTAGTTGAAAAGTTTAACAATGTTAATTTAAGAATCTAGTCTAGGTTATTGAAACCTAGGGTTGTTTGGAAGGAAGAGTAATAATTTCATATGATGGGATTATCTGGAATACCTAAAGGAGTTTGTGAGACTCTATATAATTTCCATGTCAGTTATGGTTTTATAGAAATTAATTATTCTATTTTGAAGGGTATGTGATACCAAATTTATATTTTACAATGTGATGTAAATATACAAGAGTTAAAAATAAAAGGAAAAATTTATAGAGCTTGTAGTTTATATTCATGAGATTAATTAAAGAGTTAATACATCAAGGATTTTAATATAAAGGATTTTATCAAGTTTAAATGAATATAAATAAAATATTTTTATCTTTATATCATTTGTCTTATGTGATAATAGAATTTTTTTGCTAAAAAATAGTTATTATGAACAATGTGAGATGATTTATAATGTAAGCATGGTTTATGATTCATTAATTTCTATAACATTCTTTGAGAAAAATATATGGATAAAAGTGTTTATCTAGGATAAAAGTGTTTATCTAGTATAAAAGTGTTTATCTAAGCATTTATTAAAATATGTGGGAATTTATTCTTACCACCCATTAGTGGTATATTTTAATAGTCTTATTTTAAATAAAAAATGGTCCAAACACATATAATATCATATATGATATGGAAACAATATTTCATTTTTCAAATATTCCTATTGAAAGTAAATAAAATTTATTTTATAACACAAAAGATTCTTTGTTTCTTAGAAATATATTCTGAAAATAATATAGTGTCTAATAGGCTAGTGGTAGTATGTTTGGACTTAGATAAGTTAAAAATTAACAAATAAAGGATAATAGAATTCTTAAGTTATAAAGTGTTTCCACTTAATATCCTAAAATTTTTAGGATATACGATGGTAAAGAAAAATGTAATGTGTTACATTTAGTTTCTATTTAGAAAGTGGATATCACTATTATACCTGATCAAGTTAAAGTTTTTTTCACTCAATATCCTAAAAGAGTTTAGAATATTTTATGATAAAGAAGAATTTAAAGAGTTGAATTTAGTTATCATGAAAAATAAAAGACATTATTTCTTGAAGGATTGCACTGGTCAAAATGAAAAGTGAATTACACTTGATATCCTAAAATATTTTGGGTATGGTGGTAAAGAGAAATGTAAATAGTTACATTAGTTTCCATAAAAAAATTATCACTTTATATTAAAATATTTTAGGATGTGGCCGTAAAGATAAATGTAAAGAGTTACATTTAGTTACCATATTAAAGTGATTTTCACTCTATCCTAAAAGAGTTTAAGAATACTGGTAAATAATAATGTAAGTAGTTACATTATTTCAAAAAAAAAATTGATGTAATAGGGTTCCAAGGACGATTGTGATGAACTTAGAAATAGTTCTAAGTAGAAAACATAAGTTTACATGATAAAATTTGATGTTTTTAAGTTAAGAAGTTTGAATATGTTTAAATAGTTTAAAAAATAGTAATATGATTCCTACGTCTCACCAATATTCAAATTGGATTACTTTATATATTTTTATCACTAAAGAGTTTAGTGGGAGAGTTTTATCATATGGTCACATATATATGTGGTGAGGATTTCATATGATATAATGTGTTGACAAAATCTAGAAAGTGTAGCAAACATAAGGATAATCTAGTAGTTTATCATATATGATATAAAAAATGAGTTCTTATGTAGGTTTTTTAAAATATTCTTAAAAATAGTTTAAGAATATTAAATGTGTCATATTAATGTTATTAAATATTTTAATAATATTAAAATGTACCAAAATAAATGGAAACCTTCAGTTTATCATTATTTCATGTTGTATATATAAATGTATATATAAATCTAAATTTTTTAAAGTTATATGATAATTGTGTTGGAGTTGGTGGTCTAGAACCAACTACTTTGTACTTTATTCATTAAATAAAAGCCTTATCACATCTTGATTGTTCTTCTGCGTGACATGTCATGTGATAATGTCCTAAGGACATATGTTGCATTAAAGGGTCGTAGCGGATCCCTGCTAGGATGAGAACCTGAAAGTTCCATAACACTATTCTTGAATGTATGTTCTATGGCCGAATGATATTATTTGAGGGACACAAATAATACAGGTCATTAGGGGTGAGGACTCATAAAACTTTGAGGCACCTTCTCATGGTGTGCGCCCTTGGTAATATCCAGGAGGATATTATGAGAACGATACCTGCCAATAGGAAATCCACATTTCATAGTGTCATTGGATGTTCCTATCTATGGACGTGTGTATTGATCCTTAGACTTTAAGATTATTATTAATGGGTATTACAACTCGCACACTTATATGTATTGACGAAAACTATGATGACACACTGTTCTCAGCGAGGTAGGATACGTTGGGTGTGTCACGAGTAATACTGCATTAATAGATAATGCGAGAAAGGATTTGTCCCTTCCGTTCCATAATGGAAGTAGATATCTCAGGCCCTTTGATGGAATTGATATAGCCTAAATAAATCCATGGCCATGGTAAGGTATGGGCAAGTTCAATTCTGGGAAGTCAAAGAAAGAATAATCAAGCACATGGGTTGATGGCACTAACATGCAACCCGCTTTATTGGAGATATCGAGACAAAGGGATTATATTACACGGTAAGCGTTCATAGGAGGTGACACATCATTGCAGCGTTAACTTCTTTCTCTATGGGTGCCTTGGCGTGTTTCTAGATGCTAACATTGGACTTTAGGCAGGCCCAACCTAATGCCACTGAGAAAGAGGCCTAGAGGGTCACACACTAAGTGTGTCCATGTATCTCAGTTAAATATTAATTTAACAAGTTAAATAAATATTATTCCCGACTGTGGTTTAATAATTATTTAAGGATGTCTGATCGCATTTATTTTGACACTAGTTATTCGAGAGAATATACTGTGGATAAAATAATATATTTATTAGCGAGTAATGCAGTTACATTTATTTAAGAAATAAATAGTCATTACTCAAGGTCTAATAAATGTGGTGGAGAAAATGGAAAATAAAAGTACACGCCGTGTATATTAAATATACACGCTGTGTAGTTTTATGGAAAACAAGTACACACCGTGTATTAATTATTACACGCCGTGTAGTTTTTCCAATTGGGATTTTGAGGATTTAATATTGTTTTATTAAATGATATTTATTAGAATCAGTGTGGGCGCATGTCAAGGAATTAATAATTAGAAATGGGGGTTTTCAATAAGAGTTAATGAAATAAATAAAACGTGTAACGCGTTTATTTATTGTCATAAATCTATTAACCTCAAACCTCATTATAAATATCCTCACAACCCCAACTTTTTTTTTTGAGAGCCATTGTTGTACACAACGGATTTGGAAATACTCTCAAGCCAAGAGAGAATTCCCTTTCCACCAAGAACGCCCTCAAGTTACGAGAGCAAGATCCTCCACCGGATCAAGGCGGTCGAAGGTGGACATCGCAAGCGAAGGTTCTTCTGCGCTAGCACCCGTAGATCTCTTCGGTGAGGTCCGGAGATACGTGACACACGTGTGGATCACCGCTAGAGGAATCCTACACTTGGATTCTACGACGCAACGACGGATCACCGAATCGTGACCGGACACATCAACAAAGAAAGAATTCCAACAAGGTAATTCTTATGCATTAATTAAATTAATTATAATCAACATATGATGATCCTCATCAAGGGTTCCGGGACTCTTATTTTCTTTTCGTTCTTCGTTCTATTCCGAAGATTCGGCGTTTTATATCATGACGGATCTCGGATTGAATGTTGTTTAACGTTAAAATTAAAGTTGGGCAAACCCACCAACGCGCTTCCGCAGCGCCCGGAACCTACAAGTGGTATCAGAGCGAGGTTATATCATTGGTTATAATTATTTAGTTTTTTTTGGTGATTTACGCATTTAATAATTTAGTTATTTCAATTCATGTTTAATCGTTCTGGAAATCTGAATATCAAGATCTGTTCCTCCTCTCTCGTTTCTCGTTCACCTCACAGAAACGGATTTTTCTTTTAATTTTGATTAAAATAAAATAGAGGAACTCATCCAGAGGAGCCAAATGTTTCTGGCCGTATAACACCAGAATACACGGCGTGTATTCGGAAGTACACACCATGTAGTCTAGGTTCAATGCATTGACTGATCCGCCAAATCAGGCCGTGTATTGGATTCTTTCTAAGAATTTAAGACACCGTGTGTTGACCAGAAATAGGTGGCACACGGTTTCCGGAATACATTTCGTGTGGTCCAATGAACACGGCGTGTAGTCCCTTCGGGTTAGGGTTGGGTCATGTAATCCGTACATAGTCTGCCCGGTTGGAAACCGTGTAATGCGGAAACTACACGGCGTGTGTCCCACTGTACACGCCGTGTACTCCGAAAATTTCCGAAGTACATTAACACGCCCTATCCCCGGGCGTGTACTTCGGATGGACGGTGAAGAAAAAGTACACGCCGTGTAGTAGGAACTACAAGCCGTGTACTCACCCAAATTACGCAGATTTATTAAAATTTATTATTATATTATACAAACCCTTGAGACGTGTACCATGGTGCAGGCGTAAAGCTGAGGCACAACACGTGATAGGTGTTTTATATATGTGTGTTTAATTTAACATCTACGTAATAAATGGGAATTCTCCGGGTTGCCTCCAAGGTACAAGTTGTGTACAAGGATAATTTTAAATGAATTTATTTGTTTAAAATTATGATGGATGAGAATCTCAAGGAAATTCAGAAAAGGGATTTAAGATAAAAGGATTGATTAATTAAAGATAATTAATTGATTCGAGCGTGATTTATCTTAAACAAGAATGATTAAAGAATTGAATGTTAGTTTTATTTATGCGTAAATATCGTTGCATGTATGGATGATCATGAGCTAGACCGAGACCTTTGTATGTGAATGGTTTCTTTTAATTTATTTATTTAAATTAAATTTGTTGGCCTGCGAGCCATCTCCTCATTAATATGTAGGGCATGCGCGCCCAAGGATTCTTTTATGTAAAAACCCCTTTTTTTCCTCACCTGCGTGTGAGATAAATGCATATGTAATTGATGGAGCTCCCAAGCTAGTGGAGGAGGCTCAAGTCAGGATCCAAGATGAAACCAATCCAAGGAGATACAAAGGTGGACAGGTGGAAAGCTGTAAACACGAACCCGAAAGGTTCAAGGTGTTTCTCCCCTAGGTCTTGGGTTAGTTTATCAACCGCTAGATAAACTAACCAATAGAAAAGCTCATGATCATACCATTTATTTTATTTCTGTCAGTTGCATGGTTTATTTATTGTGGGTGTGTTGTCATGATCACACAATTAATGAATTAAACGAGCATGCAAGATGGAACTAAAATAAAATTGGCTTATACGTAAATATTATCTCAGACATGGTTAATCACTTAAGTATATCCCACTTAATATTAACAAGCATGTAATCAAAGATAATAAAATGGAAATTTACATATAAGGATAAAATCCCTCAAAATAAATATTAAGTCGGCATAGCCTTCCATAATCTTTGTTAGAATCGAACCATAGTTCAAAGTGCTTGACCAACCCTAGTTGGGGTGCTTTAAATTATCGGGGAATTCTAATTCAAGGTTTTGGGTTGACTTGACTTGGTTCGCATCAAGGGTTGACTCCCACAGCAGGACTTGGTGTGACCAAGAGGCAAAGGTTGAGGAAATCCAAAAAGGATTTCAGGATTGGGGAGTCCACTCAGCGGATCAAGGAACTGCGAGTTAATGCAGTTGGCATTTGGAATGCCTACCTAAAACCCTTCAAGTTGCTTGACCAACCCTAGTTGGGGTAATGCGAAGGGCAATATGGATCCTTGCCACTAGAATATTCACGCAATAGAATATTTCGAAGTCAATGGTGAGGGATATTAGATTTCGATGAAATAGTGGGAGACTAATAAGTTTTAATTTATTTATTTGTCTCAATTTTTATAATAAAGTACTAAACCTTTGCTCATCTTAAATTGTAGAAACGGAAAGAAAATGACTTCAAACATATCATTGTGCACCATACTCGAAAAAGAAAACCTTCTCACCGGCACCAATTTCCAAGAGTGGTAGAGGTGTTTACGCGTCGTCCTTCGCCACGAAAGGAAATTATATGTGCTGGAAGAGCCTATTCCAGTTGCGCCTGGGAAAGAGGCTAGTGATGAGGAATTATCTCTCTACATGAAACACATGGATGATGCCACAGATGTACAGTGTTTCATGCTATCGGCCATGTCTAATGAGCTCTTGAAGCAACATGAAAACATGGATGCGTATAGCATGATGTCTCACTTTAAAGATCTCTACCAAGAGAAGGCGAGACAGGAGAGGTATGAGATCTCCAATGCTTTGTTTACCACGAAACTTGGAGAGTCTGCGCCAGCTGGGCCTCATGTGGTCAAGCTTATTGGCTACATTGAACGCTTGGACATCTTAGGGATTAAATTCCCAGATGAGTTGCGTACAGATCTCATCCTATCATCATTTCCCAAGACCTTCTCTAGCTTCATTGTCAACTATAACATGAGCGGCAATGAGAAGAGTCTATCGAAGCTTCTGACCTTGATTCGCCAAGTAGATAAGGACATGGGGCATGACAAACCCACGGTCCTTATGGTGAACAAGAAAAGGAAGGACAAGGCAAAGGGGCCAAAGACTTATAAACGGTCTGAAGCCCCCAAGCACCATCCCTCCAAGAAGGGGAAGATCCAGAGGCAGGGCAAGGAACGGGAAGCAGTGTGTTTTGCATGTGGAAAGCAGGGCCACTGTAAGAGGAACTGCACCCAGAAGCGTGGGGACGCTAAAGGTGCGTTCGTTATCGAGTGCAATCTTTCTATTTCTACACATTGGGTATTAGATATAGCTTGTGGGGCTCACATATGTATTCAAATGCAGGAACCAAGTAGATTTAGAAAGATCGCCAGAGGAGAGGTGGATCTCCGAGCTGCCAATGGTGCAAGGCTGGCTGTGTTGGCTATTGGTGACTATCACCTCTCATTACCAACTGGCATGATTTTGGTTTTACAAAACTGTTATTTTGTGCCTAGTGTTACCAAGAACATAATTTTTGTATCTTGTTTGGATATGGATGGATTTATTTTCAAGCTTGGAAATAAGGGTTGTCTCTTTTATAAGAACAACATATGTTATGGTATGGCACATTTGAATAATGGTTTGTATGTATTAAATTATGAAAACCAAGTGTTGGCAATCGATAACGAAACCAACTCACATGAATCATACATCACCCAGTTATGGCATCACCGCCTTGGTCATGTGAACGAGAAGCGCTTGACAAAGCTCTGCCAAGATGGCTATTTAGACTCTACTGAGCTAAAACCAATTGATAGATGTCACGCTTGTTTATAAGGAAAAATGACTAAGCCGCCTTTTGGTGGACAAGGTGAAAGGGCCACAGAGATTCTAGGATTGGTACACACAGATGTGTGTGGACCATTTCTAGTAGAAGCTAGAGGTGGATATTCTTACTTTATTACTTTTACTGATGATTTGAGTAGATATGGCTATGTCTACTTAATGAGGTATAAGTCAGAGTCCTTAGAGAAATTTAAGGAATTCAAGAATGAATTAGAGAATAAACTTGGTAAGAAGATAAATAAGCTTCGATCGGATCGAGGTGGAGAATATCTGAACCAAGAGTTCATCAATCTTCTACGGGAGTCTGGGATTCTATCTCAGCTCACTCCTCCTTATACACCACAGTGGAATGGTGTTAGTGAAAGGAGTAACCGCACCTTGTTGGACATGGTGAGGTCAATGATGAGTCATGCGGATCTTCCATTATCCTTTTGGGGATATGCATTACAAACTGCAGCATACACATTAAACCGAGTACCAACTAAGGCGGCAAATGGAATTCCATCCGAGTTATGGAATGGAAGGAAACCCACTTTGTCGCACACACGTGTATGGGGATGCAAGGCATTTGTTAAGGCCTTATCAGGCAACAAACTAGCACCCCGGGGCACGAAGTGTATCTTTATAGGATATCCCAAGGAAACAAAAAGATATTACCTATATAAACCCCAAGACAAGAAAGTGATTGTCGCTAGACAAGCCATCTTTCTTGAGAGGGAGCACATCCTCAAGAAGGATAGTGGGAGAAAGATTGAATTCGATGAAGTTGATGCTCAAGATACACAAGAGTTGGTACAGGAACAAGTTCCACAGGTCCCCGTGGAAGAGGTTCCAGAAACACAAGTACTACGTAGGAGCTCAAGAGAGGTAAGGGAACCAGAGATATTTGGTTTCCTAGTCACCGAGTATGGTGAATCATTATTGTTGGACAATGATGAACCTCTCTCCTACAAGGAAGCAGTAGAAAGCTCAGAAGCTGCAAGATGGCTAGAAGCTATGAATTCTGAGATGGATTCCATGTATCAGAACCAAGTTTGGGTTCTGGTCGATGAGCCAGTTGATGTAAAGCATGTTGGATGCAAATGGGTATTCAAAAGAAAGGTGGACATGGAAGGTAAAGTTAGAACCTATAAAGCAAGGCTAGTGGCTAAAGGATTCAGACAGCATCAAGGAATTGAATATGATGAAACCTTCTCTCTAGTTTCCATGTTTAAATCCATAAGAATCATACTTGCCATAGCAGCTTACCATGACTACGAGATTTGGCAGATGGATGTCAAAACAGCATTCCTTAACGGGAACCTTCATGAAGATGTCTATATGACACAACCAGAAGGGTTTGTGACACCAGGTGAAGCCAAACGGGTTTTCAAGTTGCAGAAATTCATTTATGGATTAAAGCAAGCATCCAGGTCATGGAACATTTGATTTGATGAAGCCATAAAGGAATTTGGTTTCATTAAGAACGAATGTGAGCCATGTGTTTATAAGCGGTTTAATGGGAATGCGGTCATCATCCTAGTGGTATATGTTGAAGACATATTGCTTATTGGAAATGACGTACCAGCCTTACAGTCAGTTAAGGACTGGTTGAACAAGTGTTTCTCCATGAAGGAATTAGGAGAAGCAGCCTACATTCTAGGGATCAAGATCATTCGTGATAGATCCAAGAGGCTGCTTGGACTAAGTCAGGGTACATACATTGACCAGATACTAAAGATATTTAGTATGGAAAAATCCAAGAGGGGATTGGTTCCAGTGCCACATGGATTACATCTTTCTAAGAAAATGTGTCCCCAGACACAACAGGAGAAAGATAGGATGAGCAAGATCACATACGCTTCGGCTATAGGATCCATCATGTATGCCATGTTATGTACCAGGCTTGATGTTGCCTATGCACTGAGCATGGTAGGAAGATATCAAGCAGATCCAGGAGAACAGCATTGGACTGCTGTTAAGACTATCCTTAAGTATCTGAGAAGAACTAAGGATATGTTCCTGGTGTATGGAGGAGACAAGGAGCTTGTCATTAGAGGGTATGCTGATGCTGGTTTTCAAACAGATCATAATGATCTGAAGTTTCAATCTGGATATGTTTTCTGTCTCAATGGAGGAGTTGTGAGCTGGAAGAGTTCAAAGCAGCCAGTTGTCGCCGATTCTACAGCGGAGTCCAAGTATATAGCGGCTTCTGATGCAGCCAAAGAATCCGTTTGGATTCGGAACTTTGTCCAGGAGCTTGATGTGGTGCCTAGCAGTAAAGATCCCATTACATTGTATTGTGATAATACTGCAGCGGTGGCTCTTGCAAAAGAACCAAGGTCACATCAACGGACAAAGTACATACTCCGGAAGTATCACCTCTTGAGGGATTTCTATCAAAGGGGTGAAGTTGCAGTGAGAAGAGTGTCCACAGAAGAGAACTTAGTAGACCCCATGACTAAAGGCCTATCTCAGCAGAAGCATGAATATCATGTGAGAGCTAGCGGGTTAAAGGTTATTAGCTGTTGGCTCTAGTCCAAGTGGGAGTCTGTTGGAGTTGGTGGTCTAGAACCAACTACTTTGTACTTTATTCATTAAATAAAAGCCTTATCACATCTTGATTGTTCTTCTGCGTGACATGTCATGTGATAATATCCTAAGGAAAGCTGTTGCATTAAAGGGTCGTAGTGGATCCCTGCTATGATGATAACCCGAAAGTTCCATAACACTATTCTTGAATGTATGTTCTATGGCCGGATGATATTATTTGAGGGACATAAATAATACAGGTCATTAGGGGTGAGGACTCATAAAACTTTGAGGCACCTTCTCATGGTGTGCGCCCTTGGTAATATCCAGGAGGATATTATGAGAACGAGACCCGCCAGTAGGAAATCCACATTTCATAGTGTCATTGGATGTTCCTATCTACGGACGTGTGTATTGATCCTTAGACTTTAATATTATTATTAATGGGTATTACAACTCGCGCACTTAGATGTATTGATGAAAACTGTGAAGACACACTATTCATAGCGAGGTAGGATACGTTGGGTGAGTCACGAGTAATACCGCATTAATAGATAATGCGAGAAAGGATTTGTCCCTTCCGTTCCATAACGGAAGTAGATATCTCAGTCCCTTTGATGGAATTGATATAGCCTAAATAAATCCATGGCCATGGTAAGGTATGGGAAAGTTCAATTCCGGGAAGTCAAAGAAAGAATAATCAAGAACATGGGTTGATGGCACTAGCATGCAACCCGCTTGATTGGAGATATCGAGACAAAAGGATTATATTACACGGTAAGCGTTCGTAGGAGGTGACACGTCATTGCGGCGTTAACTTCTTTCTCTCTGGATGCCTTGGCGTGTTGCTAGACGCTAACCTTGGACTTTAGGCAGGCTCAGCCTAATGCCACTGAGAAAGAGGCCTATAGGTTCACACACTAAGTGTGTCCATGTATCTCAGTTAAATATTAATTTAACAAGTTAAATAAATATTATTCCTGACTGTGGTTTAATAATTATTTAAGGATGTCTGATCGCATTTATTTTGACACTAGTTATTCGAGAGAATATACTGTGGATAAAATAATATATTTATTAGCGAGTAATGAAGTTACATTTATTTAAGAAATAAATAGTCATTACTCAAGGTCTAATAAATGTGGTGGAGAAAAATGGAAAATAAAAGTACACGCCGTGTATATTAAATATACACGATGTGTAGTTTTATGGAAAACAAGTACACGCCATGTATTAATTATTACACGCCGTGTAGTTTTTCCAATTGGGATTTTGAGGATTTAATATTGTTTTATTAAATGATATTTATTATAATCAGCGTGGGCGCATGTCAAGGAATTAATAATTCGACATGGGGGTTTTCAATAAGAGTTAATGAAATAAATAAAACGCGTAACGCGTTTATTTATTGTCATAACTCTATTAACCTCAAACCTGATTATAAATATACTCGCAACCCCAACTTTTTTTTGAGAGCCATTGTTGTGCACAACGGATTTGGAAATACTCTCAATCCAAGAGAGAATTCCCTTTCCACCAAGAACGCCCTCAAGTTACGAGAGCAAGATCCTCCACCGGATCAAGTCGGTCGAAGGCGGACATCGCAAGTGAAGGTTCTTCCGTGCTAGCACCCGGAGATCTCTTCGGTGATGTCCGGAGATACGTGACACACGTGTGGATCACCGCTAGAGGAATCCTACACTTGGATTCTACGACGCAACGACGGATCACTGAATTGTGACCGGACACATCAACAAAGAAAGAATTACAACAAGGTAATTCTTATGCATTAATTAAATTAATTATAATCAACATATGATGATCCTCCTCAAGGGTTCCGGGACTCTTATTTTCTTTTCGTTATTCGTTCTATTCCGAAGATTCGTCATTTTATATCGTGACGGATCTCGGATTGAACGTTGTTTAACGTTAAAATTAAAGTTGGGCAAACCCACTAACGCGCTTCCACAGCGCCCGGAACCTACAAATTGACCTATCAAAGTGTAACTTTGAGTTATCCCTAATCGATGTTCATTGTGGATTATTATAGATTGTGACAAAATGTTAAGGTTTTTGTGAGTAGGATTCTTGTATAGAGATATAGAATATGCTCATGTGGCACAAAAAAAGAATAGAATATTCTTTGTGTGCACTAGATGACCTACTAAGTATAAAACATGGAGTGCCATACACAGATTTATTTGGTATACTAGGGGTTTTTGGATCATATTTGATCCCCCAATGCCTGATGTTGGTGAGATAACTAGTATGATAACCTTTATACTTCAATACCCTACTTATGCAAGTTAACATATAAACTTATCTAATCAAGGGGTGGTTGAGTATGTTGTTGAGCATTTCATCGGTTGGAGCTTAACTAAGATGGCATTTTTCCTCTAGTGTGACAATTATGACATCAGGTCCCATGATTAAGATAGAATGTGGGAGTTTATGACCACACCTAGATATTATATCTATTCGAATAAGGGACATATGATGTGGTTATCTAGAAGGATGAATGAAATTTGATATATTCATCAATCCACTCAATTTATACTCTAAGATTCAAGAATAGATGATTTAGATATATGGGATTGACATGTTCCATATCCCATGTCACTTGATGTCTTAGACAATGGTAAAATATGAGAATACATGTTTTCATATGATACAGACTGGTGGACACAAGTATAGAGATACATTTTTTTGATGGAGATCATGTCAGATCCCTTTATATATTGAGTAATACAGATGCTTTTCTAGAGGTCATTCTTTGCTTACATATATGGATTCAGAGATTCATATTTGTTATCAATTTTTTAAAGGCCCATGTGGTCACACTTTGTGGTTGACTAAATGAGTATTGAGTTTGACACAAATAGCTACTCTTAAAAGTATTTTAGAGTTAATCCAAAATTGTTCTAGATTGGTATCCACGAGGTATTTCATATGATGTGATACAAGGTGAATTTAATGATATCCTTCCAAAAGTGTTTTTTAATATTTCCAAAAGTATTTTTGTATGTGGTTTCACAATTTATTATACGATACAATATAAGGTGATATGGCACAAATTCAACTATGATTTAGTAAAATTGGGAGATTGAAGGAGATATACCCTAAATATATAGCTTGTATGTGATACATGTCTATATCACATGCATGGGATATCAAGATGCATGCATGAAATAAGATTTCATGCATACTGGAACCTTTGATCAAATGAATAGATGGGTATTAAGTGTGTTAATATTTGAATAGTTCAACTCATTTAAAGCTATAATTAACTAAAATTGTTTCATATTTATATAAAACATATAGGTATTAAATTCATATGATGTATGAATTGGACTTGTAATTTATACATGAGTTTTAATGCGTAATAAAATGTTATAGCCTAAGGGTTTTCCTTATGGATTATACAAATACTATCATGTGGTGGAAGTATTATGTGTGTGATTTTTTCATACCTAGATAATACTATTTGAACCAAAGTTCTCTTTCTCTTACCACCTTTACATCATGATATGTTAGCACATCATGGAGGATGGAGAGTCATGCATGTACAAAATGTGATTAGGTTGGCCTATGGATACACTGTGAAGGTGGGATGCCTATGTTTTCCACTTATGTGATATTTATAAAACTATGTGATGGTTATTAAATATGTAGCAGAATCCCTACGGTATAAGGTATGTCATTTAAAAAGTTCATCATTTCATTATTTTATATACTAGTTTCATATAATCTTTCATGGAAAATCCTCAAACAAGGGTTTAAATCATTTTTTCTACTTCTGATAAATGTTATTAGATTCTGTTAAAACCCTTTAGTTTCCTTGTTTTACTTATCTGTGTGGATAATATGCTTATTTTTATACTATAAAGGATATTATTGATGAGATGAAGGATGAATTGTTCGGTAGTTTTGAGATGAAGTATATTGGTCCTATAAAATGGATTTCAAGGATATGGATCATAAGGGAATTTAAGTCCATAACTTTTATCTTGAATCATCCAGACAACATCTGGAAGGTTTTGGAATGCTTCTAAATGATTAAGGAAAAATGAGTTACCACTCCCTTGATCAAATACTTTAATAGAATTCACCTAGAATGGAATAGGATGTTGATTATATGAAAAAGGTTCCATTTTCATCAGTAATCGGAAAGTTGATGTATGTATTAGTTTTTATATGGTTTCACATTGTTCTTGTAGTGGGAGTTATTAAAAGTTTCATTGTTAATCCAAGAATAAAACATTGGGAAATAATTAAGTGGATCCTCCGATATATCAAAGGTTCTGAAAGTTTGAAACTATCACTACTGGAAAAAAGGCCTATACCCACGGTTCAAAACCGTGGGTATAGCCCCCAAAACCGTGGGTATAGGCTATACCCACGGTTTTGGGAACCATGGGCTGGAACGCCGTCGGTATAGGTCCCCAGCCTATACCCACGATTTTCCAAAACCGTGGGTATAGCTGTTCTGCCACCGTGTCAACAAAACATTCCCAATTGCCACGGTGTCAATGGCTTTTACCCATGGTTTCAAAACCGTGGGTATAGATCCTAAAATAAAGCAGCAGGCGGGTTTCGATCCCACGACCTCTTCGCTGCAAAGTACCACGTCTACCACTACCCTACTATCAATTATGTGTATATATATATATATTTAGTTAAATATAGTTATATAAACCGTGGGTATAGATGGAAGAACCGTAGGTATAGGACTCCCGCCAAAAAAAAAATCTTTCCCGCGGAAAAAAAAAATTTCCCGCGCACACATGGGAAACCTATACCCACGGTTTTTCAAAACCGTGGGTATAGGTTTTTTATCCTATACCTATCCCCACGGTTCTCCTCAAAACCGTGGGGATAGGTACCCCTATACCCACGGTTCTTGAAAACCGTGGGTATAGGTCAATTTTCAAGACCTATCCCCACAGTTTTGGAAAACCGTGGGGATAGACCCCCCTATGCCCACGGTTTTTGAAAACCGTGGGTACAGGTCTTGAAAATTGACCTATACCCACAGTTTTGAGGAAAACCGTGGGGATAGGTCCATTTTCCAGTAGTTTATATTGTAATGAATGAATAGCTACAAGGGTTTACAGATTCAGACTTTGGGGGAGATGTAGACACTCAAAGGAGCACCACTACCTATTTTTTCACTTACAGAGGAACGTAAATGAGTTGGATGTCAAAGCTTCAACTAGTTGTTTCAATTTCAACAATAGAGGTGGGGTATGTTTCACTTATGGAAGCTTAGTAAGGAGTTAATTTGGATAAAGGGTTTGTTAGAATATATCAAAAGAAGGTGGTCGGTTAGGATGATGTTCTATGATTAAAAAAGTTTGATCCACTTATCTAGTAATCCAATGTTTCATTCTAGGATAAATCATATTCATTTGAAATATCACTTCATATGGGAGTTGTTGGAGGACAAAATGTTGGAGTTGTGGAAGGTGGTTGGTGTTTGTGTTAGGTTGGGATGGTGATGAAGAAGATGAATACATGAGATTGGGGTGAATTGTGTACTTAAAAAAAATTAATAGATTCAAAAAACCTCTCTTGTTATGCATAGAACCTTCCCTTATGTCATAAAGATGTGTGAGAAGTAAAAATAAATGAAGGAAAAGAACACAGCGATGTATAGTGGCTCGGGGCACAAAGATCTCCTAGTACACTCCACATATGCTCAATTCCTTGAGCTTAGTGATTTTCAATAGTAGTTCCTCTTATCTAGAGACCAATAAATAGAAAAATAACTAAGTTTAAGAAGTTGACACCTTACAAGGATTTTATGGGGCCTTTTGGTTCTTTTACAAGGAACCAAAAATCCACAACTTAGTATAAGAAGCTGAAACTTAACCATGAATAATTACAAGCAATCAAAACTCCAATAAATCAATAGAGATTGATTTTATTGAGATATTGGGTTAAAATTCATAGTTGAATTATCAATTGACAGGTGTAATTGATCTTCATTAACATATAGCAGCAAATAGATCTTCGACATTACATAGGATTTATTTACTCAGCAATAAATAAAATATCAGACATATGTTTAAACATGTATATCTTCAAAGTGTATCTTCACCCAATTATTTTTCATTCTTGCAGAATAATATGTAATAATAAGATGTAGTATCAATGACAGCAACAGCAGTGAGTCAATAGATAGATCAAAACATGTATGTCTCTAAAGTGAAGCTCTGAAGGCAACGACACACTTGTTGTATTTTAAACATATATTTTCCTTATGTATACATACTCTCCTATATATTATGATTAATAGTGCCTAAATATTTATAATATAGGTTGAAAAATATTCAGGTTAAACTAACTCAAGAAATATCACACAATAAATCATAAATATTTGAACTCAAAAACATTCAAAAGAGTCATAACTTCCTATAAGAATAGAAATTATTTACTCCATTGAATATGGTCCTTTAAAAAATAAAAAACCTTTTAATTGGTCATAAAATATATTTTAATAGATCTTTACTTATTTTAAGACCATTTCATAAATCTAGGATAATATCGTGGATTTCAAACTCCATCGTTGAATAGTCAAACGTAAGGTTCCTTCATGTGACGACAAAACTCAAAATATAGGGTTTGACAACGTATGGTTAATAATAAAAGTAGGGTTGATGTACCATGCATTTGTTTCCTCAAACTTAGTGTTCTTAATAAATATAGGGTTACTTAACCATACTTTCCCAACAACATAGGGTACATGATCCATACGTGTTGTTTCAAATGTAGGGTTCCTAAACAATACGTTACACTTACAAATGTATGGTATGAACATTGTTTCTAGAATACACTTAAAAATGTCCAAAATACTTCAAAAAATATTCCCCATAGATCAATGACTTGAATATATTTCCAAAATAAATATTTCAATGAATATTAATTTTCTAAAATTCACTTAAAAGTAAATTCATTATTAACATAAATGTGGGATTTTTTTAATATAAAAACCAAAAAAAATAACAAAATTGTTAAATCAACACATGCTTAACAATCTCCCCCTTTTTTATAATCACAAACCCATAAAAAATATGTATAATTTAAAAATAATTTTTAGAAAAGGCCAAAATAAATTTCTTCCCCTTTTCTCTTTATAATATTTCTCTCATAAAAAAACTTCTCCCCCATTATCCCTTTATATAATTTTCCTTACATAAAAATTCTCCCCTATTTAAGGATCAAAACTTCTCCCCCCATGTCAAGGATATTAAGGATAAACTAATTTCTCCAACATTATGATAACATCAAAACTATAAACTTCTTCCCCTTTTGTGACATCAAAAAATATAAGAGTAAAGAGTTAGTTAAAATACACTCCCCCTAAATTCATGATTCTTTAAAAAGATATAAATTTTTAAATAAGGAGTATTAGAAAAAACAGATTTGATAAATAAAATGATTATTTTCTTAAAATTACCCCTAAGTCATGTCATATAATATATTCAATTAATTAAAGAATTTAAAACAAAAAAATCACAAGTAACATTTAAAAAAAATTATATTTTACTTATAGTAATAAACTAACTTATGAGATAATAAAATATTAAATTCATTTATATGTAAGATAACTAATAAAAATTTAAAAATAAATTATGAATAAAAATATATCACATAGTTTCACTAAAAACATATATTAAAAATAGTATATATAACATTGATTTTAAATAAAATAAAAGGGTTAGGAAGGAGTAGACTGTTCGTCTGAACTTTCCAAACTGTGAAATTTTTCACTTAAAGCAGCTAAAACTCTTGAAAGTTATTCTAATATATTTTGAACATATGTTGTTCTTTGATATAAATAAGATGAAAATTATTCAACCAAAAATAGCTTCATCTTATCAAGATCTATCTTGGTAATAGCTTCTCTTCTAAGCAACTCTATTTGACTTAGCATTTATATATTGAAATATTCAAATTCTACTTTTGAGATTGAACAATCTTTCATATTATTATATTCCTTTTTTAACGAATCAAAATTCATTTTTAATATATATGATTTATTTAGTTATTTATAATAATTTCTAGACATATCTAAATCAGCTTATAGTTTAAATTTTTCTTTATTCAAGGTGATGACTTTGATCGGGAGCTTTTAATTATTTAAATAAGTACTATATTTATCTAAAGAGTAAAGAAATATTTAAATAAATTTGAAAAAAATTAGAAAATTAATTATACAATCAAAATAGACTATGACTTGATACAAAGAGTAAAGAAGAGTCTTTATCAAATTGTTAGAGATATTTATCTCTCCCTATATAGTAAATTTAATGAACCAAAAGCATATAGATATGTAAAAATTAAATACTTCTTGGACCATTGATTTTAGTACTGGGGATTTTTTATAACAAACTACTTCAGAGTTGATCACTCCTTTGTTAGTTATTTTTATATATCAATCGATCAAACACTTAAATATTTAATGATATAGTTTATTGGTGTAATCATGCAAAACATAAAATGCAATTACTTTTTGGTTCCCATGTACTTTTGGGTCTATCAATGTTAGAAATTAAATTTTTAGGTAACCAAACTTGTTTATTTTGAGTAGGATTTTTACTATTCAAGATAGATGATTATTTTGAGCAATAAACATTTTTAAAACCAGAAACTTGAGGTTTTCTAAAATAGAAATAATTCTCATAATGACCATTAATACCATAATAAAAACATTTAACAGTAAACATGTTCTTTCTATTTAAACCAGGATGAAAATGATTCTTATATAGTTTTTGTCTTTCACCATTACTTATTTTTCCAAATTTTCCTTTCTGAATTTTATTTTTTCTGAGGATTTTATTTAAATATTTTTCTCATTTTATTATCATACTAGAATGTTGTTTTAAATTATTAACTTCAGCCAATAATTCTTTAATATTAGTCTCATGAAAATCACAATAATTCTTAGAAGAATTAAATTTTAAATCTATAATATATTTTTGATAAATTTTATTTATCTAATAAAACAGTATCATAATATTTTCTAATTTTTATATAGTACTTCAATAAGGATTCATATTTATCTTGTAGCATCAATACATATTTAATTCATCATAAAAAAGTTTTTCACTACTAGAGTTTTGAGATTTATAAGATTATACCTCATCAATATGAGTTATAAGACATACCATTTGCATTTTATGTTCAGTCTCAGAATATTTAGAAGATCCATCATGAAAAATATAAGAATTAATCCATATAGTCTTTATAATTTTCTTACATTTTCTCTTATAATTTTATTTCCTTTTATATTTAAGTAAATAATAGTTATCCTTTGTATGATATTTTTCCTTTTATTCATAGTATCTATTTTTTAAGTCCCTTTATTTTTCTTTATATACAATTTCTTAAATTTTTCAATAAGATATAACAATTATTTATCCAAATATAGATGACTTGAATAAGATGATTCATCCATGGTAGTTTTGAGAGAATTTTCTTTCTATTTTAGATGATTTTTAGCTTCAGCCTACATCTCAACTTTATACATCATTAAAGTTACAATCAATTCATTCATAGCTAAATTTTTCATTGGTGTATATTGATGTATATATATAGATATTCCATTCCACTTTGAGGGTAAGACTGTGAGTACTTTTAATGCTCGATCTGATCGTGAAATTGGATCTCCTAAAGTAGAAACATTATTAAAAATATCTGTCAATATTCCATTCATTTGAGTGATAGTTTCATCCTCACATATTTTGAAAGTATAAAACTTTAGTTTTATAGTAGTGTACCTTAAATTTCTGATATTTTTAGATCATTTATAGGCAAAAAAAATAGTCTATCACATATCATATGTAGTGGGACATTGAGATACTCAATTGAACTCATCAGTTCCTAAACCACACACAAAATCATTCATTGATTTTGAATTGATCTCATATTCTCTTTCTTGATCATCATTACAATATTATAAATCTTCCTTAGGAATTTCATAAGGATTAACAACCTTTAAATAAACCCTTATTCCAAGATTTTTTTAGATAAATAACCATATGTTATTTCCAGTATCCATAATTATCGCCATTAAAGTAAGGAGTGCGGATCATCGACATACCTTCTCTAGAATCAGTCATATCAAGATGTATTCATCTGAATCTTTAACTCAAGATTGTTAGAGCCAGTAAATATTCTTTATTATTAATAAGATTACAAATAGTAGAGTCCTTCCTTTGATATTACTTATTAGTATCAGATAGAGCGAATAGAATATTCAAGGATTTCCAAAAAAGATAAATATAGAAATAGAGAACTTCCTTTGATACCAATTTTTAGGTTAGGATGGTGATAGCAAAGACAAAAACAAGGGTGAATTATGTACTTCAAAAAACTTTGATAGATTCAGAACACCTACCTTGTTATTCATTGAACCTTTATTTATCTCATAATTGCAAGTGAGGAATGGAAATAAATAATGGAAAAGAATATAGTAGTGTATAGTAGTTTAGGGAACAAAGATCCCCTATTCCACTCCACCAACACTCAATTCCATAATCTTGGTGATTTTCACCAGTAGGTCCTCTTATCCAGATACCTCTAAATAGAAAAACAGTTGAGTGTGGGCATTTAACACCTTATAAGGATTTTATAAGGCCTTATGGTTCTTTTACAAGGAACTGAAAATCCACAGCATAGTACAAGAAACTAACACTTAACCATGACTAAGTACGAGCAGTTGAAACTCCAATAAATCAATAGAGATTGATTTTATTTAGAACACAAGTTAAACTTCACTATTGAAATAGCAACTGATAGGTGTAATTTATCTTCAATAACACACAGTAAAAAATAGATCTTCAACATTTCATAGTCTTTCTTTAATCAACATCAAAGAAAATACTGAATAGATATTTAAACATGTATGTATACAAAGTGTATCTTTACCAAATGTTTCACTATTCTTATAGAAGAAGATGTAACAATAAGTTGTAGTAGAAACTACAACAACAATAGTGATCCAATCATATAGATAAAAACATGTATGTCTCTAAAGTGAAGCTCTGAAGGCAATGACACACTTGTTGCATTTAAAACACATCTCTTCATTATGTATAACCCCTCTTATATATACTTCTATGAAGATTTTATCGATATTTATACTGTAGGTTTAACAGCTCCAGTTCAAATCATCTCTAGAAATATCACACAATAAATCATGAATATTTGAATTTAAAAACATTCAAAATAGTCATAACTCTCCATAAGATTATAAATGTTTTACTTTGTTGAATACAAGCCTTTAAAACGATCATAACGAGCCTTTGAATCGGTCATAAAATATCTTTGAATTTATCTTTACTTCTATCAAGACCATTTCATAAATATCAGATAATATCATAGATTTAAAACGCCATCGTTGAATAGTCAAACATAGGGTTCCTTCATGTGATGAAAAAAACTCCAAATGTATGGTTTGACAATGTACGGTTGATCACAAAAGTATGGTTGATGTATCATACATTTGTTTCCTCAAATATAGAGTTCTTAATAAACATAGGGTTACTTAACCATACTTTCCCAACAATATAGGGTACATGATCCATATGTGTTATTTCAAACATAGGGTTGTTGAACAATACGTTACGCTAACAAACAAATGGTATGAATAGTGTTTCTAGAATATGCTTAAACACGTCCATAATACTTTAACAAATATTAATTTTTGATTAATGACTTGAATATCTTTCCAAAATAAATATTTCAACGAATATTAATTTTCTAAAATTCACTTAATTCATTAGTAACATAAATGTGAGAATTTGTGAGCATAAAAAACAAAAATAAATTAACAAAATTGTTGAATCAACACGTGCTCAACAGTTTGGAATCTGAAATATATGATAAAAAAGGTTGTAGATCAAGATATATTGGTGTGGTGTTGTGCCTCAGTCAATATGAGATGAATTTAAGTATGTTGGGAGAACCATATGGCTGAAAAGAAATATTGATAGAGGAAGGGATTTGTGGATGTTGATGGAGGACTTGGTTGAATTTCCTAAAAATGATTCCCAGCTGAGAGATTGATAAGTTTTGGTCACTGTGTAAAACATTTTTTGACTAAGTGTTGGAATTATTGAAATGAGTGAATCTAGAAGTCCAATTATGAAACCAAATGAAGATGTAAGAGCAACACAACCAAAATCTAAAAGTCTAGAAGAAAATAAATCAGAAGCAACAACGATGGTTTGGAAGAAGGATGTGTGCTGACACAAAGCACATGTGTAAGAATCAGTTATAAATTTTCATAAGGTGTTATTAACATTCAAGAGGGTTACATAAGGGTTCATCAGAAGTATTTATAAGGGTAACCTGTGTGGATTATAAATGTGTGAACTAATCACCATATAGGTTATTTTAGGTAATGGCATTCAGCCGATGGTCAAAATTTGGTGGATGAATTCAGAAGGCAGTGGATCTGATTGCACTGGCTAGGACCTACTATAAATAGTGGGGTGGGGCTATTTATTGTGTAAAACTATTTTACATTATAATATTCTTCCACTTCTTTAATAAAGAGTTTTCATTATTCCCCCCATGGAGTAGGAATTTTTCTGAACCACATAAATACTTATGTTGTTCTTTGTTTTGTTCTTTCTATCATTATATTCCAAATGTTTTTGTTTTTTGTGTGTGTGTGTGATCATATTATTGTGTGGTTGAGATGCTTTGTCTTCAAAATTTTGGACTCATCATGGACATGGGTTCATTACAATTTCGGAAGTTGTGGAACTTTGTTCCTCATTTTGAAGCTTCCAGGAGGTACTTTTGGATCATAGGTTTTGGACCCAACTCTAATTATGTATGGAAATGAAGTATCTAAAAAAGTTCTATTATTGAATGATTATCATGATTTTATGATGGGGATTTGGAAATAATGTACAGTTTTTATTTTATTATCTTTTCCTCAATTGAGTTTTTTTATAAGGATTTTAACAAGGCATTCATATAAATAATATTCAATGAAATCGATGACATAGTTATGAATAATTATTATATTTATGGATATCACAATTCCTAACTAAATTTCTAATATGACTCAATCATTTATAATTGAGAACATAAATTCCTTATTTGTAGCCTAACCATTTATAATTGATAATACAAACCCACTAATTAAATGTTTAGAAAATTATAAGGTTTTGGATAGCCTAAAGATCTCATATTAAGTTTCCACCTTGATCATTAAGCATTAATAGACATGTCAAAACAAACTTGGGCTGGTGTGACCTGAGCATAGTTTTTTTGTACATTTTAAAAAAATATATAAATATATTTATTCAAAGTGACCCATATCTGTGTAGGTAAATCTGCATTGGAAAACCCTTAGGTCCATGGGCACTACTACAGACCGTGCTAAATTTAGCACTAGATTTTAGAAATGCTAGCTAAAAGTGCTGATAAAGGCACCTTTTATCATTATTTTTTACTAGAACTAATAAATGTTATATTTCATAAAAAATTATATATCATTAAAAACCATATATTAATATATAAATATATTTATATTTATATAAATATAATATACTTTATTATATATGATTTATATAAGATTAAATATGCATTTACACTTAATATATAAGATATTTAGTGAAAATGAATTATAAAATAAATAAAAATAATATTAATTACTAATTTTCTATTTATTAATGAGTATTACCCATTTAATAACAATTGTATGACATAAAAATTCAATAAATCAATTAATAGTCTAAGATAAGTTGAAAAAATGAATTGATCTTCAAACGACCATAACTTCTTATTCGGGTGTCTGTTTTGGCTCTACCATATATCAAATTGAATTCAGCGAAGTGATTTATTCTATATTGACCAAGATAACTCAGAAACTATTTTTTAAAGGTCAAAAAAGGCCTGAAAGTCCTCCAAAACGGAGTATTTAGTTGGGATACCTAGATTTTTTAATATTTAATAGGATTTTTCCATTTTTTAAGAGGGTATTCTTGTCTTTTTTCAGTATATAATGAATTTTTACACAAGGGTTACTTTCATATTGATATTATAGTTTTGAAATTTTATCATTTTTTATATTGTAGTTTTATTTATAATTAAATATATGCATATTTTCTTATATTTACATATAATAAATCAAATGTATAAATAAATATTTAAACAAGTTTATATAAGAATGTATTTTTATTATTCATTTTATTTAAAATAAAAAATTTATCCATATATTCACCTTATAAAAAAGCATTTATCTGTATATATATACACATACACAGGTAATGTTTATATATAAATATGTGTCTGACAATAAACAAATATATATTTATGTGTATATTCTAATATATGTAAATAAATACATATATGTAAATATTTGTTCATGTATGTGTGAAATATAAATGTGTACGTATGTGTGTAAATATGTGGGTGTGGGTTTGAGTGTGTATGTCAATATTTTGTAAATACATCATATATAAATTTATTTTTATATATGTATCATAATCATTAAATATAGTATATAAAAATATTTAAAATAAATATTTATAAATACATTATAAAAAAATTATCTAAATATACAATTATATGTAAATATGTATAAATATATATGTAAAATAAACATATAAATTTATATTTAATGCATAAAATTTATATCTAAATATACAATATGCAGACATATTTTAAAATTTTATTTAAAAATAATTATATAAATCACATGAAAATAATTATTATCTATTTTATTTAAAATAATATCTAACTATTTTTTATATTATAAAAATATATGAATATATATACATATATACATATATATATATATATATATAATGTTTATATAAGGTTGATTATATATGCCGTCGCAGAACACAATGCAAATGAAAGAAATTGCGGTAAACACACAGGCCCGGGGGCTTGACCCCGTGACCTGCCCTTTAAGATCTCGGGTTTTCCTATGAGGTGAATATCTTTTTAATTTTAGTTTGATTGTTTAGTTTTGACCTAGTTTGAATTTCTAATGAGGTTATAGGAGTTATGGGGGTGTTTGGGGCCTTTTCGGAGTCTGGAGCCTGGGTTTTTGGAAAAGGTGGTGGGGTCACATGGTTAGTAGAAATCATGTGACCCAGGATGCACGGTCCGGAGTAACCATGCGAGGTGGTCCAGGGCTCTATCCAGGGCCACACATTTTGATGAAATAGTGTAGCCAGGGCCGCATGCCTGTGAAAGCCACCTATAATTTCTAGCAAATGAAAATCACATGGTTTGCACACTGTTTCTCAAACTGTGTGTGTGAAAAATGAAAAGGGGGTTTGTAGATAGTGAAGGGTGCATGGTTGGCACATGGTTTGGACAACCGTGCAGCCAAACCATGCGACCTAGTGTTTTTGGGTAAAATGACCATTTTCCATAAAAATTATTATAACCCTTATTTCCTTTTCTTTTTCTATCTAGCGGATAGTTTCCTATCATGTTGAGTTTCGTAATCCTTCAAGGTAGGATTTGATCCTGATTCATCATTCAGACTCCGATTCAAATAGTTTTCATCTCATTGGATCTGCACTGGTGTGTTCTTCATTTTCCTTCATATCGATAGAGTTATTTTGGTACAAGATAATATTCCCTATTTATAGGGTATTCAATCATTCTTTCATTTTCTTCTGAAGTTGGGAGTTGATACTAGATGATTATTCTTCCATGGGTATATGGTAGGTGGTCTATAAATTTTCCCTTATGGTCTAGTTATTTTATATCTTGTTGTCATTTTGTTTCAAACAGAACCTTTCGGTTTTTCTCCTAAAATTAAATGAATTCCTTGATTAAATTTATTGGAACCTAGATAGGTTTCCTACTTAGTACTGTGTGATGGTTGGAGGTTTTTGACCTCGACTCAGACCATCTGTGAGGTGTGTTTATGTATCTTCCCCTTGAATTACCACCCCACTGGTTGTGTGTGTGATCTCTCTATCTTATTGGGAGCCTTAATTAATTAAATGAGATATTAAGAGATGGATTATGCCTCTTTTCCATGTGATTACATGTTATTAAATTGATTAAATGGTTAAAATGTAAAATGTAAAATGAGTTGGATGAACTCGTGGTTGGATATGATTATGAAATGGTTTATTAAATGAGATAAATTGTAAAGGGCGTAGTTAATAAATGACCCTTGTTTTCTTATGTGAGAATGTTGATGATGGATGGCTTGGTATAGCATCCAGGTTTATATTTAATGTCATGGACATTTCTACTCCATGGATTCAGAACTATATTAAATATATTAGACATTTATACACCATGGATTTGAGATTATATTGGACTTCATAGACATTCCTACTCCATGTATTTGAATTATATGGGATACCTTGGACATTAATACTCCTTGGATCTGGTCATTGGGTATGAAACTTGATTACATGACATAGGCCATCAATGATTCCTTGTTAATTTATACCTTGAATTTGGCCCATGCAGGCCTAACATGATGAGGATACCTTGGTCGTTTATACCTTGGATTAGTCCCTTTTTGTCAGACATTGGATTACTTGACATAGGATGCTAAGGATATTTATCATGCTTTACAGATAGCCCTGGTATGGGTATTTGATTACAATTGTTAGACTAGACAGTATCACGCCTGCTTTATCATGCTTTATAATTGGTTTTTGTTATGGTTGTTGGTTCACATTATTCCTTATTGGATGGAAAGTATTACTCTTGATTATGCATTTATATTACTTTTATATATATATTGCACACTACTTCTACTTATATTACACAGACTGGACTTGTTATAGACATCGTTGGTAGTGGCCTACTGAGGTTTATCTCACACCCTGTTCGAGTTTTCATAGGGTACCCAAACAGAATTCATGGATGTAGGTAGGGACCAGGGAAAGCACCCATTTTACAATGTTTGATTGGTTTTTCATAGGAGCAGGGGAGCACAGGATCGATCTATGCACATGATGCTAGCTGAAGATAGATCCTTTTTTGTATTCTTGTATTTTTTATACATGTATTGTATTAAGATGATTGTTTCCATGTATTGCCTACCATTTTTTATAGAGACGTGGCATAAATCATTTTGTATATGATACTACCTTGACTTGGTTTATTATTATTGTCATTTGGATTTATCTTTTGTTGTTCAGTTATTTGATATGCTTCCGCTATTGATTATTTTGATTACATCATTGTGATACACTATGATTATGAGGGTATAGTCTCCCCATTATACTACCTCAAACCCTCGCTACTAGTCGGAAGCCTCTAGCATATGGGGAGGCGTGCTTGAGGACATATGACCCACCGGCTTGGGGTTCCATTTAGTGGCTCTCGTGTCGAGACATTACAAAGTGGTATCATAGGATATTTATTTTATTTTATTTTTCTACCTTACTATTTGGGATGGTGGAAAGGAGAAATAGGGATGTGTTATAATTTGGTAATGAGTTATGTCTGGGAGTAGCTAACCCACAAACAGAAAAAAAAATCCAAATTTCTTGTGATGGGACATGTTGTTCTATATTTTCTCTTATTACAGTTGATTTGATTCCATTGTTGGGTGATGCACATGTTATGTGATGTTATTATTATTGTTATCGAGGAATTTTATCTTATACTTGGCTCAATAAGGAAAGGAAGAATTGATCATGCATTATTTTAGGCACCTTATCGGATTCACATGTCATTCATATGACATGCCATATAGGATTCATTACTTGACTGTGATACATTTATTACATGTGCCTTGTGTTGTGGAATTGTTATCGACTAACAATTCTTGTAGGAGAGTGAAAAACATAAGTGGTACTTAGAGTGTCTGTCGTAACCTAAATAGTGTTTTCCTGCATGGGCTACAACAGACACCCTAACTAGTCAATTATGGAAAATTAATTCATGGACCATTGGTTGCATGGACTGGAACGTGTTATGTTTGGGATTAAATGGATGCCACACTTTTGTTTATAAGGTGTATAGGACCTTATATATTGGAATCGGTGATCCATTTGGTTCAACCATTTAAAGAAAATTATAAATGAATATGAATTTAAATGAAATTGTAATTATGAAATGGAATGGTCTCCATTAAATAGAGTTTCCAATTGCAATTGAAAATCCATATACACTACTACAAAACTGGTCTTTAGCAGTGCTAAAAATTGCCTTTATCAGTGCTAGAAAAGCGTTGAATACATGAATGAGGTTAAAAGACCTGGTATTTTATCTACACTTATAGAATCACTTATAAAGTATACCTTTATTGATGCTTTTAAAAGTTCTGATAAAGGGTTATACTGCAGTGTGCTGTAACAGCACACCACATCACCAAAAACACACCAAATATCAAAAAAAACAAGTCCCAATATAGGATTTAAATGAAATTAAATTTAAAATACAAACACAAGAGAAAAACACTATATTATAGACATTTCAAACATTGGTTCATACAATTACATAAATAAAAATTATTACATACATTCAAAAACATCAATGTTCCTTTTAATCCTGACTGGACTCATGCTATTATCAAAAAAACCACCCCTGCTTGAGAAAAATAATTCACCTATATAAGAAAAAAAATCTTATGTTAGTAATAATATAAAGAAATAAATTAACATATAAGTGTTGATTTTACTAAAATTGATGTCAATTTTAAAAAAAATATGTACTTTGAGTCATACTGGTCACACCGTGCATCGGATTGAGGTTTGGATGATTCCCACACATCACAAATGACTTATGTATAATTTTACTAAAGTATTTAAACAATTTGAATGTGTTTTATAGGTTTTGAGTAGGTTAGTTGTCCTTTTTACTAAAATTGATGTCAATTTTAAATAAAAACATGCACTTGGGTCATATCGCTCATATCATGCTTCAGATTGATGTGCAGATAATTCATGCATGTCAAAAATCACTCATGGATAATTTTCCTAAAGTATTAAAACAATATGAATGTGTTTGTTCAGTTTTGAGTAGGTTAATTTGTTTTTTTACTAAAATTGATGTCAATTTTAAATAAATACGCACATCGGTCACACTGTGAATTGGATTGAGGTGTAACTAATTCATAAACCTTACAAATCACTTATGTATTGTTGTCCTAAAGTTTCAAAACAATCTAAATGTTTTTTCTTAGTTTTGAGTACATCACTTGTATTTTTTACTAAAATGTCATTTTAAACTTGAAACACACACTTTGACTCATAAAGATCACATCATGTATTATTTTTATGTGAGACTAATTACTACACATCATAAATGATTTATGAATTGATTCCCTAAATTATCAAGAAAATCTTAGCACGTTTTCTATCTTTTAGTGACTGAAACTTTTTAAAGTCAAATGTTGATTTTAAACTCATAATGGATACATTGAGTCAGTTGTCTTTTTTACTAAAATTAATGTAATTTTAAAATAAAAAGAAGTACTTGGATTCATACTAGTCACATTGTTTTTCATATTGAGGTGTGGTTGATTACTACATGTCTGAAAGTCTCAAAACAATCCTAACTATTAATTTTACCATGATTTCCATTGACTTTCTTTGTCGAACTAACAAAACTGCATGAGAATCTTCGAACAAACCACATCAACTTGAAAAAAAGAATCCACATATATAAGAAAACAATTATTATTTGAGTAATACTAAAAATAAATAAATTAAATATAATTATGAAATAATACATTAATTATATGGACAATGATTTTACTATACAAACATCAATATTACCTCTGTAATTGAGTAGAGGCAGCATCATTTCTCTTCCTAGAAAGGAAGTGGAGGTAACTTGAAAGAAAGTAATAAATGCACCGCTATAGGGGTGAAAAGGTTTTAAGGGGGAAGAAGCATGAAAGTTGGACAGAGCAACCCAACTCAAACAAAATAATCCACCTATCTAAGAAAACAATTATTATGTGATTAATACTAAAAATAAATAAATAAAACATAAATATGAAAAAATAAATTAATTCTATGGATAATGATTTTATTATGCAAACATCAAGATTACCTCTGTAATTGAGCAGATGCATCATCATTGTTATTCCTACAAATAAAGTGAAAGTAACTTGAAATAAAGTGATAAATGCACCATTGTAGGGGTGAAAAGGTTTTAAGGGAGAAGAAGCATGAAAGTTAGAAAAATCACCCCAACTAAAAAAATCCACCTGTATAAGAAAATAATTATTATGTGAGTAATCCTAAAAATAAATAAATTAAATATAAATATGAAACAATACATTAATTCTATGGACAATTATTTTTCTGTTCAAATATCAAGATTAACTTTTTAATTGAGAAGAGGCAGCATCGTTGCTCTTCCTGTAAAGGCAGTAGAGGTAACTTGAAAGAAAGTGATAAATGCATTAAAAAGGTTTTAAGGGAGAAGAAGCATGAAAGTTGGATAGAGAACCCCAACTCAAACAAAATAATCCACCTATATAAGAAAACAATTATTATGTGAGTAATACTAAAAAGAAATAAATTAAACATAAATATAAAACAATACATTAATTCTATGGACAGTGATTTAACTATGAAAACATCAAGATTGCCTCTATAATTGAGTAGAGGTAGTGTAATTTCTCTTCCTACAAAGGAAGTGGAGGTAACATGAAAGAAATTGATAAATTCACCACTATAGGGTTGAAAAGGTTTTAAGGGAGAAGAAGCATGAAAGTTATACAGAGCACCCCAACTCGATCAAAATAATCCACCTGTATAAGAAAAAAATTATTATGTGAATAATACTAAAAAAGTTAAACATAAATATAAAAAAATACATTAATTTTATGGACAATGATTTTAGTATGACAACATCAAGATTGCCTCTATGATTGAGAAAATATAACTCTATTTCTCTTCCTGCAAAGGTAGTGGACGTAACTTGAAAGAAAGTGATAAATACACCACTGCAGGGGTGAAAAGGTTTTAAGGGATAAGAAGCATGAAAGTTGGAAAGATCACCCTAACTCAAAAAAATAATCCACCTGTATAGAAGGCATTTATTATGTTAGTAATACTAAAAAGAAATAAATTAAACATAAATATGAAATAATACATTAATTCTATGGAAAGTTATTTTACTGTGTAAACATCAAGATTACCTCTATGATTGAGTAGAGATAGCATCGTTGGTCTTCCTACAAAGTCATGAAACATGGACAAAAAACTTCTAAAATAAATGAACTCTACAAGGAATTATGAAAATTAAATCAACATTTCATTATATAATTTTTTAGTAAAATAAAGAAAGTATATAATAACATTACCTTTACATCTTTCCAAAGTGTTTACTTTATTATAGTTTTTCCTTCTATCATATGCAGAAGACATTGTCTACATGAGTATTCTAACATTTAATTTATATTATGTTAATGTAGTAGAGAACATATAATATTATGATGAAAAACATAATATATTAAAAAACAATTTTACCTTCTCATTGAACCCACTTTCTTTTTTTAAATTTTTAAAGGATTTCGTTCCTCTATAGAGAATCCAAATACCCTCTTTGTGGTCCTCTCTAATGTACAAGACATTATCTACATTAGGACCGACGTGAACTAATTGTGATGTCCCAATGAAAGAATCATCCTTGATTAAATTTTCATCTGACTCGACATTTGTTTTAGTCACCTGTAGGAAAATCGACCAATTCTTGTTTGTTGGATCAGAGACATAAAATACTTGCACTACTTGTGATGTAATTATAAATAGATCATCTTTTTCCCCTTCCACACTAAAATTCACCTTCACAAATCTCATTTCATCAACTTTCACTCCATTGATATTTTCAACCCATTTGTAATGGAAATGCAGCACTTGAAATATTGTATAATCCAACTCGTATATTTGTTCGATAATGAAAAAATATGACATATTTTCATAAATTGGATTTCTATCCTTGGAACCATATATGTGCATCACTTTAGCCACAAGTGTAACATTTCTATTTTGCATCATACTTAATTCATTGTGTTATTTTGTATAGAATGTATAACCATTGATTACAAAACCAGTGTAAGATATAAAATTTTCATTCAATCCACCGGCTATCCATTGAATTCATTCAGCAATTGAATTTAGATTTTCATATAACTCCTTATAAATTTGATCTTTGAACCATCCTATAAACTATTGATTATGTGTATTTGATATCCATCCTTCATCTCTTGATGTATTCAAATCTCTAAGAATTTATTTGTGGGATTCAATGTATGGATCAACATATTCACTATTATATTATGTAAATATGTGCTTTCTCCCACTCTATCAAGGTAGTTTTATCAACATCTCTTCCAGAAATCCCTTTTCCCATAAGGTGTTCACAATGACGAGACTTTGGGAGACCGATCCTTTCAACATCTGATATGTAATCAGTACAGGATTCAATAACGTCTTCAACAATATATCATTTTGTAATACAACCTTCTGGCCTACTTCTATTCTTGGCATACCCTTTCAAAATATTCATATACCATTCAATGGGGTGCATCTATCTGTAATGGAAAGGACCACGTAGTTGAACCTCTCTGACCAAGTGAACCATCAGGTGGACCGTTATGTCAAAGAATGATGGTGGGAAGAACATCTCTAATTCACATAATATGACTGCAATCTTCTTATCCATGATGGGAAACTTCGATGGGTATACAACTTTACTACATATGGATTTGAAAAAGAAGTATAGTATGGTTAATATATGTCATACATTTTGAGGTAGAATGCAACAGAAAGTAACAGGAATTAAATCTTGCATCAAAACATGATAGTCATGTGATTTTAGTTCTTATAACTTCAAATTAGTCATTGACATGACATTATTGATATTTTATGAATACCCCTGTGGAACTTTTACACTAGTAAGGAAAATGAAAATTTTCAATTTTTCCTATCTGGATAGAGTGTAAGATACTGGAGGAAGTCTGCCTTTTTTCCTTCACTGGTGCCAACTCTTTCCTTATCCACATTTCAATCAAGTCCAAACTAGCTTTAATGCCATATTTCATTTTTCCAGGAACATTTAGTAACGTTCCAATAACACTATAAAATATATTTTTTTCTATATGCATGACATCAATAAAATTTATGACATACAAACAATTCCAATACAGTAATTCAAATAAAATTGATCACTTATTCCAACCTAATTTTGTAAGGTTTTTTGAAAATGTTTTACCGAAAATAGTGTTAATATTTTTTTACTTTTTTGTACAGTTGGCCACCCATTGCTGGAGACAATGTTGTACCTTGTTTGATATTCCCATCGAATGTTGTCGTCCAGGATCAGTATTTATGTCATCGAGGTAAAAAATTCTGATGTACTGAAAACACAGTCTTTGAGGAATGTTTTAACCGAACTGAGTATGTGTATTTTTAAAAATGTGACACCCCAACATTCCTTTAATGATATATCCTGGTAAATTTACTTAAGTGGGTAAGTCATTTATCATTCCATACAACATAGTCCTCAATGTGAATTATTCAATTCTATGAGTATCATACATTGTAATACATTTATCCTACATCAATTTTGAATCTTCAATCAACGGACCCAAATAGAAATCAATATCATTACTGGGTTGCTTTGGTCCAGATATAAGCAGAGACAACATAATGTATTTGTGCTTCATGCATAACCATGGAGGAAAGTTATAATTTACCAACATGATGGGTCATGTACTGTGAGTACTACTCTATACACCAAAAGGATTTATTCCATATCTAGATAACGCAAGATGAAAGTTTCTCATCTCATCTCCAAATTCAAGAAAATCATAATCAATTTTCTTCCACTGAGGAGAATCTGCTGGATGACGTAGTTCCCATCTTTAATTCTTTTATATTCATGCCATTTTAATTGTCTCGCAGTTTCCTGACATCCATATAGTCTTTTAAACCATAGAATGATAGGAAATTACCACACATATTTCAAAGGACTTGATTCATTTTTCTTGTATCAATTCTTGTCACACTTAGGGCATTTTATGAGTGATTCATAGACCTTACGAAACAATATACAATCATTTAGACAATCATTTATTTTTTTAGAGATCATACCCATTGAACATAACATTCATTTAGTGTCATATATTTGGCATGTTAATTCATTTTCTTCTGGTATCATATATTTTAGAAGACCAAGTAGTTATGTAAAGTTGGTGTCACTCCATCTGCTCCTAGCTTTCAAATTATATAACTTCAATATAGCTGATAATGTTGTGTATTTAGTACAACAGGTATACAATGGTTTCTTGGAATAGTTATTTAACTACTAAAAAAACTTTGGAAATCATTAAGGTCATATTAAATTTTCATTTTCATTTCTTCCATACAGTCTCCATCATCTTTTACAAAGGTATTCATATCAAATGATTCATAAACCCTAGTATCATCCCAATCGATGTCCACATTCATTTTTTTCCCATGTTTAGTCTAACACTTATAGATTTGATCTATTCTGTGACAAATCAAATGTTCTTCCAACTCTTCCAGACTAATTTGTCTTGAATAACGATAATTTAAACATGAATAGAGGATTTTAGAAGGTTCGTTCACATTCTCTCTTTCAAACTTGATGAACTCTTTAACTACATCTTCGTATTCGTTTGTCAAATGATTAGAATGCATCCATTTTCAGTTCATATCCATCCTATTGGGTTCATAAAAAATTAATTTTATACAATATATAAATAAATACACATAAGATATTCATTATCAAAAGTGAAAGTTATATACAATTCTAATAAGGGAAAGTCAATATTTGATTGTTTCAAATAATTTCAGTATGTTGAAGAAAATGGGTGATTGAATTTAAGAAAAGAATTAATCCACATAAAATATTTCTTAAATACCATAAAAATGAAAATATAATATAGGAAATTAATGATTAATAAGAAACTCAAATATGATAAACAATAATAATAAACTCCCATCCAATCAACTGGAATATATAAAACTGTACTGGAACAAGTGATGTAGTAACCTAAGGAATTATTACATTTAAAATTAATGGTATTGAAAGAGATAATATTTTCCACATTTTTTATGAATTTAAATTTTTTTAATCATCCCAAATTATCAATTTGAGCTTATATGAATCAATTTTGGATTTATGATGTGTTTTGAGAAAATGGTGAAAAGTGCTAAATTCTGGATTTTTGACAGGCTCTTACATAAGGGTATTTTAGTCATTTCATGAAAAATATAATTCCAAATTGAGAGATTATTTTTTTTTATAATCCTTATTTTATTTCCTTCAACTTTGTCTTCTGGACCATGGTACTATCTGATAATCTAAAGGCCTTAAAAATCAATGAATTTTTACAAATGGGACACCCCAACATTCCTTTAATGCTATAGCCTGGTAAATTTCCTTAAGTGGGTAAGTCATTTATCATTCCGTACAACATGGTCCTCAATGTAAATTCTTCACTTCTATGAGTATCATACATTGTAATACATGTGTCCTACATCGATTTTGGATCTTCGATCAATGGGTCCAAATAGACATCAATATCATTACTCGGTTGCTTTGGTCCAGATATAAGCAGAGACAACATAATGTATTTGTGCTTCATGCATAACCATGGAGGAAAGTTATAATTTACCAACATGATGGGTCATGTACTGTGAGTAATACTCTATACACCAAAAGTATTTATTCCATATGTAGATAACTCAAGATGAAAGTTTCTCATCTCATCTCCAAATTCAAGAAAATCATAATCAATTTTCTTCCACTAAGGAGAATCTGTTGGATGACGTAGTTCCCATATTTAATTCTTGTATCTTCATGCCATTTTAATTGTCTCGCAGTTTCCTTACATACATATAGTCTTCTAAACCATATAATTATAGGAAATTACCACACATATTTCAAAGGACTTGATTCATTTTTCTTGTATCAATTCTTAACACACATAGGGAATTTTATGAGTGATTCATAGACCTTACGAAACAATATACAATCATTTATACAATCATTTATTTTTTTAGAGATCATACTCATTGAACATAACATTCATTTAGTGTCATATATTTGGAATGTTAGTTCATTTTCTTCTGGTGTCATATCTTTTAGAAGACCAAGTAGTTATGTAAAGCTGGTGTCACTCCATATGCTGGTAGCTTTCAAATTATATAACTTCAATACAGCTGACAATGTTATGTATTTAGTACAAAAAGTATACAATCATTTCTTGGAATAGTTATTTAACTACTAAAACAAATTTTGAAATCATGAAGGTCATATTAAATTTTCATTGTCATTTCTTCCATACGGTCTCCATTATCTTTTACAAAGGTATTCATATCAAATGATTCATAAACCCTAGTATCATCCCAATAGATGTCCACATTCAATTTTTTCCCATGTTTAGTCTAAAATTTATAGATTTTATCTATTATGTGACAAATCAAATGTTCTTCCAAATCTTCCAGACTAATTTGTCTTGAATAACAATAATGTAAACATGGATAGAGTATTTTAGAAGGTTCTTTCACATTCTCTCTTTCAAACTTGATGAAATCTTTAACTACATCTTCATATTAGTTTGTCAAACGATTATAATGCATCCATTTTCAGTTCATATCCATCCTATTGGGTTCATAAAAAATTAATTTTATATAATATATAAATAAATACACATAAGATATTCATATAAAAAGTGAAAGTTATATACAATTCTAATAAGGGAAAGTCAATATTTGATTGTTTCAAAGAATTTCAGTATGTTGAAGAAAATGGGTATTTTAATTTAAGAAAATAATTAATCCACATCAAATATTTCTTAAATACCCTAAAAATTAAAATATAATATAGGAAATTAATGATTAATAAGAAACTCAAATATGATAAACAAGAATAATAAACTCCCATCCAATCAACTAGAATATATAAAACTGTATTGGAACAAGTGATGTAGTAACCTAAGGAATTATTACATTTAAAATTAATGGTATTGATAGAGATAATATTTTCCACATTTTTTATGAATTTAAATTGTTTTAATCATCCCAAATTATCAATTTTATCTTATATGAATCAATTTTGGATTTATGATGTGTTTTGAGAAAAATGGTGAAAAGCGCTTAATTCTGGATTTTTGACACGCTCTTACATCAAGGGTATTTTAGTCATTTCATGAAAAATATAATTCCAAATTGAGAGATTTTTTTTTATAATCCTTATTTTATTTCCTTTAACTTTTTCTTCTGGACCATGGTAGTATCTGAGAATCTAAAGGCCTTAAAAAATCAATGAATTTGAAGACTTTTCTAGATGGACAACCTGGACCCTACCACTATAACAGAAGTCTATATCATCCTACACACATTAAATGTAGGTTCTTCCACCTTTAATATAACTAGGACACATAATATCACCTTTAAAATTAATTTAAGGGATTTTTGAATCCATTAAGGTGGCCATTGAATGATATATTTTTTAAGGAAGCTTCCTGGAACCTGCGTCCAAAATAAAACCTCCAATGAAAAATTCATAACTCCAACATAAGGTGTCCAAATGATCTGAAATTTTTATATGAGGCTTTTAAGACAATTATTAACAGCCTTTATAAAGGGTACAATATGTGAAATGGCCATTAGATAGGTCAAAAACGTGTCCACATTCTGAGGAAATAAATCTTCCTATAGAAGGAGAGGAGCTCCTACCTCTCAAATCATCCCATTTTCCATCCCATTCCTTCAAGGAACCAAGGAGGATATCACCACCAAGGGAGGTCAGCCAAAAATCTTTTACTTTTCTTATTAATTTATTTTTTTTATTTATTTTTGTTTTAGTTTTTAATTTTAATTTAGTTTTATAATAAATCCATGCATTGTTTTCATTTTTGTGTCTACCCATCCACCCTATTTTCTTATTATTCCATTTTTATTCTTATTTTATATTCTTATTCTCTTATTAAAACCATGACCTCTTACCCTAAAAAATTAGGGGCTAACTTGAGACTTGGCCTAGGGGAGGTATGTGGCAATTTCATTTATTTTGTGCTTAAATTCATAAGTTTTATTAAGTTTGTGATGAGAAAGAGTGACGTGCATGGGTGTGGTGATTTTCCACCACAACACTAAACTCAAACTCATTTCTATTCTTTTATTAAACCTTTTATCTCCCTTATACTAGATAAAATCTCTTCATACAATGTATTTGAGTCATTCAGTGGTTGAAATGGAATACGATGGATCCAGGTCTTGGAAGATGTCACACTCTCGATCGAGGTGTGCCATCAACCTTGATTATAGGAGGAGGTGAAGTTAACATTACTAAATGAATTAAAGATTTCACACTGATAAATAAAATAATAAAAATTCATGAATTAGATCTCAGAATTGAATTATCAAACTTAATTTAAACACCAACAAGAAGAATGATGGAACCCACAAACCAACCCATAAAGGACAAGTTCATTATTCATTAATTAAATTTTTTCATTTCATGTTAGTTTTATCTTTTATTTAAATTAAATTACATTTCATTAATAGATTAAATAAAAACAACCAAAAATAAGTAGTTTAGGTGAATTAGATTAAGTGAGTGAATGACTGAAAAAGCTTCTCAAGAGAGATGACCCTGGTCAGCCACTATGTTGTACTAGGAAAATTAAATTGATTTTTCCACACCCTAAGATAGGCATGCATCAAAAACTGGCACCATTTCTGGGGATCCAATTAGTAGTTTACTTATATTTTTCAATTTTCACATTGTAGATTTATTTTTATTTTTCTTTAAAAAAACCAAAAATCCAAAAAAAGAAAAATTTCCATGATGTATTCGAACTATAATTACTATGAATAGAATTACAACTCATAGGTACAACAATAATAAGAGGAAGATATTTTAGAGTAAAATAGAGCTCAAGTGAATGAAATTAAAGAGGCTATATAAGGACTAAGGATTCAAATAGAAAGGCTAACAAAATATTCCTATACTACCCAGGAGCAACCCAACCATGAGCCAGAGCAAGAACATAAGTTAGTGGTGGAAGAAATTTCACCACTCGTCTTTGAAATTGAAGAACCTAAGGAGGAAAGGGAGGAATACTTTCCTACTAATCCACATGTGGGAGATAAACATGAATTGGATTAATTCTGGAGTGAATTTGAGGAACTTATTGATCTCCCCAAGCCTTGCAAATAAGAAGATCCAGCAACACTGAAGGAAGAAACCACTCGAGTGGTCGAATTTGAAGTAAATATAGAGGAGCTTGACTACCTACCTCTATCCCATGAATATCAACTCCAATAGGAACTTTTAATTGAAGAGGATATTAATGTTGAACCAACTCAGGGAGATGATACATTCTTGAACTCAAATCCTTTTAATTTTATTGAAAATAATCTAAGTATCTATCCTAATTCTATTGAATTTTCAAATTTATCCAACTCATACTATGCCTTGGAGGATGATGTGGAAAATTATGCAACTATTTAGGAATTCCTGGAGCTCCCTGAAGAAATTTAATATCTACTGGAGGAGCCCCATCATGAATAGATCCAAGTTGTTGAGCCTAAGGAAATCATACAAGAGGCTAAAGCCCCTATGAAACTATCATTGGAAGATAAGATGGTTTCACAAGTAGCAAAAAAAGAAGAGGATGGTCCATACTTTATCTTAACCCCACTATGAAATTTGTACCACATTACAAAAGGGGTGGATCTGGTATAATATTTCCATGGATTCTTCCTCAATAAGAAAAAAGAGTTAAAAGATGAGAAGAACCACATGTGGTGGTTCAAATCCAAGAAAATCCACCCACCATCAGACTTTGGATAACAACTGGTACTTCCCTATAGAGGTAGTAAAAATTCAGGGCCCACTTGGGGGATCGTACCAAGATCTATCCTTTACTTTATTTTCAGTACATTCATTTTCAATATTAGGAATTTAGATTTCAAATTCAGTATTAGGAACTATTCCAGCATGCATCCCACTCCCTCTTTTCATTTTGATCTTAAATGAAATGATCCTTGTGATTAATTGACTAATTATTCTTTTTTAGGATCATGATGGAAGAAGGAAGCCCCAAGAATTAGAGGAAGAGGACCAAAGATTTAATTCAAAATGGAGTTCACTTTATATGATTATCATTTAAAATCCTTTAATTTTTTTGGTCTAAAACATATTTTGAGCTTTAATGGTAAAAAATTCATGCCCACACTTGAATTAATGCTTTACATGACTTGTCTAGGAGACATGAGTTTCTTAGGATTCCAGTGATTCCATGTTTTAGATTTCAATGTTAATGAGATTGAATGAGTAAAATGGAGAATCAAATGATTGAAATGAAGCATATATATTGAAATTATGACTCATGATTTGAAGGAATTGATTGATTTATGTAAATGAAATTTCCCTACCATCTTTAATGATTTGAATTTCTGAAGTTCATGGGAATTAATTTATTATTATTGATCATGCCTTGAGTGATTGTCCAATATCATATGTCTCATTATAGAGAGGATTTCTAGACTAAGTTCTTTCTATTTATTCTTGAGCATATTTCTTGAGTGATCTTGGGACATGTCACCTGCCAGAACTTTCATTTGAACTTGTCAAAGCTATGACTGTAGAAAAACACATTTAAAATGATTGAGGCATCCTTTGAAAATCCACTTATCCTTAAAATACCTCCTTTACATCAATCATTATTTTATCCCATAGATACCATGAATGACCTTGCTAAGGATGAGCCATGTTTTAAGCCATTTTTTCCTATTCCAACCCTCCTCTTAGTATTTGCATGATATTTTAAAGTTAAAGTGTGGGGGTGAAGGGAGACATAGTGTAAGGGATAATTTACATTGTAATTAAAAGGTGTGGGGGTGATATTGTGGGAATTGTAAAATTTTGTGTAATCATTCATTATAATCTATTGTTTTTTCCCTCTTGAATAAAAAAATTATGACAAAAAGAAAAAAAAAGAAAAATGGGTTGTGATTTGGGAGAACCAAAAATCACCATTTTCCAGAACAATGATCTTCTAATCATATGTGGTTAGGTTATGTTTGTGAGGTTTTATCTAATCATAACTTTCAAAAAAAAGAAAAAATACAAAATTAAAAAAAAATCAAGAGGGTGCATTAATCATTCATTATGATTTACATTGATCATAACATTACTTTGATTTTTGGGGGAAGTGGGTGTTGATACTTTGAAGGGGAGAATTTTATTAAACTTTTTGATATCATGCATTATAGTTAGGACATAAAACTAATCCTTGAGCCTTAATTTTTAAAACATCAAATCCTACCAAACTCAATCCTCAGATTCATTTGAACCGTTATTGAAAAGTCCTCATGATTTTATGTGCCTTTTGTCTTTATAAAGTGGAGAAATTAGTTCTTTTAAAAGCTTATGGATAAGGTTTATGTTCTCCTAATATGAGAATAACTCTACTTTAATTATATCATGAGAGATGAGAGGAAAAATTCAAAGGTGAGGTAAATCATGATGTGTCATGCTTAATAATAATGAATTAAGGAGCTTGAATGAATGGAAGGAGAATTTTCATCATTCTTAAAAGGGGAGAAGTAAAATGCATGATTTGATTGTTTCTTTGAAAAATGGGAAATTAAATTGAAATTTTATGTGGATTTTTTAATGTTTTATTTGACATTGAAAATTGTTAAATTTTATTACTTTGGAATTTGAATATTGTTAACATTGGTGTCCTCTGAATTCCATGTTGAGATTTTATGTTTGAGGACAAGCATGATCTAAGTGTGGGGGAATTGATAGAGATAATATTTTCCACATTTTTTGTATTAATTTAAATTGTTTTAATAATCCAAAATTATCAATTTGAGATTATATTAATAAATTTTGTATTTATTATGTGTTTTGATCAAAATGGTGAAAAGCGCTTAATTCTAGATTTTTGACAGATTTTTACATCAAGGGTATTTTAGTCATTTCCTGAAAAATATAATTCCAAATTTAGTGATTGTTTTTTTATAATTATTTTATTTCCTTAAAAATTTTCTTATATACCAAGGGAAGATCCGAGCATCTAAAGTCCTTAAAAATTAATTAAGTTGAAGGCTTTTTCAGGCGGACAGTGTGGACCCCACCACCGTAACGGAAATCTATCTAAGCCTACACACATTAAATTGAGTTTATTACACCTGTAATGGAACTAGGAAACATAGGAGCTCCTCCAAAATTAATTTAAGGGGGTTTTGAATCCATTAAGGTGGCTATTGAATGATATATTTTTGAAGGAAGCTTTTTGGAACCTGCGTCTAGAAAAAGAAACTGCCAATAAAAAATTCATAACTCCAACATAAGATGTCAAAATGAGATGAAATTTTGAGAGGATATGTGTAATAAAATTAGTAAAAACATTTATTAATGTTAAGATGCATGAATTGTCCATTTAATGGGGAAAAAACGTGTCAACATTCTAAGGACAAAAATATGCCTATAAAAGGAGAGGAGCTCCTACCTCTCAAATCATCCCATTTTCCATACCATTATTTCAAGGCACCAAGGAGGAGATATCCACCAAGGGAGGTCGGCCAAAAATATTGCCCTTTTATTCTTAATTTTTTTGTTTTATTTATTTATTTATTAGTTTTCAAATTTAATTTAGTTTTCTAATAAATTCATGCATTTTTTTCATTTTTGTGTCTACCCATCCACCCTATTTTGTTATTATTCCATTTTTCTTCTTATTTTATATTATTATTATCATATTTATATCATTACCTCTTACCCTAAAAAATTAGGGTCAAACTCGAGGCTTGGCCTGGGGGAGGTATGTGGCAATTTCATTTATTCTGTGCTTAAATTCATAAGTTTTATTAAGTTTGTGATGAGAAAGAGTGACGTGCACGGGTGTGGCGATCTTCCACCATGACACTGAACTCAAACTTCTTTATATTATTTTATTAAATCTTGTCCCTACCTTCTACTGGATATAAGCTCTTTATACGATGGAGTTGAGTTATTCAGTGGTTGAAATGGCATACGATGGAGCCAGGTCTTGGAAGATGTCACACTCTCGATCGAGGTGTGCCATCAACCTTGATTATAAGAGGAGTTGAAGTTAAGATTTATAAAAGCATTCAATATTTCACACCAAAAAATAAAATAATAATAATTCATGAATGAGATCTCAGAAATGAATTATCAAACTTAATTTAAACACCAACAAGGATAATGATAAAACCTACAAACCAAACCTTAAAGGCCAAGTTCATTCTTCATTAATTAAATTGTTTCATTGCATGTTAGATTTTTTTATTTAAATTAAATTACATTACATTCCTAGATTAAATAAAAACAACCAAAAATAATTAGTTTAGGTGAATTAGATTAAGTGAGTGAACGACTGAAAAAGGCTCCTTAAGAGAGACGAACCTCGTCAACCACTATATTGCACTAATAAAATTAAATTGCTTTTTCCACGCCCTATGACAGGCGTACATTGGGTATATCAGTATTTGAAAACATCTCAAGACTCTTGGGATTTCATATCACCACACTGACTCATCCCAAGGAAATTCAAGGTACTCCAACTAGATATAAAATTAGTATTTACTAATGGATTACATGAATAGGAATTTTACATCAAACAAACATATAGTTTTCTTATTATTTAATATGAGAATAATGTTTTTAAATTGAAAAATGTGATGTATGAATTGAAACAAGAACTAAGATCTTGGTATTGAAGGTTAGATGAATTATTAAAGAAACATTAATTTAAAAAATGAGGAATTAATCATAATCATTACATAAAAAATGATTTTATGGATAGATTGAAAGTTTTTATCAATGTGGATGACATAATATTTAGAGGTCCAAGAAATTAATGGTGATAATAATTTTCTTCATTAACAATGACCAATGTTTAAATGTTGGTGATTAGTGAGTTGACATTTTCCTTAGTTTATAGGCGACTCATGGAATTCATGGGATATTTATTTCCTAATCCATTTATGTGAGGGGAGTGTTTTATAGATTTCAAAAGGAAGATTGAAAACCCGTGTTTACACCCATTGAAAATTGAATAAAATTTTCAAATGTTGTGGATGGAATGTCAATCTATATCATGGAGTGTGGTAGATTCATTATATTCCAACTTTCTTGATAGTAAAAAGGTTTGACATACTATTTTTCTACATGTTATATAGCTAGGTATAAAAGTGATTCCATGGAAATACACTTGTTATTAGTTAAATAAATACTCAAAAAGGGGGAGAAATTCTTGAAAATCTACATTTCTGAGCAAGAAATTATATTGTCTTATAATGGTATATAGGTCTCAAAAAATGGTATAACTAGAAAGGGGCAATCTCAAAAGGATATTTTTTTGTAAATTATTAAGAGAGGGGGAGTAGGATGATGATGAAAAATTATAATGTAGTTGGAAAATAATACATAGCGTCAAGGTATAATATTTCATATAATATTATTAAAAGGATTTATAAATAATGTTGGATTAATCTAAAGAGAGATAAAAACAAAATAGATTTTTTTAAAAGTGTAGATACATAGGTAGTTGGATTATTGAGAAAAGGTACGACACATTTAACAATAGATATAGTTTCCAAAACAAACCCAAGAAAACCATATATCAAACACTCGATCTGGTCCATTATAGTGTCCAAGGGACAATCTCGATCCCCCTCTGGTTGGAAACAAGCACCGGGGCATGAAAAACAACACTGTGGTAATGATTTGGCCCAAAAAATAAATAAAACTAGTAGAAATAAAATTTAAATAAAAACTTTCATGATGCATCCATACATTGGATTCCCACACCAACCCATATAAGTATAAAAAAGAAAATATGAATCGGTATAATATAAAAGAAATCCCTAAACTTACCTTAAACTCCCTCACACACAAAAGATCCAGTTTCAATTTCTAGAATTTCACATGTATGGAATACCATTGATAAAATAAAGAATGAAAAATATGTATGATAGATTTGGGTGATCAATTTGGAAAATGTAAACAAAATAAAACAACCAACTAAACTCCATGTGACTCCATGTGTCACTATCGAGTCCAGAAACAATAAACTCTCTATAAGTGATCAAGATTTGAATCAAAATCTAAAACTGAGAAAATCGAAAGGTCGAACTCGCTAGTATACAATCACCGGACCACAAATAACGACATCGTCGAATAAGAAATTAAAAACAAAACCAAAAATACACAAATAAAATTGGAAGGCCTGCCTCGCTAGGTTGAAGAAAATCTGAAACCCTCTACAGAAACCCTAACTTCAATCGAACACCGGATGTCAGATGAGATGTTTGAGAGGCATTTGAGTGGTGTGATTTGAGGTTCAATCCACCAAGGAGGATCGCCAATATAAGGTGGCTTCTATGGAAAGCTTCTAATATCACGATAGGTTCGTAAATGGTTAGGGTTTTTTAATTAGATCGGGACACTTTTATCAGCGCTAAAAAAGTGCTGACAGAATCAATCTTTATCGGCGCAAAAAAATATAGCACTGATAAATGTTAATTTTATCAGTGCTTTTTTAGCATTGATAAAGCCTCATCTTTATCATCATGAAAAAAGTACTGATAAAGATTCTTTTATCATCAGTTATTAATTAAGCAATGATAAAGGATTTATAATTATAATTATAAATAAAAAATGTAAATATTTATATATACTTGATAAATATATATAAATATAAATATAGTAAATATATTTCTTTTTAAATATATTTATTATAATTTTATAATTATTTATTTATAATTATAGAAATATTTTTAAAAAATAATATCTATATCATTATATATATTTATATAATTATACATATATATATAATAAATATATATAAATATAGTAAATATATTTATTATTTAAGTAAATTTATTACAAATTTAATAATTATTTAAATATATATAATTATTTATTTATAATTATATAAATACTTTTAAAAAATACACTTATTTATTTATAATTATAAATATATAATTGTATAAATATAGTAAATATAAATTTATAAATATTTTTATTTATAAATATTTTTTAAAAAATATATTTTTAACATTATTAATGAATATCTAATTTTAAGTGCATGTATATATGTTAAAAATGAGTGAAATTGAATAAATTGAGAATAAGTACACTTTAACAATATTAAAAAAATGGATAAGTTTTATGTGTTTTCATTGTATATAAAAATGCATTAATTACATATATGTAAAATCAATATAACTCAGATTTGATCTTTATATCTTAAATTGAAAAATCAAATGACATTCAATTATATGTCGAGTGTTATGTGCCCCCTGGGGTGTAGCCTAGTGGTTACATCTTTGAGGGGTCTCATGGGAGATCTTGGAATCGATTCTCCCCAAGTACTTGTAGGTGCAATAGTTTCTTTGTTTCTTTGTAATCCCCCTCCCTGAACTGTTGTAATATGTTGAATACTATGAAATTAGTCAATATTTTTAATTCATATTAATTTTTAATTACAAACCATTATTCAATAAATATATGACTATTTAATGTAAAGAGCATAAATAATTTGTAATATATAAATCATATTTATATACATTGATATATATATATAGTTAATATTTACAATTTAATAACATTAATTATTATAATTATCTAATTAATAAAAAATTTAATGTTTAATCATGTATAATCAATTTATTCATTTTTATCAATAATTATTTAATTAATAAAATTTGTAATATTTTTTTAATAAACTCATTTTCTATTTTTTATTTATTTAATTATTTAATTTTATTTATTTGGACCTTGATCTGAACTAAAAAAGAGCTGATGAAAGAAATATTTATCAACACTGAAAATAAATCACTGATAAAGGGTGCTCTTTATGAGTGATAAAAATAAATCATAGATAAAGGATACCCTTTTGTCATCACTAAAAATAAACTGCTGATAAAATGTTAAATTTATCAGCACTTTGATTAGAACTAATAAATATTCCATTTATCAACTGTTTTTTCTAGCGCTGATAAATACCAACACTATTAAATGCGGGTTTTTTAGTAGTGATACGGGTACCCATGCTATGAAATAGAGATCTTGACCCAGACCTAACTTTAGTAGTGAGAAGTAGGCATTATCTCTGGTGATCTTTACGATTTTTACTTTTACCCAGTCCTAGCTTTAAGAGCAGGCATAGGGGTGTGCCTTTTTTATAGTAAGTCTTATACCAGTCATATGCTTATATCTATGATCTGGTTGTTATCGAATGTTTTCTGAGGCATGTGTTTGGAGTTTTTAGAAATATTCCATCATGACGGCCTCCATTCGTGCGCCAAGAGGGTGGCGACGACCATGCTCCAAAGGTGGTGGGCCTTGAGCCTCTAGTAGAACCTCCAGTAGTTCCATTTGCAGTACCACCCATTGTTCCTGATATGGTTGTTGATTCCCAATTCCGAGAGGTACTTTATGCAGACTATTCAAGGCACCCCATATCCTATCACGACTATGGCAGAGCTGATGCATGTGTTCCAATGGTAGAATCCAACCACTTTTTTAGGGGATGATAGTCTAAAGACTATTGTGATATGGATTGAGACTAGTTTATCGATTTTTGAGCATCTCAATATACCTCCTCAGTGGAGAGTGAACCTCATGGTGTATATATTTTGGGGAGACTCTAAGTGATAGTGGTATGTTTTGAACCAAGATAATAGGCATCGAGATATGGTTTGGAGGGATTTCTAATCCAGATTTTACAATTACTTCTTTTCTGGGACCCTGAGATCTGAACGGACCAATGAGTTTATGCATCTGGAGCAGGGCGCGATGTCCGTTGTGGACTATTCATCTCTCTTTACAGAACTTTGGCACTTTGTGTTTGTTTATCTTACTGATGAGTTGTCTAGGGCGAGATACTTTGAGGAAGGTCTCATGCATATCGTATAGTCATAGGTGAATGTGTTTCGGTTGACTATGATATATAAGATAGTGAATCATGAACTGATTACTGAATGGAATTTGAGGGAAGCTGGAGGCCCAGAGCAGGGTAGTGCATCTTCTCGACCCAGTGATTCAGTGATAGGTGGAAGGAAGCATCTTTTTGAGGTTTCTCGTGAGGGTAATTCTATTTGGAGTGTGGGTACTGGTAGTTCTGTATTTTTTCATCAATGTGGAAGGTAGGGACACATGAGGATCTAATATTATAGAGACCCAGTCGTGTGCTGATCTTGTGGAAGGATGATCCATCTATAGAATTTTTGTAGGACCTTCCCTCCAACATCCAGTGAGAAGGGTTCAACATGACTCTGGGAACAAGAGAGGGTTTCACAGCTTTGTATCAGGCTGGGAGCTGGAGTACTACTGGTCGTTCAGGACAAAGGGGTGGTTGTGGTCAGGGAATTCAAACACTAGTTGCATCTCGATAGTAGATTAATCCTGTTCCAAGTAGTCAGGTTGTTTCTCAGGGCCACAGTTTAGGCTATATATATTCAGTACAACCTACACCTAAGGAGCAGAGCGTCGGTCCATCTATAGTGAGATGTATGATATTAATAGTATCTACACTAGTATATACTCTTTTTGATAGAGGTTCTTCTCATAGATTCATATTTGTACCTATTTTGGAAATCCTTAGGCTTGATGTTCAGTTTTATGATGGCGTTATGACACTCGATACTCTATTGGAAATCTGATCAGAGAGTGTACGCTAGTTCAGGGAGTACCCCCTTGAGGTAGGTGGGTGTCACTTCTTATGGGATTTCTTCATCCTCTAGATGATAGGGTTTTATGTCATACTCAGGATGGACTTACTAGTTTCTTATCATTCCCATGTCAATTACTATCACTAGAGGGTGACTTTCACATCACAAGAGGGTGGGGTTTTTATTCACAAGGGTGAATGGGACATCTAAGTGAGCCAAGATGGACCAGAGTATTGTGGGATGGGCATGATGATATCCTAGGTTACTAAATTATATATGGATGATCAGGGAACATGATACACTAAATCCCCTTCAGTGGTTGATCATTTCAGGGATGTTTTCCTGGATGAATTTTTAGGATTACCACCTGAGAGATAGTTAGAGTTTTCTATTGAGCTAGTGTCTAGAGATACACCGATATTCATTCCTCCTTATAGTATGTCTATTAAAAAGTTGAAGGAGCTCAAGAGGTATCTAGGGAACTTGGAAGCAAAGGAGTTTATACGACCCAGTACTTCTCTGTGGGGTTCGCCGATCCTTTGTGAAAAAGGAGGATGGAACCTTCAGGCTATGTTTGGATTACCAAAAATTGAACCAATTGATGGTTAAGAACCAATATCCTTTACTGTGGATAGATGATCTCTTCGAACAGCTCTAAGGAACTCAGGTTTTCTCTAATATTGATTTGAGGTCAGGTTATCATTAGGTACATGCTCATCCTTTAGAAATACCTTATACAGCTTTTTGTAGCAGGTATGGTCTATATGAGTATTTATTTATGTCATTCAGTCTCATGAACACACCAGTAGTTTTTTTGGCACTGATGAACTAAGTTTTTCATCCATATCTAGATTCATTTATGGTGTTATTCATAGATGACATCTTGGTGTATTCTAAAAATTGACACGATCATGCCATACATCTTGGGGTCATTTTGGATACACTGAGAGAGCATCGGATATTTGTTAAACTTACAAAGTGCCACTTTTGGATGGATAAGATTCACATCCTGGGTCATATTATCTCAAAGATAGTAGAAACAATTGACCCAAAGAAGGTGAGAGTTGTAGTTTCCTGGGAGAAGGCCATGAACTTCTTTGAAATACAGAGTTTCTTGGGGATAGCTGGATAGAATTTCATACAGGACTTCTCATACTTAGCGGCACCTCTTATGGGCTTGAATAAGATGGGTGAGAAGTTTATATGGTCAGATACCTGTTAGATAGACTTTTAGGAGCTGAAATGGAGACTGAATTAAGCGCCATCCTTAATTCTTTCAGATTCATGTAGAAGCTAAATTGTGTATTGTGATACATTATTTATTATTCTAGGAGTAGTTTTAGTATAGGGGGTAGATTCATGGTGTATGGGTCTCATCATTTGAGGTCACACGATAGTAACTACCCAACGCATGATCTCGAGTTAGCTGTTGTTGTACATATCTTACACTATTGGAGGCATTATTTATTGGGAGAGAATTTTGTGGTATACACCGAAGAAAAAATACTCAAGTACAGATTTACACAGCATGACTTGAATCTTAGACATCGAAGGTGGTTGAGTACCTACAGTCTTCTGACTTTGATCTTGCCTACACACTCGGAAAGGGTAATGTAGTTTCTAATGCATTGAGAAGGAGGACTCAGATATAGGCAGTTCAGGAGGCCAGTAGTGAGTGGAATCTTATGGCCTTATTTTCAAAGATTCACTTATAGGTGAAGGATAGTCTTGGGCAGTATTTTATCTCATCCTTAGCAGTGACTTCTACTCTTATGGATAGGGTGAGGATGAGATAGTTTTCATATTCTGAGGGCATGGACCTATGGGAGAGCATATAATGTGAGGACCCACCTCCTAGTTGGATTGATGGCGAGGATTAAATTCTATACATACATGGTCACATTTGGGTTCCATCAGACATATGCGAGGATCTTATGTGAGATTTTTATGCCACATCTTGGGAAATACATCCTGGCATTACCAAGATGTATCATGACTTATTCCATCAATACTAGTAGTCGGGGATGAAATTATAGGTAAATGGTTTTTTCATGATGTGTGCCACCAATCAACAGGTGAAGGAAAACACCAGTGATAATATGGGATTTTATAGCAGTTACCCATTATTGAGTGGATATGGGATGATGCTACAATGGATTTCGTGACTGGTTTTCCGAGGTCACCTCAAGGTAGTGATATTGTATGGATTGTTTTGGGAAATCTCACGAAGGTTTCCCATTTCCTTCCAATCAGGGAGACCTTCTTAGTAGATGACCTTGGGAGACTTTATATCCGTGAGATTGTGCACCTTCACGGGGTCCCTCATACCATTATATTGTATAGGCATGCCTGGTTTACATCTCGATTTTAGAAAGGATTATAGAGGACATTGTGTACATAGGTGCTTTTGAGAACGGTATACCACCCTCATACTAATGGCTAGTCAGAGTGCATAATACAGGTTCTAGAGGACATTCTTAGAGCATGCATCCTTGATTTTGGGGGTTCTTGAGAAAGGTGTATACCCCTGGTTGAGTTCACCTACAATAATAGCTATCATGAGACTATACAGATAACACCTTATGAGTCTTTGTACAGTAGGTCATGTCAATCACCTTTGTTCTCATTAGATTTAGTGCTACTAAGACTGCGTCTCATGTAGGAGACTTTAGAGTATGTCCAGTTGATCAAGAAGAGTATGGTTACTACACAGTCTAGATAGAAATCCTACATTGATCACCATCGACGACCTCTAGAGTTTGAGATCGGGGATCGGGTCTTTTACGTATCTCATCAAGGATAGGACATGGAATAATTTGAAGACATGGTAAGCTTTCACCACAATATATTGAGGCTTTTGAGATTATGGAGAGAGTCGGACCAGTAGTCTATCAGTTATATTTATCTTAGAGGTGTCGAGCCATGCACAACATCTTTCATGTATCTCAGCTACATCGTTATCACTCAGACTAGTCTCATACTCTTCATCCAGGTGAGGTTGAGTTATAGGTAGATGCATCCTTCAAGAAGCATCCTATACGTATTATTGATCGGAGCACGAAGGCTCTTTGAGGCTAGTTTGTTCCTCTAGTATGGACACTATGGAAACACGATCGTTTATTGGAAAAGACTTAAGAGAGGGAGGTTGACGTACGTGCTCAGTGGACAAAGTTATTCTCAAACGATTCTTAATCACCCTTAGAAAGGTAATTTGGGGAAAAATTGCTTTAAGGGATGAAGATTTTAAGATCCCGGGGTTTCCTATAAGGTATGGATCTTTTGAATTTCAGTTTAATTGTTTTTTTTTACCTATTGTAAATGTCTGATGAAGTTATGGGAGTTTTGGAGGTGTCTGGGGATTGTTCGGAGCCCAGAGCTCAGGTTTTTTGAAATGGTGGTCAGGCCGTACAATTAGTAGAAACCGTACGGGGTGGTCCAGGGGTCTGTTCAGGGCTGCGCGGTTTGATGAAACTGTTTCTCTAGGGTCACACGCCAGTGTGAGCCACCTGTAATTTTTAGCAAAGGAAAATCACATGGTTTGCGCACGGTTTCCCAAACCGTGCACATGAACTATGCGAGGGGGGTTTGGAGACAGTGAAGGGTGCCTGGTTGTCTCATGGTTTGACCAACCGTGCATCCAAACCGTGTGACCTAGTGTTTTGGGTAAAATGATCGTTTTTCCCTTAAAAATTATTATAACTCTTATTTTATTTTATTTTCCTCTCCAAATGATAGTTTCCTCTACTATTGAGTTTCTTAATCCTTCAAGGTAGGATTTGATCCTGATTCGTCATCCAAACTCTGATTCAAACATTTTCCGTATTGTTGGATCTATGCCGGTGAGTTCTTCATTCATCTTGTGTCTTTCTTCATTTGTCTTCATATCGATGGAGTTATTTTAGTGCAAGATAATATGACCTATTTCCAAGGTATTCAATCATTCTTTCATTTTCTTTCGATCTGGGTCGAGTTAGGAGTTGATATTGGACGAGTGTTCTACCACGAGTATACGATAGGTGGTCTATACCTTTTCTATTACGGTCTAGTTGTTTTATACCTTGTTGTCATTGTGCTGCACGTTATACCTTTTGATATTGCTCCTAAACTAAAATTAATTCCTTGATTAAATTGATTGGGGTCTGTATAGGTTTCCCACTTAGTACCATGTGATGGTTGGAGGTTGTCAACCTCAACTCGGACCACCTGTGAGTTGTGTTTATATATCTTCCCCTTGAGTTACCACTTTGTTAGGTGTGTGTGTGAGCTCGCCATCTTATTGGGAGCCTTAATGAATTAAATTGGATATTATGAGATGTATTATACCACATTTCCATGTTATTACATGTTATTAAATTGATTAAATGGTTTAAATAGAAAATGTGGAATGAGTTGAATGAACTCATGGTTGGGTATGATTATGAAATGGTTTATGAAATGAGATAAATGGTAAAGGGTGTAGTTAATAAATGACCCTTGTTTCCTTATGTGAGCATGTTGATGATGGATGGCTTGGTATAACATTTGGGTTTATATTTCTACTCCATGGATTCAAAATTATATTGAATGTCATGGACATTTCTACTCCATGGATTCAAGATTATATTGGATGTTATGCACATTTATACTCCATAGATCTGGATTATATGGTATGTCTTGGACATTACTACTCCTTGGATCCAACCGTTGGGTCTGACACTTGGTTACATGGAATAGGCCATCGAGGATGCCTTGGTTATTTATACCTTGGATCCGACCCATGTAGGCCAGACACGATGAGGATTTCTTGGTCGTTTATACCTTAGATTCAACCCTTTGGGTCTGACACTGAATTACTCATCATAGGTCATAGTGGATGTTTGTCATTCCTTACAGATAACCCCAGTATGATTATTTGATTATAGTTGTTAGACTGGACAATATCACACATACTTTATCATGCTTTATAGTTAGCCTGTGTTACAGTTGTTGGTTCACAGTGAGCCTTATTGTCTGGATATTATTACTCATGTTTATGCATTTATATTACTGCTATGTATATATTGCACACTTCTTCTCCTTATATTACACAGATTGAACTTGTTATAGACACTATTTGTGATAGCCTACTGAGTGTTATCTCACACCATGTTCCAGCCACTATTGAGTACTCGGACAAGCTTCATGGATGTAGTTAGGGACCAGGGCAAGCACCCTCTTTACGATTCTTGATTGGTTGTGTATATAAGTAGGGGAGCACAGGACCAAGCTATACTCGTGATGCAAGCTGGATATAGTTCCTTTTTGGTCATAGGTTTTTTATACATGTATTGTATAGGATGACTGTTGTCATGTATTGCTTGTCATTTTGTATAGAGACATGACATACATCATTTTTTATATGATACTTCCTGGACTCAGTTTATTATTATTGTCATATGGATTTATCTTATGTTGTTCAATAATTTGATATGTTTCTACTATTGATTTTTGTGATTACACTGTTGTGTTACACTCTGATTACGAGGGTATGGTCTCACCATTGTACCACCTCAGACCCCCGCTGCTAGTCGGCAGCCTCTGGCATACGGGTAGTCATGCTTGAGGTCATGTGATCCACCAGCTCAAGGAACTGTTTAGTGGCTCCCAGGTTGGGACGTTACATCCCCCCCCCAAACCCTTGACACCCCACCACCAATGGTGGAGCATGTATATATAATGTTTATATATGTGTGTATTAATACACACACACACACACACACAAATATATATGTATTTATATTCTAATATATATAAATGAATATTAATATATAATATATTTAAATAAATATAAATGTATATATATATCACTCACTCAAACATATATTTTATAAATGTATTTAAAAATAATTATATAAATATATATAAATATATGAATAAAAAAGATGTATGTAAATATATATAAATAAATATAAATATCGTAAAATACAGAACAAAACAAGTCTGGATTAGTGGTAAAGAGGTTGAAAATGCACAGGGGGACAAAAAACAGTGAAAAGTCCCTATAAAAAATAGACTAGTTAAATTTCATGATATAAAAAACAGGTCAAAACAGGAGCCACTCGTACATTATGCACGCTTTTTTTAAAATATTTTTTTCTTTTTCTTTGTTAAAATATTTTTAAAATTTTAGAGGGAGAGGTTATGAAATTGAAGAGTTCAAAATGTGACAATGACAGTTAAACACAAAAAGAGTCCCTTAATTTCAGTAAGGACCTCCTGTATTTTAGACTAAATTTGAATTCTTATTTCAATCTAAAATTCATAATCTTTTTAATCCTTTGTTGAAATTTTCTCATTTTTTTACCCTAAATGTTTTGATCTTACATTTTCATTTTCTCCAACAAAATCGATATACTCAGGTCCAGTGCCAAGACTAAGGTAAGCCCAGCAAGTGAGCTGGGGGAAACGATGGAAGGGTATAAAAAACACGTGGTCAATGCCATTAAAATATTTTTAAAAGATTAAATATTATCATAAAGTAAGTTGATTTAATATTCAAAATAAGCTCAATACATATGTTTTGAGTCCAGGTCGTGTGCTACGCAATTAATAAATACAAATCTGTTGTGAAATTGATCGAACGGTGATTGAAACCACAAAGCATTTCGAAACCAGAAATGTAAGATCGATTGTAGGCGAAGCACATTGTTGAGAAAGTGAATGTCGAATTTACGTATGATGATGATAATAGAAAATGGAAATACAAATAAAAAATAAATACAAGAAGTAGAGAATGCAATGTAGAGCCAAAATTCCTTTTCATTTCATTAACATATCGTCATATTTATAGAGTACATGAGATCTAATCCAACGATGAGAATATGAAAGGTTGTCCATTAAGAGGGGAATTAATTGGAAATTAAGGAGTCATCATTATTGTCATAATTATGAAATCCATTAATCATGTTTCATAACACTCCCCGTTGGATTTCATAATTTCATGGAACCTTATTTAATCTTCACTTAAAAAACCTTGTGGGAAAAATAAGTGAAACCAACATAAAAGAATTCCATGTCATGCTACCTTACTAAAAACCTTATCAGGAAAACCCAGTGGGAAAAAACTTGATGAAGGGAAAAAGAGTGCAGCATTCCCAACTCCCCCTGATTAATCATTTAGTTGTGTCTTCAGGACATCAATTAATATTATTATTTAATTATGTCTTCAGGACATGGGAGGAAGACCATAGGTAATAATGAATGGTCTCATTAAAAATTAAAACTCATGGGGAAGACCAACAATTTCCATTAATTATAGATATCCATAACAATTTATAACATTCCCTTGGATATCTGTTATGATGTATGATTGTATCATTAAAAACCTCATGAAGGAAAAACCCTTCAGGGGAAAACACTTGATTAGGGAAAAAGAGTACAATAACATTAAATCCCCAGAGTGTTGCCTCATTAAAAACCTTATCAAGAAAACTCATTGGGAAAAACTTGAATAAGGGAAAAAGAGTACAACAGTTACATCTCTCATTCATAATGATCATCATTTAACTCATAGAATGTCCATGATCAATTCATAACCAAAACATTCAGTTTTGAATTTTGGAATAATAATAACTTATACCCTTTAGATTTAAATGAATAGGGAAGAACATTATCTTATATCATAATATGATTTATAGTTATTTGCAAAGTACATATGCACATGTACATGTATATCCTTCAGAGATAAATAAAATGTGCATTTATATTTAATCCTTCTATGATAAGAATGTTCTTAATCAAACCCTTATGTTTGAAATCTATCACTCTTGGAAGAAAGAGATTTAATTATTCAAAATTTAACATTTCATCTTTAGGATGATTAATTCAAAATACAAGGACATTCCATGTAATTTCATGATCAAATAATTCATTGATTTTAGAAAACTATTCAAGAGTTTAGATGTTTTTCAAAACACCTTAATAATATGATGAATACAATTATTCATACAAATCATGGGATGATAAATTCAATTTACATTCTTCCTTAACTTAATATGGATACATGTTATTTAGTTCACCCCATAATTTATCATATTGGGTGAAACTTTCATAATTTTTTAATATGATTCAGGCATTTAGAACCCTTCTAGGATTTATATAAATATCCAAATATACAAGGGAGAATATTTCTTATAATAAGATCATCGATATTCAATAGTCTTGATAGTTTGGATAATCAATCCATAACTTTATATGTTGAACATTTCATAAGTTCCTTTAATAATTTTGGCCAATTATTATGATGTTGACGTCTGTTAAAATCCATTGTCATCAATGAGTTTTTAAAGCATTCAAAGAAAATATATCATCAACAACATTTGATTGAGATTTCATAATTTTTCTGGTACCAGTGTCACTTCAGGGACAATATCTAAAAAGATATAATGTTGTCGATATATTCATTTTACTCTTCAAGGGAAAATATATTTATTGCTTTCTACTCATGATGAACAATGATTTTATATAATCAGTTCAATCACACTTCATGTGTGTATAATCAGACTATTGGTTTCCAACACTTTACATTTATGTAAGTGTTGTGAGCATCTTGTCAATGGTTCTGCAGGACCATATAATATATGATACTCAGTATTTCATTTAATCAACATGCATATCATGCAATGTATATTCACCAGTAGCAAATAACACATGTGATCATTTAGTGGATGCATCTTTCATATAGATGGATCACATGGTAGGTGGGTGGACCCATATATACTTCTTCATAAGTATATGGGGAATTTATTTCCATAATAACTGCTAATGATATAAATAATTTACCTCAAAATGGGTACCTCAGGGTAAATTATCATACAGGGGGAATTCATAATGACTTAATGATAATAAATTCATTGATAATTTTGTAAACATGCATCCATTAAATAAATTCATCATTCTCCCTATGATGGATGTCTACTATGTTATCAATAAATCGATGCTCGTGTATACTTGAATCAATATCTTTCATTATAATTGATCCCAGATGGCCTAAATCATCATGTCGTATATTTGAATTGTCAGGATCGGTAAACTTATGGTTTACCATTATTGATTCGATTGTACATAAAAAATTCTTTATAATCACTTTTATGAATGCTTGTTACATATTGAGGTACCTCTTTTATCCAGTGTCTCTATAGGATGTTCATTTTCAAGAATACCATTCATATATCTCATCGAGACTTCAGGTATAACAAAACATTAAGAATTTGTACTACCAGGTAGGAATATATTCACTCTTCTGGAATCGTTAATTAATTTTCTCTACCGGTAAATGTACTTATATGAGCATATACTAATGCATATATGAGTTATTTTGAAGCATTTAACCAAAATAATATTTGTAAATATTTTGCTTCAAGATCGACGCATATAAGATCTCCAGGATCTTTCATTATGCAAACTCATATTTGTCATTATAATTTTCACTTATGGTGGTTGATGAATTCATAATATAATTGTAACGGGTTAGGCCCATCACCAGGAAGATTATTGTATAATTTAGAACTTCTAACCCAAATATTTTGGAACTTCGGGCCCAAATATTATTTTACAATACGTCTACCTGGGATAGGAGCCCCCGCATCTTTTAAAGCTAGTGAATGTGGTAGCGAAAACCAATGTAGAAGAATCTTCTAGATTCACAACACACACCTCATCGACATCCAAAATTATATATCATTGAACAACATTCACTTTATCAAATGAATGATTAATCATTTGATCAAAGCTCATCAACTCTCAAATATTCATGATATCACAAATCATATCAACAATTTTTATGAATAATTTCATTCACTTCAAGGAATGAGATATAGTAATTAATACTGCATTCACATCAGGGAATTCATTCATTCATCGGATTTCATGATCCATGAATGATAATTTATTATTTATCAATAATGATCATCTTGCATAAATTTTATTAATTATGATGATCATTGCTTTAACCACTTCAAGTGGTAAAATCATTTTCATAATATATATCGGATTATCAAAACTATGTAATTCAATCATTTCATTTGTGAATTATATGAACAACAACATCCACTTTAGGGGATAGATGAATTACATGAGATGATATTGATAATCCCTAAGAATCTGATGAATAATAATGTTTCCCTTAATATTGTTGTTGTAGGAACAATAAATGATAAATGAAGATATTCTTCAATATAGTGTTAAAGAACATTATTTTCATATCATCCTTCATGGATCATTATTTTATAAATATTCATAAAATTTATTGTGGTTTGTATATATTTATTTTCATCAAACCACTTCTAATGGTTATATTATTATTATTTGTTATAAACAAATACAACACAATAATCATTCACAAAACATCATATTCACCTCGAACTTGATTTATAATAAAATCATGTATATTTGCATTCACTTCGGGGAATGAAATAAATCATTTTCAATAAATATTCTCATTCACTCCAGGGAACGAAATAAAATTATTTATTCGAGTTTTATAGTGTCTTCAAGACCATAACATGAATATTCAAATCAATTTCATCCACTACAAGGGATGGGTTTTATAGTGTCTTCAAGACAATAACATGAATATTCAACTCAACATTTTCATCGATTTCATCCACTTCGGGGGATGAATATATATAAAATATATTTGTGCTTGTTCAACATGAACATTTAATTTATCTCAAACATTTTATAAGAAATAAAAGAAAGAGAAGAAATAAAACAAATATTTACAAATATTCTAAATAAATATCATCTCCATCATGGACCTTTATATAACATAATTAAACTTGACACCTTCAAGGTGAACAAGAAATAAGATATATGAAATTTCATGGTTCATGGAATGATTAGCGGACTTCGGATCAATGTACAATAGGTACGCGATGATCATCAAACTTCGGCTCGACATACGATGGGTATGCGATGTTCATCAAACTTCGGCTCGACGTACGACAAGTACGTGATGTTAATCAAATTTCGGCTCAACGTACGACGGGTACTCAATGTTCATCATTCAACGGCTCGATGTACAACAGGTACGCGATATTCATCATTTAACCACTTCCGATGGTGTAGTTTTTTTTTATTCATTTGATGAATGATGTTTATCTCAACATCGACCACATCGATTATTAATCAAACACATTCTCTTTAGGGAATAGAGCGAAATTTGTCATTCGAAATTCATTACAACTCTTCAGGAGTTCATTATTTTTCCCACAACAAAAGATTAAGAAAATCATATATTATTTTCAGATTTATCAATAGGGGAAAATAAATATAACAATATCTTACATGCAAAATAAAACTCGCCTTTTTGATGTAGCACTTCGAATAAGTGAAGTCGATGCATATGTGAAAGAGTGTGTCAAAATAATAATGTTTATAAAAACATGTGACATATCTTTTTCCCGCAAAATTTTTCATATGGTGATAATGGAGATGAAGGCAGCGTCGTCACGATGCACAATACAGAGAGGACGATCATATTGATAACGTGTTGTGAAATTGATCGAACGCCGATTGAAACCGCGAAACATTTCAAAAACGAAAATGTAATATCGATCGTAAACGAAGCGCATCGTTGAGAAAACGAATGTCGAATTTGCGTATAACAATGATAATAACAAATGGAAATACAAATACAAAAGAAATACAAGAAGCAGAGAACACAATGTAGATTCAAAAATCTTTTTCATTTCATTAACATATCATCATATTTATAGAGTACATGAGATCTAATCCAACAGTGATAATATGAAAAGTTGGCCATTAAGAAAAGAATTAAATGGAAATTGAAGAGTCATCATTATTGTCATAATTATAACATCTATTAATAATGTTTCATAACAAAATCTATAAAAACATATTTTTACCCGCTAAGCCACAGTCCAACAGTACGACAAAACAGAGGAAGAGAAAATCTTAATAACAAAAACACAGCCCAGACCAACACCAGGGGAGATGCTTCGCCAGGGAGACTAACGCTTCTTGTTTCCCACTCCCGTCTTTACCCAATTCATAGTCCGCCAATAATTTCCACAACAAATCAAAGCCACGCCAAAACCCTGCAATAAGAAACCATCAAAATCCTTGCGATTAAGGGCGACTGTTTCTGATGCAAAATCCTTACCATAAATTTTAACTAAAATATGCCGCCTGCCAAACCGCTACCTCGCTCTGCTTAAATTCCACCCCGGCATGGGCAGGCGTTCTTCTCATAAAACTGCATACCAACAACGCATAATTTAACGGCAATAAAAGAGAGCAATTCCAATCACACAACCCGAACAGTACCTAACGCATCATGGATCATGATGATGCCCGAGCTGCTCCGCAACAAATACTGAAGAAGCATTCGGATAGCTTGAAAATTTTGCACAATACTTCAATGCCCAAAGCTCATCTCCGAATACCTACACACAGAAAACAAAGCCACAAAGGCATGTTTGCTTGTTTCCACCGGAAATCCAAATATATCAAAGTTTTAACTCACCTGCGAGGCTTATTCTGTCGTTGCTGCTCAAATTCATCGCCAGTAGGCTCTTGAGGAAAAAAACTAGTTAGCCTTCAACTGTGTGTACAGGAATAAAAAAAACATTCATCCAATCATACCGGGTCTTGATGAAGGCTTCCATTCATTACTGAGTTTGCTTGTACTATTCTCTTCACTGCCAAACATTAAAGAACCTCAGACATTTCCACCAGAGGCTAAAAATAGAGGATTGACCTCAAGATACATGTATTAACCAGCCGATTAAAGACAAATCCTTTTTTTATGAAAACGGTTTATTACTGAATTGAGCCTGTGAAAGCAGGTTCAGTCCAAGCTTAGCCAAAGCACTGCTAAACTCAATACAGCCAGATGAAATAAAATCTATCAGGTAAGTTGAGCTTGGTCTGTTAAATTTTGTTCTTTGGGCAATGTCATTTCATTCAGTGCGAAATTTTATGAAAAGAAATCAAAAAAGACCATGCAAGCAAGGTATAGAATATTCAGAACATTATGTAATAAAAAACTAAAGGACCCAGACTAGCCTGGAGGCCCCTGCAGAAGATGTCTGCCCAGATGGGCGTGTTTGGAATGCACCATCAACTGCCATATAAGGAGAACAATAGCTTGCCCCTAAAGCACCTGCGCCAGCCAATACAGGCAGCCTACAAAATGTCCAGATGGATTATAAGCTCAACTAATTCAAAATTAACATCCCCATAAAATGTTGATAGAAATAGAAAGAACAGCAGTAGAAACAAATGGTAGAAATAAAAAAGGTCAGTCAATTAAAACCGTCCTCAAAATTATCACTTTAGGGAGTAATAACTGTTGGTGTATAACATAAAATTTTTAGCAACTGACTCAACTGTAAGTGACTGCAACAGCATAACGAAAAAAATGCATACTTTAATGATTGAAATAAAATTTAAAATATATATATATGTTTTGCCTGACAAAAATTGTTAGGATGAAAAGGAGATTCGCTCCATTCAGCACGACATGCAGGAAGATAATTTTTCAACGATTTATTAAATTATTCAAATATGCCAAACCCATGTCCAACATGGGCCACCGTTCATCCTTAAAAAAACCTGCAGCAAAATATAAAAGATTATTTTAATGATAAAATATTTTCCTAAAATTAAGTTGATTTAAAAATAAAAACTAAACAATCCGTAACCTGCAAGAACAATCAACAATATTAATCAGATAATGGAATTATGAGTGAATGGACCGCCAAGGCCGTAAACAAAATGCCAACCAAGCAAAAACAATCACCAACCATGTCATCTCAGAATTTCCCAGGCCAAGCTGTGGCTGGGCAACATATCCAGGAAAGGCCATGCCAACAGCGGGAACCCCAATACCACCAGGATGCTTGCCCGCAAACTGCATGACTGCATTCCCATTCATTGAGAAAAGGGATCAGTGGAAACTAAAAACTTGAATGCAGAAAAGAAAAACACTCACTTCTTGTTTTTATTATTAATACTCCAAACCATGAAACATTACCTGGCAAGAAGGCTGGAGTTGTGGGGAATTTCTGGTCACCATGGCTGACTCCCATGCTTCCTGTGGCCCCACTGTAGAGAAAAGAGCCTCTTTCACTTCCCTGAGCACCAACCCTTCCCTTTCCAACCAGCGCATTCCTGGATTTACTTGGCTCTGGAGCAGATTCTGTTTCTCCATGTTCAAATGACAAGGATGTTTTTGGAGGAGAAGACTGAGATCCACCCCCAAAATGCTGGACTGATGCCAATGAAGGAGGCTGCAATAAGGGTTGAACTTGGTTGTGTGCAGGACTTTGGCCAGTGTTTGGTCGTGTAGGCAGAGCTCTGCTGACTTGTTTATGAGAGGGGTTCGGTTGAGAAGGCATCTGTGCAGGATGACTTGAGCCCTTCCCCTGAAACCGTGATGAGGAACCTGAACGTGGCGGATAGATATTTGCAGATGGGGCGAAATCATCAAGGTATAGCTTTTCCATGCTCGTGCCATCAACTGTGCTTTTAGTTCTCAACAAGGCACTAGATTGTGGCATTAAATGCCTCTCATCCACAACCTGAAACCGAGAATTATTGTTTGAAGCTCCAGCTTGCAAGCCCTTTTCTTGTGGCGCGGTAACTTCCTTATTTGAAGAGCCGGAAGGATAAAAAGGAGGAGAAGCAGAACTCAAGCTTGATGCGAATGCTTGATTCTTGGTAGGAACAGGATTGGTAAATCCATTTGATACAGAGGCCAGTAATCCATGTGAACTTGCCTGTGAAGATCTCCCAAAGGCCTTTCCAGATCTAAACAAAACAAATAACCCCACATAACAAGATCATAACTCATGCAACGCAAATGCCAAAGGGGAAAACGTAAAGAAATAGACAATCCAATAACGCATGGTCACTACTTACCGTCTGTTCTGCGTTTGGGGGACCTTGTTACTTCCATTCAAAATTGGTTCATACCTTCTAGGGCCCCTTCCCCTAAAATCTTTAATTACAATGTCTGGCATCTCATTGCTTGGCCGTAATCTTGGCCTGACTCCTCTTGCATATCCTTTGTCTGAACCATGATTTCTAGAACCAGTTCGATATGGGCCTTTTGATGATTTCCTTCCCTAGAAAAAAAAATATGCAAACACATGGCTTACAAAGCCAACCCATAATTTTAATCCCATACAGAGACATGCAAAGCTCTCAACCAGTTTTGATCAAAGGGGGGCTGCCATAACCAAAATTAGGTTGCATAAAAAAAATTGTAAGTTACAAGGGCTGTTTAAGTTAACAAAGTCCAATAATCACATTGAAAATCGCATATTATTCCTGCAGGAAAAGATCCTTTCAGTCAAATCTGACAGTTAAAAACATTAAATACATAAAATCTGATCCCTATCTACTTTCTTTGATTCTACTCCTAGTCCCTATCTACTAAATTGATTCTACTTCTGCCTGCATTATTTTTTTGGAGAAAATTTATCTCCAGCAAAACATCCCCCCAATTTTAACAAGAGTATGGGAATTCAATGCAGTGATCCTAGCATTAAAATTTATAGTTAATTGAATATTCGCCTAGAAAACATAAACATACAAGTTTAACATTTAATTCCAAATATTAGATTGAAAAATCATTTTATTGTTAAAGTTACATAAACACAAAATATTTTGTGAAAGCCTATAAATGTATAAAACTTTGGGAATTATCGCATCATCAATTGAATCATGAGATTTACATGTGATGCTTGAAGACATTACCTCGAAGGAATGTTCAACAAATCAAAGGCCATTGCCACCAATGCTTGCAATATGACTATAAACAATTTACCTCATCATAACGTCTTCCCCGCACAGCCATCTCCTCAAACTTGTCATGACCCCACTTCCTGTTATCCTTAGATTCCCAAAGTCCCCTCCCACCAAAAGTTCTCCTAAAATGCAAAATAAGTTTAAGCTCTATCTAGTAAATAAATGAAACACAGAAAATTTAAATAAAACGAAAGCCTGAGATTTCTACCAAAGAAATAGCTAGAGCAATGCAACAAATAATTTGAAATCAAACAACATGAAGAAGAGATGCGTAAATAAACATGGTCTAAGCCCGCCAAAAGCTACAATATGCATAAAAAACAGGCAAAACAAGTCGGGCTTTAAATTCCCAACTTAAATTCCCAACTTAAAGAGAGGCTATGTGAAGGAAAAACAAGAATTGTTTCCAAATCAATGATAAAGAAAGCAAACACAAAATATAATAAGCTTGAGAAAACCCATTATCCTAATGTTGCCCAGTCTGCTTGCCAAATCCATGGATGATACTTTACATCACCCACACATTAGAGTTTGATTTGAGATAATATGCAGTAAATCTCCCAAAAAAGTAATGAAGGCTGCAATTTAGTTGACTACAAATCTCCCTTAAGGAAACTTCAGCCATTAAGCCTTCCCAAAAACATATTGATAAAAACTGAAGACTTGATTTATCAGCTAAGAATAAATGGCACCTAACAGCAATAACATAAGAGAAAGTGATTTTATTTCCATAAGAGAAAATGATTTTATTTCCATATTTATGGTAATCATTTAATAATGCAATTTGCTTCATCTATGAAGAAATCCAACCATTATTTATTTAACAGTAGAGCCCTGCCCATGTTAAGTTACATTATCCATACCCATACCTAACCATTCCCAGACCTAAACAGAGGCGGAGAGTAAAAATGACAGTCAAGTCAATGACTAAACAATTAAGAAGAAAACTAAACATCAATTTAAGCCCAAAATTACTACCCTTTATCTTATTCTACATTGTGAACATAGGGTGTGGTTCCCTATGAGTTGATTTGAATACAACACCATCATACAGAACTTCACAAATGATTATCTGGTATCCTAATGTTTTCTAAAATCCAAGTCAACATAGCCATGGGAACTAAATAATATTTAAAATATAAAGATTCCAACCAAACCCAGCATTCAAACCATGAACTCCTCATAAACCAGCAATGAGCCGTAATAATGATGTATTGGATTTAACATACAAAAGCCAATGCATGCCTGACTAACAGGAGACAGTTGCATCATATGAAGGTTTAGGTCATAATTTTAAACATGAGGGTTTCCTTAGAAGGGTTTATAACCCCAACTGTATGATATACTGGTTTTTCCAAGTTGCAGATTACTCAACATCCCAAGGTACCTCAGAATGTGATGATTTTTGCAGTAAAGAAAAAATCTAATCCTTCAATTAATTTTACATCGTATCTTAATTTTAGACTTGTAAAGAACAATGCAGGGCCAACACCGGCTTGGTACCATGAAAATATACTTTTCTTTTACTGATGAGAACATGGAAACATCGTATAAGCCATATTGCTATAGAAAACAATGCAACAAACCCCATGAAAATATACTTTTCTTTGACTGATGAGAACATGGAAACATCGTATAAGCCATATTGCTATAGAAAACAATGCAACAAACCATAAAGCAAACATGATTCAATAGACCACTTTACATTTCCTGCACCACTGACTATTCCTAAAAACCAATGACTAATCGAAGAAAATGAAATCAAGAACATGTAGTGACATAGAACACCATCAATGGTTCAACTGCCCACATGTCAAAGGAATGGCAAGAAACACCCTAGGAACTACCCCAATGGAATAAGGAAATGCTTCAAGGGATATGGAGAAGCAATCAATATGATTGAATAAAGGAAGGTTCCACTCAGTCCTCACCCCATGGTCCAATGTTTCAACATCGATGAACTTAGAAAACATGCCAATCATCACACAAAACCAGGGGTCGAGGATAATCGGCGTCAATAACCTCCAAAGCCAAGGGAACATGCTATAAGCCATATTGCTGCAGCAAACAATGCAACAAACCCAGAAAGAAAACATGATTGAATGGACCAATTTGAGTTTCCTGCACTACTGACTATTCCTGGTAATCAATAACTAATCGAAGAAATTGTAATCAAGTACATGTTCTGACGTATAAAACCGTCAAAGGCAGGTGTGGGCAATAAGTTTATTAAGAACAAGCCGTTCATCATCATCATAATCGTCGCATTTTGTTTTTGGTTGGAGAAATAGTGCCAAGCAATAGTGATAAATCAAATAGTGAATGCATGAAAATAAATTTATAGCATTAATAAACAAGTCATAGTATCATATACTAACAAAGAAGCTCAACTTGTAATGGGAAAGCCCTGCAATAAAATCAGAATAAAAACCCATGGAGAAACCAAACCAGATGAACAAACCTGTTCCGACCACGAGACATCCCTCTAAACCGATCGTCGTGCATGTAGAACGCGCCAGCAGTAGGCACTGCAAATGGCTCGTTCTGTTTCTTGATCTCTTCCACCGCAACCTGCCCTTCCCCGCCGCCCTCTGCCATTGCCCCCGCAAACGTTCCACTTGTCTCCCCATCGAACACTTTTACCGCCTCCACGTCCTCTCTTTGAACATCCACACCATCGTCATGATAGTCAGCATCAACACCCTCTGCAAAACCCTCGTCGTCAACCTCTACATAACCTTGGTCGTCTCCATCGTCCTCGACTTCATCATCCGCTGCTTCGTCGTCATCGTCATACTTCGCCACTCCACCCTGCCCGTCCGAATCCCCATCCGACCCAGTCCCATTCCTCGAATCGCGCCTTGCCAGCAGGGGACGGGGTGACTTCTCACAGCCTGCATCGCCTTCCTCTTCCTCATCATCACTCGCTTGCCGCCTCCGCATCGCTAGCGATGGCTTCGCCTCGTCCGGATCAGTCTCGTACTCCTCCGCCATCGACCTTCGGGGCGAAAGAAACCCTCGCTCACGCACGATTCAGTGCATAACCCAAACCGCCCCAATCCTCCAACGATATAGAGACAACGGGAAACCTATACTGGAGATCAGAAAATTTGAAACAAAATATAAAACAAAATCGGATAATCGAGTTCGACCTGCGGAGCACTCCGAATATAACGTCGAGGGAAGTAAGGTAGGCGAGATCGGAACGGTCGGTATGAGATCATCAAAAAGAGGGGGGGATTACCTACGTTTGCAGGGGTGTTTTCGGGAAGAAAAATATTCGGAGCGTTCATTGCCTGCCGCGTGTATTTCGAAGTCGCCGGTATCAATTATCTGATCTGGCGGGTAGATATTTCGAGACGTGGGCTTGATGCACCGTCGTCGGTATAGGCGTCCGTGAACTTCGACTTCGAAGGACTCTTACTCGTAAGTTCCCCTCTTGGAATACTCGTATTTAGAGCCCATCAGTCCGGCTTGTGGAGAGGATAAATGATTTAAAAAACAAATCTAATAAATTTTCATGATATTTTTTGTTACCAAAAAACAGGCTAAAAGTCGTTATATGTTTTGAAATATTATTATGTGGATGTATAATCTCAAAACAATTATTAATCGACATTCTCACTCTAAACTTTCATATGGCCAGTCCTTCGTTTTATTCAAATCATTGATATTCCAACCGTTAGATGTGGAATGAGAGATATGGATCATGTACCTTATATGTATATATCATCATGTTATTAGAAGGTATAACTTTTGTCATATATACTTTCTTCTTATTTCTTGTTTATTTCTTCAATATTTTTGTTTGTCTACCTTCTTTATAAACACCCAACTTCATATATCGTTAACAATGCGCTTCGCCCACAATCAATCATACATTTCTAGTTTCAAAATTTTCCGCGATTTCAATCGGTATGTTGTCAATATGGTCATATTCCTCATATTTTGTGTCATGATGATACTGTATCCATCATTATCATTGATGCAAGATAAATCTTACGTGAAAAAGGTATGTCGGATGTTTTTCCAAACATTCTTCTTTTGACATGTTTTGTGTGTGCATCGCCCCACTTAATAGAAAAACTATATCAACAAGCTAGGATTGTTTTAATGTCATATACTGTTATATTCATCTCTCTCTCTCGAAACGTTAAAAAAACATATGAATTATTTTTTGAATCATTTGTTGTGGGAAAAATAATGAGCTTTTGAATAGCACTAAAGACTCGTGATTGTCAAATTTCACTATATTATCTGAAGTGAATGTGATTGATTATTATAAAAATTGTGTTAATAATCGACGTGCTCGGTGTCGAGACAAACATCATTTATCAAATGAAAAATGAACAGTCGCCAGTATAAATGGTTGAATGACGAACATCACATGCCTATTGTATGCCAAAGTGCCAAAGTGAACTTCGCTGATCATGTTATGAGCCACAAAATTTAACATCACTTGTTTCTTTGTACGCCATGAAGGTGTTGAGCTTGATTACGACTCACGACAAAGACGACATTTATTTTATAAATTTTTAAATATTGTATTTTTTATTCCCTTTTCTTTTATTTCTTATATGTAAAATATATAAAATAGATCAAGTGTTCGTGAAGAACAACATAAATATATTTATTTGATATTCATTCTCCGAAGTGGATAAAGATGTTGAATTGAATTTTCATGTTATTGTCTTGAAGACACCATAAAACCAGACAAATAATTTTATTCTGTCCCCTGGAATGAATGAAAATGTTCGTTAAAAAAATCATTTCATTCCCTCGAGTGAATGTAAACATACATGATTTCATTCCAAATCAAGTTTGAGATGAATATGATATTTTGCAAATGATTAGGGTGCCTTGTTTGTTTATAACAAATAATACTAATATAACCACCATGAGTGATTTGATGAAAATAAATATTTAAAGAGCATAATGAATTTTATTAATATTTATAAAATAGTACATTTGTAAAGGATGATATGAAAATAGTGTCTTTTGACATTATGTTGGATAATATTTCTATCAATTTTTTCTCATATAAAAGCAGTATCATGAAAAATTATTATTTATCATGTGCTTATTGATTATCAATATAATATCTTGTAATTCATTCGATATTATCTTCCGAAGCGAATATTTTTCCTTTTATAGTCCATAGACGAAATGTAGAAATTACATAACTTTTATAATCCAATATATTTTATCAAAATATGTTTACTACCTGAAGTGGTTAAACAATGATTATCGTGATAAATAAAATTAGTATTTTTTGTACAAGATGATCAATGTTAATAAATAATGAATTGTCATTCATGAATCATGACATCCAATGAAAGAATTCATTCCCTGATGAGTATTTGGAAGAGTTGTTTTTTTTTTAAAATATGAAAAACTGTCTAGGTTAAAAAAAAAATTAAAAATACGTTGCAAAGGCGGCGTCGATGCCCTAAAGCAGTATTTTTTTTATTTATATTTTTTATATATTTAAAATTTTAATGTTTTATTATTATGTTCGTATGGTTATATATATATATATAAAAAAAAACTTAATGTTTCAACATAATTTATCTTTTATTCAAGTACGTGACTTTGTTGGCCGATATAATGTAAACCATAAGACTCATATGAATGACATTTTAAACATTTATAACACAAAACAAGTAGTCTAAAATAAAAATAATTTCTTAAAAAATCTTGGTGAAAAATTATTTATAACCTATCATATCCACCTACTTGAAAGTTAAAAATGTTTCAAGTACGTGACTTCGCTGACCTATATAATATAAACTATAAGACAAATATAAATGAAATTTTAAATATTGATTAAACATATAACTAGTAGTCCAAAATAAAAAAAAATTCTTAAAAAATGTTAGTGAAAATTTATTTATAACCTATCATATCCACCTACTCGAAACATAAAAATGTTTCAAGTACGTGACTTTGCTGACCTATATAATGTAAACTATAAGACTGATATGAATGACATTTTAAAATTTCTAACACAAAACAAGTAGTCTAAAATAAAAATAAGTTCTTAAAAAATCTTGGTGAAAAATTATTTATAACCTATCATATCTACCTACTTGAAAGTTAAAAATGTTTCAAGTACGTGACTTCGCTGACCTATATAATATAAATTATAAGACAAATATAAATGAAATTTTAAACATTGATTAAACATATAACTAGTAGTCCAAAATAAAAATAAATTCTTAAAAAATCTTGGTGAAAAATTATTTATAACCTATCATATCCACCTACTTGAAACTTAAAAATGTTTCAAGTACGTGACTTTGATGACCTATATAATATAAACTATAAGACATATGAATAACATTTTAAACATTGCTTAAACATATAATAAGTAGTCCAAAATAAAAATAACTTCTTAAAAAATCTTGGTGAAAATTTATTTATAACCTTTCAAATCCACCTACTTGAAAGTTAAAAATGTTTCAAGTACGTGACTTCGCTGGCCTATATAATATAAACTATAAGACCGATATGAATGACGTTTTAAACATTTCCTAAATTGGAACTCAATTCACCCCCTCTTGAGATTATACTCTGACCAACAAGTAATAATAGTATTTTGATTTCAGTAGACATAAAATATGTAAACAATAATGTACAATCAATGCCTATGTCTATGGCGAGGAGATTCTGTCCCACATGGTGGTCTGCGAATATGACGTCCACGTCGAGTGCGCAGTGGAGTCTGATGACCTGGAGAAGGCTGATCCTCGGGCACTGGAACGTCGACTGGTGCATCCTTCATCTGTGTGTCAGTGGGAGGAGCTGTCAACTGCATCTTGTACTGCCATCCAGATCCTTCTCCCACTAGGGTAGTAGAAGGACCTGCCTCCATCGCAGTGGGGAACCAAGTCTGCGATGGAGCTATACCCCAAGACGGCAATGGCTCTGGAATCAAAGGTTGTGAAAGATCTGGAACCCAAGATGGAGAGAACTGCAGATATCCTGTCAGGAAAGACAAATCCCATGCCACCTGAGGCACATCCTACATCGGCTGACCTTGGACTACTAGAGGGCCGACCTCTACCTGTGGAACAGGTGAGGCCTCACGTATAACACGACGTTGTCTACGTCACCATGGTCGTGGATCCTCAGCACCAGTAGAAGCTACATGATGTTCCTCTGGGGCAGGAACCTCCTCTATTCGAGCCGGACGCGCGGAGATGCTCCCGAAAAGTGCACAAAAAGATGCCCTCGCCTCCAGTGTTGTAGCATGGACAACTGCCCGGTTAAAGACCCCCTCCTCATCTTCATCACTCATGCGAACAAGCTGCTCTGTGTGACTTCCCTGTAAATAGATTCAAATTGAATTAGAAAATAATTCAATAAACAAACTAATGTAAATTTATTGAATTGCCATCATCTGCATCTCTATGTCGGGTTGGGTAAGATACAGTATAGACTTCAGTCTATACCATGGCGCATAGTCAACCTGCTCAGAAAGAGAGAATCGATTCGTAGGAACACCCTGAATACGAAACTCTGCACGTCTGTGCCAGCAGTCGAAAAAACTAGCATGTACTTGGGACCAGTCATCATCATGCCTCCCTGTCAGCTTCATCCCATGAAGCTGGTCTGTCTGTCTCGATGGTAATGGAATCAGCTGAGTACGGAAAAACTGGCACATGACTATGTCAGGCTGCTGCCACTCAATAATATTGATAAAACACTATTTTATTGAATATTTTATTGATAATAAATGAAATAATTTCCTCACATTGTGTTAAATATGTTTATTTATAAAATATTTGGGATTTGATCATTCATTTGAAAATTTGGTGAAAATTCCAGTTTTACCCTTAATAGTGCACTGTAGTATTTCAAAGATAAATATTTTTATATTTATTATTTGAATTTGAAATTTTGTAACAGTGTTCCTAACTTCATTTTATACAACTTTCATTCAGGACACTAGAGCTAAAGAGTGCATTTGGATGGAGTAAATGAGCCATTAATCCAATGGTGGGCTGGACTCGGCAGAATGGACATGGGTTCTGTATTTGGGTCATATCTTCTACATATGGGCTTGGATTGAGCCCAAATTTTGAGGAAAGCTCGGGGACATGATTTTACACAAATCATCCTTCTGGAAGGCCGGTCAATTCACGCGTTTTGGAGGTCAAATGGGTGATGGAAGTTGGAATAAAATATTTGGCCGAGTTTTTCATTTCACACTTAAAAAGTTATGTATCCCTAGCCCTCACAAAATCTATTTAAAGGGGGTTTTAACTCTTTGAGAGGGCTGGTAGAGGATTTGGGAAGGTGTGGCCGAAAGGGTGTCTCTTGGGAGCCCCTCAAAACTCTTGGAAGAAGTAAGCCTTTGTGCAAACATCTCTTCCAAAAAGGCTCTCCTCTCTCACCTCTTCTTTGTATTTCTTTTCTTTCATGTTTGTTTCTTGAATTTTTCTTCAAATAATCTTATGTGTTCATACCTCTTCTTCTTCTCTTAATCTTATTAATTGGGTTGGAATCAAGAGTGGAGACAAGATTGGGTTCTACCCTCTCAATCCGTTGCTTATGCAAAACGTCTCCACGATGACTACACCACCCATGGAAGAGTAGTTCTTTTTAGTAATCGATCGACCTCTATCCTTCTTCATTCATTTATTTTGAATCAATGAGCTACTGTAATTCACATATTATGATCTATTAATTGAGTTTTCAATTTAAATGAAACTAAGAAAGCAATTTAATAGTTAACACAAAAGACGCGAGGTCGGGAATTGTGTGAACTGTGAGAGCGCAACCTTAACCGGTAATTCAAAACCACACAGGATCAATTTGTAGAGTTCAAATATAATCCCTAAACTCAATTAATCCTCATTTCCAGAGTGGTTATGTGCCTTAATTTACCACTGACCATAAGCTAATTTTAGAACATCAATCAAAGAAGGGTGTTGCGATTGCATGTTCTGAAGTTAGCCTAAGGTTAAATTCACTTCAATCTTCGTGGTAAAGTTAATTCTCATAGGGTTCGGGATTTAAAAAATTAAGGGATCATAATTAAGTGAATATTAATTTAAATGATAATGATTAATAAATGATTGAAGAGGTAGAGTTAGATCGATTACGTCTTTTAAATATTGTCTAAACAAACATCTTTTTGTTGTGTCATTTTAATCAAACTTCATTTCAAAACTAAAAAACAAAAAAAAAAATACAATCTTCTTCCAGAAAACTTCTTCTAGATTCATAAACTATAAACAACCACCCCCATCCTTTCAATTAGTGTTTTTATTCTCTTTTATTTTACTTCTAGAATACCTCTAAAAATTGTTTTAATTCACTTCCTCCTTTGAGAGACGACCTTGGTCAGCCACTCTGCTGCACCTAAGTACCCCAAAATCATACTAATCATTTGAGGGCGCCCACGACAGCGCTCTTTCAAATTGGCGCTGTTGCCGGGGAGGCAAGTAATTATTTCAACCAATTAGAGGTATTTATTTTATTTTACATTTTATTCTCTTCCTCTCTTCTTTCTTCCTTCTTTACCCAATCTGATTTTTCTTCTTCTTCTTTTATTTTCTTCTACTTTTTTTTGGACCATCAAATCAAACTTCTCATTTTTATTTTACTATGGTCCACTTTCTTTCTTTTCATTTTTATTTAATCTATGACACAAACTAATCCCGAAGATCTCTTAGATCTTGACCCTGAGATTGAACGTAGCCTTAGGGCACGAATCAGACATTCTCAATCTATGAGAAGTTTCAATATTCAACCAGTTGGTGAATTCCTCTCTTCTGGAAACATTGAAATTGGAAGCAATTCAAATTCAAACATAAAAGAGGAACCAATGGCTGTAAATAATGGAAATGAACTTAATAGAACCATTCGAGAATTGGCTGCACCTGATATTAACTATCAACCAAATTGTATTGCATACCCAAATCTCGAATCGGACTTTGAATTGAAATCTGGATTAATTCACCTTCTTCCAAAGTTTCATGGCTTATCTGGTGAGGATCCCAACAAACACCTTGAGGAATTTAATGTGGTTTGCTCAACTTTAAAACCAAGAAATGTTTCTGAAGATCAAATTAAATTAAGAGCATTCCCATTATCACTTGATGGAGCTGCAAAAGATTGGATGTATTATTTGCAACCTGAAGATGTAACATGTTGGAATGATTTGAAACGTCTTTTCTTGTAAAGATTTTTTCCAGCATCAAGGACAACATCCATTCGAAAGGAGATATCGGGGATCAAGAAAGCCCAAGGGGAGTCAATGTATGAGTACTGGGAGCGATTCAAGAAGTTGTGTGCAAGCTGCCCACATCACCAAATCAGTGAGCAATTACTCATCCAGTACTTCTATGAAGGACTCACACCTATGGAGAGAAGCATGGTGGATGCTGCGGCTGGAGGAGCATTGGTGGACAAGACACCAGTAGCTGCACGCGCGTTGATCGACAAGATGACCCAAAACTCCCAACAATTTGGTGATAGAGGTACACCACATGTCAGGGGAGTACATCAGGTAAGTCCTTCTTCTCTTGAAAGTCATTTGATTGATACTAAGTTGGAAGAATTGACCACTATGGTGAAGCAAATTGCTTTGGAACAAAAGACATCTCTACCCCCTCCTTCAAGGCCTTGTGGTATTTGCACTGAGACAAGCCACCCAACTGACTGTTGCCCACAACTCCAAGAAACAGAAGATTGTGCAGCAGTGTTCCCTGGGAGACCATTTCAGCAGTAACAACAACAACCATATCCCCAAAATAAGTTTGATCCAACATACAACCAAGGGTGGAAAGATCAGTCGGACATGAGGTATGGCTCTGGACAACAACAAAGGCCACCCTTTCAACAAAACTTCCAGCAGCCTCCACCTTACCAGCAGGGTTTCCAACAACCCCAAAGGAGATTTGAAGCTCAAACATCAACAAGTCAACAACAAGGGAATCATCCACCAAAGGTAGATTCTAATACTGATGATCTTTTGAAGCAAATTGTTCTTAATCAACAGAATGAGCTGAAGAGTCAAAGTTCGGAGCTGAGGGAGTTGAAGACTCAAATGAGCCAGATTGCCACCGCCCTCCATGAACTTGTGAGTAAGAATTCTGGAAATCTACCTTCCCAACCCACTCCAAATCCAAAGGGGAATGTTAGTGCCATCACATTGAGAAGTGGGAAGCAAATGAACGATACATCTGCACCTACCATTCCACCGGGATCCACCTCAACTTCAGAGAAGCCGCATTCCATACCAACTGATGAGCAATCTAAGGAGAAAGATAAAGGTATGAAAAAGATTGATGATGTTCCTTCTAAACCTCTTCCTTTTCCAAACAAGGTTGTTCAAACCAAGAAGATGGATGAAGAAGCAATGCAAAAGGAGGTTTTGGACACATTCAAGCATGTGGAGATCAACATTCCTCTACTTGAAGCCATTAAGCAAATCCCAAGGTATTCCAAATTCTTAAAAGAACTCTGCACCAATCGAAGAGGGCTCAAGGGAAATGAGAGGATCAACCTTGGAAGGAATGTCTCAGCACTCATTTCACCAACTCTAGCAATGCCAACAAAGTGAAAGGATCCAGGGACATTCACCATCCCATACACCATAGGGGAGTTTCACTTTTCTGATGCACTTTGTGATTTAGGTGCTTCCATAAATGTGATGCCTCACTCTGTATTCTCTTCCTTGCAGGTTGGTGAGTTGAAGCCAACAAGAGTAGTGGTGCAATTGGCGAATAGAGCTACGACATATCCAGCAGGAGTCCTTGAGGATGTACTTGTCCGGGTAAGAGACATGATATTTCCAACGGATTTCTATGTTCTTAACATAGAGGATGATCAGGTAAGTTCTCATGCCCCCATTATCTTAGGCAGACCCTTCCTCAAAACTGCAAAAACTATCATAAATGTCAATGAGGGTACACTTTCCATGGAATTTGGGGATGAAGTTGTGATATTTAATGTTATGGATTTCATGAAGTACCCCTCTGAGGACCATTCTGCTTTTGTTATCTCCCATTTTGAACCACCAAATAAAAACTCCATAGAATTTGATTGTCCTATGCTTAGGGAGATTATGAGTATTGGTTCGAGTTTGATGTCTAAGAGCACTTCCGCACATGTTGCTGATACACAATCCTATCTTAGATTTGATTTTGATGTGGATTCATATTCTGATTTTGATCATGTTCACTCTGATTATGAAATGGCTGTTGAGTATGCTGATGGATTTGATGCTTTATTCTATGATTTTGATGATGTCTATTCTGATACTGATGCTCTTTGTGCACATATTTCAGTTCCTTCAATGTCTCCATCCATACTACACCCTCCTTCATTAGAACTCAAGCCATTGCCACCAAATCTGAAATACTCATACTTGTTGAATGGTGAGAGATTACCTGTTATCATTTCTAACAATCTCCCTTTTGAATATGAAGAAAAGCTTTTGAATATTTTGAGGGAGAACATCAAGGCGATTGGGTGGACCTTGGCTGACATATCAGGTATTAGCCCCTCCATTTTCATGCATAGGATTCTCTTGGAGGATGGGGCTAAACCGGTGAGACAACCACAAAGGAGACTCAATCCCACCCTCCTGGAAGTTGTTAAAAAGGAAGTTGAGAAATTGATCGAGGCAAGTATAATATTTCCCATTTCAGATTCTCAGTGGGTAAGTCCTATTCAGGTTGTGCCTAAGAAAAGTGGTGTTACTGTTGTTAAAAATGAGAAAGATGAGTTAGTTCCAATGAGGGTGCAAAATAGTTGGCGCGTGTGTATTGATTATAGGAAACTAAATCAGTCCACTCGCAAGGACCATTTCCCCCTCCCATTTATTGATCAGATGCTTGAGAGACTAGCTGGGAAGACACACTATTGTTTCTTGGATGGATTTTCTGGATATTTTCAGGTTCCTATAGCTCTGGAGGACTAGTAGAAGACGACATTCACCTGCCCATTCGGTACCTTTGCCTACTGAAGGATGCCGTTTGGACTTTGCAACACCCCAGGTACCTTCCAGAGATGCATGGTGAGTATTTTTTCTGATTTTATTGAGACCTGCATGGAGGTATTTATGGATGATTTTACAGTGTATGGATCCTCATTTGATGAATGTCTAAAGAGTTTGGGAAAGGTGTTGAATCGTTGTATTGAGAAGAATCTGGTCCTGAACTTTGAAAAGTGTCATTTCATGGTAGAGCATGGCATTGTCTTAGGGCATGTAGTGTCCAAACATGGGATAGAGGTTGATAGATCTAAGATAGACATTATTTCATCCTTACCATATCCTTCATGTGTGCGTGATGTTAGATCTTTCCTAGGGCATGTATGATTTTATCGGCGCTTCATCAAAGATTTTAGTAAGATTGCTCTTCCTATGTCAAGATTAATTCAAAAGGATTCTGATTTTGTGTTTGATGTTTCTTGCAGGAATTCATTTGATGAGCTAAAATAATGTCTGACCACTCCACCTATCATACAGCCCCCACGGTGGGAGATTCCTTTTGAGCTTATGTGTGACGCCTCCAACTTCGCGGTTGGAGCAGTCTTATCTTAGAGGGTGGAAGGACGTTCACATGTGATCGCCTATGCATCAAGGACACTAGATTCAGACCAATCAAACTACACTACCACAGAAAATGAGTTTCTTGCTGTCATATTTTCTTTAGATAAATTCCGTTCATATTTATTGGGCTCTAAAGTAGTTGTTTTTTCTGACCATGCAGCTTTGAGGTACCTCCTAAAGAAGCCAGATGCAAAGCCACGACTTATCTGTTGGATGCTCCTTCTTCAAGAGTTTGACCTTGAGATAAAGGACAAGAAGGGGTCAGAGAATTTGGTGGCAGACCACATGAGTAGGCTTACTCACACACTAGAGGGTGACACCTTGGACCAGGTACCACTTCAGGACACTTTCCCTGATGAGCATCTCTATACCATCTCAGGTAAGCATCCTTGGTATGCTGATTTAGTTAATTACATTGTTGGATCTGAAATCCCAGTAAATTTGAAGAAGCATCAAGTCCAAAAATTAAAAAGTGAGTCTAGGTATTATGTGTGGGATGATCCGTACCTCTGGCGCATGTGTAGTGACCAAGTCATTAGGAGGTGTGTTCCTGATCATGAGTTTGAGTCTGTTTTGCATTTCTGTCATACACTTGCTTGTGGTGGACACTTTGGACCCCAACGGACAGCTAGGAAGGTTTTAGACTCTGGATTATATTGGCCTAGCTTGTTCCATGATGCCCATTTGTTTTGTAAGTCATGCTCTCGTTGCCAACACACTGGGAACATTTCTAGGAGACATGAGATTCCCCAACAACCCATACTATTTTGTGAGATTTTTGATGTATGGGGCATCGAATTTATGGGTCCTTTTCCTAGTTCATTTGGATTTTTGTATATTTTGGTTGCTGTTGATTATGTGAGTAAATGGGTGGAGGCCAAGGCCACCAGGACTGACGATTCTCATGTTGTTGTGGACTTTGTCAAAGCACAGATTTTTTGAAGGTTTGGAGTACCAAAGGCCATCATCAGTGACCAAGGGACACACTTTTGCAATAGGAATTTTGCTTCCCTCCTTCGAAAGTATGGGGTGACACACAAAACATCAACACCATACCACCCCCAAACAAATGGCCAGGCTGAGGTTTCAAATCGTGAGTTGAAACAAATCTTGGAGAAAACCGTGCAGCCAAATAGGAAGGATTGGAGCAAGCGCTTGGATGATGCGTTGTGGGATTATAGGACAACATACAAGACCCCCATTGGTATGTCCCCATTTCGGATTGTTTTTGGGAAAGCGTTTCATCTCCCCGTGGAAGTCGAGCATCGGGCATATTGGGCTATAAAGAAATGTAACATGGATTTGGCCCAAGCTGGAATTCAAAGGAAGTTGCAAATTCAAGAGCTTGAGGAGATTCGACTGTCATCATATGAGAACTCAAGGCTCTACAAGGAAAGATCAAAAGAAGCTCATGACAAAATGATCCAACAAAGGGAGTTTCATGTTGGAGAGAAAGTCCTTCTCTATAGTTCACGACTGAAGTTGATTCCTGGTAAGTTGCGTTCCAGATGGTTAGGTCCTTATATTGTGTCTAATGTTTTTCCTTATGGTGCAGTGGAGATCACACAAGAGGACACTAGAAGGAGCTTTACAGTCAATGGGCAACGTTTGAAGAGATACATTGAGGGACATCCTATTGATGTAGTGGATTTTATCACACTACATGACCCCATCATCACTTGATCACATCAGGCTGTTCCTAACCCTTTCACTTTTATATTATTTGTCCTATTTAAAAATTCTGCATTTCATGTGCATATATCATCTCACGGGTTCACATTAAGGACAATGCAATATTTTAAGTGTTGGGGAGGGAACCTTTTAGTTTAGTAATTTCAATTGTTTTCCTTTTTTAAAAAAAAAACCAAAAAAAAAACTGCATGTTTTTCAAAAAAAAAAATTGTGTTTTTCAAATTTTGTGTGTTTATTTTACAATTTTCTGTGTTTTTTGAAACATTTTGAGATAAAATGATTCTCATCACCATTTTTAAATCCATATCAATAAGTGAAACAATTTACCCCTTGAAACTAAGCTTAAATGAATGCTGAAATGACTTTGTTTCAAGTTCAAATATTTAGTAATTTCATGAAAATTACGCTGAATTTTGAATCCCATGCCAATCTCACTGTCTTTATATTTGAAATCACTTTCCTGTGAGGCTTCTAAACCATTATTTTCATATTATTTACATTCACCTCACTTCTTAAGAGAACCAAACCATGCTTGATTTAACCAGAATTTGATCTATTCCTGTCAAAACTTGAGGGTTTGAGGTACATATGTTTAAATGATTGAGGCATTTGTTTGGTATTAAAGCCCCTATTTCAAAGAATCCTTTTTTTAATGGTCTACCTTGAATATTTAATCCTTGTAGCCCTTATAAGACATGCACAACCTGTTAGGTTAAGCCACATTACAAGCCAATTTTCCCTATCCAACCAACTCTTGAAGTGAAATTGCATAATCTAGTTGAGCTTAAGTGTGGGGGAAGTTGTCTTGGGTTTTGCCACCACATTCTGTGATACTTTGGATGAAAAATTAAATTATGAAGAGATGTGTTTTCTGCTAAAGAAAGTCATTATATTGAAAGATGTGCCTTTTCTGGAGCTTTCATGACAAGTGAAGCTGTGCCTTTTCTGGATCTTCTAATTGAGGTGGAAAGTTGTGCCCATCTGGAGCTTTCAAGAAAATCATGTTTGAGAAGATTGACATTTTTTATGCTGAAATGATGAATGGTGTAAAACTTTCATGACTTTTCATGATGATGGAGCTGAATTGATACTATGGGGATTGAAGAGAAGACCATATTTAAGTGAAAATTAGATTAATGCAATTTTGCTTCAAAAGAGTCAAGTCCTCCTCATTCAGCCTCAGAGTTTTTCACATCTTAATCCTACCAACCGAAAGTCACAGAACAACCCTGAAAAGTCCTCATGATAAACATATGTCCTTGACTCACATCGGGTAGCGATGTAGGAATCTATCAAGCCTATGGTGACCCTTGTATGAGTTTGTATGAGAAAGACATTGCAAAAAATTGATATTTGAGTGATGAGAGAAAATTCAAGCGAGGTAAGTGTTTTGTGCATGAGTGGATAAATGAAGTGGAAATATATTGAATGATATAAATGGAGACCTTGAAATAAGGGTTTTTATGAGGCATTATATCTTTTGATTCTTGGTGTGAAATTGATTGATCTTAAGGATATGTGTTTTAAAATTGGTTTTGATTTGATATTGATGTTTACTTGATATGAGGTTTTGCCCAGGTGTGCAAAAGGGTAAGTGTGGGGGAGTTGATAAAACACTATTTTATTGAATATTTTATTGATAATAAATGAAATAATTTCCTCACATTGTGTTAAATATGTTTATTTATAAAATATTTGGGATTTGATCATTCATTTGAAAATTTGGTGAAAATTCCAGTTTTACCCTTAATAGTGCACTATAGTATTTCGAAGATAAATATTTTTATATTTATTATTTGAATTTGAAATTTTGTAACAGTGTTCCTAACTTCATTTTATACAACTTCCATTCAGGAAACTAGAGCTAAAGAGTGCATTTGGATGGAGTAAATGAGCCATTAATCCAATGGTGGGCTGGACTCGGCAGAATGGACATGAGTTCTGTATTTGGGCCATATCTTCTATATACGGGCTTGGATTGAGCCCAAATTTTGAGGAAATCTCGGGGACATGATTTGGCACAAATAATCCTTCTGGAAGGCCGGTCAATTCACGCGTTTTGGAGGTAAAATGGGCGGTGGAAGTTGGAATAAAATATTTGGTCGAGTTTTTCATTTCACACTTAAAAAGTTATGTATCCCTAGCCCTCAAAAAATCTATTTAAAGGGGGTTTTAACTCTTTGAGAGGGATGGTCGAGGATTTGGGAAGGTGTGGCCGAAAGGGTGTCTCTTGGGAGACCCTCAAAACTCTTGGAAGAAGTAACCCTTTGTGCAAACCTCTCTTCCAAAAAGGCTCTCCTCTCTCACCTCTTCTTTGTATTTCTTTTCTTTCATGTTTGTTTCTTGAATTTTTCTTCAAATAATCTTCTATTTTCATCCCTCTTATTCTTCTCTTAATATTCTTAATTGGGTTGGAATCAAGAGTGGAGAAAATATTGGGTTCTACCCTCTCAATCCGTTGCTTATGCAAAACGTCTCCACGATGACTACACCACCCATGGAAGAGTAGTTCTTTTTAGTAATTGATCGACCTCTATCCTTATTCATTCATTTATTTTGAATCAATGAGATACTGTAATTCACATATTATGATCTATTAATTGAGTTTTCAATTTAAATGAAACTAAGAAATCAATTTAATAGTTAACACAAAACACGCGAGGTCGGGAATTGTGTGAACTGTGAGAGCGCAACCTTAACCGGTAATTCAAAACCACACGGGATCAATTTGTAGAGTTCAAATATAATCCATAAACTCAATTAATATTCATTTCCAGAGTGTTTATGTGCCTTAATTTGCCACTGAACATAAGCTAATTTTAGAACATCAATCAAAGCAGGGTGTTGCGATTGCATGTTCCGAAGTTAGCCTAAGGTTAAATTCACTTCAATCTTCGTGGTAAAGTTAATTATCGTAGGGTTCAGGATTTAACAAATTAAGGGATCATAATTAAGTGAATATTAATTTAAATGATAATTATTAATAAATGATTGAAGAGGTAGAGTTAGATCGATTACGTCTTTTAAATATTGTCTAAACAAACATCTTTTTGTTGTGTCATTTTAATCAAACTTCATTTCAAAACAAAAAAACAAAAAAAAAAATACAATCTTCTTCCAAAAAACTTCTTCTAGATTCATAAACTATAAAAAACCACCCCCATACTTTCAAGTAGTGTTTTTATTCTCTTTTATTTTACTTCTAGAATACCTCTAAAAATTGTTTTAATTCACTTCCTCCTTTGAGAGACGACCTTGGTCAGCCACTCTGCTGCACCTAAGTACCCCAAAATCATACTAATCATTTGAGGGCGCCCACGACAGCGCTCTTTCAAATATGGAAGTGAATGAGGGGCACTATAACCATAACATCCTCAAGCCCAATAGTGCAGTTTACTAGCAACTGGTTCGTAATACTCCAGTATAGAAGCCATGAAATCTGAAATGACAAGTGATTTTGTCAACAAAACACCTAACTAAAAACCAAAACTGATGCTATTATTAAATATGTTAGACAGTGATAGATTGTATATACATACCTGATCAGGTAAGAGACAATCCAATTGTATCTGATATACGCCCAAATGTTGTCTCGGAACCACGTCAAAATTGTGTCGCTGACACCACCTGTAAAATACATCAACGATAGTGACAAATAATGAGAAATTATAGTCAATAACTCAGAGTAGAATCAGACATCAATATAAATGACTTATCATACCAGCGTCCATGCGGAGCGTCATGCATCACCTCTATCTCGACCGGCGGACCAGCAAGGTCAGGGAAAAATGCTGGGATGCGCTCCCATGCCCACATCTGAATAAGGATGGAACATCCTTCGATACTTGTACGGTCCCTGTGGGATAGCCTGCATAATGATCTGTATGTATATGCTAAGCAGACTGATCCCCAGTTGTACGTCCCAGCCCGATCAAAGTTCTCTAGTAGGGGTAGATACATCATATGCACGTGCATCCCCAAGTGATCAGTACACATGGTCCCGCCAATAAGCCATAATATATATGAACATGTGTAACGCATGACAGTCTACTCATTGTCATCATCCTGTAAATGTGGAATTTGCGACTCCAACCAAGTCATAGATATGGATGATCCATCTGTAGCCCTACGGTTGGACAAAATATCAACGCCTAACAAGTACTGAGCAAGGTCTGACCAAGCTGCATGAGTGAGTCCAATAACAGGTCTCCCCTAGATAGGCAGACCGAGAAGCACTGCCACATCCTCAAGGGTGATGGTCATCTCTCCCTCAGGCAGGTGGAATGTGTGTGTCTCTGGTCTCCATCTCTCAACGAGGGCAACAAGTAGGTAATGATCTACAAATGTGAAATCTGATACGGTAAGACCATAGAAGCCAGCATGGCACAAGTAAGGTCTAATGACATGTGGATATTAGAGTTGGTGGCCTAGAACCAACTACTTTATACTTTATTCATTAATAAAAGCCTTATCACATCTTGATTGTTCTTCTGCGTGACAATGCATGTGATAATGTCCTAAGGATAGCTGTTGCATTAAAGGGTCATAGCGGATCCCTGCTATGATGAGAACCCAGAAGTGCTATAACACTATTCTTGAATATATTTTCTATGGCCGGATGATGTTATTTGAGGGAAAAAAATAATACATGCTATTAGGGGTGAGGTCTCATAAAACTTTGAGGCACCTTCTCATGGTGTGCACCCTTGGTAATATCCAGGAGGATATTATGAGAACGAGATCCACCAGTAGGAAATCCACATTTCATAGTGTCATTGGATGTTCCTATCTGCGGACGTGTGTATTGGTCCTTATACTTTAAGATTATTATTAATGGGTATTACAACTCACACACTTAGATGTATTGACGAAAACTATGATGACACACTATTCGCAGTGATGTAGGATACGTTGGGTGCGTCACGAGTAATACTGCATTAATAGATAATGCGAGAAATGATTTTTCCCTTCTGTTCCATAACGAAAGTAGATATTTCAGACCCTTTGATGGAATTGATATAGCCTAAATAAATCCATGGACATGGTAAGGTATGAGCGAGTTCAATTCCAGAAAGTCAAAGAAAGAATAATCGATCACATGAGTTGATGGCACCAGCATGCAACCCACTTGATTCGAGATATTGTGACAAAGAGATTATATTACACAGTAAATGTTCGTAGGAGGTGACACGTCATTACGACGTTAAATTCTTTCTCTATGGGTGCCTTGGCATGTTTCTAGACGCTAACCTTGGACTTAGGCAGGCTCTGCCTAATGCCACTGAGAAAGGGGCCTAGAGGGTCACACACTAAGTGTGTCCATGTATCTCAGTTAAATATTAATTTAACAAGTTAAATAAATATTATTTCTGACTGTGGTTTAATAATTATTTAAGGATGCCTGATTGCATTTATTTAGACACTAGTTATTCGAGGGAATATATTGTGGGTGAAATAATACATTTATTAGCGATTAATGCAGTTACATTTATTTAAGAAATAAATAGCCATTACTCAAGGACTAATAAATGTGGTGGAGGAAATAAAGGAAAGTGGAAAATAAAAGTACACACCATATATATTAAATATACACGCCGTGTAGTTTTATGAAAATGAGTACACATAGTGTATTAATGATTACACGCCATGTAGTTTTTCTAGTTGGGATTTTGAGGATATAATATTGTTTTATTAAATGATATTTATTATAATCAGCGTGAGTGCATGTCAAGGAATTAATAATTTGACATGGAGGTTTTCAATAAGAGTTAATGAAATAAATAAAACCCATAACGTGTTTATTTATTATCATAAATCTATAACCTCAAACCCAATTATAAATATCCTCACAACCCCAAAACTTTTCCTCAATCACTATGCATAACAATTCTGGAGAATTCTTTCAAGGCCGAAAGAAATCCTTCCTCCAAGAACGCTCTCAAGACCGAGAGACCAAGGCGATAAAAGGCGGACATTGCAAGCGAAGGTTCTTCCGCGCTAGCACCTGGAGATCCCTTCGGCGATGTCTGAAGATACGTGACACACATGTGGATCACCGCTAGAGGAATCCTACACTTGGATTCTACGACACAACGACGGATCACAGGATCGTGACCTGAGACATCAACGAAGAAAGAATTCCACCAAGGTAATTATTGTGAATTAATTAAATTAATTATAACCAACATATGATGATCCTATCTCTGTGGTTCTGGGATTCCCTCTTAAGTTTTTTGTTCTTCGTTCCATTTTGAAGATTCGGTGTTTTACATCGTGACGGATCTCAGATTGAACGTTGTTTAAACGTTAAAATTAAAGTTGGGCAAACCCACCAACGTGCTTCCGCTGCGCCCGGAACCTGCAAGTGGTATCAAAGCGGTCATATCGTTGATTATAATTATTTAGTTTTTCATTGGTGATCTACGCATTAAATAATTTAGTTGTTTCAATTCAAGTTAATCGTTCTTTAAATTTGAATCTCGAGATCTGTTCCTCCTCTATCGTTTCTCGTTCACCATACAGAAACAACATTTTATTTTAATTTTTGATTAAAATAAAATAGAGGAACTCATCTGGAGGAGCCAAACATTTTTGGCTGTACAACACCAGAATACACGACGTGTATTCGGAAGTACACGCCGTGTAGTCTAGGTTCATGCATCAAACTGGTCTGCCAAATTAGGCCGTGTATTGATCCTATCTAAGTCATTTATGACACCGTGTATTGAACAGGAATAGGTGGCACACAGTTTCTAGATTACACGCCATGTGGTCCAACAGAACACGACGTGTAGTCCCTTTGGGTTAGGGTTGGACCGTGTACCCCGTACACGGCTTGCTCGGCTGGAAACCGTGTAACGCAGAAACTACACGGCGTGTGTCCCACTGTACACGCTGTGTACTCTGAAAATTTACGAAGTACATTAACACGCCATGTCCCTGGGCATGTACTTCGGATGGACGATGAAGAAAAGTACACGCCGTGTAGTCATAACTACACGCCGTGTACTCACCCAAATTACGCAGATTTATTAAAATTTATTATTATATTATACAAACCCTTGAGACGTGTACCATGGTGCATGCGTAAAGCTGAGGCACAACACATGATAAGTGTTTTATATATATGTGTTTAATTTAACATCTGCGTAATAAATGAGAATTCACCGGGTTGCCTCCAAGGTACAAGTTACGTACAAAGATAATTTTAAATGAATTTATTTGTTTAAAATTATGATGGATGAGAATCTCAAAGAAATTCAGAAAAAGGATTTAAGATAAAAGGATTGATTAATTAAAGATAATTAATTGATTCGAGCATGATTTATCTTAAGAAAGAATGATTAAATAATTGAATGCTAGTTTTATTTATGCGTAAATATCATTGCCTGTATGGATGATCATGAGCTAGACCAAGACCTTTGTATGTGAATGGTTTCATTTAATTTATTTATTTAAATTTGTTGGCCTGCGAGCCTTCTCATCATTAATATGTAGGGCCTACGCGCCTAAGGATTATTTTATGTAAAACCCCCTTTTTACCCCTCACCTGTGTGTGAGATAAATTCATATGTAATGGATGGAGCTCCCAAGCAAGTGGAGGCAACTCAAGTCAGGAGCAAAGGCAAAACCAATCCAAGGAGATACAAAGGTGGATAGGTGGAAAGCTGTAAACACAAACCCAAAAGGTTCAAGGTGTTTCTCATCTAGGTCTTGGGTTAGTTTATCAACCTCTAGATAAACTAACCAATATAAAAAGATCATGATCATACCATTTATTTTATTTCTGTCAGTTGCATGGTTTATTTATTGTGGGTGTGTTGTCACGATCACACAATTAATAAATTAAACAAGCATGCAAGATGGAACTAAAATAAAAACCAGCTTATGCGTAAATATTATCTTAGACATGGTTAATCACTTAAGTATATCCCACTTAATATTAACAAGCATGTAATCAAAGATAATAAAATGACAATTTATGTATAAGGATAAAATCCCTCAAAAGAAATATTAAGTCGGTATAGCCTTCCATAATCTTGGTTAGAATCGAACCATAGGTCAAAGTGCTTGACCAACCCTAGTTGGGGTGCTTTCAATTATTGGGGAATTCTAATTCAAGGTTTTGGGTTGATTTGACTTGGTTCGCATCAAGGGTTGACTGCCATAGCAGGACCTGGTGTGACCAACAGGCAAAGGTTGAGGAAATCCAAAATAAAAGGATTTCAGGATTGGGGAGTCCACTCAGCGGATCAGGGAGCTGTGAGTTAATGCAGTTGGCATTTGGAATGCCTACCTAAAACCATTCAAGTTGCTTGAACAACCCTAGTTTGGGTAATGCGAAGGGAAATATGGATCCTTTACACTAGAATATTCAGGCAACAGAATATTCCGAAGTCAATAGTGAGGGCTATTGGATTTCGATAAAATAGTGGGATACTAATAAGTATTAATTTATTTATTTGTCTTAGTTTTGTAATAAATTACTAAACCTTTGCTCATATTAATTTGTAGAAACGACAAGAAAATAACTTCAAACATATCATTGCGAACCATACTCGAGAAGGAAAACCTTCTCACCGACACCAATTTCTAAGAGTGGCAGAGGCGTTTACGCGTCATCCTTCGCCACGAAAAAAAATTGTATGTGCTGGAAGAGCCTATTCCAGTTGTTCCTGGGAAAGAGGCCAGTGATGAGGAATTATCTCTCTATATGAAACACATGGATGATGCCACAAATGTCCAATGTTTCATGCTATCGTCCATGTCCAATGAGCTCTTGAAGCAACATGAAAACATGGACGCGTATAGCATGATGTCTCACCTTAAGGATCTCTACCAAGAGAAGGCGAGACATGAGAGATATGATATCTCCAATACTTTGTTTACAACTAAGCTTTGAGAGTCTGTGCCAGCTGGGCCTCATGTAGTCAAGCTTATTGGATACATTTAATGCCTAAAAATATTAGGGATTAAATTCCCGAATGAGTTGCGTACAGATCTCATCCTATCATCACTGCCCAAGACCTTCTCTAGCTTTATTGTCAACTACAACATGAGCAATAATGAGAAGAGTCTATCGGAACTTCTGACCTTGATTCTCTAGGTAGTTAAGGACATGGGGCGTGACAAACCCACAGTCCTTATGGTGAATAGGAAAAGGAAGGACAAGGCAAAGGGGCCAAAGACTTATAAACGGTCTAAAGCCCTTGAGCACCATCCTTCCAAGAAGGGGAAGATCCAGAGGAAGGGCAAGTAACGGGAGGCGGTGTGTTTTGCATGTGGCAAGCAAGGCCACTGGAAGAAGAACTGCACCCAGAAGCGTGGGGACTCTAAAGGTGCATTCGTTATCGAGTGCAATCTTTCTATTTCTACACATTGAGTATTAGATACAGCTTGTGGGGCTCACATTTGTATTCAAATGTAGGAACCAAGAAGATTTAGAAAGATTTCCAAAGGAGAGGTGGATCATCGAGCTGCCAATGGCATAAGGCTGGCAGTGTTGGCTATTGGCGATTACCACCTCTCACTACCGACTGGGATGATTTTGGTTTTACATAACTGTTATTATGTGCTTAGTGTTACCAAGAACATAATTTCTGTATCTTGTTTGGATATGGATGGATTTGTTTTCAAATTTGGAAATAAGGGTTGTCTCTTTTATAAGAACAATGTATGTTATGGTATGCCACATTTAAATAATGGTTTGTATGTATTAAATTACGAAAACCAAGTGTTGGCAATCGATAACGAAACAAACTCACATGACTCATACATCACCCAGTTGTGGAATCACCGTCTCGGTCATGTGAATGAGAAGCGCTTGACAAAGCTCTACCAAGATGGCTATTTAGACTCTACTGAGCTAAAACCACTTGATAGATGTCACACTTGTTTACAAGGAAAAATGACCAAACCTCCTTTTGTTGGACAGGGTGAAAGGGTAGCAGAGCTTCTAGGATTGGTACACACGGATGTGTGTGGACCATTTTTAGTAGAAGCTAGAGGTGGATGTTCTTACTTCCTTACTTTTACTGATGATTTGAGTATATATTGCTATGTCTACTTAATGAGGTATAAGTCAGAGTCCTTAGAGAAATTTAAGGAATTCAAGAATGAAGTAGAGAATCAGCTTGGTAAGAAGATAAAGAAACTTCGATCAGATCGAGGTGGAGAATATCTGAACCAAGAGTTCATCGATCTTCTACGGGAGTCTGGGATTCTATCTCAGCTCACTCTTCCTTATACACCATAGTGGAACAGTGTTAGTGAAAGGAGGAACCACACCTTGTTGGACATGGTGAGGTCGATGATGAGTCATACAGATCTTCCATTATCCTTTTGGGGATATGCATTACAAACTGCAGCATACACATTAAACCGAGTACCAATTAAGGCGGAAAATGGAATTCCCTCCGAGCTATGGAATGGAAAGAAACCCATTTTGTCGCACACACATGTATGGGGATGCATGGCATTTGTTAAGGCCTTCTCAGGCAACAAACTAGCACCCCCGGGCATGAGGTGTATCTTTATAGGATATCCTAAGGAAATGAAAGGATATTACCTATATAACCCTCAAGACAAGAAAGTGACTGTCGCTAGACAAGCCGTCTTTCTTGAGAGGGAGAACATCCTCAAAAAGGATAGTGGGAGAAATATTGACTTCGATGAAGTTAATGCTCAAGATACACAAGAGTTGGTACAGGAACAAGTTCCACAGGTCCCCGTGGAAGAGGTTCCAGAAACAAAAGTACTGCGTAGGAGCTCAAGAGAGGTAAGGGAACCAGAGAGATTTGGTTTCCTAGTCACCGAGGATGGTGAATCATTATTGTTGGACAATGATGAACCTCTCTCCTACAAAGAAGCAGTATAAAGCTCAGAAGCTGCAATATGGCTAGAAGCTATGAATTATGAGATGGATTCCATGTATCAGAACCAAGTCTGGGTTCTGGTCGATGAGCCAGTTGATGTAAAGCCTGTTGGATGCAAATGGGTATTCAAGAGAAATCTAGACATGAAAGGTCAAGTTAGCACCTATAAAGCGAGGCTAGTGGCTAAAGGGTTCAGACAACGTCAAGGAATTGACTATGATGAAACCTTCTCGCTAGTTTCCATGTTTAAATCCATAAGAATCATACTTTCCATAACAGCTTACCATGACTATGAGGTTTGGCAGATGGATGTCAAAACAACATTCCTTAACGGGAACCTTTAGGAAGATGTCTATATGACATAACCGGAAGGGTTTGTGACACCAGGTGAATCCAAACGGGTTTTCAAGTTGCAGAAATCCATTTATGGATTAAAACAAGCATCCAGGTCATGGAACATTCGATTTGATGAAGCCATAAAGGAATTTGGGTTCATTAAGAACGAATGTGAGCCATGTGTTTATAAGCGGTTTAATGGGAATGCGATTGTTATCCTAGTAGTATATGTTGATGACATATTTCTTATTGGAAATGATGTACCAATCTTACATTCAGTTAAGGACTGGTTGAACAAGTGTTTCTCCATGAAGGACTTGGGTGAAGCTGCCTACATTCTAGGGATCAAGATCATTCGTGATAGATCCAAGAGGCTGCTTGGACTAAGTAAAGGTATATACATTGACCAGATACTAAAGAGATTTAGTATGGAACAATCCAAGAGGGGATTAGTTCCAGTGTCACATGACCTACATCTTTCTAAGAAAATGTTTCCTCAGACACAACAAGAGAGAGATAGAATGAGTAAGATCCCATACGCTTCGTCTATAGGATCCATCATGTATGCCATATTATGTACTAGGATTGATATTGCCTATGCACTGATCATGGTAGGAAGATATCAAGCAGATCTAGGAGAACAACATTGGACTGCTGTTAAGACTATCCTTAAGTATCTGAGAAGAACTAAGGATATGTTCCTGGTGTATGGAGGAGATGACGAGCCTGTCATCAGAGGGTATGCTGATGCTGGTTTTTAGACAGATCATAATGATCTGAAGTCGCAATCTTGATATGTTTTCTGTCTCAATGGAAGAGTTGTGAGTTTGAAGAGTTTAAAGTAGCCAGTTGTCACCGATTCTACAGTGGAGTCCGAATATATAGCGGCTTCTGATGAAGCCAAGTAAGTTGTCTGGATTCAGAACTTTGTCTAGGAGCTTTATGTGGTGCCTAACAGTAAAGATCCTATTACATTGTATTGTGATAATACTACAGCGGTGGCTCTTTCAAAAGAACCAAGGTCACATCAACAGACAAAGCACATACTCCGAAAGTATCACCTCTTGAGGGATTTCTATCAAAGGGGTGAAGTTGCAGTGAGCAGAGTGTCCACAGAAGAGAATGTGGCGGACCCCATGACTAAAGGCCTATCTCAGTAGAAGCATGGATATCATGTGAGAGCTAGCCGGTTAAAGGTTTTTAGTAGTTGGCTCTAGTCCAAGTGGGAGTCTGTTAGAGTTGGTGGCCTAGAACCAACTACTTTGTACTTTATTCATTAATAAAAGCCTTATCACATCTTGATTGTTCTTCTGTGTGACAATGCATGTGATAATGTCTTAAGGATAGTTGTTGCATTAAAGGGTCATAGTGGATCCTTGCTATGATGAGAACCCGGAAGTTCCATAACACTATTCTTGAATATATGTTCTATGGCCGAATGATGTTATTTGAGGGGCACAAATAATACAATCCATTAGGGGTGAGGACTCATAAAACTTTGAGGCACGTTCTCATGGTGTGCGCCCTTGGTAATATCCAGGAGGATATTATGAGAACGAGACCTGCCAGTAGGAAATCCACATTTCATAGTGTCATTGGATGTTCCTATCTGCGGACGTGTGTATTGGTCCTTAGACTTTAATATTATTATTAATGAGTATTACAACGCGCACACTTAGATGTATTGAAGAAAACTGTGACGAAACACTATTCACAACGAGGTAGGATACGTTGGGTGCGTCACGAGTAATACTGCATTAATAGATAATGCGAGAAAGGATTTGTCCCTTCTGTTCCATAACGGAAGTAGATATCTCAGACCCTTTGATGGAATTGATATATCCTAAATAAATCCATGGATATGGTAAGGTATGGATGAGTTCAATTCCAGAAATTCAAAGAAAGAATAATCAAGCACATGGGTTGATGACACTAGCATGCAACCCACTTGATTCAAGATATCATGACAAAGGTATTATATTACACAGTAAATGTTTGTAGGAGGTGACACGTCATTGCAGCGTTAACTTCTTTCTCTATGGGTGCCTTGACGTGCTTCTAGACACTAACCTTGGACTTTAGGCAGGCTCTGCCTAATGCCACTGAGAAAGGGGCCTAGAGGGTCACACACTAAGTGTGTCCATGTATCTCAGTTAAATATTAATTTAACAAGTTAAATAAATATTATTCCCGACTGTGGTTTAATAATTATTTAAGGATGCCTGATTGCATTTATTTTGACACTAGTTATTCAAGAGAATATATTGTGGGCGAAATAATACATTTATTAGCGAGTAATGCAGTTATATTTATTTAAGAAATAAATAGCCATTACTCAAGGACTAATAAATGTGGTGGAGGAAATAAAGGAAAGTGGAAAATAAAAGTACATGCCGTGTATATTAAATATACACGCCGTGTAGTTTTATGAAAATGAGTACACACCGTGTATTAATGATTACACGCCGTGTAGTTTTTCCAGTCAGAATTTTGAGGATATAATATTGTTTTATTAAATGATATTTATTATAATCAGCACGAGCGCATGTCAAGGAATTAATAATTCGACATGGGGGTTTTCAATAAGATTTAATGAAATAAATAAAACGAGTAACGCGTTTATTTATTATCATAACTCTATAACCTCAAACCCGATTATAAATATCCTCACAACCCCAACACTTTTCCTCAATCGTTGTGCACAACAATTCTGGAGAATTATTTCAAGGATGAAAGAACTCCTTCCTCCAAGAACGCTCTCAAGACCGAGAGACCAAGGTGATCGAATGCGGACATCACAAGCAACGGTTCTTCCGCGCTAGAACCCAGAGACCCCTTCGGCGACGTCTGGAGATACGTGGCACACGTGTGGATCACCAATAGTGGAATCCTACACTTGGATTATACGATGCAATTATGGATCATAGGATCGTGACCCGAGACATCAACGAAGAAAGAATTCCACCAAGGTAATTATTGTGAATTAATTAAATTAATTATAACCAACATATGATGATCCTATCTTTGTGGTTCTGGGATTCCCTCTTAAGTTTTTCATTCTTCATTCCATTCCGAAGATTCAGAGTTTTACATCGTGACATATCTCAGATTGAACGTTGTTTAAATGTTAAAATTAAAGTTGGGAAAACCCACCAATGCGCTTCCGTTACACCCGGAACCTACAGTGGAGGCTCCCTGTGATGAAAATGGTGCGCTCGACGCACCTTGACCAATCGATCTAGATGACCCTCTAACACTGCCTACGAAATATGGGTAGGTTGTTGAGTGAGTATTATGGTATCATCCATCTGCATATAAACAAATAAAATGAGTCGTAAGTGTAAAATGTAAATATAATGTTATGGATTGGATTAATATAAAACATGTCAATTAGTAATGATGTTTTTGGAATTTATCTAATTGTATGTATTGAATAACTTAAAATAATCATTATGATACTATAATTTCATTATAGAATAATTTACTAAAATATCCTACATAATTTAACCAAAAACCATGGCAAAGGGAAGATGTTTTTGGGCTGGGGTTTAGGTTGGAGGGTTTAGGGTTTAAAATTTTAATATTAAGGTTTAGGAAACATGTTTCTGGGTTAATAACATTTACTTTACAATATGAGTTAAGTGTTCTGCTTTTGAATTTATGAAATAAATTCTATTATCTCAGATTTAAAGTTATTTCTTTAAAGCAAGAATATTATTATGAAATAAGTTTTATTATCTAAAATATTGGGTATTGAATTTGGTTAGACATATTTTGGAGGAGCTTTATGTAAATATAACATTATGGATTGGATTAATATAAACCGTGTCAATTAGTAATGATGTTTTAGAAATTCATCTAATTGTATGTATTCAATAACTTATGCTAATCATTATGATACTATAATTTTGTTATAGATCAGTTTACTAAAATATCCTATATAATTTAACCAAAAAACATGGAAAAGGGAATATGTTTTTGGGTTGGGGTTTAGAAAACCAAGGAAAAAATAATAGATAACAACATTTAGTTTACAATATAGGAATGTCACAATGAAGACAATACATCATTATGGATGAGACTGTAAACTCGACCCAACAACGTTAGGGCATCGTTTCCGGTTATGACCTTCTTTATGACATATCGTGCATCATAAACTCTATCCTTATTCTTGAGGCCAGTCCATCTCATTACGCATCTTACTAGACTTCGGTATCCCATGAGGACATAACTGATTCATGTCAGGTATCACTATCGGCTGACCTTGGGGCATTGGGAAATAACGATAATCCCCAATAGGTGTTGATTAGTCACTTAAAGTGGCTAATATTCATTGTTAAGTTCTTAATATTAATGTTTTTAAAAGTTTATAAACATCAATTTTAGTCCAATTCAGAAATTGAACTTCATTTCCCATCATTGTGCAATTCATGCTTAAAATGTCAATTTGGGCCCACTCAATAATGTGCTTGTGGAAATTACAATATTCATCATTTTAATTTGAAATTTTGGGATATGATTTATCACTTTGTTTGGAACATTTTATCTTTTAGGTCCGATGGATGAATCCCAAAGGAAGATGGAGGATTTTGCGCCTGAAGGCAGAAACTTTCTGGAAAAAGCATAATGGGCCTAAGGCCCATCAAACAAATGTGGGGCCCAGAAACCAATCCCAATGAAGCTCAAATTTATACAGTAGAAATATAAAAATATGAGGATCATTTTATTCAACTGTGTCCGGAGCTAATTCTGATGTTTTCATGATGATAAAGGGGTATGAAGTTAACATTTAAATGGTGGACTTGTCATTAATGCAGAGAAATCCGTCCCACCATTTCGACCATAACTTCCAAACGGCTGAGCCAAATTTCCTGATATTTTGAGAGCTTCTATAAGACACATGGACGAAGATATTTTATATTTATGACACCTTCTGATTCGGCCATATCAACTGTAAAATTCACACGTCAAAATGGAGGACGAATCTGGACAGTTTTCCGGGTCAACTTCGAAACGTCAATTTCCTTTTGATTCTTCACCCTCCTTTTGACTCTCTTAATTGTTGGGGGGTGAATTTAATGTTGGGAGTGGACCTAAGGCTCCTAATATGCCTATATAAGGAGATGGTGGTGAAGGGAATAATCATCTAACATTTTTCCTTGAATCTAACATTTTTCCTTGAATCTAACATTTTTCTTTGAATCCATGTTTTTCTTTCATCCATTGTATTTCTTTCAATTGTAATTTTCTGCTTTCAATTTGTAATCGCATCATCAAGTTTTCCCATGAATGTTTTTCTTTAAAGTTTATTATTTTAATAAAATTTCTTCTTCTTCTTCACTTTTTATTTTCCTTTTCTTCACACGTTGATACCGTTGAATCATGGTGTGAAATTATTCACACCAACACTTGTGATTTCAATCACACAATGGTGGAGTGTTCGTTCTTTTAATAATTTTCTTCTTCTTCAATTCTGCCCTCGTAAGTCTACATCCCGCTTCCATTGATAGAATAGCATCAATGGAGGGCTAACATCTTAAGGGTTTATCCAAGGGAGTAGCAAGGTCATGGATTGAATGTTATTTCATGTACTTAATATTTAAATCTATTCGTTATTTTAGGATTTCCATTTGATGAGTTACATTCTTTCTCATCTTTACCAACTTTAACGATGATACATTTTGAGTGCTAGTACGATCTATTTCCATTGAGTGCTCATTAAAGTGATCCTCAAAGTGAATTAGTGATTAGCCTTGGAATTGTGTAGGGATTAAATTGGTGAATGATTTGGAAGAATTATCTCATTGTTTGGATATGTCTTGAATTAATGACATGAAATTTTCTAAGAAAATAAATTCATCCAATCCACCCCAAGAAAAACCCTAAGATCAACCCACCATCAATAATTGTTTAGTTCACATCATTTTTTATTATATATTATTTAAATTATATCTTTAGTTCTTCAATTAATATCTACCTCAAAGTTGGCCACTTCATAGCCAATCCATCAATAAATCATAGCGTCTCAAGGTTACTTCTTCAGTCCCTGTGGATTCGATCCCTACTTGTACTTCAACGACCGATTTTACCAGTAGGGTAAATTTGGGCGCAACCAAATTTTGGCACCGTTGCCGGGGACCCAAGTAAGTTTTCTTAGACACCCACCTTCTATTCTCACCAAACTTCTCTTTTCTCACCTCTATTTCTCTTTTCTTTTCCCCTTTCTGTTTTTCCAAAAAAAAAAAACAAATCCAAATCCAAATTTCATTCAACTCCAATGGAGTATCATCAACAATATCCCTTCACAAACTCAGGATGGAATAATTTTTAAAATCCACATTGGGAATCACCAACCTTTTTTAATCAACCTTTGAATGAATACCCTACACCTGATAACATGAATGAAATTTGTAATGATGAAGGTTTAAAAGATCAATTTCCATACCTATCAAGAATGATTCAAAAGATGAATAATGAGGAAGGCCATGATGTCGAAACATCTATCAATCCTAATCCTGAAACAATTCTTCAAAAATTGTGTGAACAAATGGAAAAAATGAATTCAGAGGTATCAAGTTTTAGACAAGAACTACAAAGCATTAAAACTTGTGTGGACCCCATTCCCACTCAAACCATCCCTTACTCAATATTGATAGAAGAATCTTGTAACACACAAACTCCTCATGCCTTGAAAGAAGAACCAACCTTAGGATCTGGGATAATTAGAGAGGATCGAGGAGTTTTTGAAGGGTCTTTAAATCAGGAGGAAATTGATTTTTTGGATTCAAAAGAGGAAAATTTGACATCATGGATTGAGTTTCCTGAATATAAGTCCATTAATGATTTTTCAAAAACACTAATCACTGAAAAATTGGGAGAAATATCAAACATTGATCCCATACAAACTTCTGATATTCAACTGGACAATTTTCAGGATGAATCTTATTTTCAAAATGAACCAATTCTTTCTAAATGTTTTGGAGAAGAAACTGATTTTGATTTATTTTTTCAATCTCCTTTAGGAAATTTCAATGAAACCGAGTTCAAAATTATTTTACTTTCTTCCGAACTCAAGAAAATCAATCTTAATCAAGTTGAAGTGGAAAAAAATGGGGTCTTAAAAATGATGAAAGTTGGAATTGGATAAGTTGGGGGGTAAAAGTCGGGCTAACGACGTTAAACAAAAGCGCTGCATGGGAGGCAACCCATGGTTTTCTTGTCTCCAGTCATTTTGAATCATTTTATTTTTCATATAATAAATTACCATAAGCTGTTGACCTGTTCTTTTTTTATGAGTAAAGATAGGTATGAAAGGGGAGCGCCATATTCATCCGTGTCACGTGGTGTGATCTCTGAGTAATACCTTACCCAGAAAATATAAATAAGACAATGTATCATCAGTTTATTTTGTTTTGTTTTATTTTTTTTATAGGTTAAAAAAAATAAAAGGACATGTTGAAATCCATAAGGAAAATCCATTCACCACCATCCAAGCCGCTGAGACTCAAATCCAGTATTGAAGGGAGACTATGGCATGCACTATTATCATCAACTACCAGGTGAATTCATTCCATGATTTTCATTTTAAATTTCTTCATTGAACTCCTCTCCTACCCCCTTCTAACTTTTCTTTTCTTTAAACACTGGGGACAATGTTATTCTAAGTTGGGGGGGGAGATAAAAAATGATTTTTTAAAAAAAAAAACATGCATGAAAAGAAAAATTCCATTAACCATAAACATGATAACACACATTTCAAACTCTAAAATTGGATATCAAATAAATTTTGCATGCCTTGATTCTGATTTTAATGCAAGTTTAAGTTCATGAGCATAGTTTTTGGAAAGTGCGGTTGTCCGATGTGATTTTTCAATGTTTACAATTTCATCCTCTTAATAAAAATGCCACAAGCATGTCTACTGGATCGTGGGTGTAAATTTGAGTTCTTGGGTCCCTTTCATTATAGCATAGGGTTCTGGGGTCACTTTTAGTTTAATTTGTGTATCAAAAAACAACAAAAAAAAAACAAAACAAAAAAATTGAAAAAAAATAATAATGACCACATAGAGAAATGTTTTGTCCAAATGTGTGGCGTCCGGCACTTGGGGATCGTGACTCCATAGTTGTCTTGCCCAGAGTTAGGCTTTATATCTCTCTTGCAGAGCATGAAATTGACAAAATGTGTGGCGTCCGGCACTTGGGGATCGTGACTCCATAGTTGTCTTGCACAGAGTTAGTCTTTTCATATCTATTGTGGTTAAAAAAAATAAAAAAAAAATAAAAAAAAAAAGGATACTCATCTTAAGGTTTAATGTGATTCCCACCTAGCGCTTCCATTTTTTCCCCTTGAACAATAAAATGGGCCCCATATCTTTTATGATGCACAACACTTTATCATGCTTAATTGGAATTGGATGAAATGTGGCGATGAATTTGAACAAAGGAATGGGCTTGGGCTTGGGATATGCTTATGGACCTAGCTTGTTTTAAATTATTTTGATGGGTTCCATAATTTTTTTTGGTATGAGGTCTTTTGGGTGAGCAATGTGTATTTAAAATGTTTTTGGAAAAGGGGATTTCAATTTCATATTTGTAATTTATTTTGCTCGGGACTAGCAAAACTCAAGTTGGGGGGTGTGATTAGTCACTTAAAGTGGCTAATATTAATTGTTAAGTTCTTAATATTAATGTTTTTAAAAGTTCATAAACATCAATTTTAGTCCAATTCAGAAATTGAACTTCATTTCCCATCATTGTGCAATTCATGCTTAAAATGTCAATTTGGGCCCACTCAATAATGTGCTTGTGGAAATTACAATATTCATCATTTTAATTTTAAATTTTGGGATATTATTGTTCACTTTGTTTGGAACATTTTATCTTTTAGGTCCGATGGATGAATCCCAAAGGAAGATGGAGGATTTTGCGCCTGAAGGCAGAAACTTGCTGGAAAAAGCATAATGGGCCTAAGGCCCATCAAACAAATGTGGGGCCCAGAAACCAAGCCCAATGAAGCTCAAATTTATACAGTAGAAAGATAAAAATATGAGGATCATTTTATTCAACTGTTTCCGGAGCTAATTCTGATGTTTTCATGATGATAAAGGGGTATGAAGTTAACATTTAAATGGTGGACTTGTCATTAATGCAGAGAAATCCGTCCCACCATTTCGACCATAACTTCCAAACGGCTGAGCCAAATTTCCTGATATTTTTAGAGCTTCTATAAGACACATGGAAGAAGATATTTTATATTTATGACACCTTCGGATTCGGCCATATGAAGTGTCAAATTCACACGTCAAAATAGAGGACGAATCTGGACAGTTTTCCGGGTCAACTTCGAAACGTCAATTTCCTTTTGATTCTTCACCCTCCTTTTGACTCTCTTAATTGTTGGGGGGTGAATTTAATGTTGGGAGTGGACCTAAGGCTCCTAATATGCCTATATATGGAGATGGTGGTGAAGGGAATAATCATCTAACATTTTTCCTTGAATCTAACATTTTTCCTTGAATCTAACATTTTTCTTTGAATCCATGTTTTTCTTTCATCCATTGTATTTCTTTCAATTGTAATTTTCTGCTTTCAATTTGTAATCGCATCGTCAAGTTTTCCCATGAATGTTTTTCTTTCAAGTTTATTATTTTAATAAAATTTCTTCTTCTTCTTCTTCACTTTTTATTTTCCTTTTCTTCACACGTTGATACCGTTGAATCATGGTGTGAAATTATTCACACCAACACTTGTGATTTCAATCACACAACGGTGGAGTGTTCGTTCTTTTAATAATTTTCTTCTTTTTCAATTCCGCCCCCGTAAGTCTACATCCCGCTTCCATTGATAGAATAGCATCAATGGAGGGCTAACATCTTAAGGGTTTATCCAAGGGAGTAGCAAGGTCATGGATTGAATGTTATTTCATGTACTTAATATTTAAATCTATTCGTTATTTTAAGATTTCCATTTGATGAGTTACATTCTTTCTCATCTTTTCCAACTTTAACGATGACACATTTTGAGTGCTAGTACGATCTATTTCCATTGAGTGCTCATTAAAGTGATCCTCAAAGTGAATTAGTGATTAGCCTTGGAATTGTGTAGGGATTAAATTGGTGAATGATTTGGAAGAATTATCTCATTGTTTGGATATGTCTTGAATTAATGACATGAAATTTTCTAAGAAAAGAAATTCATCCAATCCACCCCAAGAAAAACCCTAAGATCAACCCACCATCAATAATTGTTTAGTTCACATCATTTTTTATTATATATTATTTAAATTATATCTTTAGTTCTTCAATTAATATCTACCTCAAAGTTGGCCACTTCATAGCCAATCCATCAATAAATCATAGCGTCTCAAGGTTACTTCTTCGGTCCCTATGGATTCGATCCCTACTTGTACTTCAACGACCGCTTTTACCAGTAGGGTAAATTTGGGCGCAACCAGGTGTCCATGGTGCAACATAACAGTTAGCAATGGTATCTATCTGGTACACTGGATCAACATATGCTTCCCATGATATGTTCATAGAGGCACATGTTGCGATGACGTGTGTACATGGAAACCGTAAGGCCTGAAAGTTTCCACATTTACATTGCCTTGTTTCTAGTAATACCACCATTTTTTCACCGATGCGATTTTTGATGGGGTCTGAACACTCTTGAACTTCAAATTAGGATTCTTCTCTTCGAAAAAATACATATGTGATAACCAGAAGCTTATTCAATATTCTTTTCAATCTCTCGTTGAAAGTGTATTCCGTATCTTAGCTCCTGCTGTATTCCATATGATGCTAGTTTTTGTCTATCCACAAAGTACTTCACACATCGATATAATGTCTCCTGAACTAAGGAGGTTATAGGTAGCTTGAGAAGCCCTTTGAAGATACCATTGATGCACTCCACAATGTTTGTCGTCATGTGTCCGTAACTCTCCCCCCATCATATGCCAATGTCCATTTCACTTTTGGAATCCGCATCATATAATCATAAACTTCTTGATTAGCCTGACAGATTTGTTCAAAACGTTCTTCAAATTGTCGTTGGTCTGACTCATATGCTATACAGAATAGATGATATTTCACATAAATTGATTTTATCTTTATGTTGAAATAGTAAAAAATAACAAATACAATGCGTACCAAGCCTCGTTATTGCCTTCTTCATTGATTCGTTGTGGATTTTTTATGAACATTTCTAGAAATGTGTCTAATAAAGAACCGATGATGTGCATTTGGGTATCTTTATGTATCAGGATCTACATTGATTACCTCATTAATTTCCCGATGGTGATCAGATATCAAACAAACAACCCAAATGTTGGTGAAATGATTGCTGATACATGCCAGAAACCAACTCCATGATTCATAGTTTTCTTTCTCTACAATAGAAAAGGCAAGAGGAAGAGGTGAACGGTTTCCATCTTGGGTTGCCACAATCAACAATATGCCCTTGTATTTTCCATACAGAAATGTTCCATCAATATGAATAAACTGTTTGCAGAAACGAAATGTGGAGATACAGGGAAGGAATGCCCAGAAAAAACCGATGAAATTGAACATGAGATGGATCAAGTTGGTTATCGTGAGACACATGTTTGTTTGTATCCATATGGAAGAAAACTTGGTTATGATGCCTCATTATGGCTAGCAATTGCGGAAACACCCAATATGAGTCATCCCAATCACCATAGACCTTCACAATTTCCTTCTGTTTCGCCATCTATGCCTTATTATATGAAATCTTATAACTGAATGTCTATTGAATCCTCTCTTGCACAAGGTCTATTGGAACATCTTGACATGTACTAATCATCTCAACAACAATATATGACCCAAATTCTGTATCTAATGAGGTATGATCTTGTGTGAGGCTTCGCTGAACACAAGTATGAGTTGCCTCAATCCTCGAGATTCTCCAGCCTCCAGATGTAATGTCCGGAATCGCCCTCAAACAAAATCTACAATCATCCCCATAATTCTCATACCGTATAACATATTTACTATGACATGATTCATGAACTACATAGTTGAAGTGTCTCTCAATATGAAATCTCTTTAGCGTGATTTTTAAGGCATATTTATTAGGAAAATTCCTTCCAATATATAAGGTTTTGTCCACCTCACTAAACCTATCTAGTACAACTACATGGAACTCAGTTGCCGGTGTGAGAATAGTATTGTCAAATGTAGGCACACGTGTCATTGCTTCTGACCAAGATGAAAAGAGTGGTGGATGATTTATTGTAGGTTGAGGTTGATGTACAACTAATGCATTTCTCAAAACCTCCTTCCTATCTTCCGTTGGTCGAGGTTGAGGTACAACTAGTGTCAAACCAGGATGCAGCAAAGCCCGTTATCGTGCACCAGTTCCCATTCGAGTCTAGCTCAAAGTGGTGTTTTCGGGTTTTACCCCTATGTACATCTGTTCCAGATCCACATCCACTTGTTTGTATCCAGATAGAAATTTAATTTCTTAGATAACCACATAATCTTTAAGCTACCAAAATTTCATAATACTTAATCCTAAGTTAATATATACTTAATCTATACTACTAACAATAATTATTTTAAATTATATATAACTAATTACAGAAACTAAATAACCAAATATTAAGAACTACCTAAACTACTTAAAAAATGAAATATTTAAAACTAAAAATAATTAAATTAAATAAATAAAAACATTAAATTAAATAAAGAAACATACCTCTAAATGAAGATTCGTAAAAACCCACAAATCAAATGAATTTTTTAGAGAGAGACAGAGAGAATTTAGGAGAGATGAATGCAAGGATCAAGTGAGGAGGGGGGGGGGGCCCTTTTATAGGGAGTTCAGGCCAAGGTGGCCTCCCCCCCGACTACCTTTTCCATGTCATCGATCTGGGCCAAAGGCAGTGTGGGGGAGCAAAGGCGGTATCAGCGATGCCGCCTTTGTAGCGTATTTTTTTAAAAAAATTTATCCTAAACCATTTTTCAAATTCTTTTTTAAAAACGCATATAAAAAAATCCGTATTTGGAAAGTTATAAAATTCGATCAAATGATTTCTCCTTCATATGTTGAAGTGAATGTTATTATAAAAATTATTCTATGAATTATAATTAAAGTTGCAACATGGTGTGTTTTGTGAATCCAAAAGATTCTTTGACATTTATCCTCGCATCATATACATCTACCATAAAATATGTGGGAGCTCCTCTCCCTAGTGGATATATTTTAGAAATATTTGGGCCAAAAGTTCCAAAACATACAATATCCACTAGGTGATGGGCCTAACCAGTTATGATTATGTTATGAATTCATTAATTAATGATCAACCACTATAAGTGGAAGTTATAATAATAGTGAAAAATATGAGCTTTTCAATTTTTCATTACATACCATGAATGTGTTAAATATGTACAACAGAAGATCCTAAAGATCTTATATATGTATGTCTTGAAGCACATGTTTTGTAAATATTATTGTTGGCTCATACCAATAAATCCATGTTTTAATGCTCATAAATCATGTATACTTCATTGAAGTTTAATTTTAACTTTCTGTTTACATGAAATTTATCTAAGTCTAAGCTACTACTATTAGTACAAATATGCTATCATCAGTTATAACATGATACCACTAGTTGACATCTTCTACCATCATAAGAGTTGTGCTATTGATAGAGTATTTATGCTACCACTAGCAGAAGTTTGTTGCCGCCAGTGCAGTTGTGCTATCGCTAAAGCAAGTATGCTACTGCCAGTTCTCTAATGCAACCATCAATTCAGAATCTGCTCCTGTTAGAAGACTCTGCTACTGCTAGAATGAACTTGCTACCGCCAATTCACTTCTGCTACCACCAAAGCAAGCATGCTAATGTCAGTACAAACATGCCACCGCCAAACCATGTTTTCTACCGTTAGTGAAGATGTACTACCGCCAGTTGAAGCATGCTACCACTAGTTTAGTTTTTCTATTGTCAGTTGGGTCTTTCTACCATACATTGAAGTCTAAGTGACGTAACAAGTTTCACATAGCTGATTATGTGACATAGACGATTTCACGTAATCTATTGCATGACATAGTCTATTTCATGTAGCTGACCAAGAATCTCGTAGCTGATTTCTACACAACCGATTGAGATCCATGTAGCTAATTTCAATCACATAACTAAATCTGTGACATAGGTGTTTTAGTAACCGTGTCTAAATTAACCAGTGGGGAATATTCAAAAATTCAATACCTAGTTTAAGGTATTTAATGAAAGACATGGAAATATGGATTTAAGAATAATAATTATTAAAACAGTTACAAACACATTAAAGACAAAATCATAATTTCCACATTTACCACTCATTGTGAGGAATTATCTCAATTTATTATTATTATCCTACAATGAATAATTGGATATCCTAGAAAGATATAAAATCAGAGTAACCCCTCTTGCAAAAGAGATGGATGGTCGATTACCTTCTGCTATAAACTGACTAGTTGTGCCGTAGTGCTTATTGAGAAGATAGAGGATTGTCCAGTGCTGCATATGACACTCTGATTTTCTCAAAAAATAGAAATCTTGCAAAGAACATTCGAAGAAACATCAAGGAAATATTTAAAGACAATTTGAAAGAAGAATAAGAACATTTTTGATCATATTCTGCTTGATTAGAGAAAGAAGAACATCAAAAACACTTCTATAATATTTCCTTCTTCTCTATTTTAATTTACCTTCAAGATGTGCTTATTTTATTTTTTACATTTACTAGCACAATCTCATGTACTATATTCAAGAGTACTAGATACTCTCTATTATTCCTTTTATACATGTTATCCCATAAAGCACTGTGGAAGCAGTTGTGTGTGGCCTGGACTACCTTGCGTGCAGTTATACATAAAAACTCGATATAGGTTGTTGATCAAGTTTATTGTTTAATAAAATTCTTGGAAATAAGTGATTGCAAAGCGGAGAGGATTAAGTTTTGTCTTGATACCAAACCTTTTGTCTTTATTCCGTTGTGTGTTTCTTTGTTTTGTTTACCGTTTCTTAACAAAACAAACCTGTTTTAGTTTTTCAAAACTTTTCAGCAAAACATTACTCTCATAGTTAACTTTAATTAGTGTTTTATATACTATGTTTAATGTGATTAGATTTATTTCAAAAGTTAAAGTGTTTTTATTATTATTTTAACTAGGTTGTGATCAAATCTTTTTGAAATCTTTTGAAAACATTAAATTATAAATTTCTGCTATTTTAGTTAACCGGGCTATTTTTATAAATCGGGGGATTTAGTTTTAATTTTTTTAGATAGAAATTTTATTGGAAACACAATTAACCCCCCCTCTTGAGTTTTCCACTGGGATCAACATTTAGTATCAGAGCAAGTTGTTTTTCCTTTTATTTGCTTATCTTTAACTTTGACTAAGTTTTTAGAAAGATCTTTTTAATTTTTGTTTACTCTCTAATATGTTATTATGGATGATAAGTACAAAGGTTATGCTACAAATATACCTCCCTACTTTATGAAGTTTTCCAGTCAAGATTTAAGTATCACTGAGAGGGGGAGGGGGTGAATCAGTGATATCTTTTTTTTTATGTTTCCTTAATTTTGAAACAACCTTTGCCTCCCGTTAAATATTTCTTTCCCTATTGAAAAAAATTAAAACATACATCCATAGGAACACAATAATTTACAAGGTCCAATACTCAACAAGAGTAGCTACGTCCTTGTTATGGTTTGGAAACAATCCAATACCACACAATCCAATAGAAAACAATATTTTGATGTGGAATACAATGAGTAGGATGTTACCTTACACTCCTGTAGAACTTTGAAAGCAATCCAATAGTGTGTATGATTTTTCTAAAACAAAATGATGCAATTTAAATGTTTTGGTGCTTCTTGATCAACTTTAAAAAATTTAATATTTCAAAATAAATTTTCTCTTTCCTACCCAGAAGCTGGTAGGAACTTCCTCGAGTCCTTCGTGAACTGTCATGATTTCTCCGCAAACTGCTTGTATCCTTTGTAAACTGAATTACACTACATGGTGTGAGTGCTTCACAGACCACCTTCCTCTTCCATGTACCACCCCTACTTTATAGATGCCAGATTCTTCCGCTGACTAACACTGCTTTGCAAACGACTGGTTCCTCTGCGAACCACCTCTTCTACACGGTCTCCTTTACTTTGTGGGTTATAGTGCCCTGAAAACTTCTTTTGCATATTATCCCCATGAACTGTCTCAATCCTGGAAATGATCCCCCACAAACTGCTTCTTCCTTTGTGGAAACTATCCTCTGTGAACTCTTCTCCTTCATGAAATTCTTCTTCGCGAACTACTTCCGACTTCTCCAAAATTCTTCTCTTATCAATAATCTCTTATTATAAAATTCACTCACTTTAATAATGATATTAGGGTCCATTATATAGGAAAATAAATCCATAAATTCCAAAAATCCAATTTACCCAATTTTTCAATGTGGTACAGTCTTCACTACGTACTATGATCATACTGCGAACCGTTTCCCCTACGCGGCCTGCATACCATTTTTCTTTTTTCCTCATGGTGTTCGATTCCATATGCGAACTGATCGCCGCCACCATTCCACAAATGAAAGACTTCACCACAAACTTCAATCCTTCCATAAACTACGATCCTCCCATGAACTGTTTCTCCAATGCGATCCATGTACTGCACTTCGTAGTCCGCATAGTGCTGCTATGTGGAATCCTTCCTTTGCCGATTTTCCTTCTCCACTCCATGTACCTTCTATGCAGTTCGTGAACTATCCTTAATGGTCCACGAACTGTGCTCCATGAACTCCTTTGCGAAAACTCATTCCTTTTCCATAAAATAAATTCTTGATTTTGAGACCTAAAAATTTAGCAAACACTAGAAAACGACACCACCTAAATTATTTGCTTTGGAAAGAAAACCAATGCCACTTCACTGTTATCTGGATTATTCTATAATAAGATAATTTCATAATAAAACTTATCAATCATGATATATACTCTTTGATCGATCACCTTTAGCGTAGTCAGTTTTTCTGAGGAAAGTATCAAAACTTCTCTATCTTCTAACAACATTTTTTTCCAATCAAACCTAAAAATGATTGGCAACATCTTTTCTGCCCCTTTCCTTCAAAAATATTACATCACAAGTTTTCCAAACAACTTATGATATTTTGTGAAATACAAATCAACAAATCATCACCATATTTTCCAAGTCTTTTACAAAGTAAATTGATGTATCCTTTTTGATAACAAAAGACAACACTCTTCAAAAACAAACTCTTCTTACTTTATTCTCCATCCAACTTGGTCCTAACACTTTAATGGTTAAAATTATTATTAGTGAAAAATAAAAATAAAAATCCATCTTGAAATTTAGAGTTTTGATATTTGAGGATCTATTAAAGATAAATATAAAAAACCCAAAATTGCTACCAACTAAAGTTACCTATGATTCTAATTGTAAATCCATGAATGATTTATTTTTTACTTTAGGAGAGGATTATTCTAATAGGATATCTCCATATGATACTTCTTATCAAATTTAGGATACCTTTTTTATGTCTCATGAAGACACTTCTAATGTTATGGAAATGAGATTAAATATGTATACTATCAATTATGATACTTTCAAAATGAAGACAAATGAATCTATCTCAGACATGCATCTCAAGTTCAATGAGATCATAAATACTATGATTACAATTGGAAAGACGATGACAAAAAAAATTATGTTCTAAGGATATTGAGATGTCTACTAGATCATTGGAGAGGTATTACAGTCTCTATTTGTGAATCATGTGACACCAACAAACTACCAGTCAAGGAGCTAATTGGAAATATGATGATGTATAAAGAAGAGCATAAGGTAAACAATGAAGATGATGAACTAAAGAATAAATTTGTATTCTTTAAAGCTTTATAACCAAAATCCAAGGAATTTTTCAATCTGAACAGTATAAGGGGAAGTGAAGATGATACAAATAGTGATGAAGAAATGAATCAGATAGGAAAAATATTTAAAAAGTTTTACAAAAAGAATAAATTTTTTCCTAAGTCAAATTATAAAGGAAAGTATGATAAAAGAGGAAATTGGAGGTCATATTGGAAAAAAGATGTCTCCTCTAATGAGATTATTTTTTCTGAATATAAGAGTAATGAACACATAGAAGCTAATTGTCCAAAGCTCAAGTATAAGAAGAGGTATGAGGATAAATAGAAAATACTAAAGAAAGCATTGAAGTCCACTTTGAGATAATCTGAGGATAACTCCAGTGGCTTAGATTCAAGCTGAGAAGATACAAATGAAAAATCAAATTTATGCTTTATGGCTATTTCTTATGAGGAAAAATGCTTGAAAATCTCTAGAAAAAATATATGGTATTTGAATAATGGATATTCCAAACATATGAATGTAGACTATTCAATCTTAAAGAATCGTATAAAAGTGGATAGTGGACATGCCTCTTTTGGTGATAATGAAAAAAGAAAGATTATCTGACTTAGAAAAATTGGTAACTCTTAATCTATCCTTATTTCTAAAGTTTTATTTGTTGATGATTTAAAATATAACCTTTTTAGTATTTCTTAGTTATGTGATCATGGTTTTAATGTTAAATTTGAAAACAATGCTTATAATATTTATTATTCCAAGCATGGATTATTATTTAATACTTTAATAAATGACAATGTTCATGCTGTTAATTTAGAACCCTTATTCTCTCGAAAATGTTTCTTGTTTGAGTGTTTTTTCATAGAGAATATTGGTTGTGACATAAAATACTAGGCCATTTCAATATATAATCACTTAAAAATCTAAATAATAAGGGTTTAGTCAAAGATATACCTAACCTATAATTCCCCAAAGACAAAGTGTGCAATCCTTGTCAAAAGGGAAAACAAAAAAATATATCTTTCAAACCAAAGAAAGAGGTCTCTACCTCTCAACCACTAGAACTAGTCCATACAATTTTTTGGACAATCTAGAGTCTTTAGTTTGGTGGGAAAACACTATGCTTATGTTATTGTTGATGATTATTCAAGAAATACATGAGTGTTTTTACTTACTCATAAGAGTAAATCTCCTTGTTTTAAAAAATATGTAAAATCAGTAGAGAACCTTAGTGGACTTTCTATCAAAACCTTGAGAATTGATCATATCCAAGAGTTTGAGAATCAAAAGTTTGAATCTCTTTACTCCCAATGTGGCTATACTCATAATTTATCTACACCTTAAACACCTCAACAAAACAGGGTTGTTGAGAGAAGAAATATGACTCTTCAGGAAACCACCCAAACTATGCTAAGTGAATATGAATTACCTATCTACTTTTGGGCTAAATCTATTAACACAACTTGTTGTGCAATTAATAAAGTTCTTATTAGAACTATCTCAAAAAAGAATCTATATGAATTATGGAATGGTGGACTACCCAAAGTAAATTAATTTATTGTTTTTGGATTCAAATTCTACATTCTCAATACAAAGGTGAATTTGAAAAAAAATCACCAAAATGATATGAATAAATTTTTCTTAATTATTCAACCACTATTAAAGCTTATTGAGTCTTAACAAGAAATCTAAAGTTGTGGAAGAAACTGTTCATGTAAATTTTGAAGGGACAAATCCAAATGAACTCAAACCTACTATAGAAAATTTTGAGGATGATATGTCAAATTTGAATATCAATAATACCTATAAAGCTTTTGACCATTCTGCTGATTTACCTAAAAAATATCCTAGTAGATAACATCAAGTACTTCCTAAACTAGAATAAGACTTAGAAGAACCTAGTACTTCAATACCCATAACCATCAGAACCCTAAAAAACCACCCCCTAGATGCTATTGTACACTACCACATATTCGGGTTTTTATAGCGCCACCCCTTTAACAGAGCTAAAAAAAGCGCTGATAAAGGGGTACCCTTAATCAGCGCTAAAAAAGCGCTGATAAAGTGTATATTTCAAAAAAAAAATCATGAAAAGTAATATATTAATATATAAATATATTGATATTTATATAAATATAATATATATTTTTAAAATGTGTTTTAGATAAGGATAAATAAAAATTTAAACTTAATATATAAGATATTTAGTAAAAAAATCTTATGAAATAATTTAAAAAATATTTTTAAAAAATATTTATTTTTATTTTTATCGAATAATAGTCATTTAATAACAATTTGAATATAAAATAAATAAAAATAAATAAAAGATCTAAATTAAGTTGAAAAAACAACTCAAACTTCAAACGGTCATAACTTTTGATCCGGGTGTCCGTTTGAGCTCTACCATATATAACATCAAATCTTGAGATGAGATATACACCACTATGATCTAGGGGCACCCCATTCAAGGATTTTAGAGGCCAAAAATTCCCAGAAAGCCTCAAAAATTGATTTTTTAGTCGGCATACCCCGATTTTTTAACATTTGATGGGTTTTCATGCTTATTTATGGGGGTCTTTTTGCCATTTTTTGGTGAGTACTAAATTTATTCACACGTATTACATTCATATTTATATAATGGTTTTGAAATTTTATCATTTTTCACAATGTAATGTTATTTATAATCAAATATATAACAATATATATACATATTTTTTAAATATTCACACCGAAAAATTTAATTTTATAAATAATTAATTAAACATATTTACATATAAAATATATTTATTAATATATAAGCCTTATATAAATAAAAATTAATATCCATTTTATTTAAAATACAAAATATGAATATTTATATATCTATATAGTGTGTGTGTGTCTATATATATATATATTAGTGTGTGTGTGTGTTTTAGAAAACAGATATATATTATCTATATATTCTAACATATAAATAGACATATTAATATATAATAATGTAAATATATATAAATATGTATAATTAAACTTATAGATACACATATATATAATATATATACATGTGTATGCATGTTGTATATATGTATGTATTTATTTATTTAGTTATTTATAAACACAAAAAAACATATCTTATAAATGTATTTAAAACTAATCTTACAAATATATATTAATATATGAATAAATATATAACCAAATATATATTAATATACGGATAAATATACAGATAAAAAATATAACTATATATATATAAATAAATAGATATTAATATATGAATAAATATATGTATATTAATATAACTAAATATATATATATATATATAAATTAATAAAAATATATTTTAATATATGAATAAATATAACTAAATATATATATAAATAGATAGATAAATCATTAAATTGAGAAAAATGTAACATGGAGGAGTGGAAAAGTGTCTAGCGCGCAGGGAAGAGGTCTCGAGTTTGAATCCAGGGAGAGGCAGGGGCGCGCACTGTTAAAGGGTAGGGGGGCTAGTGCTATTAAAGGCCCGGGGAGGGCGCTATTTAAAGGCCGGATGGTGGGGATGGGCGTGAGTGGGGGGCTTCTGAGTGCTGTTAAAAGGGGGGTGGCAGGCACTGTTAAAAGGGTAAACCATTTTTTGGATTTTGTTTACATTTTTTTACATTTTTTGAATTTTATCAATGCTTTTTTAAAAGTGCTGATGAAAGGGTCCTTTATCATCTCTTTTCTGAGCACTGATAAAAGGGACCCCCTTTAACTTCATTCAGATTAACAGGGATAAAAAAACACTGTTAAAAGTAATTTTTAGCGCTGATAAAAGGGCTATCTGTAGTAGTGGTAGGATACCTAGATAAAAGTACTCAAACCTGAGCTTCAAGAAGAAACCGGGTTGAACATAAATCCATTTTTCATATCTTGAACCTAAAAAAAATCAATGAATCAATCAATGATGGACATTGAGTAATGGCTATCCAAGAATAATTGAATTAGTTTTAAATAAATAAAGTCTAGAAATTAGTAGATAGACCTAAATACTACCTAACTATTAGCACCAAGTGGGTATATATGAACAAGGTTGAAGAGTCTAGTATAATTATTATAAACAAATGTATATTGGTTACATAAGGATATAGTCAAGAATAAGGTATTGACTATGAAGAAAACTTTTCACCAGTATCTAAACTTGAATCCATCAGAATACTCCTTTCATATGTAACACATCTAAATGTCAAAATATATCAAATGGATATCAAGAGTGCATTTCTAAATGGTTATATTATTGAGGATGTTTTTTAACAACCTTATAGATTTCAAAATACTCATTTTCCAAATCATGTTTTTAAATTAACTAAATCTTTGTATGGTTTAAAACAAGATCTTAGAGCTTGGTATGATAGGCTCAACACTTTTCTTATTTCAAATGGTTTTTCAAAAAGGTGTTCCTGACCCAACTCTATTTATAAAAATATTTTTCAAGCATGTTTTATCACTTCAAATATATGTTGATAATATTATTTTCAGAACATCCAACCACTCCTTATGTATTTAATTTTATAAAATGATGAAAAATGAATTTGAAATGAGTTTAATGGGTGAGTTAAAATTCATTATTGGTTTTCAAATTTTTCAAAATAAATATGGAATTGTTTTAAATCAAAGCAAATGCAAAAATGATCTTTTAAAATGTTTTGGTATGGATATCATCAAAGGTAGTGAAAATCATCTGAATAAAAGTTGTAAGTTAGATTTAGATGAAAATGGAAAGTCAGTTGTCCAAACTACTTATAGAGGTATGATTGTATGTTTAATATACTTAACAGATAGTCAACCTAATATTATGTTTGGTGTGTGTATGTGTGCTTGTTTTCAAGAAAAATCAAAAGAATCACATTTAAACTTCATTAAAAGAATTTTCAAATACCTCAAAATTACAACAAATTTTGTATTATTCTACTCTATAGAACATGCATTTGACTTATTCAATTATTCAGATGCCAATTTTGGTGGTTTAAAGTCAGATAGAAAAAGCACCTCTGGAACATGTCACTTTTTGAGAAAGTCTCTAATATCATGGTGTAGTAAGAAAAAAATGATGCATTTTCCACTAATGGATTTGAGTACACAGTTATAGGTAGTTATTGTGTACAAATTCTATGGATGGAACAAACATTATTGGACTATGGATATGATTTTATACATGTCCCTATAAACCGTGATAATACAAGTGACATTAACATTTCTAAGAATCCTATGTCTCACTCTAGGACGAAACATATTGATATAAGACATCACCTTTTGATAGAATTTTTTTAAAAAGGAGACATAACTCTTGAATTAATTGATACTGAAAATTATTTTGTTGATATCGTTACAAATCCTTTGAATTTTGAGAGGAAAAGCTATATCAGACATGAGCTTAGAATGAAAAATTTCTCTATGTCTTTTATTTTTCTAATTATTTTGTTTCTATTAGGGTTAAGTCACAAGTACAATGTTACCATTGATTTCTACCATTGGTTCATATCGTTGGATGATACTAGTGCTTATTTTATCATTTAACTCTTAAATTCATTTTTAAATTAAAATTAAAATATTTTTATATTTAAAATTAGTTTAAAGCCTTAAATGATAAAATTCCCTATTCAGCGTCTGAATATAATCCTCTTTCTCATGCACCCCTTCAAACCTCTTCATTTCTCTCTTATTCCCATGAACTTTGACCTTATAACTTCAATACCATGTTTGTGAAACAATGGTGAGAGTGAAGCATGTTGCTGGTTCTTTGGATGAGTCATGACATATAAAGAAGTGGGTAGTGGACAGTGATAGACAGTATGAGAAGTTTATGGAGAACCTATCTAGATAAATATATTTAGTTGATCTTGGGATAGATCAATATGAGATAATATTTTATTCTTCTGATGAAGAAGGATATGAGAATAATGACGAGGTTGAAGAGGGATCTGGAGATGAAGAAAAAGAAGAATCAATTGCTCTTTTAGTTGAGACAGGAAGTGACCTTGACACTATTAGGAGTCTAAATGTATCCTATGGAAACCATGATTCTCTTATTTCCTTACCCTCTAAAAAAATTATCTTATAAGATGAAAATATTTTAGATACTAAAATTTCAAATGATGCTTAGTTTGAGGTTGTAATGACTCAAAATTTTCCCAGTTTTATTTTTAGAAATTAATTGGGAAAATTCTGAGACCAAGTGCTGAGATGACGTGCAATTCTAAGACCCATTGTGCCCAGAATGGTTCGAATTTTTTTTTTAAGTTTTTAAATAGAACGCATGAGTGGTTTTCCTGAAAAAGTGGAATAACTCTTAAATGGGTGACTAGATCAAAAATCCGAAGGCACCGTTGCATTCAGAGCAGTGATTTTTCCCTAGGCGCGACTTAAGTTTAGTTGGCGTGAGACAGCTGTGGAAAAACCTGAAAAGGACGTAACCATAAATAAAATAATTAAATAAAATTATTTTATTTTTCAAATCCTTATAACTCATAAATGGTAACTAGGATTAAAAATCTGATACCACCGTTGAGCTCATGAGGGTGTGCTTTCCCTAGACGCGGCCTAACCTCGACTAGCACGGGTCGAGGGGAAAGTTAGTTTTTGGACGCGAACGTCATTAAAATATTAAATAAAAATATTTTAAATTGAACATTATGTGTTGATGCAATAACAATTTCTTATTTTTAATAAGCCTCGTCAGAGATCCAGGGTTATCTTCATAACCCTGAAGTTTCTCTGACTCATGAGGAGGAGGCTCTTGACGGTGAATACAATTTGGAGACCGGAGCTCGAATCGAGCGATGACGGATCGATGATCAAAATTCAGATCAATCATTGATGAATGAAAATGAAGATACCGTTCTTTATTAGAGATCGAACCAAATTGAGGTAGGGGTTTTAATTCTACATGATCATTCTTCCTCATTCTTTCTTTCAACGATGAACGTGGATCAACCCACCAAAAAGTTGATTCGCAGATTGATCGTTCATGCGGCATAGATACTATTGTTGTGGGATTAAAGGGGGTTATAACTTAGTGGTTATCAGTATCTTTTAGTTCCCTTTTTTCTAATGGGATGAACGAAGGCCGAACAAACAAGGCCGGCGTTCGTTCCTTGGGTGTTCATGGTGCTCTCTCTCTCTCTTGCTTTCTTCACTAATAGACCCCTATGGTTGCGTCAGATCCTTTTCAGGAGGTTCCAAACATGTTAGGACCCCCGTATCTATGATAAGATAATTTGGAGCACATAGAAGTGGAGAAGGTGACCCATAGATCGCAAGGGGGCTCGCGGTTCAGAAAATGGGCCACCACAGCGATGATGGTGACTCACGGAAGGAGGGCCACTGGCAGCGGAGACGTGCCACGACAGGAGGTTGCGGAACTGGTAGGACATGTATCCCTGAGCTGCATCAAAAAAGAGACTCGCAACTCTGTTGTGGGTGCGAGCTAGCCACGCAGCTGGTCCACGTAGACCTGGGCGACGCGGTCGCTTTACCGTGGCCGCCAGGAGGGGGGGGGGGGCGACAGCCACCGCGCCCAGCTAGATGAACTTACCCATGTTGGTGGGTTGGGATGGGGAAAACTGGTCCATGCTCTAGCATCCCAATGTGTATGGCCTTTGGTCTAGGCTGGTTCGAGTTGGACCGGACCTGGACCCAACCATCCCCTTTTCACTAAATTGCCCATAATTTTAAAACCATGTGTCTGTTTGATGAGCTGTTTACGACATTGGTATCCTCACGACGAGGTGGTCCTTTTGAGATACTCTAAGTGAGTTTTTGTGGAAGTTGGCATATAACCTATTATCTCAAGGAGTATGTTCTTCCGGAATGAGCATGCTAAGGATGAAATCCTGTAGCTGGATGCAACCTAGAATCTATGTGATTACCTAGATTGTGTGTCTTACCTAGATTATGTGTCTTACCAAGAATGATTCATTACTCCCCTGTCCCACCAGGGTGTGGGTCCTCTAGTCTTTGATGACACTCCATGTGTTACTTACACTCCGTGCATTACCAACACTCCGTGTGTTATCTACACTCTGTGTGTTACCTACACTCCATGTGTTACCAACGCTCCACATGTTAATAATTTATGGTACTATAGATTCTTACAAAAATCCTATTTACGTACCATATACCTATACTTGGTGAATATGTGATTTGGGGGCTTCATGACTTATCGACACTCAGTGTGTTACCGACACTCCGTGTGTTACCGACACTCCATGTGTTACGGAGACTCTATGTGTTACGAAAACTCCATGTCTTAGAAAGAACAAACGTATCAGGGATACTTCGTGACATATCAAGACCTGATATTCTATCGGATACTTTTGGAAGACTTGTTCTACGTACTTACTATCAGATAGCTCGAGGAGTGAGATTTCTCAAAATCAAGCATGATATGAGTGGGACCATATGGCTGGAAATGGATGAGACCTCGAGTCTTGTAATCCTTTATGATTATACCTGGATGTTCTTGTCATATGTGTTGTTGACATATAACTATGTGATCTGACTCTAGTGACTCTCTTGACTGTACTTATTAGAGGCTACACTTTGTGTACCTCTTTAACAGCCTGCTTTGTGTATTTCTTTATGGTATATATTTATGGTTTGGGTTCCCTACTGAGTATTTTTTTACTCACCCCTACATGGGTTTCACTCGCACGTGTTGTGTCTTGTGCAGTTGATTGATAATTTGATAGAGTCCTTGGTGGAATGGGTCTAGGTGGTGCTTATAGTGACCCAACATATGAGGCATGCCTTTTTGGATTCAGAAATCTATTTATATACCTATCCTTCAGGTAGGGTTTTCTATAGAGGAGTTCCAAATACCCGTACTTTTACTTTTCTGTTTCATTTGAACTTGTATTCTAGCCTTGTTTACCTTCAGTTTTCTACTGTCATACCTTGTGTTTTCACTTTCTAAAATCTGTGGCTTGGAGTTGTGTGTGAATGTACAGGTATTAGGCAAATACCTCCCATTTATTTGGGATATGCCCACTCAACACTAGTCGCCAGCCCCTAGCCTATGGGAGGCGAGCTTGGGGTAGTTACAGTACAAGCCCCGAGGGACGGGTCATGACAGAGTGGTATCAGAGGGGAAATTGGGTTCTATCTTAAGGACCAAGAGTCTATGCGTTTTGGTTTGGGGCAATAGTGTTAAGTGTTTAAAGTTCAGATTTCAGGACAAGGAATCCAATATCGGTGCGACGACTGACATATCCATACACCAGGACCTTGAATTTTTTTCGAATCGATACATGAAAACACTAGTTATAGGGAAAAATAATGGTACATGCATCGTATAGGAATGGGTTGAGTTTTCCATGTCCTTCTTGAGTCATCTCACCAAGTATACTCTATTGATCATGATGCATATTGTTTTGTTTCAAGATGCTTCCATGTAGACAACCAGCCAGGATTCCACCATGTGATCACAAGGATGATCCACAGGGTAACGATATGGGTATAAGGGTTTGTACCAGAGACAAAACCTCCGAGTAGTGTACTAGATATACCACCACCTGTAGAGTAGCACATGGTACCCGTAGTACCAGCAGATAAGATGCGCAGACTGAGTGCACTTCTCAAGTTTCAGTAACAAAGGCCCATCAGGTTCCGAGGTGAGCCCAAATCACATGTGGCTAAGGACTGTCTTAAGGTGTTGACTAATTTTTTTGTCTAGTTATGACACCATTAGATTAGATGGTGGTACTAGTGGTGAGTCTTCTACGTGGCTTAGCTGGGCGATGGCAGAGTTTAGATTACCCGATCTTACGATGAGGTGACTCTTCTGTGGATAGAGTTTGAGAAACTTTCTCAGAGAAGGGGATATCACCATAAAATATAAGGGCTATGCATTCCCAAGAGCTTCTACAACTTCAGTAGGATGACATGTCGGCAGTTGAGTATTTATTGAGGCATACCAACCATTCTAGGTACTCGATGAATACGATACGACCAGTCCTTTAGGACTCGAACCTCTGAGCGAGGTGTGTTTAGGGAAATACAAGACAACATTATTCCTTTGAGAATTCCTACTTATGCTAGGGTTCTATAAAAAACCTTTTTGGTTGAAATTCCTTTAGATGAGCGGGTACAACTAGTGGATGTCAACAGCGGGCAAGCAGGAGAAGAGACCTTAGGAGCAGGAAGCCGATGTCAGTCTGATGCAACCGATTTGTGTATACATTTCCATATATATAATTGACAATAAAAACATGTTTTCAGCAAATATATGTTGTTTTATGAACATATTATTTGATTTTGGTGAATCTGTTTACTTTCAGGAGCTTTCTGGCTAAATACACGGATCAAGGGAAGTCTGTGAAAATTTTGAAACTACACGGAGTGTACTTTTATACACGCCGTGTACATCCAGGAAGGGACACAGACCGATGGATGGAGTACATGCCCATGTCACCAGGCATAAGATACACGCCGTGTGTGGTGGTGCTACACGACGTGTACTACTTTCTAGAAGCAGTAGTTGCCGAAGAAAAGTCCACACGCCCATGTGGCCGTTAATGGAGAAACGACATGTTCCATTTTTACACACTGTGTATGCTATTCTAGAAGGGGCTGGCGGCCAAAATTTTGATACTACATGCTGTGTATGGTGGCGCTACACGCTGTGTACACTCAACTACCAAGCGGTGCCATGTTCAAAAGTCAAAGACGACATGTTAGGCCACCTGCCAACAGAGAAATTGGCACCAAAGCGCGTTGACGAAAAGTACACAGTGTGTACTTTTTATACACGCCATATACTTTATTTTTTTATAAAAAGAGGCCTTGGCCTATGGATTTGGGAGTTTAGAACCCATTAAAGGAGAGAGAAGCTCTGCTACCACCATTCCTGAAGCTACCAAGGTGCTGTCATTCCACCATTCCACCTTCCGACACCCTACCTCAACACCTACACGATGAATCCGTCAGGTATCACATGTGTTGTTTCTCTCCCACTTTCTATGTGTAACTAAACCCCTTGTGTTGGGGCTGTGGATGATGGGATCATAATTTGTGTGTTGTTTTATATAGTTGTGTTTGCTCATTGTAATTCATCTTACTCTTCTTAAACCACTGTCTAATATAACCGAGAATTCTGAGCCGGACCAAGGGAAGAATTCTCAGCGATACAAAAGAGAAGTAACGGTGAAAACATCCATGACCATTGGAAGGAATTCACCAATTCAAATAATGGACCGAACTTACTAAAGAATTAAGAACACTGACTACCAGACCAAGGGGTCAGTTGCTCTAATTCCAAATAAGAGGAACCGGACCAAAGAAATCTTGTAACAAAACAAAATCCAGAATGATTGAATTATTATGAACAACACAACCATTTAAACAAACTGCAAAAGTACTCCTTAATCACCACAGCCCCGACACATCTTTTCTTCGTATTTTAAACTCTTTAAATTTACCCGTTGTTTTATTTAAAACTGTTAATCATTTCTTCAAAGTAAAACAGTTTAGTTTCAATAAAAAACCAAAATCAACTCAATCAACTCTAAATTCTGTATACTTAACCTAATTAAGTATTAACTCAATTGAATTCACGCATGCCCTAGTTCCCTGTGGATTGACCCCGAACTTATGCTATACTAAAGTTCTAAGAACGGGTAATTAATTTGGGATGCATATAACTCCAATCAATGACAAGAGAGACCAAATTTTGGCGCCGTTGCCGGGGAATGAAGTTCACGGTGTCCTGAAGTTCTGTCACGCCTCACTAGTAGGAGGAAATCATGGGTCAGACTGTACCATAGCAAAGATCATGCAATCTGGATTTTTCTGGCCCACCATGCATAGAGATGCCCGAGCCTTTGTTTCCTATTGCGATCGGTGCCAGAGGACCGGTAATGTGGGACGTAGAGCTGAGATTCCCCAACACCCCATCCTGGAGGTCGAGATTTTTGACATTTGGGGCATAGATTTCATGGGTCCCTTTCCCCCATCTTTTGGGAACACTTACATCCTGGTCTATGACGACTACATCTCCAAATGGGTGGAAGCCACTGCTACAGCTCATGAAACAGCCAAGGTAGTCATAAATTTCTTAAAGAAAAATATTTTTAGCAGGTTTGGAGTTCCACGAGTACTGATCAGTGATAGAGGGACCCACTTCGACAACACACTGATGAGAGGAATACTGTCGAAGTATGGAGTAAAGCATCAGATGGGGACACCATATCATCCCCAGTCCAGTGGACAGGTAGAGCTCTCCAATCGTGAGCTCAAGCAGATCCTGGAGAAAACAGTGAACACTTCGTGGAAGGACTGGTCCAAGAAGTTAGATGATGCCTTGTGGGCATATCAGACTGCTTTCAAAACACCACTAAGAATGTCCCCATTCTGCCTCATCTATGGAAAGCCCTTCCATCTTCTAGTATAATTGGAACACAAAGCCTACTGGGCCGTCAAAGCCCTAAATTTTGATCTGAAGACAGCTGAAGAGAAACAGAAGTTCTAACTGTCGGAACTAGATGAGATCCGATTAGAGGCATATGAGAACGCCAAGTTGTTAAAGGAGAAGACAAGATCCATTCACGACCGGATGATTTCACGAAAATCTTTCCAACCCTATGATCAGGTAATTCTCTTTAATTCTCATCTTCACTTATTCCCAGGGAAGTTAAAGTCATGATGGTCGGGACCATTCCATGTTGTCCGCGTATTCCATCATGGAGCGGTATAAATTTCTGGAGAAGATGGTCAACAATTCAAGGTAAATGGAAAGCGGTTGAAAGCTTACCATCCTATATACAACATGGTGGGAACATTATCCACCATACACCTTAGGTAAGCAAGGTAAGTAGGTCGAGCCAATGACCTAAAACAAAGGCGCTTCCTGGGAGCCAACCCAGAGGTTACACGCCGTGTCCCACTAATATACACGGCGTGTACTTATCTTTTTAATTTGTAATTTTAATAGTATAAATTTATAGAATAACAAATAAATAACTAGGGATGATGCCGGTGCTGATGGTAAAGTCACTGGAGTTTATTCAATCCATTCCCGGTTCGAATCCTCCTGACCTACCTTCGGCACGGGGTTCCTCCTTTTATTTACACGGCGTGTGTGGTATTTTCCATATATATATATATATGTGTGTGTGTGTGTGTGTGTTTAATAAAACCTATGATGGGGATAGACCGGTTGGCTAGAATCTTAATTCGGTTTCAAAAGACCCGGGTTCGAACCCAGACAACCGTCCCATTTCCATCATTTGTTCTTTTAATAAAAACACACGACGTGTACTCCGATATACGCCGTGTGTGCCATAATTTTTCAAATATAAATTAAAAACATTTTTTAAATAAGAAATTACATGTGGGTGAAGTTGGCGGATTGGAAAAGTCTCGGCACTAGGTTCAAAAGACCTAGTTTCGAATCGCGCTAATCTCCCCGCTTCACCCCCATCCTTTCCTAAATAAAAACCACACGCCGTTCTTTTATTTCTTTCTGTGTGTATAGGCCGTATAGAATAAATATATATATAAAATAAATATTAATAGAACAACCTTTTCTCAAGTGGTTGAGGGCTTCCATTCGGAATGACCGATCGCCGGTTCGAATCCCGCCCCAAGCACCGGACCAAAGGTTGTACTACTCTTTTTCTAATTTTAAAATACACGGCGTGTATTTCCCGATATACGTCACGTATAGGTTTATTTATAATATAATTTGTAGATATATATATTTTATTTTAATTATTAATAGTAATTATTATATAGTTCACTATAATAATTATATATTTATATGTGTTGTTAAAAAAAAAATGATACACGGCGTGTAGTCCAAACATACACGCCGTGTACCGCATCTATATAATCCTCGGTCCACTTGACTTGAGGACGTGTCGCGCGGTCTCCCCATTTCCTCCCCTCTTCCCGTTTTCTTCTCCCGAACGCCACCCGAACCCCCCTTTGCCAGATTCATTTATTTGGGGCATTTCAAGTTCTGATTCTTCCCACATTGTGATCCTCGATCAAGGTACACTGTTCTACACCCTCTATTTCAAGTTTTTAGAATTGTTTAGGGTGTTTTTCGGATCGGCTGACCGTTCGGCTTCCGGCAGCACACGACCACAAAATAAAGAACACACGCCGTGTACTTCTGTACATGGCCACACACAAAATATTTTGAAATTTGAATATACACGGTGTGTATGTTTGGTACACACCATGTACTTTTCATCATGTCTGAGTATACCTTTGCACACGGCCTCTCACCCCATGTTCCCGAACACAGCGTGTATGTTCGGTACACGCCATGTCCTTTATATATTTAGCCGGCCCGTATCTCACCTACTACACAGTTCTGTTCTTCATGTGCAGTCCACGCCGTGTCCTGTACCTACACGACGTGTATTGTTTTCTATGAACTGATAAAAACATGGCCGTGTCATTTTTACCACATGACCACCAACACTTTGAGTGATCACGACGTGTATGTTCAGTACACACCGTGTACTTTTCCATGGTCTGTTTTTCACCCTCAGCGTGTATGTCCAGAGAACACGGGATACTCTCCATTTTTGACTACACGCCGTGTACTCTGAAGTACACACAGTGTACTTTTCTTTTCCAGTTTTCTCACATTTTCTTTGTTTTGTTTTCTTTCCTTTTGATTTTTCTTTTGTTTTGTTTTCTATTTATTTATATTTCAGGATATGACAGATCACGATCCTTCGTATGGGAAGCGTCCAGACTCCACCACTGAGGGCGAGGAGTCCAGTTATCATCGGATCCGACTCCGACCTCCTATGTAGCCGGACCCAGATGCTCCGGTCTTCAAGCTCCCTCCATTGGCCATTCTTCCCCCACTCACTCCATCAGCGGAGGCCGGGACTACTTCTGCTGCTCCAGATGCCACTTTCCCTATGCTATCTTCATCAGCAGCTGGTTCCTCTTCGAGCACACCTTCCACCAATCCACCCTCCACTTCGGCCGATCCACCTACAGAGCCTACCGCTGCTGCTGCACCGACACCTGGGCCGGAACCTGCAAGATCTCCTTATCCTTGCACGGTATTCCCGGCCACTGACCTCACATTCAACAGGGTCCGACACTTCTCTCATCGGCCGATCCCATTGAGTGTCCAGTACCTTGACAGCAGCGTTCTGCAGCATCTCGGTATTTGGGAGGATTTGGAGGCACTTCTCGGGCACACCTCGCTCCTCGATATTTTCCAGGTCAACACTCCTATGTTCCGTGATTTATTTTTGGAGTTTGAGGCCTCGTTTGAGTTTGATGGAGAGGAGTACCGGGAGACACCTGGCGATGCGGTACCCGTAGTTCAGTTCTGGCTAGGCGGCCGATGATTTTCTCTTACCATGACAGAGTTTGGCCGAGGGTGCGGCTTTTACCCCCATCCTATCCCCCACCCCCCGTTTCTACCTTAACCCGGCCTGAGCGCTATGACCTCATTTCTGTGTGGCGGGAGATCACTGGGCCTGACCACCGATACTCCCCCACTTACCATAAGAGCACTCTTATAGCCGACTCCGTCCTTTACTTCGCCCACCGGTGCTTCAGCGCCATCCTATTCCCCCGCCATAAGGATATGGAGGTCGTGACCAGCCGTGACATGGAGATTCTTACCTGTGTCATTCGGCACGACTACCTAGACCTCCCCTATCTCGTTGCCTCCTATTTCCACTCCATGATTACCGGCCGTCAGGGAAACCTGACCGGCGACTTTTACACCACCCGTCTTGCCCACCACCTAGGGGTGTTCGAGCCCTCTTTACCTCATGACTTGTTAGGTTCACCCCAGCGGATGGATTTTCTCATGCTCATTCCCATGAGATTGGTCCGGAAGCAGGGGGGTGCCTACATCCTTGCTCAGACTCGAGCCCCACCACCTGTTGCCCCTCCTGCCCCAGCTGCTGACCCTGCTCCTCCTTCCCCACCCCCTCTAGCTTCTCCACCTCACCCACCTCCTACTGACCCCACTTCTTCTGACCTCCCTTCTTCTATTCCATCACCCATCCCCCTACCCCTTCACCCTCAGTCGATCTTTCCCTTTCCCACCGCCTAACCGCGATGGAGGAGGTCTTGGGTCGCTTGGACAACTGACATGTTCATATGGAGCAGCAATTCGTTCATATCATCGGCCGCCAGGATACCATTGCACGCCATTTGATTCGTATGGACGACCGCCAGGACCGGATGGAGCAGCTGTTGGCACATATTTCTCAGTATCTTGGTGTTCCACTGCCTCCGCCACCAGCCTCTGTCTCCACTCCTGGCCCATCTGCTGCTGATACCACTTCTGCTGGACCAGGGCCTGCTGCTGAGCTACCTTTTCCGAGTCTAGCACCTGCGGCTCCTACTTCTTCAGCCCCCCTTCCCGATGTAGAGTCTGGGCTTCCCACTTCCACGCCTCCTGAGCCATCTTTACCGGCCGATTCTGTACAGGATGATGCCTCCCTAGAGGCGACCCCATGATAGTGACATTTTTCTTTATCTTATATATCTCTTCTATCATTTTCTATGTTGTGATGTTGTGTCTGTTTGCCATTTTATTTTTCCTTTCCAGTCATAGGTATCATAGAGCACCTTGGGCATCACTTTTCACGAGGGGAGTATTTTTCCATTTCTATTTTTTTTGTATTTACTTCTTCCACTGATTTCCCTCATTTTGTCCCCCATTTCTCCCTGTTTCCCACCCTTTACCTTAGTATTTCACTTGGTGGACCATGTGCCATATTAAGTGTGGGGGAGTATCTATATCTTTCACCTTAGTCTTTTCCCTTAAACTAATCTAGGAGACATCATTATTAGATTATATATTTGAAAATGTAAAGCAATTGTGGTTAATCATTCTTATAAATGCTAGAGTTATCAGTAGGAACTTTTGGAAAGGTTTCATGCTTATTTTAGTTATTAAGTATTTTAAAATGATTGCTTATATAGTTTCAATTGCAACTTTTCATCCTTGATTAAATTACATTGATTAGGCTAATAATTTATATGCATTTCATGACCTGATTGTCCCTTTATTATTTTTCCACTCCTGAGAGGTATTCTAAACTGTTTTTTTGTATTTCTTTTATAATACCCTATTTCTTGAGAGATTCTTAGGATATGAATCACTACCATAATTTTCAAGATTTCTTTTCAAAACATGAAGAAATTTTTGAATTACATTAAAATGATTGAGGCATTAGATTGTTTCAACCCCTTTATCTTGAGACCTACCCTACATTTAATCTTCATTAAGCCCATATAAGACATGAACAACCTTTATAGGAATCCACATTACAAGACTATTTCCCTTACAACCCTATTTCTTTTTAAAATTTGCATGATTATTCATTTGATCTTTAAAGAGGGAGTTGGCAATACATGGTATATTTTGTGTACAACCATGAAATAAAGTGTGGGGGAGTGCCTCTTGATTATTTGGGGCATAATGGGTTCCAAACATCTACTCATTGTATTCATAAGTGTTTCCCTTGTGTTTTTTATATAAAAAAACAAAAAACAAACAAACAACAAGGGGACCTTATGTTTATTTTCTCATGAACCCTACTTGCCTAAGGAAGATGGTGACGATTACAAAATCATTTGACTGAGCTTGTGAAGGATGAATTTTTAGTGAGCTTTACTTTGAATATAATGCAATGTTGTTTAAAGGAATTAGCCTTCCTTTTTCAAGCCTCAGAATTTATTTTCACATCTGAACCTACCAACCCTTAGCCACAGAAACATCTGAACCTTATTGATAAAGCCCTTATGATTTTTGTAATTCAATTTTTCTGAAGTAGAGAACAATATATCTTGCAAACCTATGGATAGAGTGTATATACCTTAGATTGAGCAAAAATTTGATTAAAAACATCTTGAGTGTGAAGTGTGATTTTAGCTGGTAAGGTAAACCATCAAGTGGCAAGCTTATTTTTGAAAGGTTGAAAAAATGTGTTGAAAGAGGATGAGAGTAGTTAATTGCATTATATATGAGGCATGATTTTAATATCTTATGAATTGAATTTATTTGTGCCTTTTAGAAATCTTCCTCAGTAAATTTATCAGTTATACGTTTGATTACTTAAATGCCTTCCTTTTTAAAGTATAGGCTCTCTTAATTAGATGTTGAGATTTTGCTTGAGGGCAAGCAAATGACTAAGTGTGGGTAATTTGATGCACCGGATTTGTGTATACATTCCCATATATATAATTGACAATAAAAACATGTTTTTATCAAATATCTGTTGTTTTATGAACATATTCTTTGATTTTGGAGAATCTGTTTACTTTCAGGAGCTTTCTGGCTAAATACACGGATCAAGGGAAGTCTGTGAAAATTTTGAAACTACACGGCGTGTACTTTTATACACGCCGTGTACATCCAGGAAGGGACACAGACCGAAGGAGGGAGTACAAACCCATGTCACCAGGCAGAAGATACACGCCGTGTGTGGTAGCGCTACACGCCGTGTACTACTTTCTAGAAGCGATAGTTGCCGAAGAAAAGTCCACACGCCCATGTGGCCGTTAATGGAGACACGGTGTGTTCCATTTTTACATGCCGTGTTTGCTATTCTAGAAGGGGCTGGCAGCCAAACTTTTGATACTACACGCCATGTATGGCGATGCTACACGCCGTGTACACTCAACTACCAGGTGGTGCCGTGTTCAAAATTCAAAGACGGCGTGTTAGGCCACCTGCCAGTGGAGAATTTGGCACCAAAGTGCGTTGATGAAAAGTACACAGAGTGTACTTTCTATACACGCCCTGTACTTTATTTTTCTATAAAAAGAGTCCTTGGCCTACGGATTTGAGAGTTCAGAACCCATTAAAGGAGAGAGAAGCTCTGTTACCACCATTCCCAAAGCTACCAAGGTGCCATCATTCCACCATTCCACCTTCCGACACCCTACCTCAACGCCTACACTGTAACGACCCGAAATTTTGAATAAATCTTATTTCCTAATTTTTTGTGTTATTTTATTTTATTTTTATACTCAAAAAAAATGTTTCATTTGATAACATGAGTATAATTAAAATGAGACCATTGGTTTTTGACTGTTATATGACCATTGGTCAATATGACCACTGGAAACTAAACGTTTTGATTATTGTCTCTAAATATAAGTAATCTTGGTTAATTAATATAGAAAGAAGATTCGATGGCCTCACCCAGTAGTCTTGGACCGATCGAAGCCCATCTAACAGAACTTGGGAAGGAGGTAGCACCACTAGTCTTTGCTCTGGACCAAACCCAAGCTGAACTTCATCGTGTGAAGCTAGAACGGGATCGCCTTCGCGAGAAGTTCAAAATGATAGAAATTACTACTCGTGCGATGTTGGCAGAGCCTCCCTCAGATTCTCTAACCTTAGCACACCTTACACTTAGGTCCTATGCTGGTGTGATAAGGGGCTATGTAAGGAGACCGTAACTGCCTTGTGTAATCCTTGTTTTAAATAAAAATTGGGATTTCTTCTTATGATGAAGTTTATGAATTTTTCAAATGACCGGATAAATATAGTATGCATATTTTTGATGAATTTTAGAGAAAGGATATTTTAAAAATGTTTATGTAAACCTTAAATAATTAAAAATGTGTAATGATTTTCAAAAAATGGTCTTCTACAATTATGTTCAGTACGAAATTTGGAGTCTAATAAGATCAACTTGATTTTTGATGAATAGTAAATTATGAATAGTGATTTTATGATTAGGATTAGTAATATGACCAAATGGATTAGTAATCTCACTTAAAGAAAGTTTTAAAATAATCTAGGCACCTTGATTAAGTAATGTGATTCAATAAAATGGTTAAATAACAGTTTCATAAATTATTATTCAAGTATTAGTTTTTTTGGGTGAATAGTGTTTTTTTAATTAAAAATTAAATTAAAAATATTTAGAAAATTATTTTTATAAAATGGATTTCATTTTTGAACTCAGAGCACCGATATTATGTTATGGTAATTTTTGGGGTTTTTTCTGAAAAAATGAATTTTCGGTGAATAGTGTATTTATTTAAAAATAAATTTAAAAATATTTAGAAAATTATTTTTATAAAATGGAGTTCATTTTTGAAATCAGAGCATTGATATTTGGTTAGTGTGAAATTTTGGGATTTTTCTGAGAAAGTTGAATTTTCAGTGAATAGTAAAAATGCAGTTTTAGGGTTTCGGTATGTTTAATGACATCATAGCTGTGTCATGATGATGTCATGAGATATTTTAAGGGTTTTCCGGCCAAGGGTGATGAATTATTGTTTTGGGGGCCCCATGTGGCCTAACTCCATGGTAAATGCCAAGGGAGAGCACATGGGTTTGAGAAAAGCACATGTGAGGTGTCCCTTGGCCATTAATGCCTTGTCCCCTCACTTTCCCTATAAATACCAAGCCCTCCTCTCATATATTCGACTCCCCACTCTTCCCCAACAAAGTTCTGGTCTCATTACCTCCCAAGGAGTCCTCCTAAGGTGCCCCCAAGCCCTCAAGGTCCCAACCTTTGAGGTTTAAGAGTTACATTTTAAGGTAAGGGATCCGACCTCTCTCTTTCATTTCAAGTAATCTCTTTTATGTAATTCCTTTTATGCTCCATGTTCTTATGTTGGAGGATGTTCTTTTATACTCCTCTTACTTCCCTTTTCATGTTCATATAATGAGAGATACCCTCTTGCTCTCATTATTTCGTTTTATGAAGTTTTAAGTGGCGCCGTTAGGCTGCCGAAATTTTTGTAACGGATTCTTTCTCCCTTCTCATTTTTCAAGATCTATTTTCATGTAAAGTATTTCAAGTTACTTTTTATTATGTTGGGGTATGATCTCTAAATTTTTCATACTGATCTTTTATGATCATATGATGAGAGACCCCATTTGATCTCTTCAATTCAGTATTTTTGAAGTTTTAAGTGGCACCGTTAGGCTACCGAATTTTTAAGTGGTTCTTCACCCTTCTCTTTTTGAAGTTCTCCCTTCATGTCAATTATTTCAAGTTACTTTTTGTTATGTTGGGAAATTATCTCTATATCTATCATACTAAACTCTTATGTTCACATGATGAGAAACCCTATTTAATCTTTTCAAATCATTTTTGTTGAAGTTTAAGTAACGCCGTTAGGCTGCCGAACTTTCATAAGAGAAATCTAAATTTTTTCTTCCTTCAATGTTTTTCATTTCAAATGTTATGTCCTTGAAATTTCATTACCATGATCATGTATCCTTCTTATTCTGTCCATCTACTATTTTATGGGTCATTTATGAATGTTTGACCCATTTTCCCTCTCTTTTTAATGTCTTCTAAAACCCCGTAACATAGCTGTTATGCTGCAGAATTTTCGTCTCAAAATGTCTCTCCCTTTTTCTAAAGTTATTTTATATTATTAAGTGAATACTCAAATCTCTTTCCTCTAAAGGGGTATTCACATATATACCAAAATGTTCTATTTTAAATTCTGGGATTTACATACATGAGACCCACCTTCCTTTTCTGTGGGTTTTAAAGTGACGTAAAGATCATGTCTTTAAAGCAGTTTTTAAAACGTTATGATTATGAAATGAAACCCATTTATTTTATGCTATATGGGTTATTTATGAAATGTTTTATGATGATATATGTGGCTCACATGATAACAAAGGAAAATTTAAGGGTGCGCCCTGATAGCGCTCCAATGCATTGGGTAATGATGTAACCACTAGAGATTACAATTTTCACGATACCTTGGTGAATAACCTTGGTAATTTTCAAATGACACCTTGGGGATGGACCTTGGTGATATGTTCATGATTGTCTATGTTAAATGATATAGCCACATCTTCAAGTTATGAAAAATGTTATTTTTATTATGATATATCTCATGATTTCTTTCTCATGCCTTAAAGTTCTTTCCATGACCTTATTGAAGTATCTCAAGTTCACATGTAAAATGTTTCTCTTGTTTTCCTTACTGGGACTTCTGCTCACCCTTTCTTTTGATGTATATTCCCAGGTTATGAGATTCAGTAATGAATCTAGGATGAACATGAGGAGAAGCCTTTCAAGTGTTTAAGAAGAATGTTTTATGTTTTCATGCTTTAAGTTCCTGGTTTCCAAGACACTAAACCTTAAAGATCCTCGGTTTTGTAAAATGTAATGAAAGTTTATGTGATAAAAAGGCGGGATGCTATAGTTGGTATCAAAGGATGGTTTAGTTATTTGTAGAAATTAGGATATGAAAACTTTAGGAAGAATCCTGTAGAAAAGTTTATATATAGGAAATCTTCCTGGTATTTTGGTGAGTATTGAGTAATGGGTTTCCAAGCAAATACATCTCTGTCTGGATACAAGCAAGTAGAGGTGGCTCTGGCACAGATGTACATAGGGTTAAAACCCGAAAACACCGCTTTGAGCTAGACTCAAACGGGAACTGGTACACGACAACGGGCCTTGCTGCACTCTTGGTTACGACACTCCCAAAGGATATGCTTTGGTAAATTCATAAGCTTAGTATGAACCATTGTTAAAGGAACAAAGATAAAATAAAATAAAGGTTCACATAAGAATGTATTATCATGGATAACCTAGATGGGAACCTAGGGGATCACAAGTTAGGGTATACTTTTCAACTACAAGTTATCCTCATATGCTTTAAGTTTCTTTTCATGATTATTGGCTAAGTATTTAATCCCCTAATTATAGTTTCTTTTCTTAATTAATGGCGGGAAATGGAAGAACATGTCCCAACAACCAATGTGATAGGAAATGATACGATTGCCGTATTAATACGACAGAGATGATTAGGGGATTAAAAAATGATTATTATTTTGGAAGACGTTCACTATTTTGAGGACCCTATATGATCGAGGTAAATAGATTACTACGGTATTTTCATTGAGGAGTAAGGTTGACTTATATTTTGAAGAATCAATGAATTTAAGGTGGAATTATAGTAATTTAGGTTACTTATGGGAATGATTAACCTATCTTGGGTAAAATATGTTTAGGTTAGCTACTTTTGTTATAAGATGTTAGGTGTGGTTGATGTTGTTTGGAGATGAACAATGAAGTTTATTTTGGAAGACTATGTTATCAAATCCCTCTTGTATTTGGGTTTCAATCTTAGTTTGGTTTATTTTGAGGAATTTTAAGGACCGTTATTTATGGGATGGTCTATGATGAACTTTGGGTAGTACCATGGAACTTTGAAGATTTAAAAATAGTTTCCCTTCCTATGGGATTCTTTCTTTTTGAAGAGTTGTTTTACCTTACCCTTTCTGTTTTTGGGATAATGTTTAAAGATAGAAGAAATAGATAGTTAATCTTTTGTGGATTATGGGATTCTCTAGAATATGATTCTTGTGTTTTGATGAGACCAAGTAGTTTTGAATTCTCATAATTTGGAGAAAAGATTAGTTTTGGTAGAAACTTATTAAAGGATGAAACTCTACATGAAGGTAGGTATATTTTCTTATGTTTTTGTTCTATGTAGTAAATAAATTCCTCAAAATTATGAAAAGTAACGTAAAAAAAAACGTTGTTGGTTTACGTTTCCTACTAGGTAATCAATGACCATTTACACACATCATAAGTTTGGGATTTTCTTATGGTTAACTTTCTCTTAATCATGTTCTCTATCACTCTCCCTCAGAACTTGACCCTTTGTTTTTCTTCCATGTCCATGTTTTCCTACATGGAATCCTAGTGTGGGCTAACTCGGGTGACCTTCGTACTTCCCTTCTTTCTTTTAAAGTAATAGTTTTACTGGCTCATTTTTCGATGTGGGACTTTCAATGAAATTTCAAAACCTAATTTTAAAAATTGCGAGGACGCAATTTCTTAAGGGGGGAAGATTGTAACGACCCGAAATTTTGAATGAATCTTATTTCCTAATTTTATGTGTTATTTTATTTTATTTTTATACTCAAAAAAAATGTTTCATTTGATAACATGAGTATAATTAAAATGAGACCATTGGTTTTTGACTGTTATATGACCATTGGTCAATATGACCGCTGGAAACTAAACGTTTTGATTATTGTCTCTAAATATAAGTAATCTTGGTTAATTAATATAGAAAGAAGATTCGATGGCCTCACCCAGTAGTCTTGGACCGATCGAAGCCCATCTAACAGAACTTGGGAAGGAGGTAGCACCACTGGGCTTTGCTCTGGACCAAACCCAAGCTGAACTTCATCGTGTGAAGCTAGAACGGGATCGCCTTCGCGAGAAGTTCAAACTGATAGAAATTACTACTCGTGCGATGTTGGCCGAGCCTCCCTCGTATTCTCTAACCTTAGCACACCTTACACTTAGGTCCTATGCTGGTGTGATAAGGGGCTATGTAAGGAGACCATAACCGCCTTGTGTAATCCTTGTTTTAAATAAAAATTGGGATTTCTTCTTATGATGAAGTTTATGAATTTTTCAAATGACCAGATAAATATAGTATGCATATTTTTGATGAATTTTAGAGAAAGTATATTTTAAAAATGTTTATGTAAACCTTAAATAATTAAAAATGTGTAATGATTTTCGAAAAATGGTCTTCTACAATTATGTTCAGTACGAAATTTGGAGTCTAATAAGATCAACTTGATTTTTGATGAATAGTAAATTATGAATAGTGATTTTATGATTAGGATTAGTAATATGACCAAATGGATTAGTAATCTCACTTAAAGAAAGTTTTAAAATAATCTAGGCACCTTGATTAAGTAACGTGATTCAATAAAATGGTTAAATAACAGTTTCATAAATTATTATTCAAGTATTAGTTTTTTCGGGTGAATAGTGTTTTTTTAATTAAAAATTAAATTAAAAATATTTAGAAAATTATTTTTATAAAATGGATTTCATTTTTGAACTCAGAGCACCGATATTATGTTATGGTAATTTTTGGGGTTTTTTCTGAAAAAATGAATTTTCGGTGAATAGTGTATTTATTTAAAAATAAATTTAAAAATATTTAGAAAATTATTTTTATAAAATGGAGTTCATTTTTGAAATCAGATCATTGATATTTGGTTAGTGTGAAATTTTGGGATTTTTCTGAGAAAGTTGAATTTTCAGTGAATAGTAAAAATGCAGTTTTAGGGTTTCAGTATGTTTAATGACATCATAGCTGTGTCATGATGATGTCATGAGATATTTTAAGGGTTGTCCGTCAAAGGGTGATGAATTATTGTTTTGGGGGCCCCATGTGGCCTAACTCCATGGTAAATGCCAAGGGAGAGCACATGGGTTTGAGAAAAGCACATGTGAGGTGTCTCTTGGCCATTAATGCCTTGTCCCCTCACTTTCCCTATAAATACCAAGCCCTCCTCTCATCCATTAGACTCCCCACTCTTCCCCAACGAAGTTCTGGTCTCATTACCTCCCAAGGAGTCCTCCCAAGGTGCCCCCAAGCCCTCAAGGTCCCAACCTTTGAGGTTTAAGAGTTACATTTTAAGGTAAGGGATCCGACCTCTCTCTTTCATTTCAAGTAATCTCTTTTATGTAATTCCTTTTATGCTCCATGTTCTTATGTTGGAGGATGTTCTTTTATACTCCTCTTAATGCCCTTTTCATGTTCATATAATGAGAGATCCCCTATTTCTCTCATTATTTCGTTTTATGAAGTTTTAAGTGGCGCCGTTAGGCTGCCAAAATTTTTGTAACAGATTCTTTCTCCCTTCTCATTTTTCAAGATCTATTTTCATGTAAAGTATTTCAAGTTCCTTTTTATTATGTTGGGGTATGATCTCTAAATTTTTCATACTGATCTTTTATGATCATATGATGAGAGAACCCATTTGATCTCTTCAATTCAGTATTTTTGAAGTTTTAAGTGGCGCCGTTAGGCTGCCGAATTTTTAAGTGGTTCTTCACCCTTCTCGTTTTGAAGTTCTCCCTTCATGTCAATTCTTTCAAGTTCCTTTTTGTTATTTTGGGGAATTATCTCTATATCTATCATACTAAACTCTTATGTTCACATGATGAGAAACCCTATTTAATCTTTTCAAATCATTTTTGTTGAAGTTTAAGTAACGCCGTTAGGCTGCCGAACTTTCATAAGAGAAATCTAAATTTTTTCTTCCTTCAATGTTTTTCATTTCAAATGGTATGTCCTTGAAATTTCATTACCATGATCATGTATCCTTCTTATTCTGTCCATCTACTGTTTTGTGGGTCATTTATGAATGTTTGACCCATTTTCCCTCTCTTTTTAATGTCTTCTAAAACCTCGTAACATAGCTGTTATGCTGCAGAATTTCCGTCTCAAAATGTCTCTCCCTTTTTCTAAAGTTCTTTTATATTATTAAGTGAATACTCAAATCTCTTTCTTCTAAAGGGGTATTCACATATATACCAAAATGTTCTATTTTAAATTCTGGGATTTACATACATGAGACCCACCTTCCTTTTTTGTGGGTTTTAAAGTGACGTAAAGATCATGTCTTTAAAGCAGTTTTTAAAACGTTATGATTATGAAATGAAACCCATTTATTTTATGCTATATGGGTTATTTATGAAATTTTTGATGATGATATATGTGGATCACATGATAACAAAGGAAAATTTAAGGGTGCGCCCTGATAGCGCTCCAATGCATTGGGTAATGATGTAACCACTAGAGATTACAATTTTCACGATACCTTGGTGAATAACCTTGGTAATTTTCAAATGACACCTTGGGGATGGACCTTGGTGATATGTTCATGATTGTCTATGTTAAATTATATAGCCATATCTTCAAGTTATGAAAAATGTTATTTTTATTATGATATATCTCATGATTTATTTCTCATGCCTTAAAGTTCTTTCCATGACCTTATTGAAGTATCTCAAGTTCACATGTAAAATGTTTCTCTTGTTTTCCTTAATGGGCCTTCTGCTCACCCTTTCTTTTGATGTATATTCCCAGGTTATGAGATGCAGTAATGAATCTAGGATGAACATGAGGATAATCCTTTCAAGTGTTTAAGAAGAATTTTTTATGTTTTCATGTTTTAAGTTCCTGGTTTCCAAGACACTAAACCTTAAAGATCCTCGGTTTTGTAAAATGTAATGAAAGTTTATGTGATAAAAAGGCGGGATGCTGTATACACGATGAATCCCTCAGGTATCACATGTGTCATTTCTCTCCCACTTTCTATGTGTAACTAAACCCCTCGTGTTGGGGCTGTGGATGATGGGATCATAATTTGTGTGTTGTTTTATATAGTTGTGTTTGCTCTTTGTAATTCATCTTACTCTTCTTAAACCACTGTCTAATATAACCGAGAATTCTGAGCTGGACCAAGGGAAGAATTCTCAGCGATACTAAAGAGAAGTAATAGTGAAAACATCCATGACCATTGGAAGGATTTCACCGATTCAAATAATGGACTGAACTTACTAAAGAATTAAGAACACTGACTACCAGACCAAGGGGTTAGCTGCTCTAATTCGAAACAAGAGGAACCAGACCAAGGAAATCTTGTAACAAAACAACATCCAGAATGATTGAATTATTATTAAAAACACAACCATTTAAACAACCTGCAAAAGTACTGCTTAATCACCACATCCCCGACACGTCTTTTCTTCCTATTTTAAACTCTTTAAATTTACCTGTTTTTTTATTTAAAACTGTTAATCATTTCTTCAAAGTAAAACAGTTAATTTCAATCAAAAACCAAAATCAACTCAATCAACTCTAAATTCTGCATACTTCACCTAATTAAGTATTAACTCAATTGAATTCACGCATGCCTTAGTTCCCTGTGGATCGAACCCAAACTTATGCTATACTAAAGTTCTAAGAACGGGTAATTAATTTGGGACGCATATAACTTCAATCAACGACAAGCGAGACCGCAGTCTCAGAGACTTGAAAGTGTGAGACATTCTGAGAAGAGATCCCATGGTAGGGTATCTACATCCTAGGGCTCATAGGGTGAGTCTAGTCTTCTTAGAGATAGGTAATGATTTTCATGTGATGGAAGGGGACATCTCACTAGATATTGTCCATCCCATCGTGCTGCTGATAGTGAAATAGTGGATGAGCCACCGAGGCAGAGATAGTGATAGTAACAAATTAATCTACAAAGAGGAAGATGTGAAAAAGGATATAGAGAGAAGTAGGAGGTTCTATACATTTCAATATGTTACCACCACCACCCCCAAGTGGTCCATACTAGGATTAGGGAGATGGAGGAAAAAGGAGGGGACAACTGCACGTGGTTGAGGCATATGACCCAAGGGCTCTAAGAATTATATGAGATATGATCTATGTCTACTATTAGATTTCATATTGATAGACATAGGTGCTAATAATTATTCCTTGTCACAGATCTTATTCAAGACCTAGAGTTTCCAGTTAAACCATTTAATTGAACCTTAAATCTGGAGATACCTATAGAAGAAGACTCGATAATCACACTAGTGTCGATAGTGTGATCTGACCCTTTAGGTGAGAGTTTTGGTTGGAAACTCTTGGTGGAAGAATTGAGGCCTTACAATGTTATCATTGTTATGGATTGGTCATCGACAGTCCATGCTCGGATTGACCGTTTTAGGAAAAAAGGGTGCGATATGTCCGCAGTGGTGGAATGGGGTTTTCCTTGGTTAACGAGAAAGGAAACCCAAGAAGCATGAGATAGACTCATGCATAAGAGGGTGTATCTAATCACTCTTGAGTTGGATAGCCTTACCCTTGGGGTAGTAGATGTTATGAGTTTTTAGTTCCCAGAAGTAGTGGAAGAGTATAAGGATGTCTTCCCTGAAGATGTTCTAGGTTTACCTCCCCATAGGGAGATAAACTTCTGCATTTTTCTACACCCCGATTTGGAACCAATATCAACATCAGTATATTGAATGGATTTCATAAAGCTTCACAAGATGAGGGTGCAGGTGGAGGACTTGTAGAGAAAAGGCTTATTAATACCCAGTGTTTGAGGTTATATGTGGATTACCGGTACTTTAACGAAGTGACTATGGAGAAAGAGTATACACTACCAAAGGGTCAATGAAAACTTAAATCAGTTGAAAGAGGTATCCTTTTGCGCAAATAGAAAGGTGCCTGCAGGCTTTTCCGCAGTTAAGATAGAGTTTGACAAGCACCCCTATCTTGAGTTTTCCAGAGTAGGGAGTCAAGTACGTAGTGTTCTGCGATGCATTAGGGACCAGACTTGGTTGTGTCCTGATATAGAGGCAAGCAATGATTGCTTCTGGTTCATCTTAGTTGAGACCACATGAGCATAACTACATGACCCATGATCTTGAGTTGGCAATGGTAGTATTCGTATTGAAGATGTGGCAACACTACCTAATGGGTGTACAATTTATCATCTACCCAGACCATCAGAGTCTTAAGTATATCTTCTCTCAGAAGGTTATAAACTTGATAAAAAGGTGCTATATAGAGTTCCTCCAAGACTATGACTTGGAGAGAGTCTATACTCCTAGTGAGGGAAATATGGTAGCAAATTCTCTCAGTAGGAGATCTAGTTCTTAGTTTTTGAATGAGGAAACAGATCAGTTGGCCTCATTACAGTTATCCTTCATGGAAAGAGATGATACAAATTACCTCAAATCGGTGGTTGTACCCCTCCACTCTTATAGTGAGTCAGGGAGTCACGACTCAATGACACTGATGGTGAGGCTTTACGTGCTCAGTTGTCCATGGGAAATTCCCTTAATGGATATTTGAAAGGTGGGAAGCACGTTGTTTCTTTTAGAGGATGTACAGTAGTAGTAGTGGACTCCTAAAGTGGAGAGATGCATCAATATATTCATGTGGGTGTCAAGGCAGACACCGGGGATGAAAAAACAGGTTGAATATGGGATTACCTATTGATATTAAAGCTAAGCGCTTGTTTGAATCAGTTTTTTGGTTTGTCAACTCATCGTGTTGAGCCCCTGTGATGGGAAGGGGTTGATATTTTATTCCTTGGGGTGCCAGTAAGGGAGTGAGAAATAATATCTATGGAATTTGTTATGGTTTTATCACATATATCTAAGGTACATGATACCATATGGGTGATCATTGAATAACTCACCAATTCATCCACTTCATAGCTTTTCGGGAGTAGAGTTCAGTAGAGAGCTTGTGATGCCTCTAAATACAGAAGATATCTAGACTCCATGAAATCCCATAGATGATATTTCTGATAGGGATTCTCGCTTTTCATCTTGGTCATATATATCAAGGATCAGTAGGAGAGGACCCTCCATGGGTAGTCGATTCCTTTAGTTCATAATCAATGGTAGCACAAGAATCTCTAGAAGAGAACATGGGAGCGGGGGCTCACGTTCGTGCTCATACCCTCATCTGTTTGGGTATCCCTTATCTTAGAAAAGGCTTAAGGTGAGGAGAATGTAATAACTCAGAATTTTCTTGGTTTTATTTTTAGAAAATAATTGGGAAAATTTCGAGACCAGACACTTCGATGACGTGTGATTCCAAGGCCCGGTGTTCCTGGAATGGTTCGACGAAAAAAATGTTAAGTTTTAAAAAGTTCACATGAGAAGTTTTCCTAAAAAAGTGGAATAACTCTTAAATGGGTTCATGGATCAGAAATTCGAGGGCACTATTGTGTTTAGAGTAGTGGATTTACCCTAGGTGTGACTTAAGTTTAGACGGTGCGGGGCTGCTGTGGAAAAACCCGAAAAGGATGTAACCGTAAATAAAATAAATTTTATTTTTCAAATCCATATAACTCATAAACAATAACTTATATTAAAAATCAAAAACCACTATTGAGTTTATGAGGGTATGATTTCCCTAGGTGGGGCCTAACCTTGACTGGTGCAGGTTGAGGGTGAAAGTTAGTTTTTGGACGTGAACGTCATTAAAATATTAAATAAAAATATTTTTCATTGGACATTATGTTTTGAAACAATGACAATTTATATTTTTTTAATAAGCCTCTTCAGAGATCCAGGGTTATCATCATAACCCTGGAGTTTCTATGAGGCATGGGGAGGAGGCTCTCACTGGTGACGACGGTTTGGAGACCATAGCTCGAATCGAGCGGCGTCGGATCAGTGATCAAAATTCAGATCAAGCATCGATGAACGATGATGCAGAGACCATTCTTCATCTGCGATTGTAACATCCCAGATAAATAAAGAATATGGAATTTTCTTATTTATTAATATTTTTGAATTAAATATTAATATTACTTCAAAGGGTTTGTTATGTTCGATAGAATACTCGATACACAACAATGAGTTTCTTTGAAATCTTACGTTGCACACTAATAATATAATAATATTATTTTAAATGGTAGTTAATGCCTAGCCGTTTTATTGGCAGGAATTAATAGAACTAACTAAAATATGATTATATCTGTTTGTTAAATATTTTTACATTTATAAATGTTAGAGGCTTAAAATATGAATGAATCCAATTTTAAGCATAAATATTCTAATATTCTTTAAAAGGTTGATTAACTGCCTTTTGATGGGGAACCCTTTTTAAATCTACTTTTTTTCACTTTTATATGATATATTTGACAAAATAAAATCCTTCTTTGGAATCGGGACATCAAAATTTACTTTGTGTAAATTTTTGTTATTTTTCCGATAAAGTTCATTTTTTAATGAATATTGAAAAATGTTGTATTTTAATTCAAAAACTCCTTTTAATATTATTTATTTATATGGTTATATTATCTTTTTAATTGGTTTAAAAGTTTAATTAGAATATATTTTTACCATTTAATCCAATGGTGGTAATTGGAGTTAATTTCACTTTGAAATTGAACATAAACAAGTGTCAATCTTTTGATAGATATTGTTTCTTAAAAACACGCTATTTGTTTTGACAACGGGATTTAATTATAAAATTAATTAATGCAACATCAATGTTTTGAATTTGGTAAAATGGATATCATTTTTGAATATGGAATATCAAATATTTCTTAGGGTGAATTTTTCGTATTTTTCTGAAAAACATCAATTTTTGATGAATAGTGAACCACTAAGTAGTAGTTAACAAAAACTGAATTTTTCATTTAAATGAAATATTACCGCTTCTGTGAATTGAATTTCAAAAATCTGACATACATGGTTTTCATTATTAAGTAAAATGTGGTTTAATGGGATGAAAATATTTTTTGGTGAATAGTAACTTTCGAGTTTTATTAACCGCGATTAATGGTAATTAGGGTAATTTAAGGTAAAAATAATATTATAAAAATATAAAAATACCTTGAAACATGTCCTAACATTGTTTTATGAGTCATGGACAACCAATAAAATCCATGGGTCAATTTGGGGGCCCCATGGAGCCACTTGGCTATGATAATGACATTAATAACTTTATATTTAATGTAAAAATAAAAATGTCACAAACATGTATTATTTTACTAAAACAATTTTTACATAGGGTTATATAAGTTATATTTTTGACTATAAATATTCATTAGAAATATAAAAATATTTCCTACATCATGGTAATTTTTTTTAAATTTTTAGACATCAAATAAATAAAATTATTTATGACACAATGATGATGCAATGTTTACGTCATTAATGAATGATTTAAATAAATAAGAAGATAAAGTTTAAAATAATATCCAAAACTTGTCAAATTCTTATTGGATGATTTTATTACGAACATGGGACACCTTATCTTATACTTTAATTATTTTTGGACCTTTAGAAACCGAAAATCATTATATAATAAAATAATATTTTCATGCTTTCCAAAAGTGCCCCTCCTCTCCCTTATAAAAAGACCCCACTTCCTACCACTTTATTACACTTCTCTAGCCCTTTGGCTCATCCAAACTCTACTAAAATAATCTCCCAAGATCCCTCTCTTCATCCTAGAATCCTTACCTTAGGAGGAAAGCACTTCAAGAAACCCTTTTGGTTCAAACTAAGGGGAGTTACCCAATTTAAAGATAATGTCTTCTCTTATGTTCTTTTGTTTTATTTTGCTTCTCCAATCCCCTAAACTCTTTTTATTACTTTATTTTATAAAAACAAAAGTATCTTAAATATAATAGAATGTTTTTATGAGAAATATTCTAGCTACAATAACACACACCTTAATCTAATGGGTGAAGAACATACTGTTTCTGTGGATGGTGAACTACCGCCTCACGAAACGATGATTGTTCAATTATCTCCTACCACCTCTCATGGTGTCCATTAATATGTCACTGTATTTTTATATAATATATATATATATATATATATATTATTTTTATTATTTCCTTATACTTCTGTGTCATACCTTTATGGTTCCATAATAGGTAAACGTGATAATTTCATTTTAGGAAGTGCGGACTACCGCCCCCTCAAAATGATTTGAATCGTTAATGCATATGTAGAATGTATAAAGGATAGAATTTATTAACTTATGTAACATATATAACATATATATTATATTATAATTATAATATACCTATTTATCATTATGTTTTAATTCCATTAAAGTATGAAATAGAAATGAAAGTAGCGTTCATATGTACGTACGACTTACCATCTCCATGAATGGTGCATTTCATTTCTTATCTCCAAATTTTATGTACTATTATAAGTACATATATATAATGTATATATATATATTACATCTAAATGATGAATATCATTCTTAATTTAATGAACTTTAGACCACATGAACATCATGTGATTATAAGAAGTCCATTTTTTTGACTCAAGTTCTGAACATCGACAAAATGTACATTATGAACTAAAACAATTAAATAATTGTTATAGAAAGGTAAAAAGTGATATAAAAGGGATAATAAAATTGAAAATTATTCTTAATAAAGTATAAATTAACTTAAGTTTATCATTCAGGAAGAACAAGGAACATACGAGCGAGTCAAGTCGGAAACGTGGTAAGGGATTCTTATCTCACTTTCAAGTCCAAGAGATTTCAATTGTTAGACACTTATTTATAGCACGAGGTGTATTGTGTACTACCATTGAATATATATTATAAGTATTTTATTTATATTCATGGTATCCTGTGATTCTTTTGGTGGTTAGTAATTTTTGGTCATACGATTCGATTGAATACAACGTGGTAAGGGATTTTTATCTCACTTCTTATTCCTGTAAGATTCATGGTATATTTTCCACTATTTCCTTTTGTGTGGTTTTTTTACTACCCATTATTTTAATCTTTGTGTAATATAATTTCATTTATGAGTATTTACATCGTCATTGTATGATCCTTCATTCATGTGGCATATGTTTTGTAAGTTAACAAATCGGTAAGGGACCTTACCTCTCCCTTTCTTTTCATGTATTCTCCTTTATGTAATTTATTTTAAGCTCCATGTTCTTATGTTGGGGATGTTATTTTATATTCATAATACTGTATTTTTCATTTTCATATTATGGGAGACCCCCTATTGCTCTCATCAATTCATTTTAAGAATGTTTAAGTGGCGCCGTTAGGTTGCCGAATTTTTGTAAGTGATTCTTTCACCCTTATCATTTTCAAGTTCTATTTTCATGTCAAGTATTTAAAGTTCATTTTTATTATGTTGGGGTATGATATCTATATCCATAATACTATTATTTTATGTTAATATGATGATATAACCTATTTGATCTCATCAAATCATTTTTTGAAGTTTTAAGTGACGCCGTTAGGCTGCCGAATTTTCATAAGAGAAATCTTATTTTTGTCTTCCTTCCATATTTTTCATTTCATATGGTATGTCTTTAAAATTTCATTACCATGTTCTTATATCCTTTATATTAAGTACCTCTACTGTTATATGGATCATTTATGAGTGGGTGACCCATGTCCCCTCTCTTTTAAATGTTTTCTAAAACCTTGTAACATAGCCGTTATGCTGCAGAATTTTCGTCTCAAAATGTCTCACTCTTTTTCTCAAATTCTTTTATTTTATTTAGTAAATACTCAAAGATATTTCTTCAAAAGGGGTATTCACATATATATCAAAATTTTCTATTTTAATTCTGGGATTTATATACATGAAACCTGCTTTCGTTTTTCGTGGGTTTAAATTGACATAAAGATCATGTCTTTAAAGCAGTTTTTAAAACGTTATGATAATGAAATGAAACCCATTTATTTTATGATATATGGGTTATTTATGAAATTTTTGATGATGATATATGTGTCTCACATGATAATAAAGAAAAATTAAGGGTGCTCCCTGATAGTGATCCAATTCATTGGGTAAAGACTTAATCTCTAGAGATGACCATTTTAACGATACCTTGGTGAATAACCTTGGTAATTTCTTTTAATGACACCTTGGGGATGGACCTTGGTGATAAGGAAATGATTGTCTAAGTTAAATGTTGTAGCTTCATCTTCAAGTTATGAAATGCATTTTTTTATTATGATATGACTCATGATCTCTTTCTCATGCCTTAAATTTATTTATCATGACTTTATTGATGTATCTCAAGTTCACATGTAAAATGTTTCTCTTGTTTCCCTTACTGGGCCTTCTGCTCACCCTTTCCTTTGATGTATTCTCCTAGGTTATGAGATTCTGTAATGAAATTAGGATGAAAAATGAATAATCCTTTCAAGTGTTTAAGAAGAATGTTTTATGTCATCATGTATTAATTTCCTGATTTCCAAGACACTAGACTTTAAAGATCCTCTGTATGTAAAATGAAATGAAAAGTTATGTATTAAAAAGGTGGGATTCTACAGTTAGTATCAAAGTATAGTTTAGTTATTTATGGAAATTAGGATATGAAAACTTTAGGAATAACCCTATAGAAAAGTTTAAATATAGGAAAACTTCCTGGTATTTTGGTGAGTATGGAATAACTAGTTTATTAAGAAAATACATCCCTATCTGGATACGAGCAGAACTATATTAATGTGTTGGGATGAAAATGAAAGGTATAAGAAAACCTTTTAGGTTAAAACATGTTAGGGTTTTTTATTAGTTTTATAAAAAGGACAATACGCAGACCATGTGGTGACCCGTCGCGTCGGACAAAACTATGGAATCGAACCCACAACCGAAGTGCCATTGGGTTTTATCTCCCACTACTGGCCTATGTGAAGTCCCTAGTTAGTATGAATTATTATTTTTAGTTAAATGATTTTATGGATCAAGAATAAGTTGATTTTGGGAACTTATGTTTTGTCAAATGGATATCCTAGGTATAAGAAAATGATTTTTTGATTAAATGATAAAGGTTATTTTGGAAGATGTTTTCTCTTTTGGAATAATATATGCCTAAGGAAAATAAAATACTACATGATTTTATTTGTGGAGGAATGGTTGAAATTTTTATTTTGTAAGAATATATGTGTTTATTGTGGACATATGGTTATTTGGGTTATTTCTGAAAAATGATGAACCTAACATAGAGAATATGTGAATAGGTTAATTACACTTTAGTATGATACTTTAATAGTAGTCGATGTTGTTTGGAGATAAAGGTTAAGATTTTTTTGGGGAAGACTATGTGATTAAATCCTTCTAAGTTTTGGGTTCCAATATTAGTTTGGATTATTCTGAATAATTTTAAGGATGATTGTGTATTGAATAGTCTTTCTGGAACTTTGGGTACTTTTGTTGAATTTTGGAGATTAGTAGTCATAATTTTTTTTATAAAGGATTATCTTTTTGGGGATTATATGATCTCATACTAAAATTTTTAGTTTTAGTTGATGAATAAAGACAAGGAAAAAATATAGTTATTCTTTTGTGGATTATGTGATTCTCTAGAAGACGATTCTTGTGATTTTGATGAGACCAAGTCTTTTTGAATGATCGTTGTTTGGAGAAAATATTAGTCTTAGTGGAAACTTATTAAGGGATGATATTCTACTTGAAGGTAAATATATTTCCTTATGTTTTTATTCTATGTAGTAAATGAATTCCTCAAAATTATGAAAAGGAACGTAAAACAAAAACGTTGTTGGTTTATATTTCCTACTGGGTAATCAAAGACCGTTTACACACATCATAAGTTTGTGATTTTCTTATGGTTAACTTTCTCCTAATCATATTTTCTATCACTCTCCATCAGAACTTGACCGTTTGTTTTCTCTTCTATATCCATGTTTTCTTATATGGAATCCTAGAATGGGTTAACTTGGGTGACCTTTTTACCTCTCTTTCTTTCTTTTGAAGTTATAGTTTTACTGACTTTTTTTCCAATGTGGGACTTTCAAAGAAGTTTCAAAGCCTAATTTTAAAATTGAGAGGACATAATATCCAAAGGGGGGAAGAATGTAACATCCCATATAAATAAAGAATATGAAATTTTCTTATTTATTAATATTTTTTAATTAAATATTAATACTACTTTAAATGGTTTCTATGTTCGACAGCATACCCGATACACAACAATGGGTTTCTTTGAAATCTTAAGTTGCACACTAATAATATAATAGTATTATTTTAAATGGTAGTTATCGCCTAGCCGTTGTATTGACAGGAATTAATAGAACTGACTAAAATATTATTATATATGTTTATTAAATATTTTTACATTTATAAATGTTAGAGGCTTAAAATACGAATTAATCCAATTTTAAGCATAAATATTCTAATATTCTTTAAAAGGTTGATTAACTGCCTTTTGATGGGGAACCCTTCTTAAATCTATTTTTTTTCACTTTTATATGTTATATTTGACAAAATACTTCTTTGGAATCGGGACATCAAAATTTACTTTGTGTAAATTTTTGTTATTTTTCCGATAAAGTTCACTTTTTAATGAATAGTGAAAAATGTTGTATTTTAATTCAAAACCTCCTTTTAATATAATTTATTTATATGGTTAAATTATCTTTTTAATTGGTTTTAAAGTTTAATTAGAATATATTTTTACCATTTAATCCAATGGTGGTAATTGGAGTTAATTTTACTTTGAAATTGAACATAAACAAGTGTCAATCTTTTGATAGATATTGTTTCTTAAAAACACGCTATTTGTTTTGACGATGAGATTTAATTATAAAATTAATTAATGAAAAATCACTGTTTTGAATTTGGTAAAATGGATATAATTTTCGAATTTGGAATATAAAATATAGCTTAGCGTGAATTTTTGTTATTTTTCTGAAAAACATCAATTTTTGATGAATAGTGAAACCACTAAGTAGTAATTAAGAAAAACTGAATTTTTCGTTTAAATGAAATATTACCACTTCTGTGAATTGAATTTCAAAAATACGACATACATGGTTTTCATTAGTAAGTAAAATGTGGTTTAATGGGATGAAAATAATTTTTGGTGAATAGTAACTTTCGAGTTTTATTAACCACGATTAAAGGTAATTAGGGTAATTTAAGGTAAAATAATATTATAAAAATATAAAAATACCTTTACACATGTCCTAGCCTTATTGGATGAGTCATGGATGACCAAGAAAATCCATGGGTCAATTTGGGGTCCCCATGGAGCCACTTGGGTATGATAATGACATTAATAACTTTATATTTAATGTAAAAATAAAAATGTCACAAACATGTATTATTTTACTAAAACAATTTTTACATAGGGTTATATAAGTTATATTTTTAACTATAAATATTAATTAGAAATATAATAAGATTTCCTACATCATGGTATTTTTTTTATAATTTTTAGACATCAAATAAATAAAATTATTTATGACACAATGATGATGCATTGTTTACGTCATTAATGAATGATTTAACTAAATAAGAAGATAAAGTTTAAAATAATATCCAAAACTTGTCAAATTCTTATTGGATGATTTTATTTCTAACATGGTACACCTTATATTTGACTTTAATTATTTTTGGACCTTTAGAAACCGAAAATTATTATATAATAAAATAATATTTTCATGCTTTCCAAAAGAGCCCCTCCCCTCCCTTATAAAAAGACCCAACTTCCCACCCCTTTACTACACTTCTCTAGCCATTTGGATTGTCCAAACTCTACTCAAATAATCTCCTAATATGCCTCTCTTCATCCTAGAATCCTTACCTTAGGAGGAAAGCACTTCAAGAAACCCTTTTGGTTCAAACCAAGGGGAGTTACCCGATTTAAAGGTAATGTCTTCTCTTATGTTCTTTTGTTTTATTTTGCTTCTTCAATCCCCTAAACTCTTTTTATTAGTTTATTTTGTAACAAAACCAGTATCTTAAATATACTAGGATGTTTTTATGAGAAATATTCGAGCTACACTAACACACACCTTAATCTAATGGGTGAAGAACATACTGTTTCTGTGGACAGTGAACTACCGCCTCACGAAAAGATGATTGTTCAATTATCTCCTACCACCTCTCATGGTGGAAATTAAGATGTCACTGTATTTATATAAGATATATATATATATTATTTTTATGCTTTCCTTATGATTCTGTGTCATACCTTTATGGTTCCATAATAGGTAAACGCGATAATTTCATTTTAGGAAGTGCGGACTACCGCCCCCTCAAAATGATTTAAATCGTTAATGCCATACATGGAACGTATATAGGATAAAATTTATTAACTTATTTAAAATATATAAAAAATATATTATACTGTAATTATAATGAACCTATGTATCATTATGTTTTAATTCCATTAAAGTATGAAATAGAAATGAAAGTAGCGTTCATACGTACGTACGGCTTACCGTCTCCATGAACGGTGCATTTCATTTCTTATCTCCAAATGTTATTTACTATTATAAGTACATATATATAATGGATATATGTATATTAAATCTAAATGATGAATATAATTCTGAGTTTAATGAACTTTATACCACATGAACATCATGTGATTATAAGAAGTCCATTTTTTTTACTCAAGTTCCGAACATTGACAGAATGTCCATTATGAACTCAAAAAATTAAATAATTGTTATAGAAAGGTAAAAAGTGATATAAAAGGAATAATATAATTGAAAATTATTCTTAATCAGTTATATATTAACTTAATTTTATCATTCAGGAAGAACAAGGAACATACGAGCGAGTCAAGTCAGAAACGTGATAAGGGATTCTTATCTCACTTTCAAGTCTGAGAGATTTCAATTGTTTGCCAGTTATTTATAGCATGAGGTGCATTGTGTACTTACATTGGATATATATTATCAGTATTATCTTTATATTAATGGTATCCTGTGATTCTTTTGGTGGTTAGTAATTTTTGGTCATACGAGTCGATTGAATACAACGTGGTAAGGGATTTTCATCTTACTTCTTATTCCTGTAAGATTCATGGTATATTTTCCACTATTTACTTTTGGGTGGTTTATTTACTGACCATTATTATACTCTTTGTGTAATATAATTTCATTTATGAGTATTTACATCTTCATTTTATGATCCTTCATTCATGTGGTGTATGTTTTGTAAGTTAACAAATCGGCAAGGGATCCTACCTCTATCTTTCTTTTCATGCATTCTCCTTTATGTCATTTATTTTAAGCACCATGTTATTATGTTGGGGATGTTATTTTATATTCATAATTCTGTCCTTTTCATTTTCATATGATGGAATACCCCCTCTTTCTCTCATCAATTCATTTTAAGAATGTTTAAGTGGCGTCGTTAGGCTGCCGGATTTTTATAAGGGATTCTTTCACCCTTCTCATTTTCAAGTTCTATTTTCATGTCAAGTCTTTCAAGTTACTTTTTATTATGTTGGGGTATGATATATATATCCATCATACTATTCTTATATGTTAATATGATTAGATACCCTATTTTATCTCATCAAATCATTTTTTGAAGTTTTAAGTGACGCCGTTAGGCTGCCGAATTTTCATAAGAGAAATATTATTTTTTTCCTCCTTCCATGTTTTTAATTTCATATGGTATGTCTTTAAAATTTAATTACCATGTTCTTATATCCTTTATATTTAGTCCCTCTACTGTTATATGGATCATTTATGAGTGGGTGACCCATGTCCCCTCTCTTTTCAATGTTTTCTAAAACCCTGTAACATAGCCGTTATGCTGCAGAATTTTCGTCTCAAAATTTCTCTCTCTTTTTCTCAAATTCTTTTATTTTATTAAGTGAATACTTAAAGATCTTTCTTCTACAGGAGTATTCACATATATATCAAAATGTTCTATTTTAATTCTGGGATTTACATACATGAAACCTTCTTTCCTTTTCCGTGGGTTTAAAGTGACATAAAGATCATGTCTTTAAAGCAATTTTTAAAACATTATGATTATGAAATGAAACCCATTTCTTTTATGATATATGGGTTATTTATGAAATTTTTGATGATGATATATGTGGCTCACATGATAATAAAGACAAATTAAGGGTGCGCCCTGATAGCGCTCCAATGCATTGGGTAAAGACTTAATCTCTAGAGATGACCATTTTAACGATACCTTGGCGAATAACCTTGGTAATTTCTTTTAATGACACCTTGGGGATGGACCTTGGTGATATAGAAATGATTGTCTAAGTTAAATATTGTAGCCACATCTTCAAGTTTTGAAACACGTTATTTTTATTATGATATGACTCATGATATCTTTCTCATGCCTTAAAGTTATTTATCATGACTTTATTGACGTATCTCAAGTTCACATGTAAAATGTTTCTCTTGTTTCCCTTACTAGGCCTTCTACTCACCATTTCCTTTGATGTATTCTCCCAGGTTATGAGATGCTGTAATGAACTTAGCATGAACAATGAATAATCCTTTCAAGTGTTTAAGAAGAATGTTTTATGTCATCATGTATTAATTTCCTGATTTCCAAGAAACTAGACTTTAAAGATCCTCTATATGTAAAATGAAATGAAAAGTTATGTATTAAAAAGGCAGGATGCTACAGGGATTGAACCAAATCAAGGTATGGGTTTTAATTCTTCATGATCATTCTTCCCCGTTCTTTATTTCAACGATGAACGCGGATCAACCCATCAACAGGTTGATCTATGGATCGATCGTTCATGTGGGATGAGTACTATTGTTGCAAGATTAATGGGGTTTATACCTTAGTGGTTATGAGTATATTTTAGTTCCCCTTTTTCTAATAGGACAAATGAAGGCCGAATGAACAAGACTGACATTCATTCCTTGGGTGTTCATGGTGATCTCTCTCTTGAGTTCTTCACTAATGGACCCCTATGGTTGCGTGAGATCCTTGCTGAGAGGTTTCAAATGTGCCCAGACCCCCGGATTGATGGAAAGATAATTTGGAGCACATGGCAGTGGAGATGGAAACCCATGGATCACAAGGGGGTTCACAGTTTGGAAAACAGGCCACCACGGTGACGGTGGTGACCCAAGGAAGAAGGTCCACAGGTGATGCGACCACTTGATAGCAGGCGGTTGCTGGCCCAATGGCCGGCGACAGTAGAAACACACCGAAGATCCCCGAGCCACGTCGGATGGGAGACCTGCGGCTCTGTCATGGGTGTGAGTGGGCCATGCGGCCACTCGACCATGTTTTCTAGGAGGGAGGGTCTCGGCAGCCACCGTTCCTAGCTGGATAAACCAACCCACACTGGTGGGCCGGGCTGGGGAATACTAGTCCGCGGTCCAACAGTCCAATGAGCCTGGTCAGTTTGGGTCGGACCAGACCCGGACCCAACATACCCATTTTCACTAAATTGACCCTAACTTTAAAACCATGTGTTCGTTTGATGATAATTTTGTAGAAATAGTACTCTTGTGACATGGTAATCCTTTTTATATACTCCAAGTGAGTTTTTGTGGAAGTTAGAATACATACTATTGGTTCTAGGAGTAGGTTCTCCCGGAAAAAGCCTGCTAGGGAAGAAATCCTACAGCTGACTGTGACCTAGAAGCTATGTGATTACCTATACTACATGTCTTACCTAGACTATGTGTCTTATATAGAATTTATTTATTACCATGACTGAGTTAGTACTCCTATGTCCCACCAGGGTGCAGGTCCTCTAGTCTTTGACGAAACTTTGTGTGTTACCTGCACTTCGTGTGTTACCAACACTCTGTGTGTTATCTACACTCCATGTGTTACCTACACTATTTGTGTTACCAACACTATGCATGTTACTACTTGAGGTTATTGTGGATTCTTATGAAAATCCTATTTGCATACCATAGACCTATACTTAGTGACTATGTGATTTGAGGGCTTCATGACTTATTGACACTTTGTGTGTTACCAACACTCCATGTATTATTGACATTATATGTGTTACAGACACTCTGTGTGTTACCGAAACTCTATGTCTTAGTGAGACCGGACATCTTAGGGAGACTTCATGACGTATCGAGACCTGATGTTCTGTCAGATAATTTTGGTAGACTTGTTCTACATACTTACTATCTGATGGCTTGAGGAGTGAGATCTCTCGGAATCGAGCGTGCTATGAACAGAACCATATGGATGGTAGTGGATGAGACCTTGAGTCTTGGAATCCTTTATGAGTATACCTGGATGTTCTTGTCATATGTTTTATTGACATATAACTATGTGAGCTAACTCTAGTGACTCTCTTGACTGTACTTATTAAAGCCTACACTTCGTGTACATTTTTGGTAGTTTGCTTTGTGTATTGATTTGTGGTATATCTTTGTGGTTTGGGTAACCTACTCAGTATTGTTTTACTCACCCCTACACTGGCTTCGCCTACACGTGTTGTGTCTTGTGCAAAAGATTGATGCTTTGATAGAGTCCTTGGTGGAATGAGGCTAGGTGGTACTTAGAGTGGCCCGATAGAAAAGGTGTGCTTCTGCAACTTCAGACAACTATTTGTGTACCTACCCTTCATGTAGGGTTTTATATGGAGGAGTTCCAAAGACTTATACTTTTAATTTTTTATTTCATTTGTTATTGTATTCAAGCCCTTTTTACCTTCATCTTTCTACTATCGTACCTTATGTTTTTTACTCAGTGTTTTCACCTTCCAGCATCTGTGGCTTGGAGTTGTGTGTGAATGTATAGGTACTTAGGAAAATTCCTCCCATTTTTTCAAGATACGCCTACTCGGTGCTAGTCGCTAGCCCCTGGCCTATGGGAGGTTAGCTTAGGGTAGTCATGACATAGGCCCCAAGGGACAAGTTGTGACAGAGGATGATACTTTAGAAATCTTGAGGATGTACTTGTTTTGTATGATGATTCATGCTGATGGAGAATATGAGGATGAATAATATCATCCCTTTACCACAATTTTTGGCTCTTTTAAATTTGTTAATGGAAATTGGGAAAGTAACTTGAAAATTGTTTTAGTCATTCAAGTTTTTAGAAGCCCAATTGTGATATATAATATAGTTGTAGTCGATGAGGATGCACTATCTAAGGGGAAGAAGTCCTCAATATCAGTTGTTCTTGGACTTACCTATTTTGACTCTGATTCAGATGTTTATGATCATGATGAAGGAAATACACTTTATCATGACGGACCTACCATTTCAGTTTCTTATATGGATCCTAAGGGATCATTGGTAGAAAGTATTGACTAGGTAGATCTTATAGAACCTTTTCCCTCTATGGAACCTACTAGTGATGTGGGAATAATGGATGCACCTCTAATAACTGATGAGGGAGCTTGTCCAGTGGTTATTATTTCTCCTAGATTGGAAAGGTTTTCTCCTCCTCCTCCTACTACTTAGACTAGTTATCTAATTCAATATGACTTGGATTCCTTTAAGGGATATATTTTGTCAAATCTTGGTAGTATGCTCAAAACTTATTTCTAGGAAAAAAGTATCAAGGAATATGATATATCCATGATAGAATCCTTGATTGTGGATCACCTCTAACCTAAACTATTTCAAATGATAGCAAATTTAGAAGTGGAAAAAATTGGTTGAGCATATTGGTATTATCCATTCCACTTTGGAGGATATGAGAGTAGATCTAAATGAGAGAGATATCTTATTTCTTGGAAGGTTGAAATGTATTTCTATATAAGGAGCCTCTTATTATAAAGATAATCCACCTTTTATTCCTACCAGTGTGGATGCTGATTTAATCAGAACCATTATTATAGAAGAGATACAAGCTATGTTGGGTGATTCCTTTATCTCTCATTAAGATGATCTTAGATAGATAAATCCTCATGGTAAGAATATTTATAAAATGGTTAGAGAATGCCTAAATTAATCTAGAAGTGACAGGGACACCATAACCAAATCAATTAAGTATTATCTTTCTAAGATATTTACTAATAATGAACATAATTATTATTTTAAGTTTTTGGCCAAGAATTTAAGGATGCCTATTATTACCAATTCCTTCAAGGAACAAATGACTCATTTGAAAGAGTTAGCTCATCTATTTAAAGTGTTCATGGAATAAAAGACTGATTTCTCAAGGATAACAAATAATGGTGGAAGGATTATCACTCAGTTTGTAGAGATGATGGAGCCTTTCTTGTACACTTCCATGACTATAGTCACTATACCTCTAGCCATTACTATGATATATGTAGTATCTACCCCTATCTCAGTACCTCTAAAAACTACTTCCATTATACTTAGTCCTTTTGTAATTAATTATATTGATGATATGAGACATTTTAGGCCAGTGGAATCTGGTATTATGTCCAGTCCTCTCATACCTTCTTCTTCCCTTACTCATGAACCTCCTACTATTGGAAAAGGAAAATCCCTAGTTGATCCTACCCCCCTTAATGATGGGTATTCACTAGAATATGACTAGGATTTGATGGTGAATTTTCTTTTGTTTTTTATCATGATGTAATTTTTTTGACTTTTATATTAATGAAAATCCAGTACTCTTTATTTATTTCTTCTTACTCTGATACATTTTATCCTTTATATGTCTTTTTTGATAATCTCAAAGGGGAGAAATAATGTGAATGAGTATTCTTATATAAATTTATATTTTCTTCTTATTATGTTATTTTAAAAAAAGATCAAATATTTATTTTAAGATCTCTACTTTCTTTGAAAGTTTTGTCTTTGAATTTCATTTTCACCATGATTTATAATTATAAAAAAAGAGAATATTATTGGATCAGACATGAAATTTCTTATTTTAATTCTCACAAGTATGTTTCATTTATTGTAGTTTAGCTTTAACTTTACATTTACATGAAATTTATCAAATTCCAAGCTTCTACTATTAATAAAAATATACTACCATCAGTTATAGCATGCTACCACTAGTTGACAACATCTACCACTAGAAGAGTTGTGCTAAAACCAGAGTATTTTTTCTACAAATAGTATAAGTCTATGACCACTGGTACAATTGTTATACTACCAAAGAAATTATTCTACCACCAATTCACTGATGGGAGAATTAGTTCAAAATATTCTACCATCAAAAGTCTTTGCTATCGCTAGAAGGAACTTTCCAACACCAGTTCACTTCTGCTACTGTAAAAGAAATCATGTTACCATGAGTACAAACATGATACCTTTGGTACATGTTTTCTATCATTAGTGTGGCATCATAATTTTTTATTACATAAAATTTTCATTACATTGTACAAAACATAGGATCTTTTAAAGTTTATTTTCATGGAAATAAGGTACAAAATTCATGAAAAAATAAAACATTCTTCTAATCTGCTTGAAAGGATTATTAATAGGTTTATACTAAGTAAATTTATTATGTCTCATATCCTAGGGAGATACATTAAAGTAAAGTGGTGAGCATGAGGACTATTAAGGAAAACATTTTACATGATATCATGAGGAATATCAATAAGAACATAAGAAATGTCATTATGAAATGATAAAAAGAAAACACTATTAGAAATATAATATATACCAATGGAACTATACCAATGATTTGGAAAAACCATTGGAATAGGCCATCTATACCCACAGTTTAGGAAAAACCATGGGTATAGGTGGATTAAAGAAAACCTATACCCACAGTTTTGAAAACACTGTGGGTATAGGTGCCTCCAATAAACCTTATACCCACATTTTTGAAAAAACCATGGGTATTGGTGCCTCAAAAAAACCCTATACCCACAATTTTTCCACAACCATGGGTATAGGTTCACTGTATACCAATGGTTCAGAAAAAAACATTGGGATGGGTTCCTTATAGAAAACCTATGCCAATGGTTTTAGAAAACTATTGTTATAGGTCTCAAAAATCTGGCGACTTATACCAACGGTTCTCAAAACCATTGGTATAGGTCCCCATATTTTTATGACTTATTTTTTAAAATATCATTAGATACATAAAAATATAAATTATATATATATATATATTTATATATTTATCATATTATATTCATAAAATATAAGTATAGCTTTGTGGTTATTCCATTGATATATAAGTGAGAGGTGTTGGGTTCAAACCTCGACTATCTATTTTTTTTTAAGTTACCTATACCAACAATTTTAAAAAGCATTGGTATAGGTCTATACCAACGGTTCCCAAATGCTTGGTATAAATATATACCAATGGTTTTCCCAAAACCATTGATATAGGTCTATACCAATGTCATCATATCCAATAGCCCTCCAAACCGTTGGTATAGGCTATACCAATGGTTTGTGGGTCTATACCAACGGTTCCAAACTATTGGTATAAGTTATTTTTTCAATAGTGAAATAAGGCATATCATAATAAAAATAACGTGAATCATAACATGTAAATGTGGATAAAACACTTAAATTATACATTCATAATCATATCACTAATTTTTGTTACCAAGGTTTCATAAATAAAAAATATCAATGTTATTCACCAAGGTATCGTAAAACATGTCATCTTTAGAGATTAAATTTTTTACCAAATGAATTAGATCACTATCAGGGAACACCCTTCATATGTATTAATTAATTTAACCCACATATATCATAATAAAAAATTTCATAAATAAACTGTAGAGAATAAAAATAATGGGCTTCATATCAAAATCATAGAGTTTCAAAAGTGCTTAAAAACATAATCATCATGTCATTTTCATCCCTCAGAAAGGGAATAAAAGTTTCATGTATGTTAATCCCAGAATAAAATAAATAATTTTTACATATAGGTGAATACCCTTTAAAAATAAAGTGTTTTGGGTATTCACAAAAATAAAATAAAAGATAATTTCTTAAGGGGAAGAGGGAAATTTTGAGAAGTAAATTTGGAAGCATAACGAGTATAAAATGTGGTTTTAGAAAATGGTAAAATGAGAGGGGACAAGGGTCACCCATTCATAAAAGAATTTTATTACTGTAATGGTATAAAATAAATTGTACAATATAAATTAGTTTGTAAATTGGAAGACATACCACATAAAAGGGGAACTTGAATGGAAAAGAGAAGTGAATATTTCCCTTACCTTGAAGGGTTACTCCTAAATCTTGAGGAATGGAGACTTGGGGGATTGATGACACCTTGGGGGGAATAATTTGGAGGAAAAAATACCAAAAATTCATGTAGTATGGATTTGGAGTAAATAGTATAGGTGAAATGGGAGGGTATTTTTAGAAAAAGTAAAGGATTTGTTTAATAATTTCCAAATATAGGCCTTGGAAATATAGGTTGTGGAAAATGAAAAAACATGGGTTTTACCATGGTTTTGGACATATTTTATGTTATTTTAACCCACAAGAACCGAGAATCATTTTATATTACTTCTTTTGGCAAGGAAAAGTAAAGTTTTTACAAAATAATATTTTTAATGTTAAAGTTTCCATTTTAGAATTTGGAAAGTAACTTATAGGTTTTGAAATTGATTAAAATACTTAATATTAATAAAATAAAATAACATAGGTTTCTTATTGTGGTTAATTAATTATTACATCATTATGAAATAATCATGATGTCATTAAACACACCTCAAACCTCAAACTGTATTTTCACTATTCAGAGAAAAATAAAGTATTTTAGAAAATTTTCATAAATTCACCCTAACATAATTTTGACATAATGATTTCAAAAATTATGTTTATTTTATCATAATAATTCTCTAATTATAATAATATTAACTTTTAAATATAAAAATCCTTATTTATTAGAAGAATAGCGAGTTGATAATGCATAGTCAAATTTATGACACTCAATAATTCTCAAGGAAATTATAAAATTATTTCATTATTTATATTTAAATAAGAGTGTTTTTAACATACTATTTAATTAAAATAATATTATTCATATTACCTTAGTTTATTATAAAAAATTACTTCCTTTCTGAAAAGTACAATTTGTGTTCAGAAATAAATTTATCAAATTCCATCTCAATTAAAACTATATTTTTATTATAAAATACTATTGATAGAATAACAATTCTATTTATACAGAGGAATTACACTTTAAGTAACCAAGTCCTAGACACATAACCCCTTATAACACCTGTGAATGACCTAAGGGTAAGGTGTGCGATGGTGATAGATTCATAGGGTGGCTCGACTAACATCGCCCGAGTGGTAATTTCTGCTAACTTGAACTTTTATCATAAATGATTTCATTCAAGCTTCACTTGTTAAAGACCGGACTGGGATTCGTCAAGGGTGAACCCTGGTGATACTGCCTACCTCCTAATTTTTGATAAATGGGCTTCATACAACATGACTTTACCAGTTGAGGCCATCGCTTCTCCTTTCTGAATTAATTATCCTTTGTAATTTCTACTTATAAAAACTAATTATAACATTAAAAATTATTACCAAGAGTATAGTTTCCAACGGTCATATTGACCAATGATCATATTTGACCAAAAATCATATAACGATTGAATCCCGATGGTCATATTTCCATTTATACTCTATAAATACCACTTTATTATTAAAGTGATATAGTTTTGTTGTGTTTAATATAATATAACAGACATTTTCTAAGGAAACAAATATCATTTAAAAAGTCAGAGTTTTTTACATTCTTCCCCCCTTAAGAAATTTCATCCCTGAAATTTTCAACTCGTTCTCTCAGTTGAGAAAAGGCATGGGTACTTCTATCTCATTGTCTCCTCTGGTTCCCACATCACTTCTTCATCTTTATGGTTTCTACACAACACTTTGATGAGATGGGTAGTCTTGTTGTGTAGAACCTTGTCTCTATAGTCCAAGATCTCCACCGACTGCTCCACATAAGAGAGGCCATGTTCTACTAGTACCACCTCTAGATTCAATACATGTGAGGGATCTGTTATGTACTTACTCAAGAGAGATACATGGAATACATCATGAACTTGAGATAGATTTGGTGGAAGTACAAGATAGTAGGACACTGATTCTATGCGATCGAGGATTTAATAGGGTCTGATGTTCCTTGGGATAAGATTACCTTTCTTCCCAAACCATAGTACTCTCTTCTATGGTGATATTCGAAGGAAAAATCTATCTTCAACATCAAACTCCAAGTCCCTTCAACGGTTGTCAGCATAGATCTTATACCGACTCCGAGCATCCTTTACACGTTGTTGGATGACATGAACCTTTTCTGTCATCACTTACACAAGTTTAGGACCAAACAATTTTATATCACCAAATTCATCCCAACAAGTATAATTTCTACACTGATTCCCATATAGAGCTTCATAGTGTTCCATTTGAATACTCTAGTGGAAGATATTGTTGTATGAGAACTCAACTAATGAGTGGTGTTGATCACATCCACACTTAAATTCCATTGAGCATGTTCTCAACATGTCCTCAAGTGATTGAATATTCCATTTAGATTGGCCATCAGTTTTGGGGTGATAAGATGTATTGAAATTCAATTCAGTATTCATAGCATGTTGAATACTTATTCGAAATTTTGACATGAACCTTGAATCATGATTAGAAATGATAAAAAGTGGCACCCCATGCAACCTCACCACTTCTTTTATGTAAATATTGGAAAATTGTTCAAAAGATAAATCTTCTTGAATAACGATAAAATGGGTAGTATTAGTGAGGCGGTCTGCTATAACCCATATCATATTGTTTCCTTTAGATATTCTTGAGATACTAGTGACAAAGTCCATAGTGATATTATCCCACTTCCATGTTGGTATGGGCAGTGGTTGTAATACCCCTTTAGGAAGTTGTCGCTCTGTCTTCATTTGTTGACACACCAAGCACCTTTTAGTGTAGCCAACAATCTCCCTTTTCATATTATCCCACCAATAATGATCACAAATGTCCCTATACATTTGAGTGCTTCCAGGATGTATTGAGAATGTAGATCTAGGAGCTTCATCCATCAATTATTTATTTATCTCTAGAATAGATGGAACACATGGAATTGTATAGAATTTAAATACACCTTATTGATCAATATTGAACTTAGGAAACTTCTCATTATTCACAGCCTCTATCTTAATTTGTAACAAGGGGTATTCTCTTTGATATTTCTTGATCTTCTCTAGTAATTATGGTTGAGAAATCATTTGGGATAGGGCTGACGATTCCCCCTCCCTTACGATTCTCATGTCTAGTTTTACTAGGTCTTTGATCAAAGGATCTCCTTGAATTAACATCATTTCCATCACAATAGGGTATTTCCTACTTAATTCATTAGTGACTTTGTTTTATCTTTTAGGGTGATAATTAATTGAATAGTCATAGTATTTAAGAAGTTACCACCATTTCCTTTGTCTCATGATCAATTCCTTTTGTGTGAATATATACTTCAAAATTTGGTGGTATATGTATATATCACATTTCTCCCCATAAATACAGTGGATCCATATATTTAGAGTAAAAATAAATGCATCTAGCTCTATGTCATGCATAGGATAATTCTGTTCATTAGGTTTTAACTATCGAGATGCATAAGCAATCACATTTTTATTTTTTATGGGGACAGACCCCATCATTTTCAGAGATTCATCACTAAAAATAATGAATCCTTCTCCGATAGAAGGTAGAGTTAACATAGGTGCAATAAACAATCTCTTATTTAGTTCTTGGAAACTTTCTTTACACTTCTTAGTCTAGATGAACTTATCCCCTTTTCAAGTTAAATTGGTTAGTGTATTATAAATTTGTGATTTTTTTTCACAAGATTCATATAATATACTACTAATCCAAGGAACTATGAATATCAGTTATTTTTGTAGGATGAGGCCACTCCTCCACAACCTTTTTCTTGATAGGGTCAACTAATATTCCTTAATTGGTTATAATGATCCCCAAGAAAGAAACTTGTTGTAACCAAAATTCACATTTGCTGAACTTTCCAAATAGCCTCACCTTACTTAGATTTTTCAATATAAACCTTAGATGTTTCTCATACTCCTCATGAATTTTGGAATATATCATAAAATCATTAATAAAAACTACCATAAATTTATCAAGGTAGTCCTTAAATACTCTATTCATCAAATCCATAAATATAATAGGATATTTAGTCAAACTAAAGGGCATAACAACAAAATCATAATGATTATATCTTGTCCAGAAGACAATATTTGGAATATATTCTTTATTCACCCTTAATTTATGATAACTAGATTGAAGATCAATCTCAAAGAATAATTGATCCCCACTAAGATGGTCAAATAAATCATCAATCCTTAGGAGAGGGAACTTTTTATTCACTATGATCTCTTTAAGTTATCTAAAATCAATTCATAGACACATTGATCCATCCTTCTTCTTCACAAAGAGAATAGGTGATTCCCAAGGAGATGCACTTGGTTGGATAAATACCTTTTCCAAAAGATCTTGAAGTTTTTTATTCAATTCATCTAGATCCACATTTTCTATTCTACATGGGGTCTTTGATATCCGATTGGATCTACCTTCAATGGACCGAAGGCCTTCATTTTTTATTGATTTTGATAATACACCTTTCAAGGGGTGAGGTGGAACCCTAAGAAGGCTCGTAGGCATAAGTATTATATGGCCCGTAGGCCTTAAAGGAATTCATTAGACCGTAGGCTTTAAACATTACATACAACCCAGACTAACTACTTGGAACTGCTCCTCCCCCGCATCTTCATCGTGAAATCAGCTCTCCACCTTCGCATGGATGTTAGGATAGGAAAACTCTACCTCTCTTTTTGGGGGAGGTCTAGGTAACTCCTTAGGAAATAAATCCATGTATTCTTGAATTATGGGGACATTTTACATTCTTACACTTTAATTTCTTTCTTCCTATTCACCAATCATTTCCATAAATAAGGCTATGAGAGGTGCTTCTAGACAAATCTTAGGTCGGGATATCTATCCTTTAAAAATAACTATAGGTAATACCTTTAATACTACTAAGATTTAATTGATTTTGAAGTTTATATTAGAATTATAATTTGGGATCCAGTCCATCCCTAGTATAACGTAATATTTCACCATGGAAATTACTACTAGTTTTTTGATGAAATTGTGCTCACCAAAGTTAGTACTAGAGTTTCTATACACTGTTTATGGTTGGATAATACCTATAAAAGTCTTGAATGATAACTGTACTTCTAGTAGTTTAGGGATTTATTCTATATTCTTTTCAAACTTATAGGAAATAAAGGAATGTGTAGAACCATAATCGAAAAAAGTACTTGATAGATTTTAGAGAACAATGAGAGTACCTGCCACCATATCATTTAGAGCTTCTAATTTAGCCATTGTGATAGAAAAAGCCTGACCTTGATCTATTGTCCTATATTGAGGTTGATGGTGATTACCCTCTATTATCTTTTGATTCATAGATTGATTGGAAAATTTCCCAAGTTTTCCACACTTGAAGCATTAAACTTCAGGCTGGGCCTGCACCATCTTCCCTTTGTCATTAGTGTTGAGAAGTTGAGGCTTCACCTCACTATGATAGCTCCGATCTATATGTCCATCTCTTCCAAACTTGTAACATTTTCTAATTTCAAGCAATCTATTCCCCTAATTCTTATTCCCACACTTATTACATGTGGTAAGTTGTAATTGCTTTCATCCTCTTCTGTGATCAAAGTTTCTCCCTAAGTTTCTCTCCAAAGATCTCTTCTTTTTATTTGATTTGTGTGACCACTGCATCTCTCCGAACTCCAGTTCAACCTTCATAGAACTTCACACTATCTCCTAATATATTTCACAGTCTTGATTGGATAAATTCCTTCATATATGGGGTCTTATTCCATAGAATAATCCATCAACATTTCCATTAGGATCCATAATAGAGTTAGAGGTGTAACGAGAAAGTCTTATAATGTTCATCTCATAGCTTCTCACTAATTAATTTTCCTTATACTTCAGTTCTAGGAATTACTTATCCATTTTAATTTGCATCAAACATGGGAAATATTTATTGAAAAAGTATCCCTTGAAATCTTCCCACTCCATAGCATCAATATCCCTCCTTGGATTCATATTTTTAATCAGTGTACACCACTGATCAGCTTCTCCCTCTAAGCGGTATACATCCAGGGTGACTTTATCTTGTTCCAAACAATATATTACAAAAAATATCTTTTCTATATAGCATATCCATTGTTCAACAATCAATGGGTCGGTAGATCCACTGAAATAAGGTGGTTGTTGATGCATAAAGGACTCAATATAAAGTTTTTCGCTTCAAGGTGAATCTGGTCTCTCAGCTTGATTCAAGTTATTGTTCATAAATCAAGTTAGTTGATTTATCATTTTCATGAAGTTTTACATTCCGGATTCCATTGGAGGGTCATCAGCGTATGGTCTATTTCACTCATCATTTATGTGGTTCCTCCTATTTCCACCCATTTTCTAAAAGAAGAAAACCTTAGTGAGAAACATGTTTATTTTAAGAATATTATAATTCTAAAGGAATTTTATGTCGTAAAAACATTATTCTTAAATATGTTATTCTTAACAAAAAATAAATTTTCTATAAATAATTCATAATAGTTCATAAAAATATTATGATTAACCAAAAATATTCACTAGGAGTATCAAACTAGGAGTGAAACAAGGTCCATTTTCATGCACTAGTTCCCGTTCGAGTCTAGTTAAAATAAGTGTTTTTGGTTGTTACCTCTAGATACATATGTGTTAGAGCCACATCCACTTGTTCGTATTTAGAAATAGATTCTATTGCTTAGAAACCACTTACTTAATACTTCACCAAAATATCAAGATGTTTTCCTATATTTAAACTTTTCTCCAGTGTTCATCCTAAAGTTTTCAAATCCTAATTTCTACAAAAAACTAAATCTTCCTTTTATACAAAATATGCCATACCACATTTTTATTACATAAATTTTTCATTACATTGTACAAACATAATATCTTTTAAAGTTTAGTTTCTTGTAAATAAGGAACAAAATTCATGAAAACTTAAAATATTATTCTAATACACTTGAAATGATTATTCATAGTTTCATCCTAAGTAAATTTAATACATATCATATCCTGGGGACATACATCAAAGGAAAGGGGTGAGCATGAGGCCCAGTAAGGGAAACAATTAACATGAGATCATGAGGAATATCAATAAGAACATGAGGAATTTAATTAAAGCACGAGAAAAGTAAAATAAGGCATATAATAATAAAAATAACCTGAATAATAACATGTAAATGTGTCTACAATACTTAAATGAGACATTCATAATCATATCACCAAGGTTTGTCACCAAGGTTTCATAAATAAAAATTAGCAAGGTTATTCACCAAGGTATCGTAAAACATGTCATATCTAGAGATTAAATTCATTACCCAATGAATTGGAGTAATAACAGGGAGTAACCTTCATACGTATTAATTAATGTGAGCCACATATATCATAATAAAAAATTTCATAAATAACTCACAAAATAATAAAAAAATGGGTTTCATATCAAAATCACGACGTTTCAAAAGTTCTTAAAAACATGATCATTATGTCATTTTCAACCCCCATAAAGGGAATGCTGGTTTCATGTATGATAATACCAAAATAAAATAAATCATTTTTAAATATAGGTGAATACACTTGTAAAATAAAAAGTCTTGGGTATTCATAAAAATAAAATAAAAAAGAATTTCTTGATGGGAAGAGGGAAATTTTGAGAAGTAAATTTAGCAGCATAATAGGTATAAAATGTGGTTTTAGAAAATGGTAAAATGAGAGGGGATATGGGTATCACATTCATAAAAGACTATTATTATAGTAATGGGATAAAATAAAGTGTAAAATATAACTTATTTTGGAAATTTTAATATATACCGCATAAAAACGGACCTTGAATGGAAAAGAGAAGTGGAGATTTCTCTTACATTGAAGATTTACTACTAGATATTGAGAAATGGAACCTTAGGGGATTGAGGAAACCTTGGGGGACTACTTGGGAGTAAAAAATACCATAACTTGGTGTAGTATGGATTTTTAGTGAATAGGATAGGTGAAATGGATGGGTATTTATAGAAAAAGTGGAAGATTTGTTTAATAATTTCCAAATATAGGCCTTGGAAATCTAGGTTGTGGAAAATGAAAAACCATTGGATTTCCCATGGGTTTTTACCATTTTCTAGAAATTTGGGACATATTTTATGTTATTTTAACCCACAATAATCAAGAATAAATTTATATTACTTCTTTTGTCAAGTAAATGTAAAGTTTCCACAAAATAATATTTTTAATGTTAAAGTTTCCATTTTAGTTTTTAGAAAGTAACTTATAGGTTTGGAAATTGATTAAAATATATTAAAATACTTGATATTAATAAAATAACATATTTTAGGTCTTTTATTGTAATTAATTAATTATCACATCATTATGACATAATCATGAAGTCACTAAACATTCCGAAAATCTCAAATTGTATTTTTACTATTCATAGAAAAATAAAGCATTTTAGAAAATTCTCATAAATTCACCCTAACCTAATTTCAATGTGATGATTTCAAATATGATATTTATTTTATCATAATAATTCTATAATAATGATAATATTAACTTTTAAAATATAAAAATCCTTATTTATTAAAAAAATAGAGGGTTGATAGGGTATAGTCAAATTTTTAACACTTAAAAATTTTCAAGGACATAATAAAATTATTTCATAATTTATATTTAAATAATAGTGATTTTAACATAATATTTAATTAAAATAAATATTATTCATAATACCTTCTTTTATGATAATAAATTACATCCTTTTTTAAAAAGTACAATTTGTGTCTGAAAATCAATTTACCAAATTTCATCTCAATTAAAACGATATTTTTAGTAAGAAAAACTATTGATGGAATACCAATTTTATTTATACAATGGAATTAAAATTTAAGTAACTAATTCCTAGACATGTAACCCCTTATAACACCCATGTATGATCTAAGGGCAAGGTGTGTGATGATGATAAATTCATGGGGCAGATCAGCTAACATTTCCTGAGTGATAATTTCCACTAACTTGAAATTCTCTCGTAGATGATTTTTTTCAAGATTAACTTATTTAATCTTGGATTGGTATTGGTCAAGGGTGAACACCAATGATGCTACCTCCCTCCCAATTTATGACAAATGGTATTTATATGACATGAATATACTATTTGAGGCCATCACTTCTTTTTTCTTCATTAATTATCCTTTGTCATTTCTACTTATAAACACTAATTATAATGTTAAAAATTATTACCAAGAGTATAGTTTCCAACGTTCATATTGACCATCGATCATATTTGATGAACGATCATATAAGGGTCAAATCCCTATAGTCATATTTCCATTTATAATCTATAAATAACACTTTATTATTAAAGATATATAGTTTTGTTATGTTCAATATAATATAAAACACATTTTCTAATGAAACAAATATCATTTAAAAAGTCTGTGTCATTATAATTAGTAAAGACGTGCTACCTCTGGTTGAAGCATGCTATCCAATTACATGATGTTACCAATTTCATGTAGCTAATTACATGATATATCCGACTTCACGTAGTCGATTATGTGATGTATATAATTTTAGGTAGTCGACTGAGAATCACATAGATAATTTCTACGTAGATAATTGAGATCCACATAGCCAACTTCAGCTGCATAGATAAATCTATGCTATAGGTGTTTTAGTGACCATGTACAAATTAATTAGTGGATAATAATAAAAACTTCAATGTCTAGTTTAAGGTATCTAATTCAGGATAGATATAAATGGATTTAAGAATAATTATCCTTAAAATGGTTATAGATGCAATAAATACAATTTCAGACTTTCCACATTTTTTGCTCAGTATGAGGAATTATCTCACTTTATTGTTATCCTATAATAGATAATTAGATATCCCAAAAAGATATAAAATTATAGGAACCCCTCATGAATAAGAGTTGTATGGTTGATTTCTTTCTACTATAAACTGACTATTTATACCTCGATGCTTATTGGGAAGATAAAGGATTCTCTAACGTTGCATACAACACTCTATTTTTAACATAAAAATAGAAATATTGTGAAGAAAATTTGAAATAATATCAAGGAAAGATTTAAATACAATCTAAAATAATAATAAGAACATTATTTATCACATCCCACTTTATTAGAGAAAAAATAAATTCATAAAAACTTATATAATATTTCATTATTCTTCTCTGTTTTAATTTACCTTTGAGATGTGATTATTTTAATTTGTACATTTATTATCACATGCTCTTGTAATATATTGAAGAGTACTATATACTCCCTATTATTCATTTTTATACCTATTATCCCATGAAACATTGTGGAAGAGGATGTGTGTGGCCCAAAATTCCTTGTGTGTAGTTGCATGAAAAAACCTGATCGAGGTTGTGGATTAAGTTTATTATTTAATAAATTGTTTAGAAGTGGGTGACTATCAAGTAGAGAGGATTATGTATTGTCTTAAGAATAAAACTCTAGTTTTTATTACAATATGTGTTTCTTTGTTTTTTTACTATTGTTTTTTAAAAACTTATTCAGGTTTTTCAAAACTCTTTAGTAAAACATTACTCTAGTGGTTGACATTAATTAATGTTTTATATACCATGTTTAATGTGATTAGATTTATTTCAAAAATTAAAGTGTTTTTAAATTTTTAACTAGGTTGTGATCAAACCTTTGATGAAAATTTTTAAAACATTAAATTATATATTTTTACTATTTTATTTAACCGGGATATTTTTATAAATTGGGGGATTTAGATTTAAATTGTTTTTAAACAAATTTTTTATTAGAAACTCAATTCACCCCCTCTTGAGTTTTCTAGTGGGGATAAAAAATATTTTAACTAAACACTTAAAAATAACTCATATATGTTAATTATCAAAACTCTTAAATATTTAGTATATGATCATGTAAGTAAATTGAGTATTAGTTCAAATTAATAAAAGGATTCAAAAGAGAGAATATATTCCTACCCGATGATAAAATTTTTTTAATCAATAATTATTTTTTATACATGAAGTCTCAATGAAATATATTTAGTGTTAATGATATTCTTGAAAATTAATATAATATAGAGACATTGGAAAAATAAGGTGTCAAATACCTCTATATATAACATGCATTCAAAATAGATAAAAATTGATTATAAAGAATTTATGTATAGTTGAATCAATTATGGTAAACCAGAAGTTTATTAACCTTAACACATTAAATACATGACATGATTATTTAGTTTATCTAGGATCAGTTATAACGTCAATACAAGTTGAAATGATATTTTTTTGATTAGTTGTATTTGTTGTCAATAAGTGTCAATATGTTGTTCTTGGTGAATGCTGGGTGATGGATTGAGTATCCAACCAAACTAAGTAAAGTTTCTATCATAATAAATGGAAAAGTGTTTCCCTTGAATAACTAGATAAATATATTCAAGTGGTTAGACCATACATCATATTATTTTTTGAGCTAGTCCTCATGTGAAATACATGCACTGAAGGTTGGAGTACTGTATAAAACATGTTAAGAATGGAAAAAATGAAGTTAAAGGAGTTGGTTGTTGAAATTGTTTTTGAAAAACTTGTATAGTCATCATTAAAATCCCAAAACATACTCAAAGTGTTGAAGGAAGCTAGCTTTAATTTGTAGAAACCATCTAGGAGATATTTATAAATATAAATATTGGAATTAGTGAGAAAATACTCTAGGATGATGGTTTTAAAAGTTGGAGTGAAGGATTAAATGATGAGGTAGAATACATATCTTGAAATACTCTATATTGAGTATTCACATGATTTAAAGTGCCTTGGAAATGAGCTAAAGGATTTTGGAATATTTTTAATAATTCCCATATTCAATTGAGGTTTTTCTAAGGTTGTTTTGAAGAGTTTATTATGGCCATGGTTTATTTGAATAAGTCTATAATTTTTATGTTAAAGTAAAAATGGAGAAGTATTGGAAATTTCATATGAATTTCAATTTCATGAGACTTCATAGCCAAAATGTATGAATTTTTACTCTGCACATAAGACTTTCAAGAAACCCATATGATTTTTTTGTATGTTTAAGACTCTAGTGTTTGCAAAGTTTTGAGTTCATAAGACTTCATGGAATCACATAAGACTTTATAAGTTCCAGTGTATGACTTTGAAAATCCATGTGAGACTAACAACATAATAATTTTCCCATGTAAGACTTTAGATACCCCAATATATGACTTTCAAGGTAAGGAATATGAATCCATCTCTATGTATGAATTTGAAGTAGCCCACATATGACTTTATTGATATGTTGTATATGACTTTTTCTTAGTTTAAGACTTCAGAATTAGTAATGATATCAAAAATATGTAAAATTCCATAATTTCTTATTCTGAAGGAAATGTCAACTAAGATGATTCAAGAGTTATTATTTTATGTTAAAAACACCATTATTCTATGATTATAAATAATTCATGATCAATTTTGAAGAAGATCAAGTGGATGAGTTTCTCAAGAAAAAAAAATAAATTTCATGATATTTCAAGACTAATGAAGATGTACATGATTCGATGCTTGAGATATTTATCAGAGTTTAAATCATTGTGATCTAAGGTAAATGAGTGAGTTAAAATCTAATTTTCATGATTGATTCAAAGGAGATCAAAGTTGTATGAGATATAAGGTTGATAATTTATCCATCCTAAAAAGAAGAATCTTCATATTTTATAAATCTGTAAATGTAGATCAATCTATGCAAGTGTTGTTCCTCATAGATTTAAATATCACTAATGACGTTTTGATTATTATTAAATGATATGATTAGAAGTGTTCTGAGTTTATTTTTGAAATACACAGACCCAATCTAGAAACTATATAGAACTCCATGAGAAGATCTTAAGCTAAAATGAGTTTCTCCATAGATGTTGTTATTGCTATATATTTCATATAGCTTATAAAGAATATTTTAATACTATTGATGGAAGATTATTTTGAGAAGATATGAATATGAACCTTATGGAAGCCTAATGGAAGACCTATTCAATTTATATAGAGGAATAAAATGATAAAGAAAGAGAAAAGGGATTTTTTTTGGAAATAAACCAGAGAAATAAAGTTGGTGAAATTGTGGGAAAAAACATTGTGCTTACCTTTAGAAGTGATATAGATGATCACAGGGTGATTTTTTTACTTTCATGCATCACCTAAGATATTTCCATTTATGAGAATATAAAAATGATCCTTGAAAAGGTGTGAGGTGAATGTACAAGAATGGTAAGTGAGACTCTCAAGAAAAGTGGATATGTCTTGAATAATACACACTACTCGAGAAAATAAGTAAGGTGTGATGATGAACATAGTGATCCAAGAGCACCTATAAATATAAAATAGAACAAAGAGAGAACTGAGGGATAACCTATCAAGGAAGAACATGAGTGCGTCTAGAGAATTGGGTCTCTCAAAGAATAAGGATGGTGATGAGGAGATCTGATACAATGATTCGTAGGAAATATTTTATGTGTATCAAAGAAGAAGAATAAGAGAAGGAGTAGAACAATGAGGTGCTTCATGATGTAAAAAAGAGAATACCTGAGTTTTTAATATCTTTATCACCAAACAAAAATTCTGAGAAACTATATTATTCATTATTAATTTCTAGGTAAGATTTTCTTGGGCTATATTATTAAAGTATGAGTTCAGAGTGTCTAGTAAACAGATTCCATGAATTAACTAGAATCCATATTGGAATTTTGAGATTGAGTTGTATGTTTTAATTATGAAGAATATAAGGCAGTCAAAGACTCTTATTTGAGAAAGCAGATCAATTTTTGTGATGCAATGATATCCTGGACAACACTATTGATCTACTTTAATAGATTGGTTGAAGCTAGAGAGTTGATGGGATGATGTTTTGAAGAGGAGACATGGGATTCATTTTATCATCACATGTGTAATATTATGGACACACACACCTATGTAATATGGAATTTCTTGGTTTTATGAAAACCCCTTACCAAACTCCACTTGTATTGATAAAAAAATTTAGTGTAGAATCTATGTCTTTGACATCCTGAGCATATAATGGGAGTGGGATTCTCAGGATGGTTAAAAAATACAATATTTTCAATAATTTTTCTTTTAATTTCAATGTTTTAATACCACCATAGTGTTATTTTATGGAATTTTTTCAAATTTTAGGGTTTTTGAAGTATTTTGAACTCAATTATAAAGATTACCTATTTTTGGTATTTTAATTATTTTATGTTAGTTTTGTATTTTGGTCATAACATTCTATAAACTAATCAAAATTGAAAATTTCATTTTTTATAGGATTATATATTTATTGGGATTCATTCCATTTAATTGGACCCAAATATTAATCCAATATTTTGAGGCCCAAATCAATCTCACAAGATAGGCCTTGGAATCTTTTCTTAGATCTAGAGAATTTTAAATATGAGACTATATATAAAAAATTATCAACCTAAATGGGCTAAAAATTCACATAGATATAGAAAATAGGTCTAGGAATTTTTTTTTAATAATTGTTTTCATGCATTATTATACCACTTTCAAGGACATAAATTAATAGGAACCTAGTGCATGGGAATACAAAGAGTCTCTAGGACATAAATAATTTATTTAATTAACTGGATGTAACTTTTGTTACATGTGAAAAAATGATCTAAATTTTTGTGGTTATACATAAGAGATATATAATAAAAAATTTTAAAAGTCTATATTTCCTAATTATTCTATTTATTATGTCTACCATTCATGAAATTTTGGAGGAATATTTTTTAGGAAAAATGAGCTACCCCATGGCTATAAATTTGTACTCACTCTCCATTTCAAGGGAGTTGGCATTATAGTTGGCCATTTCTATAGTTTTTAGGTTCTTTTATGTTGTGATAATATTATGAATTTTTAATATATATTATTATTATTCTTCCTCTCATTATTTCATTTTTATCTTTTCTGTTTCCACCATGTTCTTCTCCACTATGATCTCTAATACTGATGATCATGAGTAACTAACTTGAGGAATCTCCTAAGGGAAAAAATAAATGATAAACCCAATTATTCATGAATTAATTATTTATGTTTATTATTTTATTAGAGTTAGTATGATTGGGATATTATTAGGCAAGTCACCTTTATGTCTCCACTTTCTTCCTGAGGTTTATATTTTTTCTTCTTTATTATTTCCCCTCGATCGAGGAGGTCGATGTGTGGTGTACTTAGATATCATTGAGTGAACTGTATATTCAAAAAACTATACATAAGAGGATGTTCACACATACAATTAAGTGTTTTCATTAAGTAAATATGAAATTAATAATGAGATGATAAAGGTTCACTCTGGGTGTTCTCTTGGGAGGATCTCCTTTCCATCTAACATTATTCCATCTGCATTCATTCTATTTTTATTGCTTCTGCATGTTTAAATTCTAGTTTTATATTCAATATAAAAAACCCAAATTTCACCATTTTCATAAGTTTATTATTAGGTGAATTAGTAATAGTTAGTTCTTTAACATGAAATCTCCTCAAGAGAGATGACGTTGGTCAACTATTGTGCTACACTTAGAAAAATAAATTGTAGATTTTGAACTACCTTATAACTGGCATGTCAAGGGGATAAACCTTGTAAAAAAACTTATTCTAAACATTAATTTCAACACTGCATTTCATATAGGTGTATTCTAGGTTAAAGGATAAAATATCCAATAGTATTAACTCACATCGAAGGTTGAAAGTCTAAAAGGCTTAAAAGTTTTAAATAATATTTTAAATTTGAAAAAAAAATTAACAACACCTGATTCACCCCCCTCTCAGGTGTGTTTGCATAGATCATGTGACAATTAGAATTAGTATCAAGGTTAGGTTCCCTCTGATTGAATATACTATTCAACAATTATTTAAATTATATCACAAGGTTTATCTTTGATTGGTTCTAAAATTATTTTTACACTGGTGTTTTTACTTGAAGTGCATATTTGAAATTGAAGAGCCTCAGTTTCAGAAATCTATATCAATCCCTATTATGATATATATGAAATTATCTAAAAAGACTCCTAAAAATAGGGAAAATAAAGTGGATAATAATTCAAGTAAGTGAATAAGAAATAATGAGAATCAGACACTAGTTTAAGGTGGTCAAAGTCATACTAATAGTTCAGACTATTATGAGAATGATCTTGTAAAATTTGTTGAATACTTATACTTTGAGGTTAGGTAATATATGTATAAAATCCATGGTGAAGTTTTTACATATTTTTTTGAGTTTACCCATAATCTATATAATGATAAATCGTAGCTAGTTGATTCTTCTAAAGATATGAAAAATTCATTGGCTAAACATTTGAAAAAAGGCAACTCTCTCATCAAAGAACTAAAGGTAAAGGAGAAGTACTTACAAATTTGTAGATAAAAAATCTCAATGATTTAATATAATTTTAAATTCTAAATTTATGAGAAATAAAATGTTAGTAAAGTCATTAAAGAAAATATTCAAGCACTAAAAGGGTTATATAATGCCACTCTTGGGGTTAAGGAAACCCAACTAAAATTCAAAGATAAAAGAATCAAGGATTTTGAAAGTTTTCTATTTTCATGTAGAAAAATTCATGAGGATAAATTTAAAAATATTAAAATAGAGTGTGAATAAAAATTGTACTTAGTGGAATCTAATAAGAATATCCTCAGCTTAAGGTGTATTGAGATAGAAATCAAATTGAAAAATATAGAAGAAACCAAATCCGGAACTTACCAACAAGTTGAGAAGATGATTTTTCCACTGGTATATCTAAAAGGAGTCTCACATAAAATAAGACTCAAAATGGAATAAAAATTTTATTGATATATTTTGGATATACATACACCTATATAAAAAGGTAACTCATTATTCGGTTTATTCATTTTTCATTGAATCTGTTTTGATAAAGAGTGCATGAAAAAGTCAACAATCGTACAAATGTGGAAGGAGAAAAATGCCAATAAAATCACAACCTCATTAAGGGTTAATGTTGGAATGTTAAAAAAAACCATTCCCTTAAATGGATCCCAAAAAGTTTATGTTCCAATCTAAAAATAACAAGGTTCTCAATCTAGACAGACTATACCTAGAGAGAAAAAGAAGAGGTTTGGAGTCCACTGTTGGTGTTATCAATGATTTGTACACATGGAAATTGAATGATGGAATAATATTTAAGTATGTGTAAATAGTATAAGGAATGAATTTATAGGGATAGTAGTTGTGTAAAGGAGAACACCAGCTATACTGAAGCAGATTTCACAGAGAAAACAAGATCTATCCATCAAGAACAGTTTTGGGTATTTGGAGAAATTTTGTGATTTTTGAAACATAGATGGACATTGTTATGAGTATTTTTGGTATTTTACAAAACCAAAAGAATCATATAATTAAATTTATATAATTTCACATCAAAAAGTAAATAATTTGGAGCATAAAAACAAGTCTTCATTGGGAATGAAATCAATGAAGAAGGCTATTGAACAAGATACACCTAAGAAGTCAATAAAGAAAGTTGAAAAGGGTGTCAACACCAAAATGAGATTATTATACTATATAAATAGTGGATATATAATGTACCATTATAACATGGACATGAAAATAAATAATGTTAATGGGAGTAATTTGGAACCAATAAAGAAAATTCCATCCAATAGATATACAGTAGGATTAGAATGGTGGTTGACATCTCTGAAGTAGAGTATAAAAGGATTCCCAAAAAGGGTAACCTAAAAGATGATAAAGAGGTGTGTGGAAGGTTCAAATAGGTAGGACACATGGTTTTTATATGTATGACTATTTTTCATAGACAAATTAAAAGAAAAGATAAAGCACCACTGACTTCAAGTTCTAAAACTATTGCTATAAAGAGAGAGTCCACACTGAAAAAAATTCTAAGCATACACTAGAAGATTGTATAATTATATGGCTTGATAAAATAAAAGAGTCTAAAATAATGGATCAAGAAGATAATAATGAAATTTAACTATTTTATAAAGTGTAAAAGGTTTTTCTTTCTATGAATAAAGATGAAAACAATAAGAAATCCATGTTTCCCAAAAGGAGAAAAAATTTAGAAAATCAAGGGTGAGCTAAACATGAAGTGGTCTAGACATTTTAGACCATTAAAAAAGGTTTTTTTTGGGTTTATAAATAATTCTCAACCATATTTATCATATTTAAGTGTCAATGAAGATCCAAATTATTCACATATTGTGTTGGATATGCATTATGGAAAATGGAATTGAAGGTGAAGCATGATAAAGAGGAGAAATAATTAAAACTGTAATTTCTAGATAGCTTTTAGAATTATCCATCATAGAAAATATCATTTTGTATTCATCTCTAAATTGGTATTATAAATCAACTAGTATCACAAATTTCAAAAAAATACACTAGTAGAAAAAATCTATTTAGTGTCAGAGATTTAATGTCATTTTTTTCCAAAACCAATGTTAAAAGTGACACATAAATCTTTTAACATTGGTTTTATAAAAAAAATATTAAAAGATTTTAAAAAATATAATTCCCACTGAATTATCCTCATTTTTATGCAATATTTATAAAACCTTCATCCTCTTGACTCATGAAAACACCCAACCCTCCCTTGATCTTCTGCTTTTATTAGATTTTCAACTTCTTTTTTTCTTTATTTCTCCTCAATATTCCATCCTTATTCCTTCTTATAGGACCCTCAACATCATTAAGTCCACTAAAACACTAATACATTCAAAATGTGACTTTTCTATAAGTTTTTTTATTTTTTTTATTTTTCTAATTCATTTTTGAAAATATCTCTCTTCTATCTTACATCATTCGCCCTGTTACCACCTCCCTTGAGTGAATTCATTATAATTCAATAACTATTATCCATTTTTGAACTCCATATTTTGTAAGTTTTTATTTTTTATTTTTGGAAGATTAATTAATTATTTGTTAGTTATAAATTTAATTCATCCATTCATTTGTTTTTATACATATTATCGTTAATTATAGTTTTTTCTTGTTAAAATTTGTTTAATGTTATATTTTTTTTGTGATTATAAATTGTTTGTGATTTTAATTTGTTTTTGGTCATAAATTTTTTTATTTATAATTTTTTTTCATGTATAATTTTTGTTATTATTATAATTTTTTTGTGGTTGAAATTTTTTTTCTTATTTTTTTCATTTATAAATTGTTTTTTTTCATTATAATTAATTTTAATTAATTTTTTTTCTGGTTGTAAATCATTTTTCATTTTTAAATTGTTTTTAAGATATAGATTATTTGTTAAGACTTTATGAATCTTTATATATTTATATGCTCATGTGTTTTAATTTTATTTGTTTATGTATATGTTTAAATGTTTATATGAATTAATATTTTTATCTATTATATTTTGACTTTTTAGGTAATTAATGGATCATAATCAAATAAATTCATGAATAAATAATGATGAATATGGGAAAGGGATTGAAAATTTCTTGGAATTCACTAAAAAAATATTGAAAATAAATATTTTATTTTATGTCTATGTGTGAAGTGATTAAATATGAGTAAATTAGGGTACAATAAAATCAAATACCATACAATTTGTTATGGTTTTATTCATAATTATACATTCTAGATTTGGAATGGTGAAATAATAAATAAGTTGAGATCTAATTATGATGAATATGTTCACCATGATATAAAGGATCATATTAAAGAATTAATTCATGATGTAGGTATTGAAACCATTGAAAAAACAAGTGTTGGATGATTGTATGAAGATATTGAGAAACCACTATTCTCAGGTTTCACTAAATTTACAGTGTTATCAACAATGATGAGATTAGTTAACTTTAAATAAAGACATGGTTGGAGTGATAAAAGTATCATTGAATTGCTTGAACTTTTAAAAGGGGTACTTTTAAAAGGAAACAAGCTTCCAGATTCCAATTATGAGGGAAAAAAATATTTTGTCCAATAGGATAAGGGTATAAAAAGATACATTCCCACCTTAATAACTGTGTGTTGTATAGGAATAAATATGAAAGTTTATCAGAATGTCCTAAATGTGGGATATCATGATATAAAATAGATGATAAATCTAACCATGATTTATTCTCAAGAACATGAAACAAACCTCCTACTAAAGTAATCTGATATCTTCTAATAATTCCTCATTTTAAGAATCTCTTTGCAAACTCAAATGATTAAAAGAGGATAAGATGACATAAAAATGAGAAAATATCTAATAGAAACCTACATCACCTTACTGATTTACCACGATGGAAAATATTTGATCACATATTTTTTAATTTTGTAAATGAAGTTATAAATCTTAGAATGGGTCTATGTATAGATGGAATGAATCCATATCATAGCCTCAGTAGCCAATATAGTTCTAATCCTATTATATTGGTTATCAATAAATTATCCCCATATATATGTATGAAGAGGAAATATGTGATTATGAGCTTGATGATTTCTGGACCAAAACATCCTAGAAATTATATTAATGTTTATCTATCACCATTGATTTATGATTTGAAATTACTATGAGATACATGTGCTAAAAATTTTTATGTATATAAGAAAGATAATTTTATTTTGCATTCTATTATAATGTTAACTATAAATAACTTTCCTATATATGAAAACTTATCTAGATACAGTGTTAAAGGACATAATACTTATTCAATTTATGAAGACGGGACTTCATATAATCAATTATAGAATGTAATAGAAACAATGTACATGGGATATATGAGATTTTTTTGAATGTATCATCCTTATCAAAGATTAAAAAGGAATTTAACAGTTTATAGGAGCATGATCTCTCCCCACAAACATTATCATCTAAATAATATTATGACAAGGTGAAAAACATCAATGTCACATTTATAAAGAAAGGAAGTTTTGTTCGTTAAAAAAATACATGGAAGAAATGATCCATTTTATCCAAGAAACCTTATTGAATATATTTATATGTAAAACACAACATTGACATTATGCCTGTCAAGAAAAAAATTTATGAAAGTATAATTGGAACATTGTTAAATATAAAAGGAAAGTAAAAAATATGGATTTCATGCAAGATTGTATTTAATAAACATGAGAATACGTATGGAGTTAACTCCCAAAAAGAAAATAAACAAATTAGATTTTCCTCTATATTCTCACACATTAAGAAAAAGTGAGAAGATAAATTTATATCAATTTCTACATGGTATTAAAGTACCCAATGAGTTTTCTTTAAATGTGAAAAATTTGGTTCCATTGAAGGATTTAATGTTAATAGGTATGAAATATCATGGATGTCATGTATTGATGCAATAATTTCTATCACTTTCATTGCATGAAATATTACTGATACCTATTATAAAGTATATCACTAGGTTGTGTTACTTTTTAAAATAAATTTGTAAAAGAGTCATAGATCCATATTTGTTAGATGTGTTGGAGAATGAATCCATCATCATACTTTGTTAACTAGAAATGTATTTCCACCATTTTTTTGATATAATGGTTCATATATTGATTCATTTGGTGAAATATAAGAATATGTGGTCTTGTTTATTTATATTTGATGTATAATTTTAAAAGATATATGAAAATTTTGAAGGAATATGTTAAGAATACACATCAACCAAAGACCTCTACTGTTCAAAAATATATATCAAAATATGAAATTGAGTTATTTACTAATTATTTATTTAAAGTATAGATATCTTCCTCCCTATATCTTGATATTTGACAGTTGATAGTGAAGGTAAAATGATCTATGACTTAATGTTAAAGTTAAGTCCATTTGATGAAGTGATGCATGCACATTTATACATTTTGAAAAAAACAGATGAGGTTGAACCTATATATAATCACATATTGCTGGATTAAAGGTATGATATCCAATAAGAAATGAAAATTTGTTGATTAATGAACATAAAAACACATTTCTTTCATGTTTTAAGGGTAAAATAAATACTAATTTATTTTTATCATAAAGATTGACAATATTCCATGTGACTGCGAAGAATGGATAAACAATCACTTAATTGACTGAAAGTTCCTTATGATATTGAACTCAATTGAAATCTTGAAAAGGAGATAAAAGACCATGCCCAATGGGTTTATTTATTGATTTTTGAACCCTACATTACTGATCCCCATGTTTAAGTGGGAAATTAGGTTCAGAAATCCAATATTTGGAAGATGAACCCCATGTTTAAGTGGAACATTAGGTTCGGGTACCAGGAATTTGGAAGTTGATCCCCACATTTGGAATATGAACCCCATGTTTGGAAGATAAACCTCATGCTACATAATCTTAACTTTATTGCCTCTGTGTACCTGAATCTACATGAGAGATGAACATGGAATTGAAGCTGAAGAAGTATTGAGATCAGAAAACCTCAAACTTGGAATAATGAAAAATAGAGGTTATGCCCTATGAACTATCTTCCTGAAGAAGACAGACCCCCATACCCACCAATGGGGATTTGAATAAAAATTGAATTTTATCTCCCCACCCTTTTGTTCTGATCGAAGAAACCAAATCGTTGGCATCGATTGGAGGAGGCGAACTGCCTATTAAAGCATGCAATTAAAACTAATTGATCATTATGAATGATTTTCAATGTGCACAAAGTGTTCCATTTTATATTCCAATGATATTTTGGTTGATAAGTGAAGAAATTGAGTTGTAGGCACTTCTAATGATGACATTCAAAGAACAAAGGAACATAGGATGATGAAATCAAATATTAAAGTGATAACATCCAACCTCATTCTAGACAACACGTAGGCATGTTCAAGCCTAGGTTCCAAGGCCAACATATTGGTATATATAGGCCCAAATGCATCCAATTTAAATCTCAATACTATTTTGTGAAACCTAGAGGATGATTTTATTCCTAGTAAATCCATGAAGCAGTAAAGAATTTCTCTTCGATCTGTCATGAATGAGTATGAAGCTCGATCATGGGAGGGGAATGCTTTATTGAAAAATATCCGAGCACTTATTTGAAGAAATCCTATCCATCAAGCTATGTACATGGAGAAAATATGAATAAAAGACACTTGTCTCAGAATTTGAGGAATATTTCATACCTATGGGGTTTTTTGGATGAATCTTGTGAAAATAACATGAAAAAAGATAGAAGATTGAATAATTAGGAGTGTTCCTCTATAAAAGATGAATTGTTCACTGGAAAAAGAGAGAGAACTTCCATGATCTATGAACCAAGGGTGTATCTACTACATATTCTCATTTTATTTCATTTTCTTTTTGTAACGACCTGAATCCAGAGCCGCTCAACTGGTGCCCCGTACTCGGTTCGCCACATGACCTCAAGCGCGTTTCCCCAAATGCTAGAGGTTGCCGACTAGAAGCGAGGGACTTGGTGAGACATTGGGGAAACTATGCCCTCATTTGGTAAGGTATACAAAGAAAAAGAAATAACAGTCAATAGAAGAAGCAGTAAACAACATACAATGAATGAAACTAAACAGCAGAATAAATGTATAATATAATAATGATGAAAATGATGCAGTAGGTACAAGTATCTAAGGAAAGTAGAAAACACAACAACGTGCTGAAATACAACTGAGAACAATTACTAAAAGTAAACAGAAACTCCAGCAGCATCACAAGCCTAGGCTCGGTCCTATGCTCTCCAGCTCCAACCAGAAATCATGTACCTGAAGTAGAAGGTCCACAATCCCTATCCACACCTACAACCATATAACCTGTTTGGGCCGAAAAGCAGGACCCAAATAGGGTGTGAGACTAATCCCAGAGACCCAGGTTCAAAAACTGAGTGGAGGTTAATTTCTGGGTTACTGTAGCAGTACTGTATCAGTTACTGTTCGGTATTGTATCACCCATAACTATTCACCCAATTTGGGCCTTCGGGCCACCAATTTGGGCCTACGGGTCTCCAGGGCCATCGGGTCACCAAAGGCCTTTGGGCCATAGGGCCTTCGGGCCACAGGGCCTTCGAGCCACGTAGACCATGGAGTAGCCTAGTTCACATAGAACAAGCCCTAGAAGAGGATCAGAGCAACAAGAGTGAAACCACCAGATGGTGAGCTAATCGAATTGGAAGAATGAGAGGGTATGGCAGCCGCCATCGAGACCAGGCACCGTGAAAATTTGTACGGGGCAATGCTAGCCGATCAGCAATGCAAGGTGGGGAGCTAGGTGATCAATGACACAGAAAGCTGGGGAGGGGCAGTTCAAGTGGTTTGGGCCTACAGGTCATGTATTGGGCATGGTATGCCTCTGGGCCTTCAGGTCATGTATTGCGGGTGTGTCGGGCCTTGTGTCTTGGGCCTACGGGTCATGTATGGGTTTCCCTTAAACCCTTAAAAGGGGGATTATCCATAATAAAAAAATAATGCCTTCAGGCTATTCAAGAAGTAGGCAATCACCACAAGATCTGTGCCCTACTGTCAGTGAGCAATTTAGCAAAAGTAAATGAAATAAATGCAACAAATAAACAGGAGTTCACTAAGTAAAAAATACTAAAAATATCCATACACATTTAATTATAAATTTAATTCAGTCATTTAATTATCACCCAAGGAATCTAGAAACAACTCTATATTCCCAAGGCATAACAAGTATCACAATAGGTATCTCAACAGACTACCTAAACTACAAGCAGTAAAAAACACAAGCTTGTTATTTGGTTTGGTGGAATCATCACAAAAAACCAAAAAATATTCACACTAACCCTCTAGGTGGCTCATACTTGCAGACCCCTATAGTTAAGTAATCATACAAGGCACAAACACTCTGGGAATCACTCACCATCAATTCCCCTGCGGTATTGCAAAGAAAGCTATATAATCTCTGAGGAAGAACTTACATCTAATTCCCCCTATAGTCTTAATACGTAACTAAGGACACTTTGAGGAAGCACAAATTCCAATTCCCATAGGTCCTACGAATGATACTAATTTATAACAGAATCTCTAGAGAAGCCCTTAATCGTCAAATCCCTCTTTAGTCTTCCGCACCAGGTAATACGTCCCTGAGCAGTCTAGTTGTGCGTAATCGACTGTTAGAAGCCCTAAGTAAGTTCAAAAACTACTTGGATAATATCTACAATGCATCAAAGCATATAAACAGCAGGCAATACATGCAATCAAATATCTCAAGGAAGGCAATCAATGCAATAGGGTATGCCTCACAGGCAACCTAATCCAAACAATGATAAACAGCCAAAACAAGGGGAAACACCCATGAGGTGATCCTCGACATGCTAACAAGAAATAATTATTCATATAATAGTATCAAGCACACAAGAAATATAATACAGATAATAAAGCAGGATCAAAACCCTAAATCGGGATACCCGATACATGGGTATCCAGCACTTTTGCACAAAAACTCAAGGACATTCAACTTAGGGAAACAAACCACCTACCTCAATCCTAGAAGATCAATATACTTTAACCTCAGCCTGTGAATCAGCCTATAACGAAGAAGATCTATAAAAATGTCTAAAACATTCAACCTCAGATAACTCTCACAAGAGAAGGAATAAGGAAACATGGCCAAAGAAGAAGCAAGAACTCACCGCTGCGATTCTATTGCAACCGACGACATTCGATTTGGATAAATGGTGAAGGATTGGTGGATCGGAGAAGATTCGGCCTCATTGGACACTCTGGACATAATTAGGTAGAGAAGAAGATGAAAATAAGTTTAAGACGCAACCCCGGTCTGATTAATGAAATAAAAAGAAAAGTACACGGCGTGTACTTCATGAGTACACAACGTGTACTCACCATTTCCGTACACCACATTAATTGGCCTCCACATCACCGCTACACACCGTGTGTGTGGCCCAGACACGACCAACACACGGCCTCACACGGGAGAAAAGTACATAGCATGTACTCATAAAGTACACAACGTGTACTTAGAAAATTTCCATATTTTCTTCTTTTTCTCAAAAACGACCAGAAACAAAAAAACATACCTGAAATGAAGATCCAGGTTCTTAAAAACTTCCCCCCTTAAAGAAATTCATCCCCAAATTTTCCTAACTTGGTGGCGAAGAAGAAACCTCAAACAACTCTGGCCACTATGATCGCATATCAGCCTCCCTCTGCCAAGTCTCATCCTGTACACTGCCGTGCTGCCATAGCACCTGTAACAGAGGAAAAGACTGACCATGGAGTACCTTTTCACTATGATCAACAATCCTGATAGGATGATCCTTGAAAGATGCATCCTTATCTAGCTCAACCTCCTCGGGTTAAAAAACATGAGACGAGTCTGAGAAATAGCATCGAAGTTGAGAAACATGAAAGACGTCATGCATATCCTGGTACCTCTGAGGTAACTATAACCTATAAGCAACCAGCCCGACTCTCTCTAGGACCTCAAACGGCTCGACGTATCTTGGTGAAAGCTTACTCTGTCTCCTAATCCTCTTGTGTCACAACCTTGGGGTAACATGTAGAAAAACCTGATCTCCGACCTTGAAATCCAAAGGTCGTCTCCGCTGATCAGCATGAGATTTCTGCCAAGACTGTGCAGTATCCACCCTCTTCTAAATCAACTCCACCTATTCTGTGGTCTCCTGAACAAGACGAGGTCCCAACATAGCTACCTCTCCTGCCTCCAGCCAACACAAGGGTGATCAGCATGGTCTACCGTACAAATCCTTGTAAGGTGCCATTTGAATAGTTGCTTGAAAACTATTATTGTAGGAAAACTCCACTAGAGGTATATGTTTCTCCCAAGAACCTCCAAAATCAAGGATGCATTCTTGTAGCATGTCCTATAGTACCTGAATCGTGTGCTCTGACTGACCATCTGTCTGGGGATGGTAAGCTGTACTCAGAAGTACCTGTGTACCCAAATCCCTCTGTAGCCCTTGCCAGAAATGTGACGTAAAGCAGGCGTCCCTATCTGAAATGATAGTACTCGTAACCCCATGCAAGTGTACAATCTCACGGATGCACAACCATCCAAGATCATCTACACCAAAGGTCTCCTTGATTGGTAAGAAGTGAGCAACCTTCATGATCCTATCAATGAAAACCCCTACCGCATCATTCCCTCGAGGTGATCTCAGTAACCCTGTCTGTTGTGCACCTCCAAATGCATTTCAGAGAACAGAGCCATAAGCTGCCACTCACTGCTAGCCTCCTGAAATGCCTGTATCTATGTCCTTCTGCTCAGTGCATCTGCCACAACATTGCCTTTCCCAGGCATATAAGCAAGCTCAAAATCGAAAGACTGTAGGTACTCAACCCACATCCGCTGTCTCAAATTCAAGTCACGCTACGTGAAGATATATTTGAGGATCTTGTGGTCAATATATACCAAAAAATGATCTCCTAGAAGATAATGTCTCCAACAACGCAAAGCATGAACAACTACAGCCAACTACAAGTCGTGCGTAGGATAGTTCCTCTCATGTGGCCTCAACTGCCAATATCCGTACGCAACAACATGATCCTCCTACATAAGCACTGCTCCAAGACTGATGCTAGATGCATCACAAAAAATTGTATAACTCTTTCCTGGATCCGGAAAAACTAGAATCAGTGCTGAAGTCAATCTCCCCTTCAGATCCTGAAAGGATGAATCACAAGATTATGACCAAACATACTTCACCCCCTTCTTAGTCAAGCCCATCAACAGAGCTGCTAAGTGTGAGAAGTTCTGTATAAACTGCCTTTAGTAACCAGCCATCCCTAAGAAACTCCATACCTTGAAGACGTTCTTCGGCTGCTCCCAGGTAACTACTTATCTCACCTTCTCTGGGTCTACTGATACTCCTTTCTCTGAGATGACATGACCCAAGAAGTGAATCTCATCCATCCAAAAGTGGCACTATGAGAGCTTAGCATATAAATGATGCTCCCTCAGTGTACTCAGAATGATCTCAAGATGGGTAGTATGGTCGTGTCGAGTGTGAGAGTACACCAAGATTTCGTCCATGAAAACCACCACGAAGGAATCCAAGTAAGGATGGAAAACTCTGTTCATCAGTGCCATGAAAACTGTTGGCGCATTCATGAGACCGAACGACATAACCAAATACTCATACAGACCATACCTGCTATGGAAGGCTTCAAGAGGTATATCAGATGGTCTGACATGCAACTGATGGTAGCCGGATCTCAAGTCGATCTTTGAGAACACTCTGGCTCCTTGAAGCTGATCAAAGAGATCATCTATCCATGGAAATAGATATCGGTTCTTGACCATCAACTGGTTCAGCTTCTGATAATCCACATAAAGCCTAAGGGTGCCATATGCCTTCTTTGCAAATAGGATAGGTGAACCCCAAGGAGAAGTATTGGGTCAGATGGAACCCCTTACCTGCAACTCCTCCAACTGCTTCTTGAGCTCCTGCAACTCAGGTGCAGACATCCTATAAGGAGGAATGGACACCGGTGCTGCTCCTGGCATAAGATCAATAGAAAAGTATACCTCTCGCTCTGGAGGCAAACCTGAAAAGTCTTCTGGAAGGACATATGGAAAGCGATCAACCACTGGAGGAAAATATATCTGATAATTCCCATGGTCCTCTAGATATAAGATATCGATCTGGCCCGTAACACCGCCCAACCCATGATGCTCTGGTCCCGCTCTAATCTCCTGGACATCCCATTCACCCTTGTGAAGAAAAGATCCGCCCTCCTATGATGTAAAACTCACCCTATGACGATAGCAATCGACAAAGGGCTGGAAGGGAACTAACCAGTCCATCCTAAGAATGACATCATAGCTTGACATATACAAAACATAGAGACTCCATGAAAAATGACACCCACCAATCTCAAGGGGGCAGTCTAAGCACTGACGCACGCTAGCAGTTCTAGTTCCCAAGGGAGTGTTTAGTGTCATCATATCCTCAAAAGTATAAATAGTAAGTCTAAGGATTTCCACAATATGCATATAAATAAATATATGAGAAGCTCCTGTATCGAAAAGTGCAGAGGATAAAACTAAGGCTACTAAAATTGTACCTCTAACTGTGGAAGGTCCAAGATCTTGCTCCTGATAAATATGCTCTACCGCAAAGGTATGGCCTGCACCGCGGTCCTGTGTTGCAGCCTGAGATCCCTGAACTGACCCTCCCTGAACCTGACCACTGCGTCCATGGCCTCTACCCTAGCCTGAATGACCTGAAGAACTCCAGCCCCTAGTCTGCTACGGAATTGGTAATCCTTCTCTTGTACGCGGAGTCGAAACTGATCCTCCTTCACTAGCCGCTGGCAGAAGAACCTTTCAGAAGCGCTGCAGATGACCCATCTTACTGCAATATTGGCACTCCACTGGGTCCCTCGGGTACTGGGGATTCTTATTCCCACTTCTTCTACACTAATAACACACCACTTGGTTTCTAGAGGGAAGACCCCGTTTGCCAGAAGGAATGCCTTGCTTCCTCGAGTCACCTCGTGTAGACTCTCGGTGGTGCTTCTTGCCATCTGCCTGAAAAGAATCAGCCCTAGAAGCTGAACCACCCTAGTCTACAGCTCTAGTCTCCCTCAGGTTTCTCTCTATGATAAGCTCCTGGTTGACTATCAGATTAATATAAGTCAACTAGAAGAAATTCACTTGTGATCTGATGTCCGTTCTGAGGCCTTCCTCAAACTTCCTTTCTAAAAACAGATGGTCATTCCCCAGAACGGGAGTGAAACGTCGTAACTCTATAAAGAAAGAGGAATAATCCATAACTATGAGAGTACCCTGCTACAGGTTCATGAACTCTCTGGCTCTGTCATCCCTCAGCATCGCTGGGTAGAAGTAGTTGTAGAACGTACGCTAAAACTCATCCCAAGTCACAGCCTGTTGGCGCCCTATATACAAAACCACATACCACCATATATTGGAGGAATCTCGCATCATATAAGTCACAATATTCACTCCCCTCTCCGGAGGTGTCTCCAGATGCTCGAAGATGGACAACATGGCTTATATCCATGACTCCGCAGCCTGTGGTCCTCCATCCCCTATAAACATGGGAGGGTGCTGCTGCTAAAAAACCCACGTCAGCTCTGCCATAGACGGGGCATGATGCTGAGATCACTGGAAGGTCTGCATGAATATCATGAAACCCTCTCTAAACTGAGTGTCGGCACCAATGTCTGGAATCACTGCAGGTTCCATGTTCGGAACGATAGGCAGAACTACCGGTAGTCCCTGATCTGCCGTATCAGGCATATGGTCACTACCTGGTTCCTGACATGAAACAAGAGGACATCTTGGTGCCATAACTCTAAAAGGTCAAAATCACACTTTCATTAACGATGAACACAAATGAAACTTAAGAGAGAAAAACGATACAGGAGGGAAAAACTTTAAAAAATGTGGGAAAACATGACTACACGGCGTGTTTCTTAAAAGTTTAACCTGGGTGTATACCTTGTCCATACATGGCTGTGTAAACCACCCGGATACACAACATGTTCTTAAACTACACGGCTTGTACTAACCCTTTTTCTCCCTGCCCGGTCACTCTTACACGGCTAGGAACATGGACTATCCCAGCGGGAAACTACACGGCGTGTTTTTCCTCTTACACGATGTGTCCTTAAGATCTCTCCCCTGTCCGTGTCATTAGTCACATGGACTGGTACACGGTCCACCACTACACGACATTTCAAAGGAGACACGGTGTGTACTTGACATGCCTTACCTGGCCCGTGTTGTTAGTGACACGGCCTGACACATGGTCGACACTACACGGCGTGTTATATACGGACACGGCGTGTACACGAAAGGATAACACCAACCCGTGCTGTTGGATACACAACCGGCTACATGGTCAACTATACACGACGTGTTCCCAAGGGACATGGCGTACACTTGAAGGAAAACCCCGGCCCGTGTTGTTCGTTACACAACCGAATACCTATTCCAGACTACACGGCGTGCTAAGCTGGTACACGGCGTGTTCCTACAGGAAAATTTACAACCCCATGTCTCTGCCCAACATAGTCAGGGACATGGCTAAAAACTACACGGTGTGTATGCATAAAGTACACACCGTGTATTCTGGGTTTTTCTAGACAGTAACCTCAAAACTGCACCGGAGCCCAGAAAACACAAAAAACAAGTGTTAAGGTGCCAAATTCCGATCCTCGAGGGCCCATAACACCTCTAAGACCAAAGTTTGGCGTCCATGTTAAAGTAGCTCTAAACAAACGATACCCTATCAACATAACAGGTATTATATCACAAAAACTATCACAACAACATGCATCTTCTATCACAAATTCTATCACAACAACATGCAAATTCTAATGAAATCTAGATGGCATGAAAAAATGTATGACATGTTATTTTCTAACAAGTGCCTATATGATGCATGAGATGGCATACCCTCATCTCATTGGGTTGCAACAAAATATAACCACAATCACACATACAGTAATAGAACAAAACAAGTGCACCACCCAACGGTGAAATCAATTAAACTGTAACATTTGAAAAAACTCGAAAATTGCAATATTCGAGGTAATCTGGATTTTCCCCTGTACATGGGTTCTAGAATGCCCGAGCATAGCTATTTACCATTTACCTATTTCGTCCTATCCCTGTCTAATGTTGCTAAATAGTAAGTCAATAGAAAAGGAAGAAACTCCTTTGATACCACTTTGTAATGACACGAATCCGGAGCCACTCAAATGGTGCCCCGTACCCGGTTCGCTACATGAACTCAAGCGCATTTCCCCAAACGCCAGAGGCTGCCGACTAGAAGCGAGGGCCTTGGTGAGACATTGGGGAAACTATGCCCTCATTTGGTAAGGTATACAAAGAAAAGGAAATAACAGTCAATAGCGGAAGTAGAAAACAACATACAATGACTAAAACTAAACAATGGAAGCAATGTATAATATAATAATGATGAAAATGATGTCGTAGGTACAAGTATCTAAGGAAAGCAGCAAACACAAAAATGTTCTGAAATAAAACTGAGAAAAAGTACTAAAAGTAAATAGTAACTCCAACAGCATTGCAAGCCTAGGCTCGGTCCTATGCTCTCCAGCTCCAACCAGCAATCATGTACCTGAAGTAGAAGAGCCACAATACCTATCCACACCTGCAACCATATAACCTATTTAGGTCTAAAAGTAGGACCCAAATAGGGTGTGAGACTAATCCCAGTAGGTAATCACCACAAGATCTGTGCCCTACTATCAGTGAGAAATTTAGTACAAGTAAATGAAATAAATGCAGCAGAGAAACATGAGCACACTAAGTAAACAATACTAAAAATATCCATACACATTTAATTAGTAATTTAATTTAGTCATTTAATTATCACCCAAGGAATCTAGAAACAACTCTATATTCCCAAAGCATAACATGTAACACAACAGGTATCTCAGTAGACTGCCTAAACTACAAGCAGTACAAAACACAAGCTTGTTCTTTGGCTTGGTGGACTCGTCACAACCAACCAAACAATATTCAAAATGACCCTATGGGTGGTTTATACTGGCAGACCCCTATAGTCAAGTAATCATACAAGGCACATACACTCTGGGAAGCAATCACCGTCAATTCCCCCTACGGTCTTGAAACGAAAGCTATAGACTCTCTGAGGAAGCACTTACATATAATTCCCCCTGTAGTCTTGATACATAACTAAGGACACTTTGAGGAAGCACAAAGTCCAATTCCCATAGGTCCTGCGAACGATAATAATTTATAACAGACTCTCTAGGGAATCCCTTAATCATAAAATCCCTCTTTAGTCTTCCGCACCAGGTTCACATAGCCCTTAGCAGTCTAGTCGTGCGTAATCGACTGTCAGTAGCCCTAAGTAAGTTCAAAAACTACTTGTCTAATAGATACAATGCATCAAAGCATATAAACAACAAGCAATACATGCAATCAAATATCTCAAGGTAGGAAATCAATGTAACAAGGTATGCCTCACAGGCAACCTAAGCCAAACGGCGGTAAACAACCAAAACAAGAGGAAACACCCATGAGGTGATCCTCGACATGCTAACAAGCAATTATTATTCATCTAATAGTCTCAAGCACATAAGAATTATAAGACATATAATAAAGCAGGATCAAAACCCTAACCCGAAATACCCGATAAATGGGTATCCGAAACTTTTGCACAAAAACTCAATGACATTCAACATAGGGAAACAAGCCACCTACCTCGATTCTAGAAGATCGATATACTTGAACCTCGACCTATGAATCATCCTAGAACAGAGAAGATCTGCAAAAATGTCTAAAATTTTTAACCTCAGATAACTCTCACAGGAGAAGGAATCAAGAAACGTGGCCAAAGTAGAACTAAGAACTCACCGCTGTGATTCTATTGCAACCGACAGCGTTCGATTCGGATAACCAGTGACAGATCGGTGGCTCGGAGAAGATTCGGCCTCCTCAGACGCTTTGGATGTAATTAGGTAGAGAAGAAGATGAAAATAGTTTTAAGACGTGACCCTGATCTGATTAATGAAATAAAAATAAAAGTACACGACGTGTACTTCATGAGTACACGATGTGTACTCACCCTTTCCGTACATCGCATTTAGCGGCCTCCACATCACCGCTACACACCGTGTGTGTGGCCCGGACACAGCCAGCACACGACCTCACGCGGGAGAAAAGTACACGGAGTGTACTCATAAAGTACATGACATGTACTTAGAAAATTTCTATATTTTCTTCTTTTTCTCAAAAACGACCAGAAACGGAAAAACATACCTGAAATGAAAATCCGGGTTCTTACACTTTCTGTAAATATTAAATGATAGAAAATTAATCCATTAGTGATTGAGCCAAGGATATCCCCATTACCCATGTAAATGAATTCTATCACGACCCCCTCCCCAAAAAGTGTACCCCTCCTGAGCCAGTAATGGGAGAAGAGAGATAGTGACTACCGAGTCCTGCCTCCAGTAGGCCATGGGTCGGTGACTAGCACCGAGAGTATAATAAACATGCAGATGAGAGGCATTGCCCTCTAATAGAAACACATGCAGAAGATAGAGATAAGATATACACCAACTAACTCCTACTCAGACCACAATATAAAATAAACCCAAGCACACAAATATAATTTCATGCAATAACTACTATAACTAAAAGGAAAAACTGCAAGTACCAAAATAAAGGTAAAGACGGAAGTGACCACGAAGCCCAAACAACTCCTACAACCCAAAAGCTAGTAGTAACTATCCTAATATCCAACCTTCAACAACTGAACTGAAAAAAATAGTTTATATATATGTAGGGTGAGTATAACAATATACTCAGTAGGATCCTCCCTGAAGCCTCTCATGCAAAATTAAAGAAAGCATGATAAATCACATTGAACAACAAGTGAAACTAACTCATCACCTAAATAGGTATACTAATTTCCTAGCCTCACCATGGCTACTCTCACCAAGTATTGCATACAAGATAATATTATATAATAAATAATATCAAGGGTACCCCACTACCACTTCCCCATTGGTTTGCCGCTTTTCTCCAACATCGCACACCCTGAGCATCTCTCTCCAAAAGGTCAGCCCACAGACACCTGGGCAAAGCACCACAATATGCACCACATGCAGCACAACACTACGTCCACATAACCAAAAGTAACTATATAGTTTCTAGGAGCCACCGCAACTTGTATAATGTAGATCAAATGTAATGTATTATAACTCTAGCCATCACATCACATACACCGAGTAAGGATCCTCAATCCATAATAGCCTATACGCATTATACCTATAGTAGTCCTTAGGAAACTATATTCAGAATACATGTGTGTAAAATAAACACAATCCATTATAACCCTCTACACACATATATTGGGAAAACTAACTAGTGTGCATACCAGCAAAAGTAAATACCAAGAGAAGAGAGTGAGGCCAAAGGGGGTAGTCAGTCTTCCATCCTCACACCAGGATGTTGGGGAAAGCACTCCCCAGGGATCAGAATCCCTGGGGTGTCAGTTTACCTAACTGATAGTGTGGAGTATCATATAGAAACACAAAAAGTACATGATATAATATAGCTCACAACCACACTATGGGCATAACCTAGTCTTAGACTCAACTGCAGCTAACATCTCTTGGACTCTCAGCTGCCACTACTAAGACTAGATATCCTATAAGCACACAAACATTTAAAGATCTACATAAGTTACTTTATACATTTTTATCAGTTTCAATTTATGTTAATTAAATCTTTAACCATTAATTAACCATTAACAAAACCCACATTACATTTCATTAGTATCTCAACAAAGATCTACGCCCTTTAGGAATAACCAAACTGAGTCCACGATTTCTCATAATTACAATCTCAGCATTTCATTCCAACAAGCTCCAACCCCATGGGTTAAACATCATTAATTGTTTTATTTAACAACATTACCATTTCCATATTTCTAGGTAATCCAAGAAAAAATTCTATGCTACCAAACACAGGGGTCTCAATACGATGAATAGATGAACTACCCATCAAGACTTTGACACATATAGTAGGTGTGTAGACCAATCCAACCATGAGAAGCTAAACACAGAAATCACATGACATACCCCACGCATCTTCACCTCTCTTGGAAGGAGAGTAAGAAAAACCACCGACCTCAAGTAGTGGGGAAATTAAATAAGATAAATAAATAATAGATTCAATAAGCATCCAACTTTCATATCAACAGGCAATCCCAACTTCAACCCATTCCATTATCTATGATGTCTTCCCTGACACCACATGCATAAAATAATGCATCTCGCCACTCCAGGCATCAATTGCTACCACAAAAACTGGTCCTCCCTACCCCAAATACCACAACATCCCTCTAGGCTCAGCCATCCTGGGATCACATCACATCCGGGCCTCCCTGCCGCACATACCACAAGTCTCATATCCAGAGCACATCACAAGTAGTAGGAAAAAAAATAGAAATGAGATCTTGGTCCCAAATCAAGGCATTCATCCTTCACACACAATTAGATTACATAGATCCAAAGAATGAGGCACTTGGACTTTATAAGTAAGTGGGAAACTCAAGACCTATAAAGGCTTTATCTTTATCACACAACTAGTTCTTATTCTATCTTGAATTAACCAATTCATTATTCATATGTTCCAACTATGAGAAACCTAAACAACAAGCTATCAAAAGCTATCACAAATAATTTATCATGCCTTTTAATTTATCAAAAAGCATCAACATGCTTTAGATTCATTAATGAATTCCATTAAACATGCATATCTATATCAATTTGATTAACATCGAATTATAACAACAACCATATTTATTAAACACGCCTCTTTAACCCATTAGCCAATTAATTATCAATTAATTATGTATTTACGTTCTTTACAAATTTCCATCAATAATGACATGATAAACCAAGAAAGGCATAGATATAACACTATATAGAAAATCAATAGGCAAACCGTTATCACAGTATAAAGAAACAATATCGCTATGTAATCGATACCAGTTCTTTAATCCGATTTAAGTATTTAATTAGGCCAATTCCATTGTGATACAAGGGATAGATCATGATAGATCTATGATTTCATGTAAATAAATAGAGAATCCATGAATCTCATACCTTAAAAGGTCACTAACATTCTTCACATGAGAATATATCAAAGCAACAGATCATGATCACCTCTCCTGCAACAACTGCATCCACTCGAGGATGCTGCGGTACAACCGCACCAACCAATAACCAAAAAACTACATTAGAAACATGGAAATCACACATCATCACATGTAAAAGATAAATGATAGGAAACAGATTGAAGAAAATTGAAGAATAGAGGTAGATCGTACCTTATATCGAAGATAGATCGAAGTAGGAAAGTGGAGAATCGATCTGGGATGAAGGAATCCCCAAACATTGAAGAGGGGGGTGGCCGAGTCATCTGGATTCAATATAGTGTGTTGAAGTTGTAGGGTTTGTGAAAAACCAAGTGGCTAAAATGTTTTAAAAATATATAGAAACAGGGCATTACAAGACCTGTAATCCCCTTTCATGTCGTGTAATGCCTTAGGGTCAGTTTCCACTGAAAAACACACCGTCTCAACGCTTTATTTTATTTTTCAGACCCCAAATTATTTCACTCCATGAATCACTCTTTCACACTATGTGAAAGTATACACATCGTAAAGATTTATAGGAAGAACCCATGAAATAGGATTTCATGTCTTATAATTCAGTTAATCCCCCCTTTCCAGCTTTTACTTAACCAAACTTCTCCAAACTTCTTATGAGCCTCCTATGAGCACTTCAATCTTTGAAAAAACACAAAGGGTAGATCCATGTGGACATGAACCCTTACACTAGATACCTATAAAAACATTATCATCCTCGAGAATCCAAAACCAACCTAGAGAGGAAACAGAAAGGGGTCATTTGAATAACCACCCCACGAGATACCTCTCAAATCTTTTACCACCATAGGAGATCACCACCTCACTAGGGGAACAAGATCAAAATCACAAAACAACCACAACCAGCTCCTAAACACTCTACCGGGGGATATACTTATCAAAAGAGAGTAAGCCACCACAAGAAACAAGAGAAAGTCATCTCATAAACAGAAAGGGTCTACAACCACCAATCAAACAACAATACAATAGAAGATCTAAACATCAAAAATCTCAGGATATTGAGAGTGTATCTACGAATCACATTCTTAGTTACTCTCCTCCATGAAACTGTGCCTCTATAAGACACGAACCAATGGGATAACACGCCCACATAACACCTTCTTCTGGTGGTATTGGATCTATACAGGCTAATCCTCAAAGGTTTCATCATCATAAACATTGATCTCGCCCCAATTTATGATGTGATAGTTGTCATGAAGATAATTATGGAGCTAAAAAACATAAAAAAAACCATGTATCCAGATCATCTGTGGGAGAAGTGCTACCAGATACACCACGACTCCAACCTGAGCCAACACCTCAAAAGGTGCTTGACACTAATTAGTCCACAAGAACGTCCGATCCTTTCTTTTCAATGATGTTATAGGAGTCACAGCCTAAGAGAAATCAGATAATAACCTACTATAATAGCTTGTAAGGCCAAAGAAACTTCTCACCTCTTCCACTGTCTTGGGGGCTACCCAAAACACAACTACTTCTATCTTTGATGGATCCATATCTACTCCCTACTGAGACACAACATGAATTAATAAAAGAAATTCTCAAGCCCAAAATTCATACTTTGAGAGCTTCCCAAATAGCTACTAATGATGAAGAACTCCCAAAATGGCACAGAGATGTTCTGCATTCTCCTCCTCAGACACATAGTACACAAGGATGTTGTTGATGAAAACCACCAAAAACTTATATAGGAACTAACGGAAAAAAAATTCATTAACCCCATAAACACAACTGGATCACTCATCATGATGAACGACATCACAATGAACTCTTAATGCACATGAAGACAACTGAAAGTAGTCTTTGGGATATCCTCATATTTCACACTCATATGATGATACCTTGACTAAAAATAGATCTTCAAGAACCAACTTGCACCCTACAGTTGATTGAATAAATCATCAATCCACAGAATAAGATAGTGTTCCTTTACTGTCACTTGGTTCAAGTGACAATAATTGATACACTACTGCAAACTGCCGTCAACCTTCTTCACAAAAAAACTAGTGCACCCCCAAATGACACGCTCGACTGAACAAAACCACATCGCAATAGACCATTGAGATTTATAAGTAGATCTCACAAATCATAAGGAACAATCATATATAAAGACATAGAGATAGGAGACACACCTGACTATAGTTTGATCCCAAACTCGATCTCTCATCAAGGGGGTAATGCTACAACCTCCTTTGGAAATATATAAAGGTACTCTTTTATGACCCTAGGAAACGCAAACTGCTGAACCTCCAATGAACTCATCATTAACTCATCCATCAAGGATGATAAGTAAGGAATGTGTATTTGACCCATCCGACGGTCTCACTCACCAAAAAACACTACTGGATCTCCATCAGTATCGAAGAATATGACCCACCTCCTGAAGCAATCCATGATAGCCTACACCGAATAAAACCAATCCATGCTGATGATGAAATCATATGGTTGTATCCATAAACATAGGAAATCTCCCCAAGATCGATGCTAACCTAGTACTAGTCCATAGTCTCTACATACTTCAAACAAGTCATATCGTACTCCAACTAACGTAGTCAAATCCAAGGGCACTAGAAGCCTCTCTACCTCAAGTCACAAAGCATGGACATGGGATTATGATATAAAGGAGTTCATCACTATTGAATCAAAAAAGGCATGCACCCAAGTATAAAACAAGCAAAGAGTACCTCGAATGGCGTCTAGATCACCCGACCCTGATAACGCTAAAGCATGAAGCTGACCACAACCTTCTCCATGACCTCTATGACCCTGCTAATGACCACCTCCACAGCTGCGCTCTGCTCTCTAAGGATGGGGAGTGTCATAGAGCTGTCCTTTGCCTACTCCATCTTCTCTATACTGATCCAAAACTAGAGAAACCTACGGCTACAACCTCAGCTAGAACTACCTCACTAGAGGAACCTGAAGTGGAATTACTAGTTCATTGTAACACCACAAGCTTCCATGGTACACTTCTCTTTGAATAAATATAGTAGCGTGTGTGGTACGCAACTTCGAGTTCTAACACACACCACAAACAATCAAACTTGCCGTTATGATTAGTAATACCTACTTTTTGAAATTTTATAAATTTTATCTTTCAAAATGGACTTCATTTTTGGATTCGGAATATCAAATTTAGCCTAGGGTGAAATTTTGGAACTTTTCGGATAACTTTTATATTTTGATGAATAGTGAAAATTACTAAAAACAACTTTTTTAATCAAAATAATTAATAGTGATAAATTATACTATTGAGTGGTTTTAAGGTATAATTAGAATATAATTTTACCATTTTATCCAATGGTGGTCATTATAATTAATTTCACTTTGAAATTGGACATAAACAATTGTCAATCTTTTGATATATATTGTTTCTTAAAAACATGCTATTTGTTGTGACAGTGGGAATTAATTATTAAATTAATTAATTCAACTTATATGTTTTGAATTTTTTAAAATAGACATAATTTTTGAATTAGGAATATCAAATATATCTTAGGGTGAATTTTTGTCATTGTTCTGAAAAACTTCAATTTTTGATGAATAGTGAAACCACTAAGTGGTAGTTAAAAAACTGATTTTTCGTTTAAATGAAACTTTAACGCTTCTATGAATTGAATTTAAAAAAATATGACATAAATGGTTGTCATTAGGATGTAAAATGTTGTTCAAAGGGATTAAAATAATTTTTTGGTGAATAGTAACTTTTAAGTTTTATTAATCGCGATTAAAGGTAATTAGTGAAATTTAAGGTAAAAATGATATTATAAAAATAGTGAATTACTTTTACACTTGTCCTAACCTTATTTTATGAGTCATGGACGACCAATACAATCCATGGGTCAACTTGGGGACCCCATGGAGCCACTTGGGTAAGAAAATGACATTAATAACTTTTTATTTAAAGTAAAAATAAAATTGTCACAAACATGTGTTATTTTAATAAAAAAAATTATTACATGGGGTTATATAAGTTAAATTTTTTACTATAAATATTCATTGGAAATATAAAAATATTTCCTACATTATGGTAATTTTTTTATAATTTTTAGACATTAAATAAATTAATTTTTTTATGACACAATGATGATGCAGTGATTACCTCATTAATTAACGATTTAAATAAAATGAAAAGATAATGTAAAATATAAGGCTTAAACTTGTCAAAAACATATTTTATGAGAATATTTCGAACCCTTATCACCTTATCCTCTAAATATATCATTGTGGGACATTTATAATCCGAAAATCATTTCATAATAATGTAACATTTCAATCTTTCCAAGAGTGACCCTCCTCTCCTCTTATAAAAGGTCCCCACCACTACCACCTTATTCACACCATAAAAGCCATTTGGCTTGGCGAAACTCTGCCCAAATACTCTCTAAACTTCCCTATCTTACTCCTAGAAGCCTCAAATTGGGTAGAAGTCTTCCCAATGAAGCCTTTGGATCAAATAAAAAAGAGTTACCCGATTTAAAGGTAATGTATTCACTTACGTTGTTTTGTTTTATTTTGATCCTCCAACCCCCTAAACTCTTTTTATTATTTTCTTTTGTAACAAAACCAGTATCTTAAATATACTTGGATTTTTTTAGGAGAAATATTTTATTTACACTTACACACACCTTCTTGTAATGGTTAAAGAACATACTGTTTCTGTGGGTGGTGAATTACTGCCTCACGAAACGATGATTGTTCAATCTTCTTTTAACACCTCTCATGGTGGCCATTATGATGAAAATATTTTTATATATGATATATATTATGTTTTTTTCCTTATGATTCTGTATTTCTCATTTATGGCATACCTTTATGATTTCCATTATGGGTAAACGTGATAATTTCATTTTAGGAAGTGCGGACTACCGCCCCCTCAAAGTGATTTGAATCATTAATGCCATATGTGGGATGTATAAAGGATGGAGTAAATGGTATTATACATTATATTATACTGTAATTATAGTATACCTGTATATAATTATAATTTCATTCCATTAAATATGAAATAGAAATGAAAGTAGTGTTCATGCGTACGTACGACTTACCGTCTCCATGAACGGTGCATTTCATTTCTTACCTCTAAATGTTATGTAATATTATAAATGCATGTATATACGGGATATATATGATATATATGATATCTACATCATGAATATAATTCTGTATATAATGGATATTTTACCACATGAACAACTTGTAACTATAAGAAGTTTATTTTTGACTCAAGTACCAAAGATCGAAAAAAAGAATGTTATTAACTTAAATAATTACATAATGTTCATAACATGGTAATAAGTGATATAAAAGGAATAATAAACTTGAAAAAGGTTCTTAATCAAGTATAAATTAACTCTAGTTTATTATTCAGGAGGTTAAAGAATGATCGAGTCAAGTCGGACACGAGGTAAGGGAACTTCTTAACCCAATTTCCATTCTTTGGGTTAATCTCCTGCTTTCAAATTATGTCATGATATTATTATGTAATATCTGGTATTTATACTTTCTTTATGTGTAAATATAGTGAATACACATAATATATCTATTTTATTTAAAAAATGATCTTTGTAAGGGACTTCGTCTCAATCTCCTTTCATTGAGGCATATTTTGTTTTATACACAAATTTATTTTATACGGTGTATAGACCCCTTTGAATTTTATGTTTTTTTCAAAAGGAATCTTTTTATAGAAGAATTTTACTAAACGACAAAATGGAATGTTTTTTTTTGTCATACGTATGCGGCGACAATGAATTCTCCGCCGCCGTGACCATTATTTGAGTTTCGAATTCCTCTACAAGCCATAACTTTTTTTTAAATGAAAAATAAATACAAAGTTTTAATTTTCCTTTATTTTGGTATTGAAAATGGTTTTGAAAGTGTTTTTATTATATCAATGTGTTGTATTGATATATTGTGATTGAAATGTGGAAATTTTATGTTTACTTTATGCATGTTTTATGTGATACGATTATGTTATGGTTTATGATATGTTTAAACCTATTCATATGAGGAATGCATTGGACTTAATAAGTGATGGGTGTAGCCCGCTATAGCTCCTCGATGCATCGATAGGTCTCATGAGACTAACTAATGTCTTGGAACGAGGCCTTGACAAAATATTACTTGTAGACTTGGCACGAGGACTTGGATACGTGGTTATGATAGTCTGGCATTATGCATTCCATCATTGTGAAAGTGGTTATTGATATTGCATGTGATTATTCGACCAGTAGAATATCCATGTGAGTAAGTAAATGACATTATCTCATTTTAATTTTTCCATATTATGTTGAAGTTCAAGTTTAAAAGGATTTTGTTTTAGTCATACATTTCCTTAAATTTTTATGTTTATTTATGAAAGCTTCCGCTATATTGTTATCCTTACTAAGCATCTGAGCTCACCCCTTTCAACGTTTTATTTTTCCCAGGATGTGAAGAAATATTTTTTGACTGACCTACAGGGATAGTCTAAAGGGGATAGAAGTGTGGACTATGGAGACTATGTTATTGTGATTTTTCACTTTATGATGTAATGTAACATTTATGAATGTATCTAGTGTTTCCAAGGATACTAAACTAATCGGTATTTCGAGACTTGATCTTTTGTGATCATGCCAATGTTATGCAATAATGCACCGACTCTGGGTAACTGGGGTCGGGGCGTTACAGTTGGTATCAGAGGTAGTTTAGTACTAACCTTGGAAGCTAGATTTAGATAAACTCTGATTAGAGAACATATCCCAAAAATAGACTTTGAGGATTAGTATAGAATAACTTACTAGAATTTTGGTATTATAGAGATTTTTGTGAGTTTTCTGAGCAATACATTCCTCTCTGGATAAGAGCAGGCAGAGGCGGCTCTGGCACAGATGTACCTAGGAGTAAAACCCGAAAACACTGCTTTGAGCTAGACTCGAACGATAATTGGTGCACGACAACAGGCCTTGCTGCACTCTTGGTTATGAAACTCCCGGGGGATATGCTTAGGATAATTCTTATTTTCTTTTACCAACCATTATGAAGGGTTTATGAGTATATACTTCTCAAATAAAACATTTTTATGATTATGGATTGTATCCCTAAACTGTCAAATTTATGTTAAGTGTTTTACAAGTATGAAATTACGTATTTTGATTCATAAACTAATATAGTTTATGCCATTGTTTAGAAATTGTGCCTAGTGGGAGGAATGTAAACCATATTAATGCACACACTCCATGTAGGGAATTACCTCCTGCTCAAGATAATTATTGTGGAGCTGGAGATACAACTGGTGCTGATCAACTTATCACCATACTGGGACAACTCACTCAATTTATGAATAATAACCTTACTTGTATGGAGAAACCTGATCTGTAACATGGAGGATCAATGTTAGACCGCTTCATGAGGAAACAACCACCAACATTCAATGGAATTACAAATCCCTTGGTAGCTGAGCAATGGATAAATTCCTTAGAGAAAATATTCCATGCCTTGGGGAGTAGTGAAAGGGAAAAGGTTATCATGCCAGTTTACCGCCTCACTGGAGATGCTGATCAATGGTTGTCATTGATTCAAAATAAAAAGGAAGATGAAGAAGTATCAAGTATGGAATAGAGAGAGTTCAAAGATCTTTTCTTAGAAAAATACTTTCCTCGTGACCATCGAGCAGATATGGAAAGGCAATTTCTGAGTCTGAGACAAAAGGATGATGAGAATGTCGCAAAGTATGAGGCCAACTTTACAAGGTTAGCGAGGTATGATTCAGATTATATACATAACCCAAGAAGTAATATTGATCGTTTATTTGATGGGTTAAAACCATTTCTCCGTCGAGCATTAGTATCACAATCTTTCTCAACTTACAAAGATATAGTCTCGTGTGCTATCAAGACAGAAAAGGAATTATCTAAGTCTTATGACAATAAAGTAAAGCAAGAGAAGAAGAGAACGGTGGAACAAGAGATAGATAAAGGGAAAAAGGGAAAGAAAGATTTTCCATTATGTGATAATTGTGGGAAGAATCACCCCGGTACATGCCTAAAAGGAATGGGAGTTTGTTATAAATGTAGAAAAAAAGGTCACCAGGCTCATGATTGCAAGGGAAAGAAAGAGGCTATCAATGTTGAATGCTACAATTGTAGGGAAATGGGGCATTATGCAAATGAATGACCTAAGCATCAGGGAAACTTACCCCAGAAAAGGCCAAGGGATCAAGGCCAATCTTATGCTGTTACTACAGT